>OZ020260.1:2969894-3623326 GCA_963971285.1 Astropecten irregularis
TCAAGGTAAAATGTTCAGAGAACTTCAATGCCAAGTTCGGCTTACTGTCAGCCCTACTCTGCATAAATGCATCATGGTTTCAAATAATGAAGAATAAAAACAAAAAGAGAAGAACCACAATTTCTGTACTTGACTTTAGAAAATAATGAGCAGATTAATTGAGTAGAAACAAAATGTAAAAGGTAAAAACAAAATGGAATAGCTCTGATGTAATATTATTTCAATATACTATATAATAGTACCGCTAAAAACAAAAATGAATAATAATAATAATTGAATTAATTTCTAATTGACTAATTTAAACTACTCAGCTCATTTCATCGTGGTGAAGAGCAGCACTGTGTTGTTTTCGGGATCCTTCAGCTGCCAGTGGTCCTCCGCAAGTTTCTCCGCCCCGATGGCCTGCTCGTTCGTTTGAAAGTACAAGAGCTGGTTCTCGCTGGTCCGAGGGGTCAGGCCCTGGTGGAAGGCAAGGGTGAACTCCAGCCGGGAGGACAGCGGGTACGTGCTGCACTTGACCGCCGCGCTGTCCGTCTGCTGCAACGGCGACACCCCCGTCACTTTGCTGTAGAACGAGTCCATGGCCGGAAAGCTGGCTCCGTCCTTGACGAAGAGCGTGATGCGCACTCCGGAGGCGTTGGCCCCGGTCTTGACACCCCACAGCGGCAGGCTCAAGGCGGAGTGCTTGTAGTAGGCCGTGTCGTCGCTGAGTTCGTTAGTGATGGCCTCCGGGAGGAGGTAGGGCTTCCACTGCTCGCCGGTGGACAGCACCTTGATGACCTCAGCCGCTCGGCTCTGGGCCCGACCGCTGAACATTAGCGTGACAGCCAGCCGGGGAATGTCACCGTCTTTGAAGTCGTCGGCACTGGCAGGGAACAACCTCTGGATTTCCAGGATGTTGACGTGCTTGAAGGCACCGGAGAAATAGGAGATGAAAGACTTGAGGGTGTCACGGGTTTGAGCTCCTTGCATTGTCTCAATCTCTACAAAGCACCTCGGTGGATTAGTCAGTATACACGCTGCAAGCCCAATAACACAAGACACCATTACAATATGCACTTAAAACAGCTTTAAGCAGATTTTAGGTAGCTGGGATCAGAGTCTGTGTGAACCAATGAGAATACCGAGGTACGTAGAAACAGCAAGAGAAGTACCAGAATCTTTCAGTCTCCTTTATTTGCTGATTTTGGCCAATTGTTTCATCTGCAATCTCCTTTTTTTTCAGTACAAGTCAAGTAGTTTCTCCACACCACAGAGGCGGAGGCATTAAGTGCTGCCTGGCTGTGGACTAAGCACCCCTAATAAATAACCTATGGGACTGTCCCCCTTTTGCGGAAGCCAGAGTTATTCTATTGTAACTTGTTCCATCCTCTTCATTCAAGTATTAGTATGATGCAGCAACGACCATTCACTTTGATTTTGAAACTGATGAAATGTGAGTGAAATCCAGGCTGGCTCATTGGCAATTTCCTCGAACTGCTAAGCACCAAATATTTTGCTTAACACACAAACAAAAAGCTTACAAAAAAAAAAAGGGGGTTGTCACTCTAATTCCATTAATAATGATATTTTTTATAATTTTGCTTAATTTAAGATAAATGGAATTTTGACCCCATATGCACTTTTGGTTTTAAGCTGAGTCAGATGTTTTTTATGCTTAGCAGCAATTCATGGGAATCAGGACTTACGCTCAATAGCATTTACACGGAAGCCTTCGCAGTTGTCCAGCTTCTCTTCCAGGAAAAGTCGGCCAAACGTCTCGTAGTCGTTGGCCGCCTCAAAGTACAGCAGAATATGCTGAGGGTCCCATCTGAAAGAGGAGTGAAAGGGCATCGTCCATCAGAGGTCAGTTGATAAATCCATCATTCTGAACTTTGGACTCTCAGCCGTGCCCCAAATCTCTGGCTGTGACTGCAAATTACACACGCACCTATGGCAGCCACTAGCTAGTGACTGCAGCCGTTTCCATCTAGACTTGTGTGTTATTTGCAGCCGCAGCCGGAAAATTGGGACGCGGCCTTAGCTTCGTCACGTTAACTTTTTTAATATACAACCACACAATATACCCTCTTCAAGCGAGGACATAATACACATGTGTTACTTACAGTGTTCTGGTTTTTCTATTTAAAGGACGCATTTGTGTTGGTCATACATGTGAGAGAGCCTGCTACAAGCATTTAATCCTAACTGCCTAAAAAAAATTGTTTCGGCCAGGATGCTCAATCCTCCAGAATCAAATCGTAATCACCCAATTAGGACTTGGATACTTTCTCAATCCACAAAATTCTCATCAATATTCATTGAGCTTGTTCTTTATCAGTTTAAATAAGCAGTAACAAGTCTTACTGCAAACCAACAAATCCATGTATCTGTAGAATACCAATGAAAAAACAATGTGCCGGTTCTGCTTGCATCACTCAGAATTCCTTGCTTCGTCGATGAACAAAATTGCATCAATTTTGCATTAGGCCCAGAAAACTAAAAAGTGACCAAGGTGTTGTCTTTTCAAACGGAGAGCATCAGTTCCCAAAGTTCCTTCAAATTTCAAGTATTTTTAATAAGGATTTTGTGGTTACTTTTTCTAGGATTTGAGGATGCACCCCAAGTCTAGAGACCTTGACCATTATAACTTGAAGCTTGCATGACTTACGAAAGCAGATCATAGAGTTAAAACAAAATGATGCATTTAAAGAGGAAAATTATAAGACTGAATACAGCCTAAGTAAAGAGAAAAACGGAAGGCATGTAATCATCCCTACATCCTGTATGTTCCCTAGGGAACTGAGATGGTTGGAGGAATTACAATGCTGCTCTCATGAGCAAGGACAGTATTATCAAGTGCACTGAAGATTTCAAGCAGTTCAAGAAATATGTTAAAACGTCATCATTACTTTTTCATGACGTTAAAAGTAATTCCAGTCAGTTTCCCTGGTGGTTATTATTTTGACAATTTTTGTCCAATTTGAAATATAAACATGGATACTTAAAAAAAAGTCCACAGGGAGAAAAATCGGTGGATAAGCTGTGGTTTAAATATGAAAAGGTTTAACTTGTGAAGGGCTTATCAAGAATGTTGTTCCTTTGCAAGAACAAATCTTGATTCCAAAAGGCTTTTGAACCCCGCGTTCAACCCTGCGTCAGTTCGCACTTGTCTCTTACGAACCTTTGAATTCAGGGCGTTTCATGTAGGGACTGAGTTTCAATCCGGATTGGAAAATCTCAACCCTGCTCCGGGGTAGGATTGAGTTTAACCCGGTTTGAAGTCAATCTCAGGGTTGACGCGTGGTTGGTGCAGGGTTGAACACTTTCCAGTGTGAAGCGCCGTCAATTTTTTAACCCCGCGTCAACCCTGACATTTACCTAGTGCGAAAGTCCCTTTGCATATAGTGCAAGAGCCCTTTTATTGAAGGTCTCAAAGTTTTTATATATTGTGCATGGACATTGAAGTTTTAATAATGTTAAATTCGGTGTACTTCCAGCAACAGTGAATATTTTTTTTAAAACACTGGCAATAACGACTACCGTATTTAACGTCCATCTCCTTACCTTAGCATCTGACAAGATATGCCCTTCATTAACTTCTTGATGTGACTTTCCACTTTGACCACGCTGTGTTGGTCCAAGGACTTGTTTTCCACGGTGACCAGTGCCAGGATACCGGGCCCTTCCTTGATAGCGGACGACCTGTTGCCCCAGTCGTTGTTCAGCTGCAACAACAAAGTAATCAAGAAGAAAGATTTTAAAGCTGTACCATCGTAAAATCGTTGCAAATTTTTTATACTGGATTTCAGTCGCTTTTATACACATCTGCTTCTCTTGTATATAATAAAAGTTAAAATAACAAAATCTAAATGTTCAAAACTGCTGCAAACAGCTCATCAACCAGAATAATGATTTAAAATATATGAAATGCTCGGAGTTAATAGGAGGGCCTGATATTTCGATCCAAGCAGAATGTCTGCAAATTTAAATATTCAATACAAGTAATAAACTGCTGCAAACTGCTCATTAGACAACATGTTGACAAGTATAAAATTCTTTGAGGTACATGTACAGAACTTTGTACACTGTAAGAGGGCCTGACGTTTCGTCTTTAGGATGGCCTGACATTATTATCTTGATTACATGCAGTCTATATGTGTGCACACAAGTGTACATTATATAAAGAATCAACGTGTTTTAAAGAAAGTCTTTCAACCAGGCCTGTCCTCTTTAAACAATTATACTGTACATCAGGGATGAGATTGACCAATGATAAAAATGTCTGAAAACAGCTGACAGGGAGCATAAAAAGTCTGAAATCTGAAAATCTCCTAAACTTTTGTACACAGCCTATGAGGAAAAAATAAAATCTGAAATCCAAAACAAAAAAGTCTGAAATCAGATTTTAATCTGAGAAATCTCATCCCTGATACATGTTCAGTACAATACAGGTGACAATGAGTACAACATTTTGGACTATCAAAACGGAATAAACCAGACAATGTATACATGTACATGTATGGTACCAGTATGTATTTCAATGCATCCGGACAGCTCCTCTTTAAAAAACACAGACACTTGTAAAAATTTGAAAAATGTACAAGGCCTAGTGTATGGTACATGTAATGTATATCTTATTACCTTGGTCCATTACATTTGAGTCCAGGCCCTATGTGTGTGTGCACAGATTGCTAATATACACGTAATATATTAACGTATTTTGAATTCCAACTGCATATTTGCATTGTATCTTAGTGCATATCACTGTAATGTGCATTTAGACCTACATTGTACACTGTATATCAAGATTCAGAAACATTCTTGCGGGTATTGGCATTATCCAGAGCTCTGCAGAAATGTACACAAATCATCTAATACAATTATGAAAGTACAATACACATGTATTATACACACATACATGTAGATAATACACATACTGTACGTGTATAATGCACATTGTACATGTGTACATGACATTTACACATCAATAGCACTTTGTGTATGAATTCCCTTTCAAATAGAATTTAGCATCCAATTATATAGTTTGGTGCATGGCATGGCATACACGCCAAGGCTGCAATTACACACTAATGCAGGTGAATGGATCTTCATGTAGGTCTACATCACATGTATACACGTACATGTACATGTACTTGTACATGTAAAGCTACACATAATTTCTTACATATCCAGTGAATCAGACAGATATCAGATCATATTTTTCAGACAGCCACAAATGAATACAATGTTCAGGAAACAAAAATTCACAAAAAAACCTAATCTTAAATCCATCCCCCACGTCACAACCCAAAAGTTATCAGTTGTAACCATTACTTAGTGTGGACAGACCCACATACATACATGTACAATACAGTGTATGTATTCTGTGTCTGAAAACTCTGAAATACACTGATCAATTAATCAATAAAAAGACATTTATAAAAGTTTGCTTTAAGGCGCTGCTCAGGCATAAAAGAAGTACATTGTAGTATACATGACCACTATACAATTACAAGTACAGTATGAACACACATACATGCATATGAACATGTATAAAAAAAATGTATGTAAAAAATGCATCTAGAGTGTATTAATTTACAATACAAAGTACAGATGTTGGGTGAATTCAGTTTGAAAGTTGGAGCAAACAGAAACATCTGTCAAAGTGGAAAGAATTGGCCTTGTCACAATCCAGCAAAAAAGTACAGTGCACAGTAATAAAAGCTGTACAGGATCCGGTTGAGTTCATTCAGAAAATGCAGCATTCAGTGTACACATGTGTACCGTACGCATGTACTGACTATGGGCTTTTCACACTGAGTACCGGTATCTTTTACACTGTACACGTGTCGAAATTAACAACCTCTTCCAAAATTCAACATACATGTAGGTCTATCATGCTCTGCAAGTGACACAAAATGCACTTCAAAATGTTCAACATTCAACACACGTTGAAATTTTCAACATGGGTAAACCGCTCTCAACCCACCTGCAGAAGAGGGTTACCACTTTCAACAAATTAAAAATCAACAAATTCAACGAATTAACAATCTTGCAAGAATGGGAAATTTTGTTAAAATCATGCATTGTGAACAGGTCAATAACGGGTCAGACCTGTGTATTACCCAGAGGTGTTCTTGTAGTGTCAGGGGTGTGAAGGGCCCTTCATTTGATTACACCAGTCCTGTAATGTCCATTCCCACATGCGTCATGATGCATGTACAACATGTACATTGTGTGCATCATGCACATGTGTAGTACATGCGTACCTTTAAACATGTACATGTGGAGATGGGGGTCTGCATACATGTACATTATAATGTACAGTGTACATGTACATGTACATGCACGTGTACATGTGTTTGACAACTACAAGTATCAAATGTCTTAACCATGTAATCCACTGAGGATTACTAGCAGATTTGGAGGTTGGCAAGATGGTCATCACAGTACTCACAGATGGTTGTTACATCTCATCAATTTATGTAGGCCTATTATATACATTGTATGCTCCCGCAAATTACTGCCGTCTTGTATTTTTTCAAGATTTTACATGTACATACAGTAGGCCTATTGTGCATTCATGAACAACTGGCCAATTTAAATTATACATGTAAACCCTTTGCAAAAAATAATATGCATCAGGGTATCCTAAAAGAAATCTCAGGATACACATTTCTCTTAAAATTGCACATACTGCACAATATGTATGTATACAAATCAATGTACGTACATGTACAGTACATTTGTATACACTAGTATTATACATGTATGCATACATGTACAATGTACATGTATGCTTTATGTACAGCTTGTTACAGATGCTTTCTGGCGGGACCAACAGGATACCAACTTCACAAAGGCAGCGAAGGCTATCACCTTTATTGCCCCCAGCCATTGCCTTCATGCCTCTTTCATTGATCCAATTGGACAATTCAGTTTGTTTCATATTTATAAGCATACCCCTTGGCACTACCTTTTGATGAACACAGTTCCCGCCCTATCCCAACAATGTACAAACCGGACAGTAGGCCTATCAAGCCTATCGGATTGTATACCGGTAGTTAGTTTTTAATACTTAATAGCCAGATTGCATTCCCACACCTTCATAATCAAGTGATACACTGTATTGCATAGCTGTTGATCACATACAAGAAACTATAAACTATCTGATTGCTTTGGCATCCTTCAAAACCCACAGAATTTCAAGGAAATTTAATGCACTGAACATGTGTGTACTAGTACTGTACATGTGTAATGTAGCCTGTGGGCACCTACCTGTACGTACAATCTCTATTACCGGCATTCATAATTTACAATGTACATTACAATCCACAACACAATGTGATCATAGAGCTACAAACAGTTATTGTAAACTCTATGATGTGATCACGCATCAAATAACATTGTCATTTCAATTCGTCATTACGAATGGGAACACTCACGACTGGTTAGCCATTTCTAATCCAGTTCGTGTTGTGTGAAGTCATGACCAAATGATGTGCATTATCATCTCATTATCAAATTTAATTTTTCAAACTCAAATTGGATATAATTTTTAAACAATTTAACTCGTACTTCATTTCCATCATTACTGTAAATTGCATGATACAGTAAATGAGCTATTGGTGAGAGACCAAGTTAACACCATCAGATAGTTTGGTCATGTATCTTCTGCACATCTGCCAAAAACCATGGGTATCAAAAAGATTGCTCGATAAGGCCTCATTTTAACAGGTTTTGTAAGGGCAGTTCCCGTATCTTCGAAGCCCCTTCGAAGCCCCTTCGAAGCCCCTAAACCAACTCTCAAGCCCAAGCGGCCGACCAGCGCTAGCCGATACCAGAATGGAGAGAGTAAACTTAATGTACTGTACTGTACTGCAATTGCTACACTTTCTTTCTCTATCTTGGCAATTGCTATAATTTGGCAGTGTCCAATCCAAATCCACAAAGACCCAACACTGTACAGTATCCCAATAGGCCCAATACTATTAGTATTAGTTAGTATATTGTTTGACTGAAGGCATTTTGTCAAGAAACCTTCCTGCATCCTACACAAAATCCAACACTGTGCACTATCCCTATGGCACAATTTACGGACTCACACAAAGTGGCCCTACAGCATAAGAATTATTATTAAAGTTACTAAGCTATCTACTGGTAGATCCAAGTCCATCCAATACAATCATCCAGGCAGAATTAATCATCCAGGATTAAGGCAGATTTGAAATGGTTTTACCCCCAAATTCCTAAAACTTAAAATAAATTACAAGGTTCTTGACAATTGGGCAGTTACAGAGTAAATTAAGAAAATATATCGCGAGTAAAAAAGACACCTGGCACATCATTTAATTTGATACGGTTTAAAAGGTTCAATAAATTGATTTGTGTGTTTGAAGGTCGGACAAATTTTGTTAGACTGAGGGAGAAAGAAACCAAGCCAAATTGTGGGAATAATTGATTAATTTAACAGATTCAGGAAATAATATCCAGTTAATGCTTTCATGATTCTGCCCAAAAGTTCAAAGGCAAACAGTTAGGACATCTTGATTTGTATCAATATTCAATCACTAAAATTGATTACTTTTTTCCCTCCGGAATCTAGCGATATCTTTAATTGCTGTCCTTGACTTTCAGAAAGGATAACTGGGAAGAATTGAATCCATTACTTCACTTCTAGGCTTCTGCAAACACTGAAATGTTCCACTAACTACACACATCTTGATTTTGCATTGAATGTACATGTAAATGCCCTTTACATACCAAGGTCGATTTGTTAGAAGAAGAAAATGTCTGTCCTTCCAAGATTGTAGAATTTGTGTCCATAGAGATGGGAATTGGATACGATACAGTCAGCGGAAAAAGCTGCTATAATGAACACTGCTATACCGAACATTTAGCTTTAAAGATAAGTACGGGATTGGTAACGTCCTGTCCCCAAACAGAAATGTTCACAGATTTACGTATAACTTTCAGGGTATGAAGATGGTGCTGGTAGAAACATACTGTTAAAATATTTCAGCCTGAAATGGTGTATTTATCCAGAAATTAGTCAAACAAAGACCGAAAACAGATTTGATCTCTGGGTAAGATAAAAACCATTTTTTTAGGCTTATATTTTATAAGACAGATTTAGTCGGGTTTTAGCTATTTTCTCAAGACTCAGATGTCCGATTGAGCTCAAATTTTCACAGATGTGTAAATACATGCATCATGATTACACAAAGTATGAGTGCTATTCTGTGACCTTTACCAATCATAAACTGAACATAATCCTTGGCTCAAAATGTGTGTGTACTTACAAAATATATTGAACAATGTTGTTTAAAATCGCTATAACAGACAAGTTTTGTGAATCCTGTCTTGCACATTATATAGCGAGATTACACTATACACTGAACATAAATACTGTATGTGGGGTTATTCTGAAGTCTGAACTTACATCTGAACTTCAGTGAAGGCAACAAACTCCTGTGTGCTTTGCACAAACACGTTTTTAAAAGTTAAAAGCATTCTCGAGTGTATGTTAAGAAATGCTCAAGCATTCTTACATGTTTCACTGCACATTCTACAACATTTAATGTGTAAATGTTCGCATGTGTGCACGTACATGAGTGTTTGTTGGTTTATATATGAAAGTTTATGTATGCATGTAAATCTTTTATTTTTTTCTTGGTTGTAAAGCACTTAGAGATAGATCTATGCACTTATAACATATCAAGTGCCATGTACAATTGTACATGATGTACATGGCATGTAACTCATTAAATGCTGAGCACTTTGGCAAATTTTCAAAGTACAGAGTCATGAATGTTAGTTCATTATTTAGGCTCTATACATGTACTGTACCTGTACATTGCATTTTGTCTATTAATGCTACATGTATACAGAACATACAACACCAAATGGAATTTCACAGTCACACCCATGATCCTGCAGTACATGTATCTGTAATGAAATACTGTATTATGTAGGCCCTACAACTTGCCAAATACCATACCTGAATCACATAAATCACTGTACAATCAAATAACTACCATGACAGGTGCACAGTGTCTCTGGTACATAAACATGTACCAGGTATGCAAAATACTGCAATATCTGTCATTGCCACACAATGAATTTGAATAAGGGGAACAAAATTCCAAATTATGTAAAGACCTCTGAGAATGCAGTTTTAATGGTATAATTATCCACTGCAACCAAAGGGTAAAAAACAGAGAAATATTAAGAACTAATTGATTTTAAAAAAAAAAGTGTCATATTACACAAACAATTTTAGCGAACGATTTTTCAAAAATGTTATTAGACTTTTGATTTTTATTTTTTTTTTCTTTAATGTGATATCAATATTTATTTCTTCATTTACTTAAAATCATTATTATTATGGGGTTCCTATAGTTCGGGCAGCTGAAAAACATATTGAATAGCTTGAACTACAGTTCCAAAATGAGAGTTGTGACTTTTATTTCAACAAACTTATGTTCCCAAATCCTTAAATTAAAATTTTGAAAATTTTTCAGAGTAAATAATAGTACAATTTTCTTGCACACTTGTTGCAAACTTAAACAGCCCGTCAGTCGGGTTCAGGTCTGGTTAGTCTGGTACCAGACCCAACAGAACAAGAGTTGTGTATGAAAATCAGAGCGGAAACCAGAATATATTCATCTAAACGTTTAATCTGTTAAATGTCATTTTTAACCCATAACTTCCATCAAAAATCAAATTCAAAGTCCTGCCCTCTTTCCACAAATTTAACCTTGGTAAATATTTTACAACCAGCAACATATTTTAGGTGAGTTACTTTACAAGAGTGGTTTTAATTTATTTCCTTTTATAGATCAGCGTGGACATCCAGGTACTTTTATTCTTATGAACTTGACAACCGATGAAAACCAAAACGTAGATGATGCAAGCTATGGACAAATCATGTACATACCATCTGACGTTGAGTCACGGTCAGAATTTTCATCAAGAAGCAGAGATAGTTTTCTGTACCACTTCCATTGTCGAGTCTACTTTGTCCTCGGACAAATAATCCTTCTTTGAAGTGCCGTGTACTAAGAAAGTAAGATTAAACAATCCTGGCAGCTTATTGTCTTATAAACCATACAACTTGCCGCTTTGTTGTCATCACTCCAAGGTCGGCAAGTTCATTTCAAATTGAAATGACGTAACTCCGTGCTGTTGTGTCCGAAACTACAGGAACCCTTTACAAGGCCAACTTTTTATTTATTAAATAACAATTGCCATTCCCAGAGATTAGTCCACACTGGTTAGCTGGTACCCAGCTTCTACCGTAAACTAACTCACCTTAAGTTAATCAGTGTTAATACGATTCTTTATCTGTTGAGTGTTGGGTCTGTATTAGTGTACAGCTAACCAGAGTGGACTAATCTCCGGGAATGCTGGCCTAGGCCTTACGTTAGTACTTTAGTAGTACATGTAGTAAGAAGAGCCTAAGTTAGTACAGTATTAAGTCTACATCGTTTTTTATAGTGGTTTAGACTTTAGCAAAATATCAGTTTAGGGCCTAGGCCCTACTTAACAGTTAGACTAGTTGACACATCTTGCCCTTCCAACAAGTCCAAGCAAAACATTCATTTCTCAACCTGATCAAATTTTCCCTCTTGAAAATTAACCCATTTTCTGGGGCCTCCCCGTCCAGCAAATTCTTACCAATCTGTACTTGGGTGATTTCTCCGACACTCGTTGGCAACTTCTCGTCATACTCGCCTCCATCGGCGAGAAAATCTTGGGCAGGAAATACCGCAGCGGAATGTCGGCTGCACGGGTCAAATTCACCACGGACAGCGAGTAATCCGCCTCATCTTTGGCCGACGGCAGACCGTCTTCGAGGAAGACCCCATCGCTCTCGTCTGCATAGGACTTGGCCATGATACCCGAAGACTACTGCTAACACCGAATTTGTATTTTGGGTCCACCGAAAAAAGCTGAATTTATCCCGTTTTTTCCTCTTTCTATACTGATGTAAACGAGGATCGAACCATTGCTTCCGTATTTACCAGGTTGCTGCATATTCTGCCTGGCCCATACTGTAGTTGCTCCAATATTACAACCGGTAGAGTACGCATTTATCATAATTATATAGAAAACGTCACAAGGTCATTGAGCGTCAAAGAAACTCATGAATAATGCATATAATAAATAAAGTGAGTTAGTTAAGAGTTCGCAAAAAAAAATGCATTATTCATAATATTGTGACCTTGTTAACATGAATATGTATTAGCAATTTGTGAGTCTCGTGTTGTGATTTAGGCAATAATCAAACTCCCTTGCATTGCAAGTCCGCCTGTTACGGAGGCCCATTAGGAACAATAAAGGGATATTGGTCGTAAATGATTAATTTTCCCCTTGATGGCCCAACTGAAAAAAAGCTTTCCAATTCCATAATGGAAAAGTTTGTCTCAAAATCACGCGTTAGTCGTAAACATAAATGAATATAATAATTAGGTTTTTTTAAATACAATTTCGACTCCACTTTTTATTTCTAACTCATTTTGACCAATCATAACATAAAAACAGGTCTATACTGCATTAATAATAATATTAAAGTCTTTGAATAATTATTAAAGCAACGAAAAATTTACGGGAGCGGGATTCGAACCTGCGACCGAACCTAAGGATGCTCTATCACAGACTGAGCTATCCAGAGCTACATTGGCGGTGTCCCAAATTGAAGCAAGAATAAGCCCGTCTTGGCACCAAATGGACATGAGGATCGGACGCGCACCGTGTTCATTTGTCTTTTTTTTTTGTATGTCCGAGTTTCAAAAATTCTGACTGCCAAACGAAAAAAAAAAGAACATTGACTATATTATGGATTCTGCAAATAAGGCTGGATATATCAGCTGGTAATAGCACCGGTACGGTATTCCGGTGGTCGCTGGTTCGAATTCCACCTTAGACAATTCTTCTTTGTTCGCGTTTCAGATTAAAAACACCATGAAACAAAACAAAAGGACAATAGGTCTAGATCGACACTTTCTCGTGATAAAAAAAAACACAACTGTGGTTCTCAAGAGATGCATGCATGATTTTGAAAAATTAATAAGATTGATGCATGCACGCCAAACTGTACACCGCAAACAAAAATAATGCTGGATGTAAACTTTGCCATGCCAAAAAGATGCATTTACTAACTGTTTTAGGCCTAATTCACTAAACATAAGGCCGTCTATGTAAGTATGGGATTATTTTGTTATTTTCATATTTGCCAAATGCTTCTTTTTTGTTTTATTTCAAGGGTATCCCGTATAATTAATGTTTGGAAGGAGATATCCTAAGATTTTCACCGAAATGTCAAATAATTTTAATATGCCATTGCGGATTTGAAATGGATAAGAATGGATATGTCACTATGGGAGATGTGATTACCGGTAAGATTTAGGCTTGCTTTTATTTTGAAAGCATTAGCTTGTTTTAAAATATTCAACTGGTGAAAATCCCACATATAGGAAGAATAACTTAGCCGAACACCCCCCCCCCCCTCCCCCGGAGATCAAAGGCTGTAAAAAAAAACAATAGGTTTGGATAAACCTTTTAGGTCTGCCAGTGCCAGTGCCATATTTAACAAAAACGAAAACAACAACAACAACAACAACAACAACACCCAAGTGCACCAACAAAAAAACAAACAACCTGCCCACACATTCTTTAAAAACAGTTTAGATAAGGATCGTTTAAGGCCAATGAATTCGAGAAATTTGTAGAGCAACTTCTTTAGCATTCTGTTTTTATCAGACATATACATTCATTTATATGCTATATCATTTTTATTTTATTGCAGTGGGCACCTCGGCCTTTTTGCCTGCAACTTTAACTAACCTCTGAAAAATTGCAATTCACGCAGCTTTATTCTGTTCAAGATGTAAAGCCACAATAATACCGGTTCGAGTTATCATCATGCAAAACAAAATGTCACAGAAGACCTACGTGGGTTTTTGTATGAATAATTGTATTTAGAGTTAATGCAACTGTTCCAAATAGGTTTCTAGACTAATACTCTGATCCTGCGTATAGCGGTGTTTGACGTAAGCCACTACAGCGAAGGTCGTAACTGGTTATGAATTATGCACATGACATCTCCAGCTATCGACTCAGCAGAACTTTGATATTTTAGAACATCAACAAAAAAATGGGGGGAAATAATAGCCAAACTTGTGGTATAACAGCCTGGGACCAATTTCATAGAGCTGCTTAGCACGAAAAATAATCGCTAAGCATGACATTTCTGCCTTAATTAAAACAGGATTAACAACCAAAATGTCCATGTGTTGTGTATCACTTGCAATTGTTCTTTGGCTGTTGTTCGCTGACAATGAATATAAAATCGAATTTTCAATGGTGGTTTGTTTTATGGGGCAAGCCATGTTTGTGCTAAGCAATTTTTTTTGTGCTAAGCATCTCTATGAAATTGGCCCCTGGATTTACTTACAAGATTGCGATATGCTTAGGTACAATGATGATTTTATCAGTACGGTTGCAGGGCAGGTATACATTTCACGAATTCTTCAGTAAACTATTGTCACCAAATAACCACAAGGGAAACTGACTATCAATTTTACGACACCTTGAAAAGTGAACAAAGAAAAATGATTGACTGGAGGTGGATTCGAACCAGCGATGCTCGGAATATCGTTCCGTATTTTCAGTATTGGTTAGACCATGCAAGATGCATTAAAATTAGGAGGCATGTATGATAATGATGGTTACACAAAACAGGAAGAACATTTTTGCAAAAATAATTGTCTAAAATATTATGCAAACCATGAATTGTATTCATGATTTGAGCATGAAGAGATCGCACAACACAATGCTATTTTGGTATATGAGGTCATTTTTCAATCATAAAATTGAAGCTAATTAAGTAATTAAGTAATTAAATTTAGTCTCAATCGACAAATTTGTGTTCCATTTTGATGCACCATTAATTGGAAACATGGATTATTTTGATAATGAAAAAGAAAAAGTAATTAATAAGGGGCCTATCTTTTTTCGAGTGGGTTGAAATTAAAGAAGAAAAGGAAACAAATAATGGTTACTGCATATTAAATGTAATTTTGTCCCTCAATAAACCCCAGTGTAATATAGAGCTGTACACTGTTGAACATCTGATAAAAATTTATTCTCCTTTCCCCAACTGAAAAAAAAACTATGCACATTTTTTACCAATCGCTCTCCAAAAAGAACAGAAAAAACTACCACCCGAGGGTTTTAGTTGAGGAGAAAATCAATTTGGTTTGGCGGTGTCGGATTTCTATCCTCGATGCGTTTTCTTTTTTTAGAAAAAGGGGGATAAAATGGGCAGGTTCTCCATTAAAACCCCTTCACGTTGTATAGGCTCAGGCGAGAACACAAAACTGTGCAAGATTGGTCGGTTAACAAAAAAAGACTGCATTGCCTTCGGGATATCGTGTAAATTTCCTTAATTCTGAGCTGTTTATATGCAGTCCTCGGTAATAAATTGAACTTCGTATTTTTGTTCTGTCTGTCCCGCTTGGTGTTCTAAAGCCTTTTATACGTGAAAAACAATTTTCTCTCGTCTTCTATAGCCTAATGCCCAAGGAAGATGAGATCCAGGATTCAGTAGGAAAAAGGGCAATGAAATGGGTTTGTAAAAAAGGGAAGAAGTGTGGGTGTTTGCTTTTATTCAACGAAGGATCGAGCTAGTATGATGGTTTTGTATTTCCCGGTACACGCATGTACAGTATTAAAGGTAATATCATACTTTGGTACTAGGAAACCAAAACAGAAATCTTCACAGATTTACCCATATCTTACATGGTATAAAGAAGGTGATGGTAGAAACATACCGTTACAATTTGTCTGCCTGAAATGTATTTAACCAGAAAGTAGTAAAACAACGGCCGAAAATCTTTTGATCTTTACTAAGATCAAAAATAACGGTGAGCAGATTAAAATACATTTCGTGGTCGTTTTTCACTGTGTTCTCAAGAAGTCGGCACCGTATGGGACTGTGAATTTCACAGATGACTGTTACTGTATCTTCCTTGATATTTTTGCCCATGAATCTGCATTTCCTTGACAAAAACCAAAGTTTGATATGACCTTTAAAGACTAATTCAGTGATCGGTTAAATGATGCTAGCTACAGTCATTTTAACGTATCTCAGACTACTTTATTATTTTCCTAATATTAGGGAGTCTGTCTGCTGACAATCATGGCACACAATAACAGGCAGTGTATTGGGTTTTATATAAAAAGACTATTTTTTTCTTTATTGCCAATGAGAATACCTTAATGGTTGAATTATTGGTTTACAAAGTTATATTCCATGCAAATTTCAATGGGTTGGTTCTCGGCTGACTTGCTCTAAGCATAAAATACTAGGTTTTTAGTTGTTTTTCCTGCTAAGTGGCTATTTTGAGATTGAGTCAATTTCACAAGGCAGGTAAGCACACAAATTTCATTATTAAGCCAACAAAAAGGTTACCAGTCAAAATCCAATGCAATTGTATATTGCTAGTGTGACTGGTTCTCGGCTTATTCTACTTAGTGTGAATATTTTGCTAAGCACCAATTACCATCTCGGCAGATTTTATTTTCAGCCTCAGATGAATCTATGAAATGCATAAACCATATACTACATCATACTTATGCTACAAAACTAGAAACTTCATGCTCTTAAAAAAAATATACTATGTTATCATGCACTGTTACTCCTGCACATGCACAACTAAGATCTGTTTTATTAAGATCTGTACATTAATGTATTATCTAGACAATGTTGTGCATTACTTGGTCAGCTTAATTTGCAGATTTGAAAAACTTTGTAGAAAAACTATCAATTTTCTGGTGGGTATATGTGACAAGAAAAATGAGTTTGCCCACCATATTATTACAACCTGAGTAAGTTGACCAGTGCCTTTGAATGGCCCCAAATAGGCCTAAAAAAGTGTGCCTAGGTTTAGGCCCATGTCACACAATAACCAGTTTCAGGCAATCTCACAGAAGAAACAACATTCATCTTTAGATCTTTGAATAATTATGTAAGGGAATATGAGAACTGCCAGAAAAAAATGACTTATGCAACCAAAATATTACTATTGTATGTGGTGTACTTGGTTGCCTCCAAGTTGCCTGTAAAAATTGCCTCATGTGTCAAGGCCTTCCAAAATATTAGTTGTTTATTATATTATATTAAAAATGTTTAATTATAAGTTGAAGCCACAGAGATTCCCAAAATGTATGAGTGAAATCAATATTAAATGTTTTTACAAAAATAGCAGATTTGTAAACAGTCCAAAAATATTTCATAAATAAAAATACAGCACCATGTGTATATAAAAAATACAATGTTCGAGTGAAAGAATTACATGAAGGTTTTAAGTTAACAAATATAGCACAATTTTGTCCTTGTCGACCACGACATTCACTGACAATTAAATTAGTTTAAATTTTGTCCCAGAGTAAGGTTTTGTCATTTGACCAAGCAGGCATTGATCTAAATAAACATGCTATCATAACATAATAAACTCATGCAAATGGTTGAATTATTGCAAAAAACAAAAAAGTCTATATCTGAACACTTGATTACATTTTTTCCTACAAATAAAGATATACATGTACAAATAAGAAACAATCAGATATTTCAAATCTAAAAAAGAAATTAAAATGAATATAACTAATTTATTAGATTTCTTTGAATCAATCGTGATAAGAAACCATCAAAATGTATTGAAAATAAATAGTCATTGAAAAGTGCAGAAAGAAACATTGATTGGAGCTTGATTCGAACCAGCGACCAATGGAATACCGTACCTGTGCTCTTACCAACTGAGCTATCCAGCCCTATGTTGACAGTGTCCGTAATAGTCAATTGTCTTTGTTCATTTGGCAGTCAGAAGCCATGAAACCACTCACATACTGCAATATCCCAAGGATAATTGAAGATACGCGCAGCAATGCTGCAACCTGGTAAACGGTACACGGGGGATGATTAAAATAAATAAAGCTTAAAAACTGAAATATCATAGTCTAAATGTGCAATGAAATTGAGCCCTCATCAAACCTTTTCATTGATAGTTGGTTATGTGTATTCCAGCTTTACCAGTCCGGTATGGAGTTTGTCGCCCACAATTTCTTTTTCCCGGGAAGTCAGAGTTCTTCATGGGGGAATTTCTCGCTGCGTATGTGCCGACCAAAGTGTGTGGCTTTACTCCCGGTGAAGATTTCGTACTTGTCCACAATCTCCTGTACGCTCAACTTCTTATCGCCATCTGCATCGGCAACATTGATCAGATGCTCAGCCTGGCAAGGAAGGGGGGGGGGAGTTAATAAAGGTCAAAGGTCAATTTCCATGGTCCCTCAAGTTGCTCTTTTAAAATTTCATTTTGGCAGAATTTGTAAGAATTTGTTAATACATTGGTAAATTTTACATTAATTCTTATTCATCGCTAGATTAAGTTTAGATCGGAATCAATTTAAAATTGAAATGGCGTGAAAATCAATAATCATCAGAATCATTCGTATGTTAGAAAACAACATCTTACAACACAATCATGTCCAAACTTAACGGTTTTTACAGTACTTTCCACTAATTTTGTATGCACGATCATTCACTTGACATTTCTTTCCAATTGTCAAAGGAAATGGTGGACAATAGTAGATCAAACACAAAAACAGGTTATGCAGCACTAGTGGAACAACTTGTGGTCCAACTTTGAACCAGACGATCCAAGAATCAAATTCCCAATCTTTGACTGACTTGTAATTAATGCAATCTACGAGTGATTTCTAACTAAACCCTAACCCTCTACACTTGCCACACAAGACAAGAGCTGTTTACCACACATTACCACAGTCTCCACAGGGGGACTGGATCATAAACCATGCATTACCACACAAACCATATTGCGGTGTATTGTGGTATTCAGGATACCACACAGGAAAAACCATGTGTAATACATTGTGGTATGCAGATGGGTTAGGGTTAAAAACATGCACACATTATCGTACCTCCTTCTCTGCTGTGACGTGATACCGGGGGCGGACCCAGTGGAAGAGCTCCTCCCCTTCCATCTTGCCGTTGCCGTCTTTGTCCAACTGCTGACGAAAGATCTCCTTCTCCTCGGTCACCCATTCAGGCTCCTTCCTCTTACCCGTCAGATCTGTTATGGGCAAGCATGAGAGGGGAGACTGGGTACTAGACTTAACATCTTAATAATAATGAAATTCAACAAAAACGATGTGCAAAGTGAGCTTATGGAGTTTGGATAAAAATACCATTTGATATTTATAGTAAGCGAACAAAATCCAAAGAACAATCACGAGTGATGCACTACACATGGACATTTTGGTTGTTTATCCTGTTTTTATTAAAGACAGAAATTCCATGGTTAGCAAATTTTTGTGCCAAGCAGGGGTCGTGAAATTGGGCCAAGACAATGGCAACTTTAGTTGTTCCTTCCAGCCCACTGAAACCTCGAATGAGGCCCTCTATATATGTGAAAGTCGTTAACAATATGGTGGACAGTCTGATCTTCATGGCCACAATCACGGGCAGAACTGCCTTTCATCCAACATAGCCCCTCTGCCAAGCGGCTGTGGATGACAAACTTCTGTAAGGGGATCAGCACCAAAGATCCTATAGCTGCGCATAGCCTACTCTTTCAAAATCCTGCGCAACCAGAGGAAGTACGCACAGGCGGCCATTTTTTTGTAAGACAAATTTACTGTTTTCATTTGGTGTGCGATTCTGGCTGAATAAATAGTAGTAATAGACCCTAATAATCATAATAATAATAATAATTGTTTGGGTGAAAGGTTAGCCTTACTACAGTTGAATTTGACATTAATAACATCAGAAATAGCTCTGTTGCTTACTAAAATGGCGGCCGAATATTTCACTTTTTGGACTGAGTAGGCAATCTTGCGATGCAAGTGGCTCAATACTATCTTTGATCAGCACCAGCTAAGTGGACATTTCAGTTTTACAGATAGTCTTTCAGCACCAACCTGGGAGGGTGTTGTCAAAGTCCTGATAGTCCCCAATAAACTCTTCTAGTTCCACAGCTCCGTCGCCATTGTGATCAAAGTCTTCCAGTAGCTTCTCTATGACGACTTCCTTCCGAAGATAAAATGAATCCACAGAAAAAAGTCAAGTAATTGGCTTCATAGTGCATCGTGAGAACAACTTCTCGCAGATTTAAAGAGAAGGCTCTTAATGAAATTTCAGGTATGACCTCAACATGCTTAGCAAGAATATTAATGTGCGGGCAAAGTTTTTGTATTGAGAGAAATGAATGTAGATTTGTAATGCCCATACCATTATAAAGGCTTATTTTATGTCTCAAGTGGTCAATTTTACAAAGCACTAGATCAATCTTAAATCTTGAACCAGTCGTTATTGCTAAGCAAAGTGTGATGTCACAATACAAATCAACATAGTGATACTGACAACTAAAAATTGCCATTAAGCTTAGTGTTTTGTGAAATCGGTGGCTGATGCATTCAGGTTGGCAGCCAGGTTATCCCGGACATTTTCGTTCACACTCAAAATGTTACTAACTGTCAATGGTTAACCTGGAACCCATACTTTGATGTTGTACATGGGTCTGACCCAGAGATTTTCACAGTGTGAAAAGGCCAACAGGCTGCCCGGGGTTTGACCCCAGATAAAGCTATCCCCCCGAGGTGGATGCCGTACTATTGTGACTAATAAATATTCACCTGCATGTCCTCTACTGCATTGGGGTTGTAGAAGGCCAGTAACTCTTCACCTTCCAGAAACCCATCTTTGTTCTTGTCAGCCAGTTCAAACATCTTCTTGTTACTTTTTAATTCCTGCATTTAGGACAAAAATATCAGTTGCAAACACAATCTATTTTCTTTTGTACCGAGCCCAAGTCCACAGGGTCCACCAGAATTGACCCAATGTCAAATTTTCTTGAGCTTGCAAGGTTAGGGTACATGTTTATTCTTGAATCAATAGAAAGGAAAATGTTATTCATCGCGGTAGATACAGATGGAAAACTGTGATTAATGCCACGCGATGTCGTGTTGCTGGTAGCGTCGTTTCGGCTGCTGGAACTGCTAGCCTACATCAGGCAACTGAAGAACTGGTACCGCCGACCACCGCCATGCAACGGTTGGAAGCACCGTGGGACACTGAAGCCACTCCGAGGACATGCCCCCAGCCAACCGCTGGAGTGAGCAGATCGACGTCCACTGAACACGGTATGGTGAACACGGATGCAGGCACAGGCACCGCAGCATCCAGTTCTTCAGTTGCCTGATTTGCCTGATGAAGGCTCGCAGTTTCAGCAGCCGAAACGTCGCTACCAGCAACACGACAACGCGTAACATTGATCACCTTTTTCCGTATGTTGATTCTTGTCTTGGGAAAAAATAAACAAATTTGTCTTTGTGGTGAAGTTCTCACGATTCTTACGGACCATTCGGATTTCTTGGTCGGGAAATTGGCCATCGTTCTCCGGTACAAAGCCCAAGACGTGAATGTTGTACTCTTCCCAGGACAGACGGCCATCCTCGTTCTTGTCCTGAACCAGCAAGTGCTCCTCGGCGATAACTCGGTCAATGTTTCTCAAGGATCCGGTCACCCAGTCCTGAAGCTCACCTGTGCCCAAGAGTCACCAGTGGGAAGGTTAGGGGGGGGGGGGGAAGGTTTTGAAATCTCCTATCAATGTATAAGTGCTCTGCAGGACTTGCTCCTGATTATCTTGATGACTTCATCGCTCCAAAAATTCCACCATGTGTAGAATCAGGGGCCGATTTCATAAAGCTCCGCCACGCGTCGCAAATCGAGTTGCGACGCGTCGTAGCTGCGACGCGTCGCATAGATGCAATGAGTCCATAGAGTAAGGATGCGTCTTAACTCTGCGACGCCTCGTACGTTTTATGAAATCGGCGCCAGATCAGCAGAATATAAACTTGTCATCTAACTGAAAGCCCATTTTAATATTCTACAGAGGTGAAATCTTGTGTGTAAGTTTGTAATGGCATTCAATACCTGGACTAATTTTAAACAAAAGGGACAATAGGGTCCATGATTGGAAAAAGGTTCTACGATTGGAAAGCATGCGCAAAACCAAAGGAGCTGCCTGAACACAGACGAAGAGATTCTTACCCTTGTCCATGTAGCCGTCTTCGTTGCTGTCGGCCTTTTTGAGGATGACTCGTAGACGAGCCTTGCTATCCTCAGCAGAGAGCGACTGGAATTCCCTGGCAGCTTTCTGCAGTGGATGCAATAAAGACAAGCCTCCTCTCAGGAAATCTCAGGATTATGTCCCAAAAACAAGGAAATGCAGTATAATTGCTAAGACAGTCTGGAGAGATTGGGATTGGATGATGTAAAGAAACCCTCGGCAACTGATGGGAACGCATGAGGTCTATGATTTTTAATTTGGTATTCAAAACCCCGGAAGGATGTCATTGGTATTAAAAGTGAATGGGATCTCCTAGAAGATTTTGGAGATGGATGGGTTTACAATTGTGGGAGGTGGGGCAGTAGGGTGGTAGGATGGTAAGTTATAGGTGGTGGTAGGATGGGTTTTAGGTGGAGCTATGGTGAGTGGTAGATGAGGGGTGCTGGGAGATGGGGTAGTGGGAGATTGGATGGTTGGTGGTGGATAGTGGGTCGATAGAGGTTAATTCACCAACAACATAAAATCACGTAATTGGCCGTCAAGCTTGTCTACGTTCCTCCATGGTTACACGTACGACACTGTATGTTGCGTGTGCACTGAAGTGTATTGTTTACACGTGTGTAATCATTGTGCTTGACGGGCAATCCAAGCTGATGACATCACGTGAATATCCTCTTCAGGTGATATTGACCCACTTGTAGGTGTGGGTGTGGTGAGGTGACAAAACGGTAGAGTTGTGGGTAGTGCCATGGTAGATGAGGGTAGGTGGATGATGAGTTAATGAGATGGGGCTCGCGGCTCGTGGTAGGTGGAAGGGATCGGGAAGCTTGGAAAGCTTACAGCACGTATCTACCCCTGTCTTGAAGTAATAACTTACATATCCACCGAGGAATATTTCATGATCGAACGGCTTTGTCCTCGGAGAGTCCAGAGGTGGTTCTGAGAATTGCCTAGACCTCACCCCGGTCAGAAACACGACAATCAGGCACACCCTAACACACGTCATCTTGACACTGACTTGATTATTTCAACTGAAACGAGTAAAGACATGAAATCTGTTACACTGAAAAATGTTCTTTTTCGGAAAGAGTACCACTAACATAACCAAAGTACCTTTGGTGTGTAAAGAGCGCCCTCTATCTTCTGTCTTTTCCCAGACACATCCTATGAGGCCGATTCTTTTAAACCTCACTAAAATCTAAAGATTCTATCACATCTCTATCCCCAAAATATTAAATACATGTCCCCTTTTGAGTTTTAAATTTAAACCTGTCGGATATCCCCAACGTTTGGTATTGTCCATCAGTGGAACTTTTTCCTTTCTTACTGTGAGCTATGAAGTGAAAAACCCAACAGAACTATCAACAAAATCAAATAAACATCATAATTATCACCATTTAAGGGACACTGAACTGATTGCATTAAAAATTGCAAAAGAAATGGGGAGTCATGCACAATGCAGATTCAGTAACAACTCAATTTGAAACACTTGTTTTCATTCCCCGATTAATTTGTTTAAGTAGGGAATCTGGGGATAACAACAAGAAAGTCTATTTCTAGTGACAAAAGATCTAGGCAATTAAAAACCTTACAAATTGTAAAATTTACTTACTTCGAAAGTAAAAATTGCCCTGCCACAACACAATCCGATCGGTGCAGCTGCAGACATCCGCTGTGAACTTAATTTTATGTCAAAGGTCATTAAAGTGGAGATCGAAGCGACTATTTTAATTAGGGGGGGTCTAATATTTTATTTTTATTTTACTATCTTTGAAAAACATATTAGAAAATAATTCATATCTTAAAATTGATAAATGTGTACAATATTTTTGTAAAGAATGATATTCGTTCGTCAATTTTTAAAATCTAGAATTACAAAAAGCATTAATTATTTGTTGAAAATACCACGACTACCCGTGCAAAAAATAGAATTTCCTGTTTGGGATTTCCTACGACTGTTGTATGCCAAAATGTGATGCAATGGGCAAAGTACACGTGTGTAAAGGTAGGCGCTATTTATTTTGTGAAAGCCACATGCACGACTGCAAGAACAATGCGGCTATGGCTGTCTTTATAACATGCATATTAATTCGATCCGTAGGCAAATAATTAGGATTATAAACGCTTCGGCTCTGATGTTAGCGACGGCTGTTTGATGTTTAATGTTTGTTAGTGAGACTTGAAGCCGAAAGCAAGACAGTGACAGTGTGCAGAGAAGATTCACTCAACCATGGCTTGTCTCAGGCGAGCAGGGAGATTTACTTTGCATGGAGGGGAGAGCATCTTGTTGAAGTTTGCTCAAGGATACTTGAGAGATCTCCAGCTGATTGCTACGTCCTCGCGTCTTGCCAGCACCTTCTTTCAAAAACCGCTCAATTTTGTGGGCGGTGAGCGAGTTGCACCGACAGATCAAAAAGAAAGTTTCAAAGTTTTTGAGCCGGCAACAGGTTAGCTGAAAGTTAAAATTGCTAAGGCCTAGGCCTATGACTAAACTTGTATTGTTAGGGGGCCTAATACTAGTACTAACAATACTAGGCTATGACTAAACGTACGAAGGTCTAGGCCTATTAATATTCCATTGTAAAAATACATTAAAACCTAGCTGCAGTAACTGTAGCCCTACTTCTAGATTTAGAAGGCTACTCCGTAGTAGCCTTCTAAATCTAGAAGTACTGTAGCCCTAGCCTATATTATAGGCCTAGGCCTACTCCTTGTTTACAATTTTGACATTGTTGTCGTATATATGTCAAAATTGTAAACAAGGAGTAATATTGGGCTACAGTTACTGCAGCTAATTACAACCTTGCTTTAATTTAAGAGAAATCAATCAATTTAGCTGATTACTTCACAAAAGTGGATTTTATTTCCTTGAAGGGAGCCTTAACTACACAATCACCTTTATGGCACATACTCTCAGTTTTCATTTTGTGCTTGTCGGATCCTTCACTGTAGGTAATGTGCTGTGTGAGTCACCAAGTTCCAGTCAAGATGACATTGACCGTGCCGTGGCTTCGGCCAAAGAAGCATTCCAAGAGTGGTCCGAGACGCCAGCTCTGGAGAGAGCCAAGATATTGCAGCGTGCCGCAAGGCTAGTCACAGTAAGGGCCAGCTTTCCATTAACCCTAACCCTCTGCATCTACCACACTAGACAAGAGCTGATAACCACACATTACCAAATAGTCTCCACTGTAGGGGAAACTTGATCAGAGGTCATTTACGAAACGGAGGCTCAGGCTCAGGCTCAGGCTCTGGCTCTGACATCCACAAGCTGAAAATATAGGTTGTGGTTTTTCATTGAAGCTGAAGCTCTGTTTTCTTTTTCAAACTAGAGAATCTACTTCAGAACTGCAGCCGAAAACCTTTATTTTGATACTCGTTATTTTAGAATGGATTCACGAAATGGAGCCAGAGCCTGAAACGGAGCCTGAGCCTCCTTTTCGTAAATGCCCAGAAACCACGCATCACCACACAAACCACACTGTGGTGTATTGTGGTATTCAGGATACAACGCTTACCAAATGAAAAACCATGTGTGGTAAATTGTGGTATGCAGATGGGTTAGAGTGATCCCCCCTTTTTTTTTATACCCCATATTTTTTCAATAACTTCTTGCTTAACCTTTTCCACATAAGGAAAGAGTTGAAGACTTTGCAAGGGTAGAGACGGCTGACACAGGTAAAGCAATCGCAGAGTCACGTGTGGATGTCACGTCGGCCACCAGTGCTCTGGAATTCTTTGCCGGACTGGCGCCAACTCTAGCAGGTCAGTCTCAATTTTGTTTTTTGCAATTCTGCCCAAGTTCAACTTTCATCAAATACCCACAAGGGAAACTGACTGGATTAATTTTAAGCCATTGAAAGGTGAACAAAGAAAATTTGACTGGAGCAGGATTAGAACCAGCGATTCCTGGAATATCGTACCGGCACTCTACCAACTGAGCTATCCGGCCCTATGTTGGTGGTGTCTCTAATAGTCATTTATCTTTGTTCGTTTGGCAGTCAGAAGCCATGAAACCATTCGCATACCGCTATATCCCTAGGATAGCAGCCTTTACAATAGCTATCCCTGAAATTTAACAACAGCTAATAGACAATTCAGCTTCATACGTTTTAATAACGACAAGTATCCCACATTTTCACGATCACTATACACAGGGGAGCATTTCCAGTACCCAGGGGGTACCTTTGGGTACACCGTCCGCGAGCCCCTGGGTGTATGTGCGGGCATCGGTGCATGGAACTTCCCCATCCAGATGGCTGGGTGGAAATCGGCCCCTGCCCTAGCCGCCGGAAACACCATGGTGTTCAAGCCCTCACCCCTGACACCCTTTACGGCGGTCATGTATGCTGAAGCATTGACAGGTAAGGGCACCAGCCACTGATGGAAAAGCCTGGCCAGGCCTGGGTCTTCGGGCCAGTAATCCTCCTCTAGTCAACCCTGAAAGTTTCTTCACTTCAATAGAAGCTGCTTCAAATCAATGAAGCTCAGCTTCTCGATACTGTCCATGATCAATGTGGACTCACTCTGTCTATCAGGTCTAATTGCTAACTATGAGCCAGTACACAGCAAGTTTACAGTTCAAGGCTAGAGAATATAGAAGCCCAAGAGCCCAGGCAAAGCCCAAGCCGGTCTGGCTTTTCAGTGGCTGGGCCTGACCAATATTAGAGTTTCTCTCCCTAAGTCAGATTAAAAATGAATTTGTTTCTCACAGCTTTGCAGTGCGATAATGTTTATGTTAATGTTAGTAATTCCAACGTGGGGCATGCTTATTGAGCCATACATTTGAACAAGCAATAGGCCCAAATTCTAATTTTCTCTGTTTTTTTTTTATATACTGCAGAGAGTGGTCTTCCTCCGGGTGCCTTCAATGTTGTCCAGGGCCAGGCAGTGACCGGAACGGCGCTGACCACACATGCGGACGTGGCCAAAGTGTCCTTCACGGGCAGCGTTCCAGTCGGGAAGCAAGTAAGCAACCAGCTTGCACTAAATAAAGGAATGCATTCCATCCTGTAATTGGACGTCCTCCTGTGTCACAAGGGTTTTTGCGTCGTATTGACCGAGACACCACACCACATTGTATTTTTACGAAACAGAGGCTCTGGCTCTGGCTCTGGCTCAGGCTCTGGCTCTGGCTCTGGCTCTGGCTCTGTCATCCATATGCTGAAAATATAGGTTGTGGTTTTTCTTTGAAGCTGAAGCTCTGTTTTCCTTTTCAAACCAGAGAATCTACTTCCGAACTGCAGCCAAATGCCTCTATTTTGATACCTGTCATTTTAGAATGGATTTACGAAATGGAGCCGGAGCCAGAGCCTGAGCCTGAGCCTGAGCCTGAGCCTCCGTTTCGTAAACCTCCATAGTAACTAATGGTCTTTAGTCTGACCCTGAACTCATTCGTCTTGGATCTGTTTCTTTCTTCAGATCATGAGGAATTGCGCCGACGACCTGAAGCACGTGACCCTGGAACTAGGAGGGAAGTCCCCCCTCATCATCTTTGCCGATGCCAACCTGGAGAATGCCCTAAACGGAGCCATGCTGGCAAACTTCCTCACACAGGGAGAGGTCAGGTCCCTTAAGTCTTTTCTGCGTGGGATTATTTTCTTGCAGGCTAGGTTTATTAGACACCGGTTTACATAGAGTTCATCTGGCCGGGCCATGAGTGTGGAGAGCTCGGCGTAAACGATGCGGACACGCGATGGTTGAATACCGCCAGGCAATAGTCTAAATTCCATGTGGACTGTACTCAATGGAAGCAGCTGTGTTCGGGCCTCTCAGATTCTGCTCTGTTCAAAAAAGATGATTCACATTTGCAGTAATGAAGATGAAAAACCCACACTTTGGGTGATAAAATCTTTAAGTCTCAAGACCCCTGATGTCATTTGGGAGTCCCATGCACACAGTCGTATTTTCCAATCCATCATGTACATTTATGCAGACCTATGTCGTGTCCCAGCCTTAAGAGTGGCACTTCTGGAACGTTTGACTCCAACAAGTGTCTAAACCCGATGCTGACTTCAGGACATATTCCAAGTCCCCAAATAACAACAACAACATTATTTGCAAAGGTCTGTTCTAAGTCATAGCTCAAACAGCACATTTGTCAATTTGAAATTGAAATTCGTCAACCATAAGTCAAACCTAGTGATGACCGTTCACATCTAATTTCTTCTTCTTGCGCATCCATCCTGACAACAGGTCTGCTCTAACGCCACCAAGGTGTACGTGGAGCGGAGCGTCAAGGAGGAGTTTGTGGACATGCTTCTCAAGAGAGTGCGAGCCCTGAGGCTGGGCGATCCCTCCCTGGGGGATACCCAGATGGGAGCTCTGATCAGCAAAGAGCACATGGAGAGAGTGCTGAGCTACGTCGACGGAGCTAAGAAACAGGTTAGTGCTTGTTTAGTAGACCGTTCCAGCGTTGCTCTTAAGGTCCGCCCACCTAAGCAATGCCATGTGTTTTACATTCCGCACATGACTGAGTTTGACAGAGGTAATGGATGACAACAGCTGTTAGCAACTGTTGTTTAACTTTCATGTCCTCCAATTGTCCAATTGCACACAGTTGTTTGACAGGCCGGAAGGCACTGTTTTACGTGAGATGTTTTAAGATGGAGGACAAGAGGATGATACAGGAACAACAATGAAACCATTCTTGTCCTTGAACTGACCTCTTTTGTTCAAAGTTGTCCTCAGCCGTACAAATATAGGTACATGCACTGCATTTGGATTTTCAGATCGAGGACAGGAGCAAAAGGATTTTTGAAACAATCTTGTTCTCAAACTTGACTTCTCTTGTCCAAAACGGCCACAATTTGACAATTTTGAGAGTGAAATGTTGTCGTAATGTTGTGTAGTGTCCCTCTATGAAGATGCATTTTAATATAATATTCTGTCTGATGCTATGAATGTGATGATAGTAATTATTAATAATTGCTGCTGATTTTCAAGAAGATCTGAATCTTGCTTCATCCAGGGAGCGAGCGTACTCTGTGGAGGTCAGCGGGTCATTCCCGAGGACCCCAAACTGGCCAATGGCTACTTTGTCAGTCCCTGCGTTATGGACAATCTGACCGACGACATGACCATCATCAAGGAGGAGGTGTTTGGACCAGTACTCACCATCCTGACCTTTGACACGGAAGAGGAGGTCACACGGCGGGCCAACGACACCCCGTTTGGGCTGGCGGGCGGCGTCTTCACAAAGTGAGTTCCGGCACAAAGACTTGGAAACAGTATCAGTGTTCTTCCTATAACTGTTATTGACAGGGACGAGTTGTTCACAGTTGCATAAGGGCTTTCCACACTATGGTACCACAGTTGACCACACATGGTTTTTCCTGTGGTAAGTGTGGTATCCTGAATACCACAATACACCAAATACATGTACCACAATAGACCAGAGTTTGGGTTTTTGTGATAATGCATGGTTTATGATACTGTGTGGTAAGCAGCTCTTGTCTTTAGCGGTAGGTGCAGAGGCTAGGGTTAATAATAATATCCAGTTCCCCTGTGGAGACTGTGGTAGTGTGTGGCAAGCAGCAGCTCTTGTCTTGTGTGGTAGGTGCTGAGGGTAGGGTTAATATCCAGTTCCCCTGTGGAGACTGTGGTAAGCAGCTCATCTTGTTTGATAGGTGCAGAGGGTTCAGGCTAACCACAGTCATTATTCTCTATCATCCAGGGACATCCAGCGAGCCCATCGAGTCATCAAGAACATGAAGGCCGGCTCCTGCTGGATCAACACCTACAATATGTACCCGGTGGGCTGGCCCTTCGGCGGCTACAAGCACTCTGGCTTCGGCCGGGAGAACGCCGCCGTCACCCTTAACAGCTACACACAACTCAAAGGCGTCTACGTGGAGATGGGAGACGTGGAGAGCCCGCTGTAGGAACCTGACAACATCTCTGGTGGATCTCTGATCTGTTCTGATTCCAGGATTCGCTTCAGAAAGGATTCGCTTCATCTCAACATAACAATGCAAATTCACGAATCACGATGAACATACAGCTACTACTACTATTAGGACTTGTTACGCCCTGCTAGCCTGTAGGGCAGTAATCAAGGATCAGGTTGTTGTACCCTGATGTGCCCAACCTCCCCAAACAAGGACCAGTGAATCTCTCTTTGGCGGATCTCTAGCCTTTGGACCTGCCAGGCCAGCATCGGTTGCCTTATCAGGAGACAAGCTCCGAGACAAGCTCCCACTGATTTAAGCCGTCCTTGGGTCGATTTCACTACCAAACTCATCGTAAATTATTATCAATCGTAGGACTTCCGATACATTGCAACCCCACGTAGAAGTCATAGGCAACGATGAGTTATCCTTCGTAACTCGAGTTATGATCGCTCGTAGGGCTTCGTGAATCCGGCCCTGGGTTCCCGAGACAAGACAGGGATCCATCGGGGTGGGGACATGGTGAGATGCTCTACCAACTGAGCTATCCACCCCTATGTTGGCAGCGTCCCAAATTGTCAATTATCTTTGTTCTGATGTAAATTTGTTTCAATCTAAAAAAAAAACATTGTTAAATACTTTTATACAATTGAAATTTTGAGTCTTCTGAGAAAATCATTTTTATATACTAGAGAAATTTATCTGTAACGATAGCATTAAAATACTGTCTTCAGTATTCCATGTTTTGTGTTGCACATCAACTCAACAATTTCGTTTATTGAAAATATTACATGAATATTGAACTTCCATTTATCTTTTTGAGAATATTTTTTTTGCAAGTTTATGAAAGTGAAATTTGGCTGAAAATTTAAGTCACATGACAAGGAGCATTGCTTTGCATTATTTGTAATTTTTGTTTAAAACAACTCAAAATACACATCCTCTTGGATTAAAAGATCATAAATGTATGATGTTGAAAATGAAAAATTTAAACTTCCTGAGATGTATGAAGGCTTTAAATAAAATTTTGGGTCTAAATTGATGAAAACATTTTGTTTTTGCTTAATTTTGGTTAATTTTTAAGTACCCAGAAACACACACACGCTCTTGATCACAGGCGGTATACTGAACATAATTCACACTTTTATTGGCCAAATAAATACTACTTTTTCTCATAATATGATCATAACCACTGCAAATTGTACATCGGGGAGACTTTCCAATAAACTTGCACACAAATATTAAAAATAATAGTACTATATTTTAAAACCTAAAACCATATAATCCTTAATACCAAATATTACAGGCAAATGTTTCCGGCCAAACTGGAAAGAATAAACATAATCGGTGATAGTGTAGTTTAGGCCACCAAAGCAGTTCATGGCTACAGTTCATGGTGAAATACCACATCTTTGTTACTGTTTTACCCTGTAATTTCCTTCAAAAACCAAAGCCCTGCCCTCTTTCCACAAATTTAACCTTGCTTATATTCAATAGGCTTTGTGAAACAGCTACATGTATTTCCCATGTGCCTTTATAAATTATGTGCATTTATGATTATATGTGGGACAATACCGTGTATGATGAACGCAAATACAGCTCGTGGAAAGAAGGTTGCAAATTAACCCTAACGCCCCCAGGCCCTTTAAACTCCAACATTATGTTTTGTTGGGATCTGTTAGGCTGAGGAGGGTACAGTTGTTGGAATTTGCTAAGATTGATACCATGTGAAAATGATGTTTATTTTTGCATAGGGCCTTATGTACACAGTCTGCCAAATTCCAACAGTAAGCAACTGTTGGAACTTGATGAGCTGTGTACCGTTGTTATAGAGTAATCTGTTGGAGTATAACAGGTTGAGTACAGTGGACATTACCTGACACTCCAGGCTGTTGGATTGTGTTAGGCTGAGAAAGGTATTGAGTACAAATGTCTAGGGGGTTAGGGTAGTACGGGCAGAGTACTTTTTTTTTTTTGAGTACTTCTAACTGTATTTAATGGTACTAGAGTTGTGCTCGAGTTCGAGTACGAGTACTCCAACACTGTTTTTTAGTGGTAAATCTCAACAGCACTGTTAATGCATGAACGATTCATGGATGAAAAATATCACAACCTCGGCTGCTCACAGGGTAAATGAAATAAAAAACAACAGATTTCAACCTCTGTCTTCCAAAGAATAGATGAAGTAAAAGTAATATCAGTATTAACTCACTACGCATTCGACAAATGTAACGTGTCATAATTGTTTTCATTTCCATAAATATACATTTCAGAAGTGCTACCTTCACAAGAATAATCAGCTGGTTATAAGATTATTATCAATTATTAAATACAATATCTGAGAATTTTGTGAGAAGGACCACTTTGTTTTCCCCATTACAAAACCAAAATGGTTTTGGTGAGAGTAATTCTGGTTCAAAATAAATTGCAAATTGTTTAAAGATTTTGTAATGAGTGATATTAGTTATTAAGAGGTGGGTTTCAACTGTGTTAATAAGAGTATATTGTTATTAAAAAGCAATGTTATTAAGGGGAAACATTTTGCTATAAAAGTCGATGTTAAGAAGAAATCAGACATTAGGGGAAAATTTTTATTTTGCCCTAATGTAACAAGTACCTTTAAAAAAAAACAGGAACATTTTTAATGTCCATTTTTTTAAAAATAAGACAGAGAAAGCTCCCAATAAGAAAATATATTAATTTCAAGTTCATCGGTTTGGAGGATGTTTAGAAATAGGCAAGTAAAGCTTGTTCAAAACCCTATGGGAAATATTTTGCCCTAACGTAGCCGTTAGAGTTATTAATATTATTATTATGGTCATTACTTATTGCCTTTTTTATTAGCAAATGTGTAAAAATTTGAAATGAATTAAAAAAAAAACCAGGGATTTTGTCAAAGCCCTTCTTAAGTGTCCACATACACCAGGGTTTAAAAGTAATAAGATCCGTTTGGGGACACGATCAAGAATTTATTTTGCGACTGGCCTCAAGATTTTTCAATGTATTACACGAGTAAACGATACTGCACAAACAAGAGCTTAAAAAATCAAATCCTCTTAGGGTCCTTTCCGTTCGTACAAAACCTGAAATTGATTTTTTGCTTCGACTACGATGATAAAAATCAATGTCAATGTTTGTCTTTTAATACCTAGCCTGTTTTTCCCCCCAAAAATGAAATTATTAGAATGATATTTCAGACAAGGCTATGAATTTTAGGGGGTTCGGCGCTAAAAGCTTTAGGCTATTAGCGGAAAGATATGAATATTAGAGACAAAATATGTATTGAAACACAAAATGAATTTAGAGAGGGATCGGGTTTCACCATCATCTCCTGCCAAATTCAAAAGGCTATAATCTGTTGCCTTATCCATAGCTGCCAACCTATCTTAAGGGAAATTATGGTAGGAATACTTCTGCTAAAAAAAGAGGAATCACAGAGCAAACTACATAGGAATACATGTGCATTTCCAAGCCAAAAATCGGAATCTGTTGTCCAGAGCTTGTAAAATCTGATACATTTTTACCAAAGAAGAGGAATGATTTCTCCAAAAATAAGAATGGTTGGCAAAAAAAAAAAGCATTACATCCTTGAGAGTTTAACTTAACCTCAATTTCAGCTGTGGAAAACTGGGGTAGCATATCCGAAAAGTGAGTTTTACGGAGTGTTTTGGAATACAATGGTAGTACACTTCAAAATTAGCTGTAGCCATCTTTTTTTTGCTTCAATCTCAAAATGCCCTCAGTCCGTTCCACAGGGTTTGTGCACAAGTAATGTCCGTCAGTGGAACTCTTTTGGCAGATAAGTAAACAACGACATATTTTACATTCTAAGCACTGTTACGACAGAGACTAGGGGTAAAGCATCAATTACTTCTAGTGTCCGGTACAGCCAGGGAAATGAATGTTCAGAAAATGATTCCAAAAGTCAATTTAAAGGTAAGGATATACAAAAAAAAGAATGAACTTACTTAGGTTTGGCGTACTAGCCGAACTGCAACCGAGAAAACAAAGGAACCATAATTCTCCAAACCACTGGCATATACCGAGGGACCACACCCTACACCTACAGGTACATGTGTTCACTGACCAAAACCCCAGGGCTGACTCAACCAGAACATTCCAAGTCCATTGGTTTTGACCAGAGCCCTCAAGAACCCCTGGCTCCAACAAAAGGGGGATTAGGAGGGTCTAAAACATTCCAAGTAAGGAGAACATAATAGGCAGTGAGGATAGTTGAAGCAAGGAAAAGTATACAATAAAAGGATATGCTAAACTTAGCAGGTAAAGCAGACTAGTCCATATCTTCTTTAGAGGGGACACCAGTGGCCAGCCTGAACCAAGTGTGCCAGGGGTGGTTCTTAATTGCAATTCAACTTTGGAATAAATTTCCACCCATTTTTGAGATGCTGTGTTCGACATATTTTCCGAGCAGAAACACAAAATGCTACATGAAGGCCATGCAATTATGATTTTCATTCACATATAATTATGTATGCAAATTAATGTTTTGAAAAATGAACAAAGAAAAATTTAACTGGAGTGAGATTTGAACCAGTGACCTCTGGAACACCATACCGGCCCCCTCCACCAACTGAGCTACTCAGCCCAATGTCGGTGGTGTCCCTAATTATCTTTGTGGTTATTTGATGGTTAAATTAATATTGTAATAGGCAATTTACGAGAGAATTAAAGGATCATCTTCAATTTGTCCCAGATTCTGCCGGGACTTTATTTTCTGTGATTCTTAATTGCACCGTGTCACCACCTGAATGTTATGTACATATAAATGTATGCAGGCATGTACAACATAAAACAATAAAATGTCTATAGTCACATCATCCTGCTCCGGTTGAGCACTGAGGTCAAAGGTTGACAAATTAACATGAATATTCATATTCACTTCGCATAAATTAGCTACATACGCCCATAGCAGTATGCACAGTGCACACAAGCAGACTGTGTAGGAAATATCTTCCCTTCGATTTTCTGGTGAAGTACTGCACAAAATAATAGACAACTGTTCATATTAAGAATATAAGTGAGTGTGAGCGCCCTCTACTGGTAGATAAAAAAGAGGCTTGGTTGGCAGTATGGAAAAATACTGGTCGAGCCCAGCCACTAAAAAGCCTGGCCAGGCTTGGACCTTCAGCCCTAGAATCCTCCTCTTGTCAGCCCTGAACTTTACTTCAAAAGAGCAGCTTAAAATCAATATAACCTGTCTTCTGGATACTGTCCATGATCAATGTGAACTCAATCTTTCAATCAAGTTGTACCAACTATGATCCAGGACATGCCAGCAGGGGCTTGAAGTTGATAGTTCAAGGCTAGTGATTATAGAAGCCCAAGAGCCCAGGCATAGCCCAGGCCTGGCCGGGCTTTTCCAGTGGCCAGGCCCGACCAGTATCAAAGGTTCTCTCCCTAAACCTCCAGCAAATCAAATACCTGAAATGTAGACATTTCCATATCATGCCCCAAATTGGTACTACAAGCCAAAATGTACCCCACACAACCAAACCTACAGAATACTATACACAAATAAATATCACACAAAGCCGAAATTCACTTCAGCAACTGAATACACATACTCCGCAGTGACAGGTCATATCGATATAAAAAACTAATTCCACATGAAACAAATTTCAGTTCGTCATGAAATGGAGGGGCCATGATAGATAAACCGACGCTGTAAAACCCTTACAATCTCTCGTGACAATCTAGATATCGGCGATGCGTTAAGACACTAATTGCTCTTGGCCACCTGAGCTCTCATACCCTGGTATTGTAGCATATCTGAGAACTGTCTAGAACCCAGGCTAATGGCAGAGTATCCAAGAGGCCAAGAGACCTCTTAAAGCCAGGGCACAATGATTATCGCAGATGGCTTCTTAAATTTTTGTTTTAAAGGTACTGTCATACTTTGGTAGCATACCCGCCATACTGAAACAGAAATCTTCACAGATTTACCTATAACTTACAGCGTATGAAGATGGTGATGGTAGAAACATACCATAAACATCTGCCTGTAATGCTGTATTTATCCAGGAAAGAGTAAAACCAATGACCCAAGTCTTTTTTTATCTTTTAAAGATAAAAAATAACAGTGAAAAGACTTTGGAAATTTTGTGGGCATGTTACTGTATCTTCCTTGATAGTTTTGCCCCTGAATCTGCATTTCTTTGACAAAAACCAAAGTATGATATTACCTTTAAGAGGGATGGATTGGAAACATACATTTACTCCATTAATGTCTGTCCATTTCATATTTTTATACTTTTTGAAACACAACCACAACGGAGTTCACAAATTGTGTAACTACAGTGGTTATGCATAATAATTCACATTCTCATAAAACAGTAGACAAGGGGAAATAAATACAAAAAATCTAATTAAAAAAAATATACATTATATATATATATATTTATGTATACGTATAAACCTTTTTTTGGGATGAGTACCAGCCACACTGTACATTAGCAATGGAGAATGGTGGGGGTTACCAGTGTGGCCCGGGCCCCAACGCAACATCCTATTATTAAATCAAAGAAAGACCCTAGTTTTTTTTTAAAGACTTGCTGTTGGAACTTGTTTCCATGGCAACTTCTTCAGTACTGTGCGGCGTATATGAAGCGGAACGATCCCTTGGGTTCTTCTAGTAAAGTTGCTACGTGGACACCGGGGGTGACACTACCTACGCAAATACTGGGTGGGGGAGGAAGGAATACAAAAGCAAATAATAAAATCTCCACTTTCTGTTTGAAAATTAGATTAAATACTGACATACAAGTAATAAACTGCTCATCAGCCAAAATGGCCTGAAATAATTATAAATATAATTTAATAATAAATTAATTAGGAGGGCCTGACGCACTTTGATCCTAGCAGGATCTTTCTCAAAGGCTACAGGGTTTGCCAATTAAGAACCATCAAAACTCAATCATGTTAGGAATTGATTGTTTAATACATTATCCTGTATTCCGTCCAGTGATATCTCCACTTTAAATCAGAAGTCTGTTTCAAAAAGTACAATGCCATTATATCAACTTAAAAAACCCAAATTTTTAGCAGAAAACCTTTTGAACATACCTCTTGTCTGTATTTGGGGCTATTGATGTGAGAGGACCAAAACCAGCGATGTTCAACACAGATATGCACGCTGTAGAAAGAACACAAAGATCAATCTATATCTTGAGCCATTTCTTTCATGGAAATAAGAAACCAACAAATGGAACGTTTTCCACAAGTGATGTTAAAAGAGCGGTGATAAAAAAAAAAAAATTCATCTTTGATGACCACTGTTAAAAATGTCACTCTGTGCGGAAACATAAATGCATTATTGGAATATATAAATATATTTTGGTGGGGGATCAATCTTGCTCAACTAAGCTCAGGACAAAATGATGAGTAAAATCTTCGGGAATCTTTGGTTTCATGACACGACAGTAACAACAGCAGCAGCAGCAAAAGCAACAGCAGCAACATTAACAATGGAGGCAGGAGCAGAAGCAGCAGCAATGGCAGCGCGCAGCAGAATCAACAACGACAGCAGTAGCAGAAGCAGCAACAGCAGTAGCAACAGCAGAAGCAGCAACATTAACGATGGAGGCAGAAGCAGCAGCAATGGCAGCAGCAGCAGAAGTGTCAGCAGCAGCAACACCAGCAGCAGAAGCAGCGGCAGCAGCACCAGCACTGGCAGCAGAAGCAACACCCACTCTCACATTGAAGTGACACTTGACTCACCACATGTGTTCCTGTCCCATATCCTAATAGTAGCATCGTTGGAGCAAGTAGCCAATAGCTGTTTGGAGTACAGGTCCGGGAGGAAACAACAGCCTCCCACTGTCTGCTGATGTCCCTGGTATTCACTGACCAAGGAGTGGGCTCGTAAGTCCCACAACTAGAATCAATGGAGGGATTATACAGAAAGAAGAGAAAGTACTACATAATTCTTCTGAGCTTGAACACATTAAAAAGTGCAAATGTTGATTAAATTATGATGCTCCACGAGTGCCATACCACTTATCTAGATAACCACAAAGTTTATCTTGCCAAGGCGACTTACTGAAGCAAATATGTCGACAAGTTCTTATAATTAATACGCCAAGATGACTTAATGGAAGAAGAAAGTCGACTTGTCCTGATAAATTATCTTGCAAAGATGACTCACTACAACTGAGATCAATTGTCAGGATAAGACGACTTTTTAGATTCACTTTGTTAACTTGTCCAGATACATGTAAACTATCAAGATATGTCGACTTCTCGTTTTCACTAAAAGTAATCTTGTTGAAACAATTATTGAGACAATGCAACTTTTTCCAGTAAAATAAAGTCGACTTTTATAGCTTGATAAACTATGTGGTTATCTGGATAAGTGGAGCGGCACTCGTGGAGCGACACACTAAAATAATCTGCCAAAGCAATCACAAAAATCTGTAAACCGTGAGACCAACAGGAACAAACAATTCAAATTCGCCAGATGATGCCATTTATGAACAGGCTGATCAAGATGATCAGATTGCACTAGAAAGTGGTCACTATACAGTCAAACCTTTCTGTCGATTTTCCTTCTAAGATAAAAATAAATTTTTTCTCTTTTTCAGATGCACCACCAAAGTATGAGAGTTACCTTTAAAGGATTTGTATATAAACAGAGGGTATATAACCTCATGTTCGTGGAGGTATACACAACCTGACAGTTTCAGATTTATGTAGGGGAGGGGGGGGGGTGTCCAGATGACACTTGTGCACTTTAAATCCAGCAGAATAATGATTTAGGAGCGAGTGGTTAATATGCACAAGTGTCTTGTGATCAGGAAAATGCAGGCTGTGTATGAACACGCCCAGGAGTCCATGATCATTTAGAGAAACTGATTTAATAAGTGGCAGCGAGACGCCACATTATAGCACGGCAATATGCTGACTGCAATACGTACAACCTGTTCCAGTAATACGAAGTGAACATACACTGCAAGTCTTTCAACATGCTTTTGTTTTGATTATTTATGAAAAAAAACTAATTAGGGACCGATATCTTCTTCAATGGTATAAAGAAGTGAAGTCTTGTGCTTTCTTATAGATGTATACATGTTGCAGCTACAACAGTATAATTAAGATGAAATAAAGCGACCAAGATCCAAGGCGAAACAAACAGGCCAAGAGTGCCAACTTCTACAAAAAAACACAACCCATAATTATTCACAGCAAAGGATGTGTGTCTCAATCGCGATCTAATTAGCCAACGATGCTACAAGAGCTATTTTAAACCGTGCTTCGACAGGGTAACGGCCAAACAACAAGGTCCTACTAATAAAGAATTGAGCACATATTAACTATTACACTATGTGTTTCAATAACAGGATCGGAGCTCCCATTGCACTTTTGGATCGATGCCAAACAGTGCATGGTGTAGACTCCTATATCCACGTACATGTACATGTACAAAGGCACTTTTAATATTAATTCACCCGGTTCGCCTGCCCTTAAACAAACATCCATTATGCCACTGAGTGTGGGGGCACGTCCTAGCCTTAACCTCCGTTTTTTTTTCTTTTCTCTTTCCGACATTGATTAAAAGGACTTAATTGACGGTGCGGGGACTGTATGAGTGGGTAAAGTGTGTGTACTGTTCATATGCACACATAATACTGAGTGCATTTCCTTTTTCATAATCAGTGGGGGAATACTGTTTATCACAAGGATTTAATAATTAGATTTGATTTGGATTGAGGGAATGGAATTTTTGGACCGGTGTGAATATGCTTTTAAAGGTAGTATCATACTTTGGTAGCATACCAAAACAGAAATCGTCACAGATTTACCTATAACTTACAGGGTGTAAAGATGGTGATGGTAGAAACATATTGTAATTTTTTTTTCTGCCTGAAATGCTGTATTTATCCAGAAAAGAGTCAAACCAATTGACCCAAAAGAAATTTGGGAAAATTCCTGTGAAAAGATTAAAAAAATACTGTGGCACTGTATGGGACTGGGAATTTCACAGATGACTGTTACTGTATCTCCCTTGATATTTTTGCCCATGAATCTGCATTTCTTTGACAAAAAGTATGATATTACCTTTAAGTACTAATGATGTTTGTTTGTTTGTTAATCTTGGTTTGTTTGTTTGCTTATTTTTGTTTGTTTGTTTTTGTTTGTTTGTTTATTTTTGTTTGTTTGTTTGCTTGTTTTTGTTTGTTTGTTGTTTGTTGGATACTGACCGTTGCCTCACAGCCTCTGCCACCAACACCATTACTAGACGTCAGACAGTAGTTACCATCAGGGCTCACATCACAACATGTCTGTATGTACTGCTTCTTGGGAAACACATGAGCTTCAGTTATGGTTCTAGTGTCCCATAACCTGTGCAGAACAAATTCAAGCATCAAAAGTTTACTTTAGAGAGAGAAACGCTTATAGCAGTTGGGCAAAGCCACTGGAAATCCAGGCCTAGTCTTTGCCCAGGGCCAATTTCATAGAGATGCTTAGCACAAAAAATTGCTTAGCACAAAAAATTGCTTAGCACAAAAAATTGCTTAGCACAAAAAATTGCTTAGCACAAAAAATTGCTTAGCACAAAAATGACTTGCCCAATAATAAAACAAACCACCATTGAACATTCGATTTGATATTCATGGTCAGCGAACAACAGACGAAGAACAATTGCAAGTGATACATAACACATGGAAATTTGGTTGTTAATCCTGTTTTTATTAAGGCAGAATTGTCATGCTTAGCAATTATTTTTGTGCTAAGCAGCTCTATGAAATTGGTCCCTGGGCTCTTGGGCTTCTATAATCCCTAGCCTTGAACTATCAACTTCAAGCCCCTGTTTTGTCCTGGATCACAGTTGACATTAGCCTGATTGAAAGATTGAGTCCACACTGATCTTGGACAGTATCCAGAAGCCAGGCTGTATTGGTTTTGAGCAGATTTATTGTAGTGAAGTTCAGGGTTGATAAGAGGAGGATTACAGGCCTGAAGGCCTGGCCATATTAAGAAACAGTAATAGCAAAAATATCAGAATTCAAAGTGTAAAAGGTGACCCACAAAGATAGATTGGCAAATAAAATTCTCAGCTGGTCGACTGCAAACGGTAAGCAACTTTACTTCATTTTTCATCAAATCTGTGCATAAAATACTAATAAAATGAAACTTGAACAATGCATTATTATAAGGTTTCAAAAAGCAGAGTATTTCGGTGTTATTGGTAATACTGTTCACCTTAAGCATTTGTCCTCACTGGTCTGTGCCAATAGGCTCTCGCCCGGTACCCACTTCAAGTGGGTAACCAGGTTCCTTGGAATGATGCTCTGGTTGATGCACTGGCCGGTGCTCACATCCCACTGCCGCACCGAGTTGTCACGAGAACCGGAGCACAACTTGCCATTACCTGTGAAGAGATGATGAACATTAAAAAATTTTGTCAGAGGGGTAGAAATGGTCTTCACAATAAATTCAATTGGAGATTTTGGGGGGCTTTTATGGGGGGAGGGGGTTAGGTTTATTTAGACTACGACGGAACAATTTTTTTCATCATTTCATAATAGTTGCTATGGTGCCCATATAGCAAAAGCATCAGAAAACTTTAATTCTTTAATTCTAAATGCATGAACATACTTATAAGTTTTCCTTCAAAACTAGAACAAATTCAGTTTGTGCAGCTAAAAATGAAAAATTCAACGACGTTCATGGAAGTAAAACAAAAAAAGCTATAAGTTTGCTGATAATACATGTACACCAAACAACACTGAGGCGCAACTTGGTGGCACAGTGCCCCGTACATGATTGAATATACCCATCCAGTACGTTGTACGTGCATTTCCTGAAATACATGTACATCCAAACTGCCTTTTATTCGTCCACATGAGATTTGTGTACGTCACAAAGTCATATTGACAGGGGTCTGTTTGAGTACCAGTAGAAAATTGCTTAGTACAAACTTGACTTGCTCAATAAAACAAACCACCATAAAAAAAAATCCATTTTTGATATTCACGGTCAGTGAAAAACAGGCAAAGAACATTCGCAAGCGATACACAAACACTATAAAGACAGGAATTCCATGGTTAGCAAATTGTTGTGCTAAGCAGGGCCGTGAAATTGGCCCCATGGCCAATTTCTACTGAGCATACCAAGTGATAGATTACCTCCATTAGAAGCCAAAAATCCCGCTGTTAACAAAACTCCCACAAATTTCATAGTCCATCAAATCAGTGTTTAAAAACAACAAAACCGATATATGCCAAGGCCAGTAAATTCTCCCATATAATTAACGGCCACTATGTTTATCAAAACAGATACAGAATTTCCGGAAGTGTACGAAAGTGCAAAAATATCTACACATGTGCAAATTTAGCCACAGCTGGCTGTGGTTTAACGCAGCGGTTATTAATAAACTGCTTACGCTTCAGTTGACAAATATTTAATTACCAAAAAACAGCGATAACAGTTCGTCATAACACTCAAATGTTTTCAACCCATTAAAAGACAAGGAACTACAGTAGACTATTAAACACACACGTAAAACAGATCAATTTCTATGCCGAATTTTGCGGGCACATTCTTCAACTTTAAAGGTACCATCATAATTTGGTCAGTGATGCATCTGACAATTTTTTTTTTCTGAAGGCCTTATTGATAGAAAGAAAACAATACCACTACAGTAATCATCAGGCAAACGCATTTCGTAAAAATTTTTCCCATTGATTACTCTAGAAATCAATAGAAATTGGACAAATATTTTGAATTCCCTAAAAGCATGCGACTTTTGGAAATAAGAGCCAGTGTTTTTCACTGTTTTCTCAAAAAGTAGACATTGTATGGGACTGAAATTTTCACAGATATTTTTGCCTATGAATCTGCATTTCTTTGCCAAAAACCAAAGTATGAAGCTAATGCACCTTCAAGAGAATCTTTGGTAAATAAAAAAAAATTCATGTATTTTTTTAGAAGATAACAGCATTCCAGAGAGAAATATTCCACCAAAAATATCAGTTCTTTCACGAAAATCACAAAAAAGTAACTTTCTAGACCAAAACTGACCAATAATGCTTAAATGGGTTTAAACCTTCAATACAAATCCTGCAATTGACCTTTAATAGTTCAGAGTGTCATGTACTTCAAGTGATTTTTTTTAAATATATATTTTTTTTCAGGTGAGATGTTGAACGGATATGAAATCAATTCAATCGCTCTCGGCGCTATAGTCCTAAAAATAGATTCTCAAAATAGAAATGTGCCTCATGTTCTCAAATTTCTGACACTGTGCGGTCGGATTTCAAACATATCCTTCACGCTGAATAATTCTCGTTTGTCACATTTGTCGATTCACGCAGACATGCTGGTCTGAAATCTGGGTATGCAATATTGAGTGTTGGTATTCCAATCCGACAAGAATATTTGCTTAAAGTGCGTGTGTATGTGTATTACATCCAGAAAATCAAAATACTGATTGGTCGTTATAAGCTGTGTGGTATTAATTAAACTATAAAATTCCAGACAATACCAGGGGCCAATTTCATAGAGCTGCTTAGCATGAAAATTTGCTAAGCATGATATTTCTGTCTTAATAAAGACAGGGTTAACAACCACATTTCCATGTGATTGTTCTTTGGCTGTTGTTCGCTGACCATGAATATCAAATGGAATTTTCAATGGTGGTTTGTTTTATTGGGCGAGACATTTTTTGTGCTAAGCAAATTTTTGTGCTTAACAGTTTTATGAAATTGCCCCCAGACACATAGGTCCAATTTCATGGCTCTGCTTAACGCAGCATCCTGTGCTTATCTTCTCATTCTATGCTAATGGGAATTAGTGACAAATTTCTATGCTAGCTGAGTAAGCGAGAAGTCCTAATTTATAGTTACACAAACACAACTGAAAATTCCTTGCTAATCCATGAAATAAGATTTCGTAAGCACAGAATTTACTGCCTTATAGTTGACAGAGCTATGAAATTGGGCTATGGTCACTATTATTTAGAAGTGCATTTGGGACATAAATGAAAAAATGAAATTGTGCATGGGCAAATTACTATTCCATCCGAGCGGTTTACTATTCCACCCGAGCAGTTTACTATTCCACCCGCGCTATTTCGTCCAGACAGATTACTAATCTGCAGTTTCCATACAGTGCGCTCCAGCACGCACTTGAAATAATAACCCACCCGGGCGGAAAAGCAGGCCCTAAAATTGTTTGTCCTAAATACACTTCCGTACTATTATTAAAGTGCTATCTAATGCTATGTGTACAGTGTGCATTGTTCACCATACATTCATATTCAATATATTTGGATCACGCCACAAAAGCAACTAACTAATTTTGGACTCAATTCTTTATTATTAAGAGAAAAAAAATTGCACGTTTTGAACCCACAAGAGCGTAGGGTTAAAGACTTTGGGTGAAAAATTGAAAATTGTAAGATCGGGCACATAAGACTGAAGCTTATCGGGCATGCAATTGAAAATTATGATGCACATGAAACTACTGAATTTTAGTCGGTAATGTCCGATTTCACAAAGTACTAAGATTAATCTTAAATCGTGAATCAATCTTTAATCGCTATGCAAGTCAAAGTTAAAAAGGATCTTTAATAGTGTTTTGTGAAATCTTTGACTTTTTTCTAAAATGAAAGGAAATTTAGTGAGCTACAAACTAACACTGGGATGGCGAAAATGAATTACAGAAACCCTGATAATTAGAACGGTGCGTCTTCACAAAACATTAGTAAGACATGTAACAAACTATTAATTCTGATATCTCAAGGCGCCTGCATTTTTGTCTTATGTGCTACTTTAGTTTTTTAACGACCACTTCATTATCGAAAGAGACCTGTGTGGCTGCCACGAAGCGAGTTATTTAAGCTGGTCTGAGTGAGTCACGTTATAATGGGATCCGACTGCAAGCATTATTAAGTTTTGCTTGGCTAATCTGGCGTGACTAAAGCCTATGTGTGCCAGCATTTAGTAATTGGCTTTTCTCACCATGTGAAAAACATTATTCAAGGTGAATGCGCAAACGTGCAATTTTTGTGGCATATTTTTCAGCTACAAAAAGCGGAAATGAGAAGTAATAATCTGTGAATCTTATCGTGAAAATTACTGAAGCATTGAAGATATTAAACAAGTAGTGCCTGTAGAACTTTGCAAGCTAATATGGATATATGGAAATGTGCATTGTACAATAGACAACAACATTTGCAAAAGATAACAAATTTGCAGCATATTTCAATTGTATACAAATTGCATGGCATTGTCTGATTTTCGAAAACAATTTTAATTGAGCTGTTTACTGGAAATCAGGGTAAAATTCACCTTCAACTATTGTCATTTCTATTTATAAGCAGGTAATAGGGCTCCGCACTCGTGTTGTCGCATTCAGATGTTTGGACAAACAAGTCGCATGTTGCTCTATTAACTTACACATAAACATTGTGAAGTTTGTCCGAACATCCGGATAACTATAGCCGTCGATATAAAGTGAATATTCTATACATAGCTCGAGCGCGGAGCCCTATTTGCAGCAATTCATCATTCTTAGAAATCAAGAATGTTCTTTGTTTTGTGAACTTACAAAGATCTTACATTCGATGCGGCGTGGAAATGAAACAAATGAAAGAAAAGAAACAAAATTGGTTCAAGGATTTTATAGAAAGACCCATTTACATTACATCAAGCAGCCAATGCAAAAAAGGAAAAAAGGGAATTGTGATGGAAATGTCGATTTTCCATTTAAAAGGTTCCCCAAGGCTGGTATTCCAATTACACTACTGTACATGTATGTCTGCAAGGCATCCATAGCACACAGCCGAGAAACAAATACAGAAATTAATCTAGATGCTGTCCCTGTCTCCCTCCCCAGGCAGTGAGTGCCGGATTTAAAGAAAAAACCTATTCGTCTTGATTTTTTTAAATAATACGCCAGTGCCGGTCCCTTGACGAACGTTCACCACAATTAACAACCACAGACAAAGTTAATTGATTCTTCTTGCAACATTTCACAATTTAAAGCCAGTCAGTTCGACTTTGTTTCACTGCAAACCATGTAGCAGGGCAGTGATTGTAACAGCGTAAAAAATCCTGAAAAAGTAATAAAAACCCTGAAAATCACATGTCTCGTAAGAATTTTTTTACACGGAAAGTTTGGAGAAAAAATCCTGAAATCAGGATTTTTCCTTACAAATCAAACCCCAGATGTAGGATAAGACCTCTTTAATAATAAATAAAAAGGACTGTACACTTTCTCATTTAATGCAAAGTTTATACTTAACGTGGGTGCAAATTATGTAAATAGGAGCGTGAAGTGAAATTGTTACAATATGGATGCCAAATATTTGAGCGGAGCAAAAATTCTGCAAGAAGTTGGACGTGATTGTTTCCGTTTCCAAAAGGGCAAATCCTTTGTGCAAATATTTTGTGACCCAAATTTTACTTCAAATTCATGTACATGCACCGGGTAACTGAAATCTACAAGGCCGTGGCTGCAACTGATTTTAACAGAAAAACAGGCGCGGTTCTACGGGGGGGGGGGGGGCAAGGGGGGGCTGTAGCCCCCCAAAAATTTTGTCTAGCCCCCCCCAAAAAAATGCAAGTGAAAAAAAAAATTCTTGAAAATACTTGATTTTTTCAGTTATTAAGCGCCAATTACATACAAAACGCGTTGTTTGGCCTATAATGTGCATGTTTTCGACCCCTCATAAGACATAGCAGAAGCGAGTGTTAGAAGAACCCAAAATATTGGGTCTTCTAGCCCCCCCAAAAAATAATGGCTCTTCTAGCCCCCCAAAAATTTTGGCTCTAGAACCGCGCCTGCAGAAAAAGAATAAATTTAACAAAAAACATGATTTCAAGGATTTTTTTCCCAATTTTTTGTTGGCCCTCTGATGTCTAGAGGCTTTGTTGCCATTGCAACCCGCTGCACATCATACATTTTGTTTAATAAGTGGCGGCACATTATGTATCAAACGGACACAGCATGAGTTTCAAATGTTTATTCAGGAAGTGCAGCATGCCACCTTGAGCTACAGATTGGTCTGGTACCTGTTGACCCACATATGAGATGTGAACTTATAATGAATAATAATGGCGATTGCTATGAACTGGATTTGTCAAAGGCGCCAGTCTTTTATCTCGAGCATATGGCACTCGTGCGAGACGAGAAAATGGAAACTGCCATTTATTAAAGGAAATTTGGAAACAAGCGAGATTTTGTGTGATTTTTGGAAAAGATGCAATGCTTTTTGATGACCTTATGTGGCCAGGTGTAGTGTGTTAATGAGTTTAAGGCTGTCAACTACGAAGGTAGGATCTGTCAGCAAAAGTATAATCTTAAGCGAATCTTTAACGGAAGCAGCAAAACATCTTTAGAAGAAGAAAATTGGATGATCGAGCTGCTCGGGGCAATGAGGTGACGTGTGGAGGAGACATTTTGTCCCAAATCATGTAACACAAAAACAGTGTCAGTTGGGGGGGGGGGGGGGGGGGGGGGTGTTGGTTCACTTGCCGCCTAAACAGATCAGAGTACGTACTACGTGCGCATTATTCAGATTCCTACCAGCATATTCACACATGTAGTTGGTGACGACTGATCCCACCACATCACACCCAGACCGTCATTATTTTATTACCGTCTCCCACGTACAGTGTTGGCATATTGAAAGAGACTATGCACTGTTTCTATCCAATCACTATACTGAATGACCCACGGGGGTGTATTGCAGAACACAGGCTAGATCCCGAGACCTGTGACATACGATTCACATAGTTGCACGAGCCACACGTGCATGTATATACACGTAGCATTCCCATCAAACTCAATGAAATTTATTTCTCGGATTAGTTACGTCTTTTTTTTTTCTGACAAGAAAAACGTGTTTTAAATAACAAGGGGCAAAATGAAGGTATCTGGAGTGAGCTTCGTGATCGGAATATTAAAAAATCTAAGCTGGGAAGATTAAAGGCAGCGTACAGGATTTGCAAGGCCTCAACAAAAATGTATTGAGTTTTTGAGACAGAAAATGGACTCAACAGTTCGCAAACAGTGCAAACAGTCACCATGGGAAATCTTGGTTCATCAGATGCTGGGGTTTTCAAGGAAATCAAGATTGATAGTGTCTTTGAAAAAGATCGTTCGTCCGAACAATTTAGTAGCATTTCAAAAGCGTGGTGTATTAACCGTGAAGGATTCGGAGGGGGGCAAGATTATTTCTGCCATATTTCTGCTATCCAGATGAACAAAAAGGTACATGAAACAACGTCTGTAAGGAAGTTTAAGACCTTCACTTCTGTTTAAGTACCAAAATCAGCCAAAAACCACATCTTTGCAAATCCTATATGCTCCCTTTAAAGTTGCATTTGTAGAATCAGTTCCTCGGAAGTCAGACCTGATCCACTCTGTCACAGGGGGATAATTTGGAAGCATGTGAGTCATGGTAGTATCAATCTTTGGTAGCACACTGAAACAGAAATCTCCACAGATTTACCTATGACTTTATGGTAGAAACATACCATTAACATTTTTCTGCCCGAAATGCTGTATTTATTCAGAAAAAGACTAAAACCACCTGACCAAAAAACAAATTTTGATCTCTGGAAAATCAAAAATCATGTGAATTTTTTTTTTAATACCCTGTGCATTTTTCACTGATTTCTTGAAAAGTGGGCACCGTATGGGACCCAAAATGTTGTATCTTCCTTGATATTTGTGCCCGTGAATCTGCATTTCTTTGACGAAAACCAAATTATTTAAATTGCCTTCAAGTACTAATGATGTTTGCATATGAATTTTTTCTAATGGATCCACAATGGGGGGACAATGTTCCACTGAGCACACAGAGAAAAGCGTGCACAAAAACAAAGCACAGTGCCGTTAGCGCGATGGTCTGTTGAAGCTGCGACCTCTTGATTATTAAATGTACCGTATTTAACATACCGTGTACAGGTTTTCATTCCAGTGGAAAATAGAGCATAATTTGGACCGGCGTGTCCGGGCCTGGACCGTCTGATATCCGCTTCTGTTTTCTTAAGGGATATTCACCTTAATTGAACGCAAGGCTAAAAAGCCAGGCCACTCCTGGCAAAAAAGGCTTGAATATTTACGGCAGATTGCCCCACGGAGCTGAAAATTGAAGTTGACATTCCTCTTGACGGGAAAATAGGTTACAGGATAGAGGGGAGGGGGGAGGGGGAGTGGGGGAGATTCTCTGTGTAAATAGATTCGTATTAAAGAATTTAAGGGGAGAAACCTTTCCTGTTCTGTATCTGGGGTAAAAAACAGAAATTGCTCGCGTGAATTATTGAGGCCACTGGGCAGAAAATCTGGGTTTCACGCTCCAACGCCTCGATAGGGGGAACCGAGTTGGAAGGGCCGAGTTGCAGATTTAGAAATCCTGAAAATATCCGTAAAACAAACTGATCGTGGTGCCGGTGGGTGAGCAATGGAGCAACTGGATTGTGGATTTCGAAGCCTTTGCCAACCAACCGAAAATTATTGCAATATTGTACTTTATTTGAAAGAGATTGGTGGCGTACGTGAATATAGGGACTCCAGCCCAGATGTATAAATAGCGTCAGGGTTTAATTTGTGAGGCTCTGCTGGCAGCAGAATCCCACGAATATGACCCTCGTTCTACAGATAGCACCAAATATCTACACTAGACGGGTATAAAGTGAGAAATCCCTAGTTTATACGCGAACTACATGTACCCAACCACACAGCTGAAAATTCCTCTCTAATCCATGGAACAGGATCTCAAGCAGAAATGTAGACATGTCCTTGGACCTGGGGGGTATGATCCTGTATCTGGGTCGCACTTTCATACATAGGTCTATGTTTGTGCACAATACATAGATACATATATAAAAAATGATAACCTGGGAGGGGGGGGGGGGGGGTAAACCCCCCTATCCCCCCCCTTCCTTCTGTGGACTACGCCCCTGATCTCAAGAGCAACACATTTTTTTTTCTTCAGCAAAGTGACATATTGTACTGGCTGGGAGGTCCCACTGTTTATAATGCAGGCCCTAGATCGTGAACAGGTGAATCTGATGTGGACAAATGAAAACTTTGACGGAATCAAGAGGAATGATTATTTTACTGAATTCCGCAATAGGGCAGCAGTTTTTACCAAAAAAAAAGGCATGTTAGGGCGACAGACCTCATAAGGGCAACAAATTTGTGTCGACAAAATTGTTTTTCTCGAAAACTAGAAAGATTTTACCGTCGGATATTTGAGCTGCTTTATACAGAATTCATCCTTGCCCTATACCAAGCCAGTTATTTGGAGTGACCCATATTCAAACATATCTCTCATTCACGTCATTTTGTGCAATCACCCTAAAAGCAATACCGACCCTTCCCAACCCCGGCCCCTCCGCGAAAAAAACCAACAAAAAACTGTAATCATAAAACCTATGGGATTCCAAGCATGGCATTTATTAATAACGGCGACAAATCTGTCCTTTACCAACCAAAAGCAATCCCGGTGACGACCAGGTCGTGTCCGGTAAATGTCTGCTTGCAATTACACAGCTCCACGGTTCCACCGTCCGTGGTGCCGCGCTTCCACATGCGTATTGTCTTGTCCCTGGACGCGCTAAACATAGCCTCTAGTTCGGTAGAATGCACCACCTGAGGGAAAAAAAAGGACAAAATACGGGACGTCAACATCAAGGAATGAGGGAGAAAACGGACCAATTTTCATATCAGATGAACTCAATTGACTCGAAGAGGGTAGAATTACATAAAAACCAGATGTAATCCTACACTGGTTGTCCGAGGATTTATTTTCTGGCTTTTTTGTTGTTGGTGATTTTTTGTTCCTTCTTTCATTTTTCTTCCACATCCAGAGCAAACAGCATTCTCTTTGTACAGTGTGATGATGTGTTGACCTGCAATCTTGAAAGACTTATAAACTAGAATAAAGATATTGACTGCAAAATGGTGGCCTAAGTGTCTTGTTTTTGTTTTGTTGCCGTTCGTTTGGGAACATAATTACCCACAACCCAGATGCACCCTTTCAAGAAAATTGCTTTTCACCTCAAAAGCCTGATATCCTTTTTACTTTGAAAGCCTTATTACTTTGAAAGCCTGGTTAGGGGCCGTCCATAAAGTACATATGCACAAATGCCGATGTGGTATTTTCTGCTTTTGACTTGTATTCGGCCATTCTTTGCTGAGCATAACATTCACAAGGAGTTTTTTAGCTGGCATACTGATTTTATCTACCGAGATTTTTGGGTGCTTAAGCAAATTTTGGTGCTTAAGCAGGTCTATAAAATTGATCCCTGGTAGAATGACCCAAATGTGCATTCATAATAAAGGACAACAGAGGATAATAGATGGTACATCTACCAACATTACAGAAGAAACATGTAACAAATCTTGCCCCAACCTGTTGGAATGACACAAATGGCCCCTCACAATTATCTTCATGTACCCATGCTAGGCAGGGAAACGACACTACAAAATCTTGCCCCGACCACAGAAAACGATCGACCCTGCATCATTCTGCATTCCGTATGAATTCACCTTAATTACGAGCCCCAAGCATCGCACCCTTACACACATTGACACTCGGCAGAGCATATCATTAATCCTTTTCTAGCTCAACGCTAAACATTCTGAGAAAAAAAAGACATTGAATTTTTTTTTTGGAGGGAGCTTTTTTCTTCTCTTTATTCAACAACACCATATGGCACGATCTCGCCGATGCGAATTAACATTCTCATTGAAACTACAGGTCGCGTGTGTTTGCCGTAGGCCGAGTTTTTCTTTCAATAGTCAAGGTAGGCCTGACTTTCACTTCTGATAGCATTATCCTCGTCAAAAGACAACATCACATTTTTTTTTTCGGTGTCTGTGAATTGAACACTGCACCAATACTGTGGGCCTTTTCCAAACCTCGGCTCTGGCTCTGGCTCTGGCTCCGGCACTGTCATCCATTATGCTGAAAATATAGGTTGTGGTTTTTCATTGAATCTGAATCTGTTTTCTTATTCAAAATAGAGAATCTACTGCCAAACCGTAGACAAAAGCTTCTATTTTGATACCTGTTATTTTAGAATCGATTCACAAAATGGAGCTGGAGCCGGAGCTTGAGCCTGAGTCGAGCTTTGGAAAAGCACCCAGGCTTGATGCTAGGCTTGGGACTAATTTCCCTACCACCATTTGAGACCCACAAAACAAAATTTAAGGGCTTGGGCCACATGCCAAACCAGAAGAAAGGCTCCAGCTTTGCCATTATCTCAAACCCTTCATTTAATTTAGGGCACAAAATGACGGTATAGCAAAATAAAATTCCAAGCCTATCTTCAAGCCTCATTTCGTGAAGGTATACATGTATACATAGCATCATGTAAATGACGATCTCATTGAATTTTCTCATGTCATTCGATTTTATAATGCAAACAGCTTTCAAACAACGCTATCAAATTTCTGAAGTAATTTGAGCTTGTGCCAAGCACTAATTGCCATGACGACATCGATCCAAAACTTGTAATCCCATCTAATTTAAAGTTAAAAGCCGTATTCAGATTACACTATGATTTGATAATGGACTTGTTAACTTGTTGAACCCTGGGACCAATTTCACAAAGCACTAAGATTGATCTTAAGTGTGAATTCATCTTAATTGCTAAGCAAAGTGTGATGTCACAATACAAATCACTATGGTGATAATGACAATTCATCTTAAGATTAATCTTAGTGTTTGGTGAAATCCAGCCCAGGGGCTCTTTAATCTAGTAACATGATCGTCTATAAGTAGCTCTTTTAAAAGTAATTATCGTAACTTGTTTTTTGTCAAAGAAATACAGATTCATGAGCAAAAATATCAAGGAAGATACAGTAACAGTCATCTGTGAAAGTTTCAGTCCCGTACGGTGCCCACTTTTTGCGAAATTATTTTTAGAAAATTGGCCACAGAATTTCTTAAGTCTATTCTCTATAATTTGTATATTTTATATTTTCTCAATAAAAAATAATTTTGGTCACTGGTTTAACTCTTTTCTGAATAAATACATCATTTCAGGCAGAAAAATTGTAACAGAATGTTTCTACCATCAGTATCACCATCTTTATATCCTGTAGGCCCCCTAATTTATACATAAATCTAATTTATACGTAAATCTGTGAAGATTTCTGTTTCAGTATGCTACCTTTAAATAGAATTCTTCAGGATACGGAGGCTATACAGATATGACAAAACCAGAGGTTTTTTTTTCATGTGACATTTAAGGCGGTATGGGTTCGTGGCTGTCGTTCAGTAGTTTTGTCCGAGTGTATTCAACACATGTTGATTTCCCCCCTGACATTATAGCACTGATGCCATGTCAAATGATTTGTATTGCATGTAATATGAACATGAATGTGAACATACTCTCAATGGCTAGTGAGCTATTAAAGGTAGTATCATACTTTGGTAAGAGCCCAAAACAGAAATGTTCACAGATTTACGTATAACTTTCAGGGTATGAAGATGGTGCTGGTAGAAACCTACCGTTAAAATTTTTCCACCTGAAAAAAATGTACTTATCTAGAAATTAGTCAAACAAGGACCGAAAATCTTTTTGATCTCTTAAAAGATCAAAAATAAAAGAGAAAAGACTTAAGAAATACTGTGGCCGTATTTCACGATTTTCTCAAATAGTGGGCACCGTATGGGGCTGAAATTTTCACAGATGACTGCGACTGTATCTTCCTTGATATTTCTGCCCATGAATCTGTTCTTCTTTGACAAAAACCAAAGTATGATACTATACCTTTAAGTCTATATACAGTGTGTCCCAAAAAAACGCAACACTTTGTCAGGAACCATTACGTTCAAATTAAACTGTTTATCAGTTTAAGATTCAGCTATATGATACAACCTTGTTTTGAGACTGAGAAAAAAATTCCATCAAATTAAATATTGAGGACTCTGTCTCTTCAAGAAATTTCCAATGTATTCACTCTGATAAAATGTTAACGTCGTCTGGGGACGGCCAGTAACGAGCAAATGGTCTGTATTTAGTATTTAACCTGTACATCACCTCTGCAGATTACAAAGTGCACTCGCCAAGTTGTGTACGTGTTGCTAACTTGCTATGCATTAGACCAATTATAACAGGAATGAGATTTCGCACTCTAGTGTAATAGAAATGCACTGGAGATTTTCAAGGTTGTCGAGTCGGGCCAAGATGGCACAATTCAATTTATACGCAGTTCAAGGGAATGGGTGACGCTAAGGATGGGCTGGGAGTAGAAAAGTGTTTGCCATATCAATTTGCAGGTTCTGAAACTAAAAAGAGTTCTGTACTGCACAACGTTTGCACATGACTAGTGATAATTGATAATTATTGATATTTTTTCATATTTCTCGTAATTTTTTTTTATAATATGTTGGATTAATTTTTCCCTGCACATAACCACGCAGTTTGAATTCCCCAGACTAAAGACTCTGTTGCTCTGGCACATGATTAGAGGCAAGCGTTTGCATAGCGATACCCATCTCTGGAATGGACTGGTTCCTTTGTGCCATTCTTATCCATGATAAACAGTGCACTGCTGAAAGATGTCTGTCATTTAACTATTAAGCAAAAGTTTGCCCCGAATCATGTGTTATAGCAACAGAGTCTTTAGTCTGGGAAATTCAAATTGGGGTGTTTATATGCAATGAAAGAAGCCTGGGTACCAGATTCTATTCAGATTTAACTGGCATATGGATTATTGTAGAAGTTTAAAATGATGCGTTTATAAAATACATAAAGCCAAATTGCGCTTTTAATACAGCAGCATACATACACATAATGTGCATTTCAGAGATTGACAACGTATTATACAGGCTTGCACGTCGCTCATGCATTATTCCCGAAGTATTTCTTGGCCTTACGAGGTTGGGTAGGATTTCCCCCGCCAGCAAACGCGCCGATAAAAAACCTCCAAATAAGGAGAACGAGCAGGAAATGGCTCAGTAAACAGAACATGAAATTGAACCCAGGTCTATATTTGACTCCTAATTAAATATGGCCGTGAAATGACTCCTCGTTCGAGCTATATACAGTGCATCTGGGGATTGATTTTCGATTCTCTTTATTTTCAGTAATGCCAGCCCATAATAGCAGGCATTCATTTAACTGTACACCATATACGCTTACTTGGGCACTGTCAAAAATCATGCCTCAACCCGAAAGAATTATAACCATGTTGACCCTAACCCCACACAAGACAAGAGCTGGTTACCACACATTACCACAATCGCCACTGGGGGAACTGGATTATAAACCATGCATTACCAAACACAAACCACACTGTGGTGTATTGTGGTATTCAGGATACCACACTAATTACCACAGAATCAAGAAAAACCATGAGTAAACTGTAGTATTAAATTAAAAGGAGGTGGGTTAGGGTTATTAAACTAAGGTATTAAAACAAAAACAAAACAATTTGGCATTAAATATAAAAGCAAGTCAACATTTATTTTACTAAAACATAATGGATCATGGAGGTGGGTTAGGGTAAATAAACTGAGGTAAAAAAAAAAAACCAAACAAATTAGAAAAATTATAAAATCAAGTCAACATTAATGTGACTGAAACGTAATGGATCATATGAATAATTCATGTTCAAAGTCAAGAAAATGTTGCTGCAACTCCGCATTCCCATCCCCATTCCCATCTCGCATCAAACGCGTCGTCAGTTCGGGCGCTAACCTCCGCCAGAAAAAAAAACCTGCCTCTATAGCTCCTGCATAAACCCGAGGAATCCAAGTCAATGGAGTGGAATTATTGATTGCCAAAGGGTCTGATAATCGAGTTACTGAATGCCATAACACAGTCAACTCCTGCATAAGTACAACTATCAACAGGATGTTCCATCTCTTCCAAGTCTTTTTTTTTCCTCCTCCCAACCTACCGTTCTAGCCTCCTCATTCAGTTGCATTCAGAAATCTCTGAGCGTGTACTCCTACATGGCATTGCAAAGCAAAATACGAGACAAACAAAATTTTGTTTTCCGTCTCGTATTTGTAAAGAAAAAAAGGAAGATGGTGGTTTTTTTTTTTTTTTCAAATTTCACAAATATGGCATTGAAAAGAAGTATAAGAGACAAGAAAAAAAAAAGTTTTCTGTCTCGTATTTGTGGAAAAAAAATTAAGGAAGATGGTACTTTAAAAAAAAGAAGAATTTTACACATGGCATAACATTAGTATTTAGGGACACGAAAAAAAAGGTTTTCCGTCCAACATTTATGTAAACAAGGGAAGAGGGTATGTTCGCTTTCAATGATGGCCGGCAGATCTACATGTCAGACAATGGAGCCAAAACTCTACAATAATTAATATGATAAAATACTGAATACTGTTAAGTACAAGAAAATTGAGCAAAAATCACAAAGCAGCACAGCAAATAAAAATTCCAGACTTTACTTCCAAACATAACAATTATTTTGTTCCTCTTATTAAAATGAAGACTGAAACTTTGTCTGGAGCAGGATTCGAACCAGCAACCTCCTGAATACAGGGTACAGGGTGTAACCAGTTCGAATCCCGATCCAGTCGATTTGTCTTTGTTCGCTTTTTCACTGACTTAAAATTCATTCAGTTTCCCTTGTGGTTATTTGATGAAAATGGAAGACTGGAGACATTAGAAGACAATTTTATTTTATTTAAATTTATCCTAACTTGACAAATTTCTTGCCTAATTTCGAGATTCAATGTTGAACTCCCAAACTGCAAGCCTGGCTGTCTCTTAACAGGAAACTGGTCAAGGACAAAAAAGGAGCCGCATGCAGTTTACAACAAGGCATTTAAATTTAAGTTCAGTATGGAGAAATTATGAATGGACTATCATAAAACTATGTTCTTCAATTATTAAAGAATAATGGCAAAAGCAAACGTTACACAGTCTTGAAGATAGACATCTTAAACATGACCAAACTTAAACTTGATCAGATCTGTGAGTTGCTAGATACATCATTCAATGGGATTTCTGCAAATGCGTCATTCCCAACACCTTGAAGCACAACCTTCTGTCTTCGTTCGTTCCGGTTCAAAGATGCCTCCGTATTCAAGGTCCACGAGTGATTGGACATTCTCTTTACCTTGAGGCAAAGCAAGATGGCGACGATCACGAAGAGTACGGCGACAGCGAGAGAAACGAAGAAGGGGATGAGCCAGGTGTAGGGCAATGAGATGCCAATGAATGGACCGCTAACAGGTTTAGACGATGCGGTACTGATGGGTGAAGATTTGAATCCTTCCTTCCCAGGATGGCTTCTCTTTTCAGTCTGAGTTGGCTTGACTTCGGGCTCCTCACTAGATGATGGCAAAGGTTGGGAAGTGCCAGATCCAGTGCTAACAGGAGAAAGAGAAGCAGTAGCATGGTGTGAAGTTGTGAGCTCTTTAATTGTCATGGTAGAGCTTTGACGGGTTTGGGTTGTTGGGGTATTTGCTGGTTGAGTTGTCTGGTAGCTGTACTGATGAAACGGAGCTTCAGTGATGGGGGAGGAAACGGTTGACGCCACGGTTGTATCATCACTATCACCCTCCTTGGTGGTGGGGTGAACATTATCTGAAGTGCGAGTGGTCACCTGTCGTGTTGGATCGGTCAGTTCAGGTGCTATCTCTGTCATGGTTGCATCGTTTGTTAACTCTGATACAGTAGTGCCGACATCAGTGGAAAGAGTAGGGAGGTGCGTGGTTAGCATCTGGGATCCTGTTGCCCCGTCTGTTGCAGTTGCTGAAGAAGTGATTTCATCCGTGACAAAAGAGTCACGTCCAGTTACCTCCCAGTCACTAGGTTGGACTGCACTTGTAACAGTTTCATTGTTGGCAGCAGGGTTTGTGCCTGTGGTCATCATCTCAGTGATTTCAATGTCCCCAATGCCAAGCCTGGTGCATGAAATGGCCGGTTCCTCACTCGGTTTTGGTACCACACTGATCGGACCAATAGAACACGAACGAGAATAATCCAGCCACTGGTAACAAAAATAGCGGCCTTCTACATCACAGTGAAAAACAATTCCGTCTTGAGACCGATTAGCCACCCAGGTAAAGCTCCAACCAACCATGTCTCCGACTGTTTCATAAGACAGGAAAACCACCGACAGAGACATATTTGGTGATGTTAGGTCACCAACAGCGTAAGTGTATCTCGATTCTTCCGTGGTGCATTTTATAACAACGTTCTCGCCCTCAGACACTGTCTTGGGTCCGCTCGTCGGGGAACATACTGGGTTTGATACACCTTGCATGCAAATGCTTGCATATGAAAAAGGTCGCGATGCCGGTGAATTTTGAACCCGACATTTGTAGTGCCCAGTGTCCTTTAACACGACTGAGGCGAAAGTCAGAGTCGCAACGCTTACAATAGAACTGTCTCCTTCAAATGGCCCCGGCTGAATTTCTCTCTGAGTATTTGAAACGATATTATCCGGTAAACGCCAGGTTATTTGAGGGTTCGGACTGGAGTTACGGACTTCACATCGAAGAGTCACGTTGTCCCCACTATTGACCAAAAAGTAATTTGATTCGGTTCCAACATGCAACCCATTCACCAATGGAATGATTCGAACGTCCAAACCATTGACAGCACACTGCAGAAGGCACAGAACATCGCAGGCCAGTGCAAGCGCTCCCGCCACTTGTCTCTTCATTTTCAGTCCACGCAAATTTCTTTTGGTTTGATCCAAAAACAAGCAAGTCTTTCTTATCACACCCAGACTTGAATGTAGACGCAGATTTTTGAAAACAGGTAGATGAGAAAAAAAGTCGGCGTGACAAAAGAATTCTCAGAATTATCACGAAAAGGCTACGCAGAACTGCAACAAGCCATTTCTTAAGCAGGACCAAGTGTTCCAAAGACAGCACAATTTGTACTGCGTATTTTTCTTTGAAAAAAACAAATCTTTAAATACACCAAAACCTTTTTGTACTAGTGTGATGAATGACAAGGTCAGCCCTGAGTACTTTTTACATTGGAGTGTGGGGGGAATCAACTTTCTATCAACTATATTTCTCTTACGTTCTTCGTAATTTTTTTCCTATATTCAACTACCTTACTATAGAAAATCAATTAACTGACGACTAATTACATGCTTATTTACATGTACATCGATAAACCAATTTTTTGTGAGGTTATTATTTCAGCAACGTAGCAAATTTTACTGATGCACCCCCACCATCTGAAAATCATTTCTTCCTTTAGTGCATGCCCACATGGATGATTTATGAGAAGCAGCCCTTGAGATTTATTTGGAGAGGGTCTTTGTCAAGGCAACATAATGTTTTGGGACCTTACCCGTGACCCATCTCGAATTAAAATGAAATGTACACATAGGCTAACGGTAATATACTGTTGCAAACTGCTCATCAAAACAAAAAAATGACCTAAAATATATAGAAAATGCTTGGAGTTACAAGGGCCTCAGCAGGCCTGGAATTTGGTTCTGAAAGGGGCAAGGCCACTTTTCCATTGCAAGGGCACTTCCCTATGGAAACATTTGAAGGGGCACCAAGGCCAAGAACCAGGGCAACGAAGGTCATGGCCTTCGTGGCCTCCGTTAAATTCCAGGCTTGGGCCTGACATTTTGATCCTGGATCATTCTCAAAGGCTAAATGACAAGAGGACAGGAACATGCAAATAAAGGGGAGTGTTCAAAGCATCGATGAGTAATGTGACCAGTTTACCGGTATATAGCGAAATTGCAGCTTCTGTTCTCCTGACCCAGTCCATATCATTGCAGAAGAAGACTTTGGACTATTAAAGGACTTTCCACCAAGAGTAGGGAGGATAACCAGAATACTTAATAAATAAAACGTCTTCATGTCACTCACTACTGCAGCATAATGGCTTGCAAAACAAACATGCCCAGTGGTCATTCAGGGTTGTGAAAAGAGAGGGGATCTTTATTATAATATTTGTTTTTTCTTTTACAAATGAACGGTTCAAGATGAGAATATACCGGATCATGCATGGAATGGATGAAGACAATTCATGATTTGATCGGTGTAAACAATGAAAGGTGATGTCATTTTTTCATTTTGTCAACAGACTGCCCAAGGTTACAGGGACAAACGTCTTCAAATGACAATAGAACCAGATGGCACCAGTTTATCATGTAATGTTGTCACGCTCAAATGGTCATTATAATGAGTGTGACAGAGTGTGGTCATTTCTCTGCAATTATCTAGTAGGGCCTAGAAATTACAGAATTCCGCAGAATTGTGCAGAATTAACACAATTTTGCATAATTGAATTCTGCAGAATTTCCTGGATTCCACAGAATTTACAGTATTCCACAGAATTTGGAAGAAGTCTGCAGAATTCCACAGAATTTACAGTATTCCACAGAATTTTCAGAATTTTGAAAAAGTCTGCAGAATTCCACAGAATTTACAGTATTCCACAGAATTTTCAGAATTTTGAAAAAGTCTGCAGAATTCCACAGAATTTACAGTATTCCACAGAATTTTCAGAATTTTGAAGAAGTCTGCAGAATTCCACAGAATTTACATAATTCCACAGAATTTACATAATTCCACAGAATTTACAAAATTTCATAGAATTTACATTATTCCACAGAATTTTGAAGAATTCTGCAGAATTCCACAGAATTTAAGATTGATCCCACCACGTACAGTGTATTGTGATTTCAACTACCTTGCTTTAATCTGTCTATCTGTCTTTGTCGATCTGTTTTAATGAACCAAAAAATTCCATAACAACAATAACAACTGTGCCAATTAAAACCCAGTGAGATCAGGTGGCCTTTTAGTGCAGGCACTTAAAAAATGGTAATAACTCGTGACATTATGAATGTAATGTACAACTCATTCCGAATTGTTGTAAGATATGGTTTTTGACGATTAAAGGAAAAAACAAACAATTCTGTATGATTGGTAAAAAGGTCACAGAACAGCGCTCACAAGGTGTTTTTTTGGTGAAAAATGCAGCTCACTTTTAGTTATCTGAGAAATGAAGATGGAGGGGAAAAAAAGAGATAAATTCTTATATACAAACATCAATAGAATTCCCTTAGGCGAAAAAAAAAATTGATTTCCTTCTCTAGTCAATTTTTCTTTGTTCACCTTTCAATGACTTAAAAATTCAGTCAGTTTCCCTTGTGGTTATTTGATAATTAAGTTTAATATTTTCCCAGATGGCTAAATATCCCCAGATCTCAGTATTAAACTGACTTCACTTTGTTACTACAATCTTCTGAGGGCATTCTCTGTAGTATTTACTAGATAGATAATATTATACACCCTCAAGATATGTCTCTTAAAGGTAGTATCATACTTTGGTTTCTGTCAAAGAAATGCAGATTCATGGGCAAAAATATCAAGAAAGATACAGTAGCAGTCATCTGTGAAAATTTCAGTCCCATACGGTGTCCACTTTTTGAGAAAACAGTGAAAATCAGCCACAGTATTTCTGAAGTCTTTTCTCTTTTATTTTGATCTTTTAAAAGATCAAAAATAATTTTGGTCAATGGTTTAACTCTTTTCTGCAAAAATACAGCATTTCAGACAGAAACATTTTACTGGTATGTTTCTACTATCACCATCTTTATACCCTGTAAGTTATAGGTAAATCTGTGAATATTATGTGTTTTGGTATGCTGCCAAAGTATGATACTATACCTTTAAAAGGTTGCAAAGAAAGGCAGTCATGGAAACATCTGCCTATTGTCTGGTGTTTTTCTTTTTACAAATCACACGTGGTCCCCTTATGAGCCAATTTGCAAAGGTGAAGGTTTCATGTATGTTTTATTATGGGGGAGGTATCATGCAATAAATCTTCAGCCTACCACATGACATGTCCCTACTATTGAACACATTTACTCCTTGGGTGTAAAGCATAACATGATACTGCATGGAACATTTCATAAACATCAACTGGCATATTGTATGTATCATAATTTCATGGAAATTAGGAGTGTCGGCAACATTCCAAGCCGTAATAAATTATGTTATGAATACCATATTGACAACTGGGGCCAATTGGAGCTGCTAAGCACAACAACAAAATGCTTAGCACAAAAATGTTTTGCCCAATAAAACAAACCACCATTAAAAATTCAATTTTGATGTTCATAGTCTGCAAACAACAGCCAAAGAACAATCACAGGTGATACACAACACTTGGGAATTTGGTGGTTATATAACCCTGTTTTTATTAAGACAGAAATGTCATGCTTAGCAAATGTGCTAAGCAGCGCTGTGAAATTGGGTTTGCACATTGCTTTATATAAAGTGCACTCCAGGGGAATAACAGGAGCTGGAGACATTCTTAAGAGAGTTCAATATTTCTGCCATCAAATTTGACAGCAGACTGCATATCCAGTTGTCCCTTTGTGAGAAGCAGGCTAATGCTAATGGAAGCCAGGGGAGTAAGAAATAAAAAATACTGGCCGAAGACAGCTAGAAGTTATTCGTCCCGAACAGGTGGACGTAATTTTTGTTCCTCATTTGATTACAGGAGGGTGATTTCACGGAGCTCGGTGCTGTGAGAAACATCCGTCCTTCCTGAGACAAACCCCGCAAGTAGAGGCTAATCTAGATATCCAGACGCGGCTAAGCAGCGACTGCCAAAGGGATAGAGATATTGGATGGTCTGGATAGCCCGGGAACTGGGCCAAATAGTACACCAGCCAACATGGGATATTATACTTTGCACGGCATTGTTTGTTAATAGCAGGCAACCATGCTAGATCAATCATTCATAGTATGAGGAAAAATATTAGGGTGGATGCCACCCTGGATTTTGAATTTCAAGGTCATTTTCAAGGTCAAAGGTCAATTCGTTGAAAATATGTATTTTTTTTTCATTTTTGGGGTATTTAAACCTCAACTCATGTACATTTGGGGGGAAAACCAAATATTGTTGTCATAGTATTGATGTAACCAGCCTCTGTAATTAATATAAACTTTGTTTTTCATGTATGTCGAAATAGTTTTGACATAAAACACATAGACAAACGTCAAAATGAGGCTTAAAACATTGGCATTCCACCAATGTTGGAGAATGCATCCACTATGCATCAATGGTCTGTGCCTGTCTATCCAATTGGATGAGAAAAAGGTGGAAAACCAAATAAGAATAGGAAATAACATGCCTGACAGCCATAAATGTATGTACATGTATGTTCATGTCTGTACTGCATGAGTCTATGGAACAGATGGGTTGCAACAGTCTATTCGCATTACATCTACCGGCAAAAGTGCACCTAAGGTTTTCCTGAAGCAAGTGCACTTGACTGTCCTGCACTTAGACTTGCACCAACAGGTAATCAACTCCAGACATGCATCAGGGATAGAAGGTAGCCTTGTCCAGACAGGTTTCAGGCATCCCAACTCCTTCCAAGCTGAGGTCTCTGTAGGAGATGGTACATGTATGTGCTCTTGGTCTGCTTGCAGCCAGATTTTTGCAGTGTGAAGTTCCGGGTCATCTTTTGTTGGTAACATCTCCAGACCCTTCTTAGCCGTTACCAAAGAGTTGAAGCCTTGCATGGTTGATGGATGGTTGCTTTAAGGTGTGTCATACAGGTGAAACACAAACTGTTTAAAAGGCGAAAGTTCACAATCGCTACCGATTCTATGGATGAGAATAGTGGTTGATTTTCCAACATGACTTCTTCCCAAGACCTGTAAAGGAAGAGGTTGTATATCACGACCTGTTAAAGCATGGAAGCTGAGCAGATTATCCCTCATTAGTTGTGTAAGTCCATCAGATACTGCATGTATTGGATAACATATCCGCTTCTCTGCTGTTCCAGAAATCATCCAAACTTCAACTGGTTTTGTTGATAAGAAGTGCACCAGGAGCACCATGACATCTCTGTCTCTACAGTTGACAAACACTCTTTGGTATCCCTTGCTGACTGCCTCACATGAATGGAGTATCAACCTAGTGTCAGCCTACAGTGTTGTCAATTAGACATTGCTTGACATTGATAGTGACAAGTCGCTTTCCCCTATCTTCAGCTGTTAGCAGATCCCTTACAATGTCCCTGTTGCAGCATCTTTCATTGCCAATGATACCAGAGGTATTTGTAACTGCCTGATTCGGTGTCTCCATCTTCCTCTTCAGCCATGGACGTATGTTGACGGAACACATTAAATGCTGTTAGCTGCGAGGAAAGCTTCTTCGCTTCATACGGGATTGAAGAATATCTGAACAGGTGAAGGTTACCTCTTCATCATCATCAGCATCCAGGTTAAATAGAAGCCTCATGTCCTGAGTGATGCGTGATCTTTCTGACCATGTGATACAAAACCTGTCTCTGGACTGGTCGTTTCTTGTGATGCCAATTATGCCGTACTGCATCTTGCATGTCTTGTTCACCCATTTTGTTGCCTGATCTGCTAAAACTTGCTTGAAATACTTTTTGGTTATCTTCACCACAAAATGTCCATCAATGAACTTAGCATAAACCTCTGGTGCAGCCTTATCCAATAGATTCATGTCTGCGAGATAGACAGGTCCCCATCGTGCATAGGTAGTGTGGTCATAGATGGTGAGCCATGAAAGCATTGCTGCAATGCTTCTAGATGGAGCGTCCAGTTGCCATCCCTCACAGCCCTGATGAAGTCAAGCAGTATCTCCACCATCTCCATGTATGTTGACCACAGTTTGAAGTTTGGATTTCTTCTCGTCAAACTCTTTCATGAGATCCTGAGCATTGGTACTGCTCAGAAAATCTGGACAAGTTCTTTGACTTTCACTTTTTGGCTTTTCCATGTTCAAAGGAAAAGGTATTGTTTTTGTTCTGATTTTTTTTTTCTGACCATGTGATACAAAACCTGCTTTCTTCTTGTCCTTTGAGTTACCATAGACTTTCTCTTTGGCTACTTTTAAACTGCCGATTTTAACCAAACTTGGTCTGAAGGAAGTAGGGTAGTTGTGTGCCGAACCTTTTCGTAATCATGACGTCATCATGTGTCATGTGACAAGCGATTTGAATTTAATAATCAAAATCTTTAAAAATCAACACAAAATCAACGGTTTGAGATATAATAATAAGTTCATTCTTTCACCAAAAGTGGTTGTTGGGCAGGGTCCTTCATTTGTGACACATTGATTGACCTCTGTGACCTCTACTTCCGGTCAAACAGGAAGTAGCGCCTCATTTAAAAGTGGTAAGAGCTATGATCATGATTCTTTCACCAAAAGTCAATTTTAGGCAAGGTCTTTCTTTGTGACACAATTCTAATTGACAAGCAATGTGTTCGATAAACCCTGCAACAAATGGGTTAAACTTAAGTTTTCTACATTAAAATATGGATAACTTTAAACCATATGTCTAAATCAAACAAAATAATTGATGTGTATTATTTTGAGAAATGTTTTATGTATCATATGCGGAAAAGCCATGTGTTCTGTTTTCAATTGACACAATCTCTAGCCATTATTGAAACATAAGCCATTTGATGTGCCACAGAGCTTATAAATGTCAGTCGGTGTCCTCTAACAGCACGGTAGTAGGCTTTTCCATTCAGCATGGTCTCGATAGTGTTTGCTGCATAAACACCCGCTTCATCATTTTCCATGTGTTGGCCAATAAGAAGTTGAATCACATATGGAGTCCTCCCATGAGAAAAAATTTCATTCCCAAACTTGGGATTTGCCCATACGACATGTACAAGTTCCTTTCCTCTGGAGTTCAGAGGTTGGTCAGCTGTGATGATGGTATGCTTCTGGCCCATGTGGTTTGAAATGTTCACAAACCTGTCAAGAATGTTTTGAGCTATGATTGTGTCAATTCTCCAATGCCAATGGTATGGTTGGCTGCATGGAACAGATCTAGCAGTGCCTTATAGCGGGTAGCTTGGTGTAGAGCAAGACCCAATCCAATAATTTCTGTCTTAATTACAACACTGGGTTGTATATTGTGTGTAGGGTATAAGAACATGTTCACATACAATAATTTGGTGAGCAAACAACCTTGACACAAAGTATACACATAGTGAGAAAATCACACTTTTGTGTTTCAGATTTGCATACGTTCATATGTTAAAATCAATGTTTACCTGTTAATTATATCAACTATGTACATCTTCTTGATGATGAAAATAATTTTTATGGATAGAACTATTCAAAACAGTATGAATGAATGCATCTTGTAAAAATACCAATTTTGACCTTGTTTGACCTTTGTGACCTTGATAATGACCTTGAAATGCATAATTGAGGGTGGCATCCACCCACATTTTGTTTGTTATCATATGAACAATTGATCTAGCATGGTTGCCCGCTATTAACAAAAAATGCCATCAAATTTTTTTCTAGATGACTTTTCCATGTTTGGCTGGTGTACTAAAACATCCATCAAGAAGAATACAGCCTAAACGACCGACTGTGCAGTCAATTTGGAAAAATGCCAGCGCTCGAATACTGAAGCACTACACGTATTATTATAGCATTTTACATACAGCCATGTTGATGAGCGAGGGTTCTCTTACATGCCCTCGAGTGAATCTGTCCTACGTGCAAAACGCTACTCGCAGATGCGAGACAATGGCGCACACTTTTCTATCCACAGTAATACATGTTTCTGGATGTTTCCAGAAATGTTTTGTATACATTGACCATGTAATGTATACCACTGTTTTATAAATACATAAATTTATAAATTTTTGAGATACAAATCCTAGAAAAGTCCTTTCATTTTAATCAGTCTTTGCTTGGTTACTTTATACTCTCAGATGAAAATCTTTTAAAATAAAAGGTCTCTCCGTTGAATTTGAAGCCCACAATTTTATACCCTCGGACCGATTTTATTCCAAATATGGTGGAGGGATTACTTGACATAAGCCGTAAATGGATTGGACTTTCTAAAAACGTGACTTGGAAGACGTCTGTTTGTATCTGGTTTTGATAATACCTGCCGAACATTGAAACAAGGTTTCTGATAGTGCTGGGCAAAATCAGGTAATTTCATGTCCGGTAACTGATTGCCAAAAAAAATCATGCTAGCAGTTAACCTATGTAATCACATGCGACATTCATGATTTATGGTATATAAAAATACATCTTCTTCAATGTGATCGTCACTTTCGGAATGCTTTTTGCAATATTTTTTTTAGATCACGCATTTAGATCAAGTACATACAATGAGTCTTTTAGATTCAGTTTCGTGAAAAGCGTGTTTCTTCTTGGCAAAATGGACAGAATAGGCCTAACTGACTGAAAGTCTACAGTTTACACTTTTTGGGTTGTTGATCATAAGCCAAACGTTCGTCCCTTTTTATTCCTTTCATTATCGGTTAACGGTTTAATAGCGCAAAATTTGTAACCGGATAATTAAATCCGTGTCGGTTAACCTATAACCAGATAAAAATCCCAGCACTACCAAAAATATCTGCCAAACATTGAAACAAGGTTTCTGAATAGCAACTAGGCCACCATTCCTGCACAATGGGGACGTATGATTTGAATAACAAGACTTTTCAACACTATGGAACTTTTTACAAATGTGTCAAAATTTACATGGGTCCACCCCCTTGTACATATTAAAATTTCAACTCAGGATTTTCAAAACGCGTCAACTGTTCTAAAGCCACCTCCCAGGCAGGGTTAGTTACACAGATTGATGACATGTTGAAATATTGCCAAGCCAGCAGGGTCAGGGGGCGGGGGGGGGGGGGGCTGAGGGGGCTGTAGCCACCCCCAAATTTTATGATAGAGGTGCTGGAATATGTTACAGCGCCCGCTATTTTTAACAGACTTTGTAAAAGCACACCATGTCGTGAGAATCATCCCTAGACTTATCTCAGTTAATAGTAACAAAATAAAATTCATAACTAGATTTTTATTGTCTGTTTCACTTTTTGAACTCACTAGATAACTAGTGCTGTGTGAAATTGCTTATATTTGTTTACGTACATATTCATTGTTTATTTTCATTTAATTACTCTTGAAGGCATCGTAAAAGTGTAAACAAAAAATGGCTGAGATTGCACCACAGAGCATCTAAAACCCCCAGATCTTCCAGGGCCCTTAAGCGGGCCCCAGACCCCATGCCAAAATGGCTTCGCACTCACATAATTATTATCTTGCATACCCCAGCACCCCCTGACAAAAAATGTGTTCCTGTGTAACTATCAGAAATACACAAAACTGCCGTTTGAAGCAGTACAGAAAGCAGTCACAAAGACCATACATGAAACAGCGGTAGATATGCTGCTACGCACCATTTAGATTTAATACATCAACACCATCCACATACATGTGTACACGTGTAGCATCAAAACATTCCCAGAATTCCAAAGTTTTCATAGGCTGTTCTGCATATTTTTTCAGGCAGCTCACAGCTCAATTTTTAAAGAGATCTGCCGTGATTAAAAGTGTTTTGGCAAAAGCATTTCGTAATTTCTTTTTCTCGCAAAATAAAGTCAAACCATTGGGTGAGGGTCAGATTCTATGTACAACAAGACAACACACAAAGTTTGAAATTAATCATGTCAAGAATAACAAGAAAAACATTTTAAGATAAATCCATAAAGTGACCAAAATGACCAGTACTGACCATTAGATGTCCACTGGACAGATTTCATGAAAGCGTATGTATTAAGGGCATATGTGTGCTGACGGTCAATTGAACTGGCCGAATAATTTAGGTGTAATATAGGCGTGGCAATCTACAACATTCTTTACAAAAAAAATAAATTTGGCAAATTAAAGAAAACAATTTAATCTTGCAGGATTTCGGATGATAACATTTAGGCCCACACGTAAGTGGGCCCTTAACTCTAAGCCATGCATAAGTGGGCGTTTGGTACGGCAAATCCAAACCTACTATGTAATGTACATACAGCATATTGCAATTTAATCTCCTAGCCCGTCTTCAGTTTCACACGCAGCCATTTATATAAATTGCAATGATTTGATGTCCCTATACCCTCCTATGCAGGCGCGTAACTTGAAACGTGACAGTTTCTCTATGTTATGTTTAAAGGGCATGTATAACATTGGTAGAGGTGACAGAACAGCTGCAGGCTGCTCATAATTCAATTTGTCATGGAATAAAAACAAACATCAGCAATTTCCAGCTCAATTGATCATTGGGAAACAGAAGAAAACTGTGAAAAACCGTCAACCGCCAAATTGTGTGGGAATCGCTGGCTCATTTTTTGTTTATCTTTCCAAGATCAAAAATGTTTTTGGTTTAAATTTAGGCCTAATATTTCTGTTTTGGTTTGTTACCAATGCCCTTTAATGAATTGCCCTCAAAGAAGAAAAACATTGCTCGTCTCGCCAGGAAAATGGAGACACAGCTGTAAAGGAAATTATATACAGATAAACAAATATGCTGACATTTGTCTGTGCAAAAGGCGTGCATTGCAGACCATGAAATGTGAATGTGTTTTCCCATAGAGAGAGAGGCACGAGTATAATATCCACGTGGCATTATATCAAATTTTACGACATGCCCCAAAGTCAACCTAACAAGACGCGACAAATTGGAAACAAAAACATGTTTCAAATAAACATCTGCAAAGAACATTAATGTCTACATGGTCCATGTTGAACAGCGATAATAAAGTTTTTAATAACTGTATGGTGTAGTAAGTTATATGAACCACCAGGCAGAGTGGACTCCGATCTTCAGATGATAAACTTCTTCAGTCTATTCCTACCGAGTCAAAATCTTTCAGAGATATTTTTATAGCTGGTCCCAAACTGTGGAACTCTGTCCCCATCAACACCAGATAAATGCTCACTATTAAAGCCTGGAATTTAATGGAGGCCACGGAGGCCATGGCCTTCGTTGCCCTGGTTCTTGGCCTTGGTGCCCCTTCAAATGTTTCCATAGACATTATGATTTTCCAATGGAAGTGCCCCTTGCAATGGAATAGTGGCCTTGCCATTTTCAGAACCAAATTCCAGGCCTGACTTCTTACAGGAAGCATCTTAAAACAATTTTTTGCTCATAACCTTTGTCTTACAAGTCTTTTGTTTTATTGTGTATATAGCGTTCTGATCTTTTTGCAATTGTTAAAAGCTGGGGAAACATTTTGCTATGAAAGTCGATGTTAGGGAGAAACTTGACATTAGGCCTAGGGGGAAATTTTGATTTCCTTGTAACATAACAAGAACCTTTTAAAGAAACATTTTTAATGTCCTTTTTGTTATTTTAAGAAAATATATCAATTTAAATTTCACCGGTTTGGATGATATTTAAAAAAAAAAGTCAAGTTTGTGCACAACCCTATGGGAGTTTCACCCTTACGTACTATTTACAGTTATTATTGTTATCATTACAATTTACAAATATCATAGTTTGTATCTAAATATAAACCTACCCTATGTGTTCATAAATGTACACTTTGCCAGCTGCTACAGACCTACACTGTACATATATGATGCATGACAGATTTACGCAGGGATTTCTCAAGTTGTTGTTTAATAGCCGGGTAATTTGAACACAGATCTACGGCAGACAAGATCAATTCCACCTGCCCCGATGTACGTCGGGGCAAAACCTTCCAGCAAATTTCTCGCCGACGACGACTCGTTTCATCTTCGATTGATTTATATGTCAAGGCGTTGCAACTAACTGCTTGTAAAAAAATGTTCTGTTCTGTTTTGTTTTTTTCTTGGGCAGGGGCAATTTAGGACAATTTTTTTTCAACCCCGGCTGTTTAAGATAAAAAATCAATACAAGTAATATTGTTATCTTCTGTTTTTAGCCTTTGAGAAAGATCCTGCTAGGATAAAATGCGTCAGACCCTCCTAACTGCAAGCATTTGACATATTTAAGGTCATTTTGGCTGATGAGCAGTTTGCAGCAGTTTATTACACAGTTTGTATTCTTTATCTTTGACAAAGATCCTGCTAAGATCGAAATGCGTCAGGCCTCAATACTCCAAGCAAAAAAAAAACCAAATGACAATCGCAAAGAGCGAATGAGAATGTCAAATGCAACTGAAACGGTATTAGCGCATGACAGCAAGGTAATGGAGAAAAGAGTACTCAATCATCATGCCTGTCTCGCTACAAAACATTTCCAACAAGAGACGAACAATTTTCAGTACATTTTTCAAAAACCAACTTACAGATCCACGTGTCTAGCTTGAACTCAAATCAACTTGCCCTCCAGGGGCCAAAAGAATCCGACGTCGTTCCGAGACACATCGAACGAGGATCTAAACTTGATCTCGCATGATTTCCCGGCCCACCCTCCCTCAAAAGCCAGACACATTTTGATCGATAGCCAAACAACATTGCTATTTCAAGACTTAGAAAAACGTCAAGCCTCTAAATACACGATAGAATCGTCAAATAAAACCAACTGATCCATTCTTACGTGGAACATTCTGAATTTATTTCCCCCGAGGGTCGTTTCTTTTTTGGGGCGTGCTGTTTGTCCCTTCTCCTTTCTTAACACCTGGGAGATAACTTCTACTCGATGAGTTTTTCAGAACCGCGCTTAATTTAAACCGGGCTCACGCTTCAGCGAAATAAAAATGATTGTAGTACACGGAAAGCAAAGAGGAGGTAGACTTCCTCCCTATTTCAACAGCATTTGGGATTGTCATTTGCTCAGTGGCTAAATTCCCAGGAGATTCTATGTACGGTGGATTTCTTTTTTGTTGAAGTCGTTCTCTCCGGCTTTAACTTTCCTCCCCTGCATTATTGGAATGTGTCACAAAGTCCTGGGACATTTGATGCGGACATTGCCTCCCCCCTCCTCCTTCCCCGGATTCAAAAGGGGTTAAGTGATGGGCGTAAACAGCTCTAGACAAATACAACACAAGCTCTCAGGGATGAGGCGCCTGAGGGAACTAAGGAGGAGGAGGAGGAGGCGAGAGATAGAGACAGAAAGATGAGAGATCATGGTTGCCTACAAGCGTTACATCAGATGAAAGTGTTGCTGGAAACGCACTGCCACACGAATATGGGTCATTGTATATCAGTGGAATGCCACTATAACAAACACGCAGGCGCTGGGATGCACAGAAATTGTTTGTTACAGTGGTCATTTGTTATATTGAACAATGTTCAGCATGCATATAATCCATTGTACATAAAAATTGGGAGTCAAGGATGATGTTTGGTATAGCGATGTTCATTATAGTGGCATCCCACTGTATATAACAAAGTAGGACTCATGATTTTGAATATATTTCTGATGCAGTATCCTCAGTTTGCACGTCGGTAGATTTGCTAATTAAATGGCCATCTCATCTCAAAATTGAGGAATCACCGATATTTATACATGTACTGGATAGATTTTGGTTAATTACTAAATGAGTTTTGAACTTAAGGTTCAAATAGGATTTGAGTTGGTGCTTAATGTAAAGGAACCTAGGTAGGGAAACTTTAAGACTGGTTGTTAGCTCAGCCACTTAAAAGCCAGGCCAGGCCTGGGCTTTGCCTGGTTTCCTATAATCCCTAACCTTCTATCAACTCCAAGCCCTTGCATTGCATTTGCAGCGTCCTGGATCATAGTTAGCACTAGCTTGATTAACAGAGAGTCCACAATGATCACAGACAGTATCCAGAAGCCAGGCTTGGTTGATTTTTCATTTTATCAGCTCCTGTTGTAGTGAAATTCAGGGCCGAGAAGAAGAATATTTCAGCTCCAAAGGCCTGGCTTTTCAGTGGCTGGCCCGACCGATATTAAAGTTTCCCTCCCTTACAAGAAGAAAGTCAAATTCAGAATACATGGCACCATGTCTGGATAGCCTACATTACGTTTCCACTGACCTTTGTGATTTCTCTCTTGTGACCAACCCATCTTTGCATCATCCGACCTTCCTGCCAGCGGTATAACACCATACTCTGAAAACAAATATCAGCAGTAACAAGAATAAATCCAGATTTCATTTTGCATGGAGTAAGGAGGGCGTGACTTTTTTATCCTAGCAGGATCTTTCTCGAAGGCTGAATGACAAGAGGACAAGAACATGCAAGTAAAGATAAATAAATGGATGACAGGATCAGAACAAAGGGGGACAGAGTGACCAGGGAAACACTCCAGGGAAAGCATCATACAGGTGGACAAGTGCGGTCAGGGGAAGGGGATAAAGGGGTCTGTGAGGTAGGCAAGATCAAAGGTGGACAAATATGCAGACTCAACATAAAACATATCCAAAACGTAAAGATTACTTCATTAACGTAAGGGTTTATATTCAAACACAACAACCATCACGGTCTTAGGTTGCAATTTGACTCTTGGGCAGTGAGACCAAAGGAATGATGTTTGACTTTGGTTCAAACGTGCGGACGTTTCCTGTAACCTGACACAACTACATGTATACAATGATAGATGCCTCTTTGTGTATCAGTGTGCAATAGCACATCCATGGACTGGAGTTCTTGACTAATGCATAATTGGCAGCTCGGTCAAACTGTGGGCTAGTCACCTATCCCATGGGCAACACACTTTTAATCGAGAAGTGCTTACAAGTGCTTAAAAAATAATTGATACTTTAATTTTATAAGGGCTGGATTTAAGGTATAAATAGAGGATTTGATTTGAAGAGGTATAAACGTCAGGCCACATTCTTTGGGCCCATGTAGAAAAGAAGAAGTTCACAATGTGTATTTGTATAAAATGGAACTGACCTGATCGGCACTGCCTGATAAGTAGGACAGATCATCAGCGACTGTAACACTGGATACTACATCGCTATGGACTGGGGTGTAACGCTTCACGTCTGACGTTTCCAAAGAATTCACTGCTGTGTAGTCTCTTCAAGAATCAAAAAGAAAAAAATGTTTGTTTTTAACGGTATTTTCTTTAAACTTGACCATATACTGATCAAATTTTAGCTTGTAAACATATCTCAAAGCGACAAAATTTGTAGTTGCGATGATCATAACCCTAGGTCTGACATGGGGACTGGGACCTTAGGGTTACGAGAAAACGTATTCAAAATGTTTGGGAATGACATTTTGGCCAACTCCTGAAGTACGTTTCCACTTAGTTTTCAACTTTCCAAAATCCAAACACAAAATCTGACTACATGGATCTGATTGGTACTAATCAATGAGTCATATAAAACCACTTTGAATATCGAAAGATCATTTAGTTCAGAAAAAATGACCCAAAACTTACCGAAGGTGTCGAGATTCCCTCCGTTTGCCGTCAGTCGGCCATTTTGAAAAGTGCGCAGTGTACCATCTCGACCAAATCACGTCATGCGAAATGCCGTTTTGGCTGTTCCACCTTTCAAACTCAAACTCGCAACCCTATGGAGGGCTTGTATCACGTGCGTTGTACAGTGCTATACACGGAATATCGCATACAGTGTGTGATCGTGTCCGTTAAATAAATCACATGTTATTGAATTGACCAGACCCGCGCCCGTGTGCCGAAACTGCCGAATTAAGTTTATTTTCCGCCACTCTTCTGATATGACAGGTGAAGAAAAACGTATACGGCTTGATTTTTTTCCGACATCCAACACAGGCCGACATCCAACCAACACATGCGAAAATACGATTCAAGGAGAAAGAAATGGTGTAACATACACGATATGTATGCGTTATATCGTTGCGAAATCTAAATAAAAATATTCTGATCGACCGTCCTTATTTCCAAAGTACCGTAAATCGTAGGCTGATCAGCTTATAAATCTTACTTAAATTTCACTCAGTTATTTTGTTCAGTTGGCCAAGTAGATAGAAACACTCTTTTCATAATTATACTGAATCTAAAAAAAATATCGTGAAATCCTTCCGAAACCGACCGACGATCGCACTAAATTAAAACGTAAAAACATTGTCCACACCGCAGAGAAAGACGGCCTGGTATCCGCGTGCGTAACAGCCACAGTTTCAAAGCAAACATTGTGTACGTACACCAGCAAAAGTCTCAATCTGTTACGTTACACCTCAATACGTTACACGTACGTGCCGTGTGCTTGAAATGAAGTGTATTGCGCTCGGTCGGAAGGCCTACCTTTTTGGATCGCGGCCGGGTTCGTTTCACCGTTACGGACGGGAGCTCACGGCCGGCCGGCTCGGTACAGATTTCGCCGTGGGCTTGAAATTGAAGTGTATGTTGCGCTCGGTCGGTACCTTTTTGGATCGCGGCCGGGTTCGTTACCGTATGCGGACGGTGGCCCACAGCCTGCCGGCTCGGTACAGATTTGTAGTAAGAAATGGTGGTTTTCCGATGGAATATTCCGGTGATATTTTTAGGAATACGTCCTCACTGTCCTACCGGGTATGATCATTTTTTGTGTAATTGATGACCGGATATATTTTTCAGTCCAGCGTTAATTCCGACCACTGCGCGATCTGTGATGAGGTGGATGACCTTTTTATTTCTGTTTGATCATGAATTGGGTCGGCACCAAGTTTGTGGCTTGCTAACATTGTCTGTTTATGGGACCATTCATAAAGGAAATCATTTGATAATCTTAGCAATTTCCTTCACTTCATGATGAAATATGTGAATTGTCAGCGGCAGCTTGACATGGGCAAACAATGCGGACTTAAAAAACCTCCTCCATACTGTATACGATATGCGTGTACACGGTATCACAGCGCACGTGTTATTATGGGAACACCCTCCATAGGGCTGTTAGTTTGAGTTTGAAAGGTGGAACAGCCAAAACGGCATTTCGCATGACGTGTTTGGTCGAGATGGCACACTGCGCACTATTCAAAATGCCCGACTGACGGCAAACGGAGGGAATCTCGACACCTTCGGTAAGTTTTGGGTCATTTTTTCTGAACTAAATGATCTTTCGATATTCAAAGTGGTTTTATATGACTCATTGATTAGTACCAATCAGATCCATGTAGTCAGATTTTGTGTATGGATTTTGGAAAGTGGAAAACTAAGTGGAAACGTACTTCAGGAGTTGGCCAAAATGTCATTCCCAAACATTTTGAATACGTTTTCTCGTAACCCTAAGGTCCCAGTCCCCATGTCAGACCTAGGGTTACGATCATCGCAACTACAAAATTTGATGCCATTTCCTTGCAACTGCGTCAGGGCCCATGATCCAGAGCCTTGGAATACCAACGGAAAGAATTCCACTGATGACCATTACGGAAAAAGGATTATATCCTTCAAGAGTTAACTTATTGGATACAAATTATGATGAACTTCAATCCTAGGTGTGGAAAACTTGCGTAGCATATCTGAAAAGTGAGTTTTACATGGTTTTTTTACCTACAAATTGTACACTTCCAATATAGCGGCAGCCATCTTGCTCAAAACGCCCTCTGTTGGTTCCATAAGCCTTATCGCAAATACCGCCTGGTTGATTTTGGACAAAAGTCGAAAGGCACTGTGGGAAGGGAAAAGGTACAAAATATGCACCTTTTTCCTTCCCATGGTGCCTTTCCACCATTGTGCAAAATCAACCAGGCGGTATTTGCGATAAGGCTTATAGAGTTGTGTACAAATTATGGTCATCAGTGGAATTCTTTCCACCGTTTGTTGTACAGGTCTAGCTAGAACCACAGAACGGAGGGAAAATGCAAAAGGCAAACGGTGACTGAAGGCGGGGAGGTCGTGCACGGAACTTACCCGAAACCCTGTCCGTAAATCCGTGAATTTGGCGTCCCTCTAGCCTTCAACTTGCTCTGTTTTTTACCCATCTTGTCGGCAGCACAATCTTCAAAACTCGTTACTGCAAAGACATCAAAATGTAACGCTCCATAGATTATAAGTCCACAGCGGACGACACACAGTCTGAAAATAACACAGACATTCTTATTTTCCCAGGGCTGCAAAAAATAAACATGTTAGGCATGGCATTAGTCGGATGCCTGTAGCATCGGCGTCGTAATCCGATAGCAACAAACGTCAAGAGCACATGGTACCAGATTATCTTAGACCCGTCTGTTTGTCGCCCTCTGTTGATAGAGGGCGATGTTTAACTGCACTCTCGGCCAGCTGAATTGATGACGATCGGGTGCATTCGTTTAGCTCACCCGGGTAAGCCCTTTCTGGGAATGGTCGTGTTTTACTGCACAAAACAAGCGAGAGAATGGGGACGAGGTTGACTGCTGTCGACCCGGGGGAGCTAAACGAATGCACCCGAAAATAATTATTTCACACAAACTCCCAATCCAAAAATAATAGCCAATTAAAAAAATAATAAACATAAACAATTATCACATTGTTTAAAGTCGTACTGCTGAATAAAGCTGCAATCTAGATTAGTATAATTTTCTTTTATAATTTTCTTTCGAAGACTTTGGGTTTTGTTTTTGCCATTGTTATGGTCTTTTTCGGCGTTAATCGCTTTTACACTTGATTTGAATGATGTGAATCATTTTGAAGACAGTTTATCATATAGTTTTGTGGTCTTAAATTGAAAATTCTTTAAATCCACCTTTTATTGTTTTTCAGAGAATATAGACCCAAACGTACAAAAATACGGGGAAATGTATAGCCTAAAAGAAACGATTACTGAAAAATTAATGTTTGAATGTTGGCCAGGTATATTAGTAATATAATTATTGTGTTTGTATACCCCACATAATTATGTCAGGCATCTAGACGACCAGACACGACATTTCAATTGGAGGTCCAGGTTAAGCACGATAAACATTCTTATGCTTGATGGAGAGCGCTTGTCAACCGTTGATTCAACCCTCTGTGATATTTGCATCTGTCTTGGAATAATATTGACGGAGTAACCCCAGTTTATACTGCGTCAATGCTTGAGCCTGGCACGTGTGAGTTTCCCTATGGGTCGTGCTCCTACATGTCTGAACTGGTGATGTTAACTAGGTTAGGTTCACGTCTGCATGATGCATGATGCATGCTGCTAGACATTTCAACAATAGAAAATGTCATTGGTCAAAATGTTTGAAAGGTAGTTTCATACTTTGGTTTTTATCAAAGAAATACAGATTCATGGGCAAAAATATCAAGACAGATACAGTAACAGTCGTTTGTGAAAATGTCAGTCCCATACGTTGCCCACTTTTTGAGAAAACGGTGAAAAACAGCCACAGTATTGTTTTAAGTCTTTTCTCTGTTATTTTTGATCTTTTAAAAGACCAAAAAGATTGTCGGTCGTTGTTTTACTAATTTATGGATAAACACCATTTCAAACGGAAAAATGTGAACGGTAGGTTTCTACCAGCACCACAAATTCTTCATACCCTGAAAGTAAATCTGTGAACATTTCTGTTTTGGTTTCTTACCAAAGTATGATACTACCTTTAAAGACCTTTGCTATCATATAAGATATATCACATGTACAGGATAATTAATATAAGTACCGCGCTAATGTTATGATGTTCCCTGCGTGGTGGAATGACATTATTGAATTGGAGAGCTCCCGGCTTCGGCTTGGGCCCCAGCTCGGGCTTGGTAATACCGGCTTGATATCTGGGAAAAGTTAGACAACTGAATACGTTTTTTCGTCGTGGCTGGTATGACCATGTTTTCTCGTTCAATGTTTAAAACCGTAGACTTCTAAGCCATAGCCAAAAGCCTCTATTTTGATATCGTCCACTTAAATTAAAAAGAAAAGGAAAGAAAAGAGCCGGAGCCTGAGCCGAGATTTTGAAATGGGGCCTACGATAGGGATTTAAGAACAAGAGGTGAGATTGAGGAAATTACGACTTCTGCTAAACGCTTGAAATTTGACACAATTTCATTTCTTTCTTTCTCACACACCCCTACAAAATAAATAGACAATAACAGATAACCTTTGTTCGATCGAGTTTGTGGAGCATGTTGACACACACTACCGGTATTATGACAATTTGAACTGTCAAGGCTGTTGCGTTTGTATTTGTCTTACACAATATCATCACCATACCGAGATTTAGCGATTGTAGGCCCTATTTTGTGATGAAGTTCATTGCGTGAAGTTGTGTTTGTAGCTCTGGTGCCTGGTACTTTGTTCCTGTTGTGCATGACTCACGCAGCTGCTTAAAACAGAATATAAAATCCAAGCCCGCGGATAACTGTCAGTAAACTGATCTACGGTCTCTGGGCTCGGTTAAAACAAAAACACTCCGGTAAAACAGCGATAATTTTTTGTTAAATAAGCATTTACAGCGGCTATAACTGTCAGAGGAGAGGTAACTTCTAAGGGGATCTTGTAGAGGAAGATTCGGTGAACAATGGTTGCCCTGGAGAGGTTGATGTTGGTGCTGGCTTTTCTCGTCTGCTCAACGTGCGTACCAACCCCGTTCAGCTCAGAGAGGGACTGTATCGTGGATAACTTTCAACTTGATGAGGATTTCGTTCTGGAAAGAGTAGGTGATTCTATAATAATTATAATGACATATTGAAACCGAATTTAAAAAGAAAGAACATGGCAATGTTTCGAATAAGGCATAACGGTAGACTATTACTGTTCGTTTCTTCAATCCTTTTTTCTTAATTTAATTGTTTTTGTTCCCACATCCACTGAAGAAAAAGAAGAAACGTCTTAATCTGTAGAGTGAAATATTATATATACAATACTTCGGTTTCAGTGTCAAAGAAATGCAGATTATTGGGCATAAATATAAAAAAATATAAAGTAACAGTCATCTGTGAAATTCTCAGTCTCATACGGTGCCCACTTTTTAAAAAGCAGTGAAAAACAGCCATAGTATTTCTTAAGTCTTCTTTTATTTTTGATCTTTTAAAATATCAAGAAAGATAAAGAAATGTAAAATTCCAAGTCCCATACTGGCGGTGCCGACCTTTTAAGAAAACAGTGAAAAACGCCCACGGTATTTTGTTTGAATTTTCACCGATATTCCTTTGTCTATAAACTAAGGAATTAAGCAATAACTATAATTTCTAGCTTTATCAGTTCGAAATTCAGAAGTGACGATATAATATATGGCGTATTGTCCTAGAATTATGAATTACAATCCCTAAAAGTTCACTCCATACTGTCAAGTTTTGAAGTGTTTGCTGTTAGCAAACTGTGTGCGTTTGGACAATCGGGCGTGCTACCCTGGGAAATGTGTCATCCAGGGTCCTCGAAAATACAGATAGCATTCCCCATGCCTCCTTGTACTACGCGGGCAAAGAAATAGCGTTTGTTTGAATTCAGCAAGTCGGTCATGCCCCTTTCCTTATTGACCTGATGCACTCCAGTTTATTCGCATTGTCTAAATGTTGCCCGTTGGTTATTACCCTATTTCATGGAAACAAATATGTAAGGCAATATCTCTCTGAATGATGTTTTATCTATGATGATCTAGGTTGTATCAAAGGCTAAAGGTTGTGTGATATTTTTATTTTTGGATAAAAAGAATTATAACAATGTGGAAGCTAATACCCCATGAGAATGGGGTATTGTTCTCCAGTGTGCCTTGGTTGCGAAACATCCCATCTCTAAAACTTGTTGTTTTGTAAGTAGACCCAACCTTTGAATTTACTTTTTGTGCGTTTTTGAAAATGTCATTGTATATTCTATCTAGTTCATGGGCACATGGTACGCCATTGCGCATGTGCAGAGGACTAGTTACCCTTACCAGAGGATGTCGCACTATGGACTTCGTGAGAACGGAGCTATCGTCATGAAAACATATCGCGTTATGAGGTAAATAAATAGACCGCAATTCAAGTATTTGACACCAAATAGTTCGTTAACCAGTAGGACTTGTTGGCAGTGGAACTCTCAAATAATTTGAAGTAAAACCTAATAACTTTTCGTATGGTGGCGCTGTGGCAGTCTCAGCTGTCCCTACTGACGTAGCCGGACATAGCTCGCCACTAAAACTGACGACTTTCTCGCTGTTGTGCACAGAGATGGCATGACGTATTTTACCATATTGATAAGGGGAACCACTGAGACCGCCACTCAGACTGCCATACCGCATTATTAGTAGGCCCCTAGTTTAAATTACGAATTGAATTTTCACCCTAAATGTCAAGTTTTGGATGTTATAATCATACAAAAATGGTAAAACACTGTGACCTATTTCAACTTTCGAATGTTATATTCGGCTTACGTTACAGACCCGGTGACTGCAACCCATGGCACTTTGAGGCAACAGGCGCCCTCAACGAGAAAGCGAACCACCCAGCAAAGTTGCTGTTATACCCGCCAATACCCAACTACCCACCAGGTAGAGCGTGACAAAATTTAAACGTGAATTATTATCCAATGCGTGGAAAAAAGCGCCAAAACAAAAAATACATTTTGGAAATGAGCTGAAAAAGGGTTCCAGGCTTTCGATATCACGTAGGCCTATAGAGTTCTATTTCAATTCGCTTTTTACTTGTGATACGAGAAAAAATAGTTCGTAAGAATAATATAATTAGGCCTAAAAAGTCTCATTTTTTGTCACACTGGGTGCCACTTACGTACGTGTCCTTCTTAAAAGTTATCACGTATTATGAGCACGTGGAACTTACCATTCGTGGCGGTTTCACGCAAAATGCTCGTAAATGCGTGAAAGTTATCACGAACATTATCTGAAAAGTTCCACTTCACACAATTGATGAATAAAATCTGTTTTTTTACTGTTCAACTTCGATGATTTTTTCAGAGGATTACTGGGTGGTGAGTACGGATTATACCAGCTATGCTGTGGTCTACAGCTGTGGTGAAAGGCGAGAGGATGGCTCATGCACCGAGCGGGGCGAGCACGCCTGGTTGATGGGAAGAACCACGGGCCAACTGTCCAATGAAACACGCTCGCTCGTGTCGGAGATCCTGTCAGAGTTGTGCATCCAACCGGAACGACTTCATGACGTGCCATTGGGTAAAAAATACATTCTACAAATGATTTTTTTGAACTTAGCGGATAAACAACGCTACTTTTAAAAAAGAAAACATATTAATAATTTCAATTTTTTTTTTGGAAATAATGATATTCTATACCGCCACTTTTGTGGAATTAAAATTAAAATCTACTTTATTGTTGTTATTTTAGAATGTGAGGAAGAATTGACCCAAAGCCCAGAAAATTTCACGGTGGCCCCTACGGAAAAATGTCAGGAAGACAAAAGTGGAAACTGCAGTCAGGGTAGGTGTTCCTCACTCATTCCTAAAAATGTCTTGCAAAAAGCTGAACATGCAAAATTTAAGTGAAGTTAGTTAAGTCCATGTTTCCATATCCCATAATGATGGTCACATGCACAGTGCAAGTGTTTTTCCAACAAATCCATGACTTAAACTTGTCTATAGACTGAAAGGACAATTTCAATTTGCATACAAAGTACTTTTCAATGGCTCATATAATGAACTTTATAATACACAACTGACTAGTGGAAGCAGAATGTTAAAATGTTCCCCCACTTCCCCCTTTTCTGCTAAATTTAATGAAATTGTAGAAGTTTGATAATGTCAGTGTAAAAAGCAGAAATGTTGTTAGGTCAACTCATTGTAGCTCAAGTGGACTTCTCCTGTAGAAATTTGAGGTCCATACATTCATATTAGAACTGTGAATCGTTAACATTAAGTAGAAGTGTCAACATGAGTAGACACAGCTTCATACTCAAGTATAATGTAATACTTGTCTCCTATCTTTCTCAACAGCTGAACCTACAGAATCTCAGGAAGCACTGCATGAATCAGCAAGTAAAATGATTATAAAGTCTGAAACTTTGTGATAAGGGGATACACATGCAGTCATCAGGGACACATGGTTACCTTCCTGGGGCAAATTTCATAGAGCTGCTTAAGCACAAAATTTGCTTAAGCCGGAAAAGTCTTCCTTGATCAAACAGGATTACCAACCAAATTTTCATTTGATGTTTACTGCTTTTGGCTTGTATTCGGCCATTGTTTGCTGAGCATAACATTCACAAGGAGTTTTGGCTGCGGCATACTGATTTTATTTACCAAGGTACCAAGGTTTTGGTGCTTAAGCAAATTTTGGTGCTTAAGGAGCTCTGTGAAATTGGCCCCTGGGCATTTGGGGTTGTATGTGGCCCATGACCATGGTACTGGCATTAGGCCAAGGCAAGGGGGATTGGCTTTGGTAACTGCTCAAAGTATAGCTTGGGATTGCATCGGGTCGAAAGCTTCTAAAAAACGAGGACCAATTTTCATTGTTTTTTTTTTTTCACAGTGAGTCCTATTTAGTCCTATATGGACACACATGTTGTTGGTTATTGTTTGACCACAGTGTTTCTTCTAAATGATGTTTGTTCCAAACATCTAATACAATTTCAAGAAATAAATGACCATATCATTATAATTTAGAATTTAGAAAGTTGCATATTGCTTTGGAGAATGTGGAGAGAAGATAGTATATGATTAGTGGTCTAATATCGATGGATTGTGTTGACAATACTAAAGTCTAAAATTGTACATTTTTTGTAATGTTCAACAGGTCCTACCACTCACAACCCTTGTGCAATTTCAACCTTTGAAGTACAAAAGAACTTCATTATAGAAAAGGTAAGAAAGCAATTATCACTTGAATAATAACACAGAAAGATGTTTAAGCTCAGAAATTATATATTATGTTTAACTGCAAATACCGGTAGATGACAATTTGCCAACAATTTTTAAACTCAAGGCGTTTGCTACTGTTGAAATGAACTGAAGAAGACCATATGAACAAATGTTAAATTAGAACATATTTCCAAAAAATTTAGGATATCACAATTTGGTATGATAATTTCTTTCTTTTTTTCCAAGCTTTGGGCCCAGTATGTAAGATCTTTGATCACATATTTGATTTTTTTCTTAAAATTTCTGATTATTTTGTTTGTTCTATCCTCTAGTTTCTTGGTGAGTGGTATGAAATTGCCCACACCAGGTACCCCGATAGCGCCCTCAAGTTACCAGATATGCTATCCATGATATTCAGTCCGGCACCCACTAACGATAGAGAGGCCGATATGGCACTCCTGATGAAAGACATAAAACTGTGAGTTAACTGTTTGCTTGAAGTCAGATACCCAAACCTTGCATTTTAAATCTTTGATTAGTGTACAGAGGTGACTAGTTGTGGCTTTGGCCAGTTTGGGGGTAAGATAAAAATTAATTCTCATAAGACAAATGAACGAACAAACAAATGGACAAAAAAACAATAAATGTACTAAGAAACAAACAAACAAATGAATGAGTGACCAAACAGCAGGAGGGATCATATGAATAAATGAATAAAATAATGAAGGGATGAACAAACAAACAAATAAACAAACAAATAAACAAAGGGATGTACAAACAAATGAAGGAATGAATGAAAGAAAATAATGCAAAATTATTCAAATCAGCAGTACATTTTGGAACTTGATTTTAAAATGAATCATTGTCTCCTGGTTTTAGGAATGGAAGGTGTGCCAACATGGACATGTCTGGATTAGGCTGGTTGAGTCGGGATAATCCGGCCAAATTCATCGTTAAATTCCCCATACCAGAGCATTACGGAGTCAGTGGGCCAGGTAAGTGTGTGTATCAATTAAACATTTGACCCACAGGGCATCCAAGCCTTAATTCCAGGATGGAAGTTCAGTGGTAATATAACATATTAATGAATAAGTATGAATGAATATGTGACCTAAAGATGCAAAGAGTGGAATGCATATAGAAGTATACCATTCAAGTTAACCATGGTGACCAGTATCATGGTGACTGGTACCATAAAGACCATAACCATGGCGACCTGTTCCATGGCAACCATTACCATGGCAACCAGTTCCATGGCAACCTGTACCATGGTGATCAGTTTCATGGTGACCAGTATCATGGCGACCAGTACCATGTTCACCCAGGTTCGTGTGTACTCCAAGTGCAAGTTGTAAAAGCATAATTTTGCCTATTTTTAAAATCCTCCTTTGCTTGTCTAGTGGAGTATTGGGTTCTATCTACCGACTACACCAGTCATGCCGTAGCATATTCCTGCCATGAGACGTACGAGGATGGCACGTGCAACAAGCAGAAGGAGGTCCTGTGGGTGCTGAGCCGGACACCATCCCTACCCCCAGGGGTGGAGAGGACGGTGGGGGAGGTCATCACTGGGGCGTGTCTGGATCCAGTTCAAGTCACAGAGAACCAAGGTAGATATTTTTGAAAAAATAGTAAATAAATTTTGGAGATGACTAAAAGGAAAATCTGACTTAATGCAAATTGGGCTTGCCCTTCAGTGACGTATATCAGCATGTTTGCAAACTCAGAGCTTCAGAATGTGCATGAAGAAAATCATGTGCTGACTCAGGTGGGATTCGAACCCAGTAGCTCAGAGGTATGTGACTATAGCCACATCTTAGTAATATAAAGCATCTCCATTTTACACCAGCCCTTATAAGGCATGTGACTATAACCACATCTACAGTATGTAATATATGAAGCATCTCCAGCTACCAGACACCCATCTGTAGGGGTGTGACTGTGTGTGCATGCATAAAATGTTCGGACCGTTACAGTCTTTCTAATGTTTGTACCTCACGGTAGTTCATTTCTGCTTTTTGTCTTGTGGCTTTCTGTAGATGTTTGCTTCACCACCGACTTGGGGGAGAGAAACCAGTCACAAACTGGTGAGTCCTTGTTGTTCTTGATAAACCTCTCAGTCTAGTTCAAGACCTTGCCTCAAACTATTTCAAAATTAGTCCAGAATAAACTAGGACTGTTGTATTCTGGCAACTTGTGTGGTTGAGCCAAATTAAACTTCGCTCCATTAGTCGACCTCAAGAAAGTGGAATGATGTCCTTGAAGGTTAACACAAAATCTGTTATCCTTTTTGGTCTTCAGATGTAGTAGGCAAAGCTGCAGTGACAAGCGGCTGTGACCCTGCCACAGCAAAGTATGGATGCTGCCTGCTCAACAACAGACCGGCAACGGGACCAGACTACCAAGGCTGCCCTCGTGAGTCATGATGAGTTCCTCCTTAAAGTCGGTGATTTAAGGTTTCATTACAATGAAAACTACACTGTGGTGTATTGTGGTATTCAGGATGCCACATTTGTGGTATGCAGGTGGGTTAGGGTTAAGATAACTCAGCCTGTGTGATGTTTATTCATCGTAGGAATGAGACCACCTGTGGCAGGCCAGGACATTGAGATGAGACCTGTCTCCGAAGTCGTAAGGCCGCAACCGGTCGCCCTGGCTCTCATTGCTCCTGAGCCACTGAAAGTTAAGGAAGGTAAGATCTGAAAAAAGAAGTTATGCCCCTTTGAATTATCCAATTGAAAAAAATGAAGCAAAACAGGGGATAACGGCGCCCAGGGCAATTTTAAATTGGAATCTTTCTTTCTTTGTTCATTGTAGATTTTCAATAATTTCACTGACAGTACAGCTACTTTTTTTTTGCCTTTGCGTTTTTTGTGTCCACTTTAAAAGTGGTGCCCGGGACACGTGCCCCCCCTAAAGTTCAGCCATTGTATCGACCACAATAACTAAAAAACAAGAAACAAACAAGGGACTACAACATATGTGAGACAATCGGGTGAAACCAAAGAAATAGATAAAATAGAAAAAAACACCTAATGGGAGACTTTGGAGAATCGGTCTTCAGGTCAACAGCAAAAGCGCACGCAATTATGAGCATGTGCGCGTTGTTTTGTGCGTGCGCGTGCATTGTTGACTTGAAGACCGATTCTTCAAAGTCTCCCATTAAGAGACTACACTGAAAAAGAGAAGGGTTTAAGATTAAGACCATATTATTTTAGCGCTCAATAGTGAATCTGTAGTAATTTGGGGAGAATCTTTTGGTTTTTCTTTGGACAGTTGAATGCGATGAAAAAATCATCTGCAAGATCTACTGCGAGTATGGCTTTAAAAAGGATGAGAACGACTGTGATATATGCCAGTGCGCTGAGGAGCCAAGTGGTAAGACTACTTCTAATATCTTTATGTGGAAAAATTCTAACTGGAAAATAAAGATGAATATGTAACTTAGGCTGCGTCCGAATCTGTTGTCTAGAGCTAGGTCTTAGTCTTTGCTCCATTGAAAATATGCGGAGACACACCAAGACAATAGACCTAGCCGTAGCTCTGGAAGCCTGTGTCAGACACTGCCTTACTTACCTTAAAGGCTTATGATGACCCTTGGGTGAAATCGGTGAGTCTCTAACTGGAGATCTAAATGAACGATTCCTTGTTTTGTTGGTGAATTCTTCAGAGTCGTCACCAAGTCCCATGCTCCGTGAGCCAGCCAAGAGAACCAAGTTGATCTCGTGCTTGCATCAGGCCAAGAATGCTGCCAAACTGGACATCCCACGGTTGGATTGTACGGAGGATGGTAACTTTGCTCAGGTATCAAAGCCAATCAAGACAGTAAAATTCATATGAAAGAGTCAATGGGGGTTTACGAAATGGAGGCTTTAGGCTCCTGTGAGGCTCCAGCTCTGTCATCCATCATGCTGAAAATATAGGTTGTTGAAGCTGAAGCTCTGTTTTCTTTTTCAAACTAGAGAATCTACTTCTGAACTGCAGACAACAGCCTCTGTTTTGATACCAGTTATTTCGGAATGGATTTACGAAAATGGAGCCGGAGCCGGAGCCTGAGATGGAGCCTGAGCCTCCGTTTCGTAACCATCAATTATTTCCTGGGCACTAGGCACTTTCAGAATTATCAAAATGCTTTTTTGCATCATTAATTTGATCAGAAGATAAGAATTACTTTGGACTGAGCATAAACGACAGATGATTTCAGGACTGCAAATTTCCTAAACTTCATGCCATGAAAACAGTGGACAACAGTGTGCATAAGGAATTTCCTAATATTGTCAGTGCAGGTTGTAACTCATTTCCAAAGCAAGACTCAGAGAGTCTTGAGTTCACTAGACAAGAAAATACTAAATTTAACTTGCAAGTAAAAGAAAAAGAATTTGGCTTAAAAAAAATGTAGGTGATTTTTATTGTACATTACCATTTTTAATAATGACAAATAAATTTGTTTAAGAAATCCTCCTTTAACAATATTTCACATAAAGTTTTTGTGAATGCTAACAGGTTCAGTGCTACGGAGGCGATTGCTGGTGCGTGGATCAGACCACGGGCTATGAGCTGGAGAACAGCCGAGTGTCGCATGACATGAAGCCCAACTGCCACCGTAGGGCTCTGAAGAGCCGACCCAACAAACTGGGTAAGAAGTGGAAGGCTCATGAAAGTTTGAGAAGATAATTGGATTGGTGGAGGTCACATAACAGAACTTTAACTTTGATTGCTGTACATGTACGTGAAATAATGCAAAGTGAACTTTTACCGATCGTGCATTAACCCTTCCAGTATTTCACAGTAACCAGCATGGTAAATACTGTGGAACTGTATACTAGTAGTTTCATTTCAGCTAACTTTTGTTGCTTTTATGATTTGTTGATGCTGTTTGTTATTGTTGTTTGTTGTTGCTGCTGTTGTTGTTTGTCCATGCTGTTGCTGCTTTTGTTGTTGTTGCTGTTGTTGTTTGTTGCTGTTGTTTGTTGCTGTTGTTTGTTGCTGCTGTTGTTGTTTGTTGCTGTTGTTTGTTGTTGTTGTTATTGATGTTGTTTGTTGTTGTTGCCGCTGATGTTGTCATTGTTTGTTGCTGTTGGTGGTGGTGTTGTTGTCTGGAGTGTTTCTGAATGGATGCTGATCATATCTTACAGTCTCCAGTTCCAAAGTGATGCCAGATTGCCGGGCTCGGCGTAGGAAGGCGGAATCATTGCTAGACTCGCTTGAGGAGCAGGGCTCCGGCAGTATCTACCTCCCCTCCTGCGACAGACGAGGCTTGTACGAGCCACTGCAGTGCTTCTTTGGAACTGATGTCTGCTGGTGCGCGGACACGCTCACTGGAGAACAGCTGGCAGGGACTGTTATGCAGGGGAGACTGACCTGTGCCCCATAGGGTTTGGAACTTGCTGCATCCAATTGGTTAGTATAGTAGTCACTTGATGTCTAATGATGAGAATCGTTAAATAACACACAAGCATTGCATTTGAGGAACAAGTCATTTTGGAATTACAGTGCCTAACAGGGCAAGAATGGAATTGAATTTTTTTTTGTTTACAGCACACTTATGTTTTTCTTTATCATTTTCATTCAAACAAATGTCATAGAATTAATATTATGAAATGTAATCAATAAACAAGTCATACATAGTGTAATGTTTTCAGCTATAAAATAGCAGAACATTTGGGAAACTTACCAGTAGTAGCGAACCATCAGTTTATCTTTACACTTATATAAAAAAAAACTTGAATAGTGCCCATACTGCTAAAAACGGCGACAACTTTTAGAGAAAGATCCTGCTACGATCAAAACGTCAGGCCCTGTTATAATTTTTTTTTTGAATGGAACAGTTAATTAAGTAAATTAATGGGCAGCACAAAGAGGCTGTGTCAAATCATTGCTTCTCTGGATCTGTGCCCGATTTCACGAAACTTTACGCAGTTGCGTAAGTCCACTTACGCCATGAAATTTGTGGCGTAAGTGGACTTACGCAACTGCGTAAAGTTTCGTGAAATCGACTGCTGGACATCTAAATAACATGAGATCAAACACTTGTTTTGGGGTAGGGTTAGAACTTTCTTGGGAAAAAGATTGCAGTAAGTGCTTTTTTATTTCATTCACCGTTTACAATGTAATGGTAGTCAATATCACTACAGTGCATTAAAAGTTTCAAGAAAAGATTCAATTCTATATTATACTGGAGAAGTATTAAATGCAGAAAGTGGGAGGAAAAATTTCATACATATGGAAAAAGATATAATAATCTGTTTTACAAAATAATCTTAAATAAAATGCAAAAGCGGGGTTGATTTTTCATCTACAAAGCAAAAGGTTGCGCCCTGGAACACAAAAGCATGCAAGAATTTTGGAAAGTTCGATGTTAAAATATAAACCTCTGTCGAATACAAATAGTAATTTGTGCTTCATTCAGTAAACACTAAACCCTATTAAAATAAGCATAAATGCATGATATAGGCCATTCTATATGCATTTTAGCATGAATGTGTAGTCAAATATTGTAGCCAATCATATTTCTTATTGTAGCCCAATTGGTGGCATCTGCACTGTATAATGATAAAGTCTCTCTACCTTATACTAGTATATCTGCTTCTTTTTTTGCTTCTTTCTTATACTGGTTTTAAAGGGTTTTATCCTACATTTATTGAATACACAGACAGTCTCCAGCCAGATATTGTGAAAAGCTGATCAGTAATTTTTATTTAGGGAGTGTTTTTAGTTTAAGCATGGCAGAGACAAAATTCTTCTCAGAAACATGTACCGGTAATTGTAACCTGGGGTGTTTTCACCAAACTCATCGTAACTTACTATCAATAATTATCAATGTTAATAATTGTAGGACTTATGATGCATTGCAGCCCTATACATAAGATATGATGGGTTATGCTTTGTAACTCAAGTTACAATCGATTGCAGTTTGTAGGGCTTCGTGAAATCGACCCCAGGCATTGCAAAACAAAAGGGTGAATTTGGTAGAATTAAGACATGAGCTAGAAACTCCCAAATTGTGGCAAGTTTCACACATTGATGGGTGCATAGAGTTTCTTCAGAATCTTTAAATTAATCAACAGATTGAAGCGGCGTTTTTGAGCTTAATCAAGATGTGGATTTTTACTTCTGTGATGGCATGGAGTCTTGTCTTGCAAAAATTTTCCCGTATATCAACCAAATAAATCACTTTCTCTTAAAAAAAAAGAAGAAATACTGTGTTACAGAAATGTGTATTTAAGATGTGGAACCATCAAAAACTATAACCTTCTAATTAGTCCCAAGAGCTTTTCATTATTCAATCTGTGTCATACTCATTTGAAATGTTTTGTATTATTATGGTTTCATATACTTCATCTATCTCTAGTTAGATTGCATGTGATTATTTAATAGTAGAGTTTAACCAGGGAATCTTGGATCATTACTGTGAATGGAAAATTCCTAAACTCTATGCTTTGGAATAATTAACAATGTTAATTAATTAATAGCATTAATAGCATTTTGAAGAAAAATAAAATATTGTGATGCTAAAATACTTGTGCCCACTTAGAAATGTTAATACCAACCTTATTTGCATGTTTTGGCTGGACTGTTATTATCGACTGCGTCAACTCTTAATAAATGTTTAACTGGGACAACCGCTGATTTTTCACATTGTGAAAACCAAGTCCTTCTTGTTTATATGAAGTTAAACTTCAAAGGTGAGAAAGAAATGAAAGGTTTTATGCAAAATTTATTGATAAAAGGATTTTGTTTTTGCGGGTTTAAATGCATTCAAATCTGAACAGAGCATAATGTATATGAGCCTGCATTGATACAAAGATACAGAATGCTGTATTCTCTAAACAATATCATAACATTACAAACTGGATTCAACTCAATTTCAGAGATGCGTGTCATATGCTAAAAAGAGGGGAAAATAAAATTTCAAAAAGAGGAAAAAATTGAGTACCGGTATTTAAAATTGGTTTCAGATTTTAAATATAATATCTATTATATATTTATAAAACTAATCAGAAAGATTTCATATTTAGCTTACCGGTATATTTATGAGTTATGAACATGTAAACCATTAAACTATAATGGCAAGAATTGGCCATCCAATGTACCTTATCAAAATAAGACTGCTGTAGTGACTAAAATGTCTTTCAGAAAAGTCATTTGTTATATTTGCTGCTTTGAATGCATCTACTACAAGCTTATGAGCAGAAACCAACCCATAGACATACACATAAAATAGCGATGCCATAGATAGGGCGGGCGTATATCATGCAAAATTCCATTCCAAATGAATTCTCTAGTTGTGCACAATGTAAATCTGTTTGATACGGTACCAAAAAACAAACCCTGATGATTATTTAACTACTTTGATAGAGTTTTCTAAAAGATATAGCGCAGATGTTTGAGATGTACAAGCTGCTGGCCAACTATGCTGTGAGAAAAGCAAAGCGCGGGAAGACATTTTTTTGTAACTTCTAAACTATTTTCAAGTTCTACACAATACGCATCAACATGTTTTTGTGTGTGTTTTTTTAACAAATATTTTCTTACAAACATCCATTTTTCATAAATATATACTTAAAAAAAGGGCTCACACTTATTAAAAACACAAGGCATTGATCGTACACTTCTTGAGTTTGGTGAGAATACAAATTAAGGATACTGCTACCATTTGATGATTTGAATGTGGTTTCTAATGTAAGTATCAGACAGGAGTTATTATGTGTTGGGTTTCATCCTTAGACGTTGCTATTGGACAGTGAGACAGCTATAATGTGTCCATTGGGAAGAAGGGGTCTTTGAAGAATTGGTAACCAAGTAGGCCTAGTCAACAGGAGGCCTTTTCCCACTTGACTAAATCTCGGGGATGGTCCCGGGGCAACGTGGGGGTGAAAATAAGCCACGTTTCCACTTGACATGTCCACCCCTCCATCAACCCCGAGCCACCCCTGAGATAGCCCTTTCCCTAGGGTGAGTCGATCAACCCTGCTTAGGACCAGAGTTTGCCCCAGGATGAGCGCTCTAGTGGGTAAAGGCCAAGAGGGGTAGAAATTCGGTGTGGACCTATATCTAGAAGACTATATTAGACGGCTTCCTGCTCAAACAGTTTGGAAAATATATCCAGAATGAAACTGCTCATCATACTTTGTGTACACGTTGTTTTAAATTAAATCTTTCATCAAGAGTCACTACAGGAATGCCAGAAAAACAAAATATCCCTAAGAAATCCATTTACAGCCCTAAAACTGAGAAACAATCTGACAAATTTAAGCTTCATGACTTCATCTCCGAAGATCCACCCCTTTCTAAAATGCTTTACACCGATGTGCACATTAAGTAGGCATTATTCTGACATTGAAATACATGTATGGGACTTCACCTATATCATAGCAGGACTTTGTGATGAGTGGTATACATACAGTTATCATCCGGTCAGCCTGAGTACGTACGATTGCTGTCCGGTCCGACGGTGTGGGATATCCAATCTCATAGAAAACACACCGGGCCGATCTTCAGACCAAATTTTTGCCCCTGGTTGTTGTTGTAGCCCTTGGGATCGATGTCCACGATGGGGAGCTGGTCTACTGCCTTGGTGGAGAACTTCATGACGGTGGACTTGACTTTCTTCGATGCAGACTACGGAAAATTGACAATATGATATTGGACGTTAACGCTATTATAGTCTACTGCGCATACAAATTTATTATTATCCCTGATCATTGGACCATAATTTACAATCCTGAAACCATCTCATCAACTTCCTGGGGAGTATAGAGCCCCGGCTGCCGTATTCAGCGCACAGAGGCTAATCAAACCACAAAGCTATCTAGAAAACAGCGAAAAACCACTGCAATAGTTACGCAAAACTGTGAGGTACTTTTAATTTTGAGGTCTTGCTCTCAGAGATATCAAAACTGTTTTCGGTTGTTTGTTTTAATACTTATTTCTGGATAAATACATAATTCCAGGGAGAAAACTTGTGCCGGGTCAGTAGTCCATCTTTATACCCTGTATTACAATGTATAGGTAAATCTGTGAACATTTCTGTTTTGGTTTGTTTGTTACCAATCCCGTACTGTACCTTTAATACCAACCAAGTCATTAAAATCAGCATATTTTAATCATGAAGAATTAGCTGCCATATATACCTTGCATTCATCCTGATCTACAGTCAATGTTGAACTTTCATGTGTAATAATCTCATCATTATATGCCTTGAACTGGGCTGCCTTGTCGTAGTGCTTGCCCTTCTGATGGAAGTAAGCTATGCTCCGCTGACACTTGTAGGTGAGTCTGCAAGAAAAATGAGTCCCAGAATGTGAGGCGACACTCAGGGCTTCACGTAAGTGGCCATTAAAGGTATACTTCGTACATAGTTTTTTGCAAAGAAATTCAGATTCATGAGCAAAAGTATCAAGAAAGATACATCAACTGCCATTTATGAAATTTCAAGTCCCATACGGTGCCCACTTTTTGGGAAAACTCTCATCAACCGGCAACCGATAATGCATCGCAATCTGACCGAAAATGTTAAGAGCTTTTTTTTGTTACTACATGTACATTATCCGTCAACCAGTGATTGGTTAGAAATTTTAATACACCATCGGTCAATACATAATCAGTTGGTGATACAAATTGGTCAATTTGTGATACATTATCGGTTGGCGATACATTATTTGTAACAGACGGCGTTACACTGCGAATATACAGGGTAGAAAGATTACTAAATAAAAGCAATGCAACTTACTCCTGTGTGGCCTTTTTACTTCTTAAATGTAAAAATCTTAATTGGACTAAGCTCGCTTGGTAGGTTATTTTGGATCCGTCCGGCCAAGTGCTGAACCAGCCTGCGTCACTGATGACCCATGCTTTTGTTGCAATCTATCAAAGCACATGAAGTAATCATCAAATATTATTGAATGATTCAATAAATACTGAGCATAGCAGGGGCCAATTTCATAAAACTGTTAGGCACAAAAATTTGCTTAGCACAAAAATGTCTCGCCCAATAAAACGAAGCACCATTGAAAATTCCATTTGATATTCATGGTCAGCGAACAACAGCCAGAGAACAATTTCAAGTGATACACAACATGTGGAAATTTGGTTGTTAACCCTGTTTTTATTATGACAGAAATGTCATGCTTAGCAAATTTTTGTGCTTAACAGTTTTATGAAATTGGCTCCAGGACAGCAGCGTATCTAGGGAAAATGGCATCCGGGGCAAGCGCTAAAATTGCACCCCTAATTTCAACTTCTAAGGCTGATGAAAAAAAATTGAACAATTTGAAATTGGAATCTTTCTTTGTTTGTTCATTGGATTAGATTTACATTAACCTCAACGACAGTACAGCTAACTTCCTTTTTTTCCGCCTTTGCACCCCCTAAAAAGTGGCACCCGGGGCATGTGCCCCCTTGCCAGTAGTGTAGACACGTCCTCAGACCTGGGGGGGTTGATCGTGTAACTGGGTCATACTTTCATATACGTTTGTGCACAAAATAATTTTTTTATATATATAAAAAGTGAAAACCGCAACCTCCCCAGCCCCCCGTGATCTACGCCCATGCCCCTTGCCACCCTCCCTAGTTACGCCACTGGCCGGGCAAGAACCAGACCCTTCATACTGCAGAAAAACGTGAGTAGAGACGTCGGCTGTAAATGACAAACTAGATCCCAATCATTGTATCATACTCACAGTTTCTGTAATGGGGCTCACGCACGTCCTACCGCCCCCGCTGAGATCACAGTAGGCTTGGAACTTATCCCCTGCCGAACCTTCGTTGGGATCCAGCCAGTAATCCCCTGTTGGGAGTCAAAGTGGATGAGTCTTGAGACCATTGGTGACAGCAAACATACGGGTCCTTTCCAATTTCAAATGAAATTTCAATTCTTTTCAAAGTCTTCTGAATTTCCAAGCATGTAATTTGTTAATCTAATTCGAGGCAAAACTAAGGTAAAATTTCTGACAATGACAGTGCTGGTAACAGGTAGAGAACATAAATGTCTTAACTTAAGGCTTGGAGTTATGCGGGCCTGATGTGTTTCGAGGTGACAAGAACTCTTGTCATTTAGCCTTTGAGAAAGATCCTGATTTGATGAGCAGTTTAACTTAAGGCTTGGTAGCTTATTCTACAAGGTACCCCCTGCATGGGAAAAGAACCTTTATCCCACCATAACTTGTTACATTTTGGAACAGAAAGTATAAAGCAGTATATGATAATGTGGACCTACCATCAGGGTAATCAGGGAAGTCTGACCTGAGGTCTTTGCAGTTGACGGCAGGATCAGCCTCTGTACCCGTCTTCTTCAAGAGGTCTGGCACTGTTACAGGCTGAGTGACAAAGATCCAAGATGGCGTTAGATGAGGGAGAGAAACTTTATAAAACTGGTCGGGGTCAGGCACTGAATAGTCAGGCCTGGCTTTATGATCATGGCTAAAGCCCAAATCCATCACTAAACGGAAAGATTTAAGCTTTAGCGATGATCATAAAGAAGCGTTAGTGAAACCAGTCCCTGGGGTCGATTTCACCAAACTCATCGTAACTTACTATCAATCGTAGGACTTATGATGCACTGCAGTCATACGTAGGATACGATGGGTTATCATTCGTAACTTAAGTTATGATCAATTGTAGGGCTTTGTGAATTCAACCCATGGACAGGGAGAGATCGAAATGTCCATCTAACTCCTGATATCTCTCAAATGTTCACTTTCAGACGCTACATAATCTGTCTCCCTATTAATATCCTAATTTGTAAAAGTAATAATGAAGATAATGATAATGATAAGATAAGAATCATAAGTTTGACCTTACCGTTGGTGGTACTGTAGGTGGAACTGTTGGCGGGGGTTGGCCACCGGGGGGACCTGGGGGTCCAGGTGGACCCTGAAATACAACAACTATATCTTATTAATGTTTGAACACATGAAAAGTAGACCCCAAACATTTCTTTTAATGACCACATTTGCCTGATGAAGGCTAGCAGTTCCTGCAGCCAAAATGTCGCTACCAGCAACACAATATCAAGTGACTTCAATCACCTTTTTCATTATCTGTATCTAAAACGATGAATAACCCTTTCCTTTCTAATAACACAGGGGATATTGTAAACAGTCTGTAGATCTGGTACTCCCACTATAGTTGTGCAATTTGATATAGGATTGGCTACTTGTTGGTTTCTGGGAGATAGCATTCATTCCAATCATCTTGTTTTCAACATACAATCAATAGTAGACAGTTTTGCCAGATCAACCCAATACGTACTAGTTGTATACTAAATGCATTTATGGTACATCCATGAAACACATTGAAAATGCAGGGCTATTGCTGATTTTCCAACTAATTAATCTAGACTATTCACGTGGTACTCACCCTGGGACCTTTAGGGCCCTGGTTTCCTTTGTAGCCTCTAGGACCCTAATAGGTAAAAAGAACATTACAGACAGTAATTATAAATAGAAAAGCTAGTGTGATGATTAAAAAACATGTGGATGGCCAAAGTTTTCTCAACTGATGATCAGTGCCCAATTTCAAGGCTTTGCTTACCACAAAATTCAGCGCTTATGATTTTCTTTCTCTGCTTACAGGGTTAGTGCCAAATTTCTACCCTAGCCAAGTAAGCAATAGTAAAACTATGTGTGCCCACAACTGAAAAATTCTTGCTAATCCATGAAATAGGATCTTGTAAGCGTGTAATTTTCTGCTTCCATAAGGGCCGATTCTACGCTTATGGTAAGCAGAGCCAGGAAATTAGACCCTGCTTTGCGGTTCCCAGTAGTAGGACATGAGCATCCAATTCATTGGGATAATTTCTCCTCTTAGTTGGCACACAATGCATTCAGTTCTGCTGGTTTGAGTTTTATATCAGAAAGAATCTGTATTATAACGATCTATACTTACCCTTGTTCCAGGATCCCCGTCCTCTCCCGGTAAGCCTGGATTGCCTGGATTACCAGGAGTAGGGAGGCCCTGTGAATGGAGGAATAATCAAGCAATTAGTTACATTGATTTCAATATCCAATTGGAATGCTGCTATACCGAACATTTGGATGTACCAAACATCATCCTTGGCTCCCAATTTTTCTATACAATGTATAGGCCTGCTGAACATTGTTCACTAAAACAAATGACCACTATAACAGGAAATTTCTGTGGATCCCAATGTGCTCGTTATAGTGGCGTTCAAAAGTACATGTATTACAAATCCACCATTTAAAATCCTCTGCTATTCATCGAGTGAAAGGTATTTATAGGTGGTGGATCTGGGTTCAAAGAAGTCTTAGGCTTTTTTTTCGTCAAATAACCACAAGGGAAACTGACGGGATCGCTGGTTCCAGGTCGCTGGTTCGAAGCCAACTCAAGTCGACCTTTCTTTGTTCACTTTCCAAGGACTTCTTTACTTTTTAAATGAATGATGGCCGGCTACTGGCCCAATATTACTGCTGGGTACTGGCCCATTATCCCTCCAATCTAAGGGTTTTGCTCTTACATACCTTTGGTCCTTTTGGACCTCGTACTGGAGGGTCATTCGGTGGACCTTTGGCACCTTTTTTACCCTTGGGACCTATTGGTGCTTCTCCTTTTGGTCCCATGTCACCCTTCTCACCCTACAGAGACACAGAGAATGACAGTATTAGAGAAGACAATAAGCTTATTTGCAAATTGCCAACAATTATTATGCCATAATTATACCAAATTTACAAAGCTTTTGGCAATTAGGGAGAGAAACTTTAATACTGGCTGGGCCCACTTACTGAAAAAGCCAGGCCAGGCCAGGACTTTTGTGTGCACTTTAGGTTCACTTTTGTGTGCACATGAGTGCCACAATTTGATTCAACTCAATTTCTATCAAGTGTCCACATTTTGAAAGCTCATAACTTTCATATTATTAGGGACAAACCTATAGCAACTTAATTAAAATCTTATTTTTATTGACCTTCAATTGCAAAATGTACTTCTTATGGGAAAATATTGAGATAATTTGGATAATGTATAAATGTGGGTTTTTTGTTGTTCTATATACCTTTGTCTTCCCTCGTTTGCCTGGTGGACCTTGCTCACCACGAGGTCCAGGTGGCCCCTGTCATGGTAAACAAAAATTCAAGAAGAGAATATAAAAAAAAAAAAACCCATTATAAAGCAGGCTTCTCATTTGCATATGATATAACTTTCCACCAATCACAGCACCAATCACAGAACAATGGTTGGCCATCAAACTGGCACTATTTAGCCAAAGAAAGTGGCCATGCACTGGCCCCAAGTAAAGGAGGCATGGGTTTCTGTATGCTGCAGTCTGTGGATTTTATGGTAGTGCTATCACAATACTGAAAATAGTGGTCCTTCATTTTGTTCCAAGGGGCCTTTACAAAATAAGGCTTGAAGCTCAGGTTTTGGGATTTTATATTGCTACTCCAATTTTGTGTCCAAAAATGAAATGAAGGCCTCGAGACACATGATGAAGCTTGGATCCTTTCTTCGGCTTTGTCATGCGTTCCAATCCCTTTATTTCATATTGTGAGCCTCAATTGTTGGTAGCCAAGCCTAGCCTCAAGCCTGGTTTTGTATTAAAGGTCCAGGGTTTTGACATTCCAGCAAAGTGCTTGGACTGCTTGTTACTCACAGGTGGGCCCGTGATCAACTCCTCTCCAGGTTGGGCTGGAAGTCCAGGCTCTCCCCTTGGTCCTTGTTCACCCTGAACACAAGAAAAAAAGTGAATATCAAAGGTCATGGTCGACATTAATGACCCATCTCTGACTTGAAACTACTATTTGAGTCTGAAGCAGTAGCTTCTTTGGTATGATGCATACCTTAGGACCTCTGTCTCCACGGGGTCCAAATGGACCGGTTGCCCCCGTGACTGAGTAGCCTTGTCTTCCCAAGGGTCCTGGGGGTCCCTGTACTCCACGGTCACCCTGAAATTGCACACCAAACCATCAATCAATCCAAAATATCAATGCTTTAAATTCTTACAAATTATAGAATTATTAGCCAGCAATTCACTAAACAAAAATGACTAACAAAAAATCAGAACTTTACACCGCCAATTTCGTACCGATGTGATACATCTGCATACGAATTGCATCTGCATCTGTTTCACCAAGCTTTTGAGCTGCAGTGCCTAGGGCGCTTTTGAGGAATCCTTGGTTTCATTACCAGAAATAAATGATAACTAGACCTGTGTTTGTCGACAAACACTGAGCTGTTTCGCGCATGTTTTATAAATAATATGAAAAATAAACATAAACACGCAATTGGCCCAGTACAGCAAAATAGCAAATCAGTGGTGTCTTCATTGCCGTTAACAACTATCAGGAGCGTCGTCAGTTGTCCATCAATACACACATAATGTATGTTTACTATGTGTGTATGTATTGGGTGTACATACACGTGGCAATACACGAGTCTGCTATAGGCCAGCGTGCATAGTATGTATGGTTGTGCTTATGGGCAGTGGAAACAGCAAAATGACTGATTTTCTAGCTCATCGTGCTCCATTCACCTGTACACAATTGTCCCACTACTACAGATAGCCATATCAGCGGTCCAAAAAGTTCCATAGCCTGTATTTTGTGTTATGTTTGACTCTAACTTGGCCAAATTAATTATTCAAAAAAATCAGCCGATGACGTCATCATGACGTCACTTCACATTAGGGATACTAATACCATTCCCTACCTATCCACCAAGTTTCATTACGATCAGATATTCGCTTATATGTGTTTCTGGGAAAAAAATGGCAACATTAAATATTCAAAAATCAATAAAAAATCAGCCGATGACGTCATCGTGACGTCACTTCACATTATGGATACTAGTACCATTCCCTACCTACCCACCAAGTTTCATCACCATCGGATATTCCCTTATATGTGAATCTGAAAATCGGCTTTTTGATGACGTCATCATGTCGTCACACCTTTTTGGTAAATTGTGGCATATGCCTATAACCTAACAAACATTTTACCGAAAAAAAATCGAGAATACGATTTGTCGTTCAGGAGATATAAAGAAAAGGTCAAAAAATACAATAATTCGTATAAAATCACACGATGACGTCATCGACACGTGACCACATTTTTCGTGTATAACAAGTCCCCATATACTTACATACCAAGTTTGAGTTACATCGGACTTATGGTTTCGGAGATAAAGAGCCCTGAAATTTGCACTTTTATGATGACGTCATGGTGCACGTGATGACGTCACGATGACGTACATACGCGGCATGCGATTCGGGGTGGTGGTCTAACTATGTGCCAAGTATGAAGTTTATCGGAACTGGCATAAGGGTAGAAGTGACTTGTAGAAAAACCGTGTGTTATATCTATGGGAAAAAAGTGGAAAAAGAAGAAATAAAAAAGGAAAAAGAAAAAAAAAAATAAGAAAAACAAAAGCTGTTCCGCGGTCTGCGAAACAGCTAATAATAATAGACAATTTACCTTTTCCCCTTTTGGGCCGACTGGTCCATTGATACCATCGACTCCAGCCTCTCCTTCGATGACGTAGCCAGGTTCACCTTGGGCTCCTTTGTACCCTTCAAGACCCTGGCAGAGAAAATCATTTGAATCACAGGAGGGATATAAAACTGTTTCTTAAACTATTAACTGAGGTGGGATGTGAACCAGCAACCTCCGGAATAAAACTGCATGTTTCAGTCGCGCGTACGTACGCGCACGTACATTTGTCTGACTTTAATGAACGCATGTCGGACATAAGCAACGACTGTGATTGGTCAGAAACGAATGGGGCAGGGCTTAATAATGGATAGGTCTATAAACAGATAACACAGAAAGTAGCAGTACAAACTTACTGGAGAGCCTCTGGATCCCTTCTTGCCCTTGCTGCCCTTGGGGCCAAGTTTTCCTCGTGGCCCTGGTGCTCCCTTGAAACCCCTTCGACCTTGCCGTCCTCTCAGTCCCTGCCTCCAGGAAAAACAATCAAAGGTTGCATTTATTCATCTCATCCCTGAGATAACCTGTCCCTTTCCACCATACTCTCTATCTTGAGTGATGCAAAAACGTGTTCACAACTAAACGTGTATGAGATCTGAAGCTAGGGGAGTTTACGAAACGGAGGATCAGGCTCAGGCTCCGTCTCAGACTCCAGCTCCATTTCATGAATCCATTCTGAAATAACGGGTATCAAAATCGAGGTTTTAGGCTGCCGTTCAGAAGGAGATTCTCTGGTTTGAATAAGAAAACAGAGCTTCAGCTTCAAGGATAAAACAACAACGTATATTTTCAGCATATGAAAGTCAGAGCTGGAGCCTGAGCCTCCGTTTTGTAAACGCCCTATGTTTGATGCAAGTACTGTACTTGAAAGAATAAGGTTTGTGGTAAACACTATGTGGGCCTTTACGAAATGAGGCTTGAGGCTAGGCGTGGGATTTGTTTAAGTACCGCCATTTTGTGTCCTAAATACAATTAAGGGCTTGAGACAACTTTCTTCGGCTTCATCATGTGGCCCAATCCCTTTATTTCGTTTTGTGGGCCTCAATGACAAAATAAGTCCCAATCCTAACCTGGTTTTGTAAAGGCCCTATGTATGCTCTCTTGATGAAACTTAATACTCCTTTTTTTCCGCCAAATTCCTCTTCTTGAGTAGGCCTACCTGTATATTATTAAGTCTGTGTTTATTCATATTGTACCCACCACTCTTCCTTTGGGTCCCTGGATTCCAAAGTAGCCCGGAAATCCCGGTGGGGCGGGGGGCCCTGGAGCTCCGTTCTCCCCCTTCTCGCCAGCCCGACCACGCAGTCCCTGTGGTCAGTGGAACCAGGTAAAAGGTATTTGTAATTGACCATGGCAAGATGTCACACAATTTATGTATGACATTAATTATAAACCAAGAGTAATGATCTTTAAAAAGACCTTGAAGTACTCGGAGTACTCTGTTCTCAGATCTGAGGACTCTACTCCAACACTGTATTTTTTCTCAAAAAGTACATAATATATTTCCTTGTCGGAAATATTTTTTGGGAATCCTTTTACCGGCAGTCCAAAACCTTTGTCTCTAAAGTTCGGTTCAACTGGGTTTCCTAACTGGGGAAAAAAGAAGGGTTTATTTGTTTGCATAAGTCTATGGGATACAGTCGCCCTAATGCGGAATTTATGGGAATATTATTGTTGTTATAATCAAAACCTTTTAAGTCATGATTATTTCAAAGCATTTGATTTGTTTGTATATTTACCACAGTTCCATCAGTGCCTGCAATTCCATACAAACCATCCACGCCTTTGGGTCCCTGTACATTGTATACAAAAAACAAAGTTCTAAAGCAAACTTCTGTCAAATCAGGCTGTACTATAAGTAGGAGGTTGTGGGTTCCAATCCCACAACATGCAACTGCCTGACCGAGTATCCTCACTCACCGTGAATGCCTGCAGGTTCATATGCCATCATTTTGTCAATTCATTCTGTACTTTTATGAGTTCTGTCATAAGCTTCAAGGCATGCTGCATCTTCAAAGTGTCAAATTACTGTCTTGCACAGAATTGACGATCAATTAAAAGAAAACACCTGTCTATCTCTCTTAATAGTCATTTTCATATTATATTGCAGAAGATCTCACCTTTTCTCCTGGCAGTCCAATCAGTCCTGTTGAGCCATTGCGTCCTCTTAATCCCTGAAAAGATCAATGGTTTCGAACAAAGATAATTGACTATTGAGATTGTTGAGATTGTCTTGGTATAGGTCCTTTGGGTAATGAAGTGAGTCATTTGAGACACCAAGAGACCGTTTGTTTCAAGACATTTTGCTCCCTTTCCTGATTCACTTGAAGTATGAAACTGACTTAATCCCAAGTCAAAAATACCAAATACAAAATCATAATTTTGGGTCTGATTCATGAAGGTTCCTTGCCAAAGACTGACCACACTCGGGGAGGTTTCTAGCCTACCTGTAGTTTAAGGAAGGTTCCAAGACCCTTCATTTTTGTTTTAAGAAGCTGAAGCGAGTGAGAGGTTTGGCAACACAAAATCAGAGACTTTTATAATCAGGAGGCTTAAGGGTATACACTGAAGAAGAACGTCATCAACTCACCAGAGGTCCTTCTGGTCCATCAGGTCCGAGGTCTCCAGGTGGGCCTATGTCTCCATCGATGCCAGGGTCACCCTTGGTGCCCGTCGTACCCGGGGGACCCATATTACCCGGTGCACCCTGGGGTCCTGGTACACCGACCACACCTTCTATACCTTTTCTACCCTTCACCAAGGCAAAAGAAGCGAGACCAACTTGAAACCAAAGGTCGTTTCAATGGGTTTGGGAGTGGCCCATATATTTCAAATATTGTGCTTGGCAAAAAAGTCAGTTATTGAACCGGTATTCATAAACACAAACAAACAAACCAACAAACAGAAACAAAACGAACGCACCTTCTCCCCAAAGCCGCTGTGCTGTGGACCCTGAGGGCCAAGTAATCCTTTCTTGCCAGGAGGCCCCCGTACCCCAGGAATGCCCTGCAGCCCTTGAGGACCCGGCTCCCCGGATGGGCCTCGTTCACCTAGGGCTCCCAGCTCCCCGTCAGGTCCAAGTTCTCCTTGCTCGCCCTTCTCCCCCGGCGGGCCGTACGTGCCCCGCCCACCGTAACGTCCCTGGTGGAGGAAAATTCACAAGACAATGAACAGCACAAAAGTCCATTTGGGCATTTCCAAGGTCAGTACAGGAAGAGAAAAGGATGAGAAAGGTTTAAGGCAGGTGAAATAAATCCCTGCAAAATTATTACCATGTGATACATTCGTTCTTCTGTGCAAATAAAGACGCTCTGAATATTTTTTTTTTTTTACAACTGGAATTTGCACACAATTATCAAAATTGTTCAAAATAATGAATAATAATCAAGAGGCTGCCAGGGGCAGATCCAGGATTTTTCAGGGGTGGAGGGGCGTGGAAATAAAATGCATGTCTAGCGTTATGTTGGGCCACAAAGCTGGCATACTCAATAGCGACGGATGCATTTCGGGGGGCGATAAAAGCTAGCATAAAGTAATAGATTTGCTGTGTAAACACCATATGACATATATTTATCTCTTTTGTGAGTATGGGGTGGCTCAACTCGACGTTCTGGCCAGTATATTCTGGCCGTCTTCAGGAGAATGCTGCATTCTCCCGAAGACGGCCAGATCAGTGGCTCACCCGGGGGGGGGGGGGGCCACTCGGGGGGCTTGAGCCCTCCCCCAAGAGGGTCCCTGAAAAAAAAAACGAAAAAAAAAAAAGATAAAGAAAAAAAAGGGGGGGGGGAGAGTGAAAGGGAGAGGAGGAAGGGGGGGAGAGTCACAAAATGTTTTGTGGGAGAAACATTTTCTTTGAGTCCCCCCCCAAGACAAAATCCTGGGTGCGCCGGTGAGCCAGATCATACTGGCCGGAATGTCGAGTTAACCACACTGTTAAAACACATTGAAGAAATAACCATTCAAAGTCAAAGAAATTATGAGGATTTAAACAGGCATGCATGAAATGGGAAAGAAATGTTTCATTTGGTGAACAAACATTCGTTATTGAATTTTAATTTAACTAGAAATGAAATCTTACTCTCATTCCACCCCTTCCCAGTATTCCCAGTGAACCGTGTCCGCCAAAGTCACCTTTGAGTCCTTTTTGCCCTCGTTTGCCCGGTGAACCCGGTCGACCTACTTCCCCCTGTGGAAAAAACCATCAACAAACAAACAAACAAACCAACAAAGACATAGAGATAAACAACAAAAAGGAAAACAACTGGTATTCAACAATGACAGAGCTTCAATGGTGCTTTTTACATTTAATTGCTAGATTCTTTCTTTCATTGTTTATTAGTAATTGTAACTGTGTAAAATCAACTTCAATATTCTCAAAATTTGCTGTATAACATTTTGTCTACCACCATGATCAACAAAATCAAATTCATTCAACCAATGATTGGTCCAATATTGTGATGTATTTATTTTTTTAGCCAACAGTTTGGTTTCTTCAAGGCATACAAAAGTTTACCTAAAACTCACCGAAAGTCCACGTTTACCCCTAATTCCTTTATCTCCCTTTTTTCCTATATCACCCTGGAGAGAAAAATAAGAAGACATGAGGTTGTATACAGAAGTACTATGTATTCAGGTTGTTTGGAGGGTTAGATAGATGTACATAAATTTCTGCGTTCTTTTGTCCATATAAATCTGCCATGCCACCTGATATTAGGTTTAATAATTACTGGCCAGTATAAGGAGCAAGGTATAACTGTTGTATTCCCATTCTTGGACGCTTTGTTTTTGTAATCCAGCCTACCCCCACATTTGCCTTTTAAATAGACAGTGCAAAATTTCATTAAGAATCTTGATAAACTGTGGTAAACTCTGCTCAAAAGATAATTCATCTCGCTCATCATAGACTTCATGGCTGCATTCGAGCGGTTACTCCCGGTACCACGTGCAAAATACTCTCCGGTGCAGGAGTATACTCCCCATATCTAGAGAGTATACTCTCGCTGACCCGAGTGTCGTACTCCAGCCGTTCGAGCGAGCGCTCAGGAATATACTCATGTTAACACGAGTAGCTCGCTCGAACGTAGCCCTTATTAAGTCATGCCTTTTTGTCAATTAATTTCATTATAAATTTATTTGTCTCCTCTCTACACTGATTGAACACGTTTGGGTCATTTTAATGTGTAATACACGTAAAAGTAGCATGCAAATAGAATAAAAATACTTACGGGAGGTCCTCTTTTTCCTGGATCACCCTGAACACCAACAGGTCCTTTGGCACCCTGAACGGTACAAAGCAAAGTCATCAAACTGTATATACAACTGTACACTCATGGATGGATGGCTGGCTGGTCTGCAGTGCTTGTGGATAGGTATCTACCTTTGAACAGGTGTACACTTTACATGAATAGATATCTTGCTGTGGACAGGTGCACATTTGTGGACAGGTGTATACTTGTTGATATGTATTGATAGGTGTAAGCTTGTGGATAGGTATCTACTTGTTGATAGGTGTATACTTGTGGATAGGTATTGATAGGTGTAAGCTTGTGGATGTAGGATCATTCTAGCTTCTTTGAAAGCATACAATGACAACTTACTGGGGCTCCAGTTGGTCCTCTCATTCCCTTGGGTCCATCTTCGCCCATCAGTCCTTCATCCCCTACGTATCCATCAAGAGCATTCGGGCCTGGTAGACCTAGCTCTCCCGGCTCTCCTTTCAATCCTGGCAGACCTAGATCACCCTGGTATTACAAACAATTTCAAGTTATCATGCATCAACTTGCATCATAGAATACTGATCGTTTCATTATTGTTCCTCGGTGGAAGGAGAGAAAACCAAGTGGACAAATTAACTGGAAACTGCTATTAACATAGACATCGATTATTCCGTTCCAATAAAAAAAAATTGACACTCACCATCTCTCCGTTTAGACCTCGTAAACCTGGATCTCCAGGTTCTCCTTTACGGCCCTGCGGGCGACAATTGAAAATCATATCAAAATAGACAACACCACAGTGTGGTTTGTGTGGTATGGTTTATGATCCAGTTCCCTCTGTGGGGACTACAGTAATGTATAACATTCAATTACCTCTGCACCAGTAAATCCAGCTGCACCTGGGTAACCTGGAACAGCATTCCGTCCCTACACAAACAGATGAAAAGACGAGGAAAGGTGAACAAAGACAAATTCCTTAACAACATCTAAAAGGATCAACAATGATTTTTTTATACTTTATTTTGAGGCAAAATCTTCACTTTAAAAAGGGTTAAACTTTAAAGTTGATTTTCTCAACACTATGTTTTAACACCCAATGGCCAAATTTGTCTCTTTGTGAAAACGGTGTTGAATTTGTGAGACAGAAACCGTTTGAGAAGTTTCTTCTTACCCCTCTTCCTTTCGTTCCGTTCCTCCCGGGAAACCCATCCAAACCAGGGTCCCCCATAGGTCCGGGCAGGCCCCTGGGTCCTGGGGCGCCATCGTAGCCGGCTTGGCCTGGGGGTCCAGGGGGACCCTGAGGGCCAGGTGGTCCCTGTGGACCCTGTCAAAGAAATGCATCAAACAAAAGGAGTGATTGGAAAATGCATATGGTGCTGTACCATATTAAAATAAAACCCGCAAAACATTATTACAACTCACTACAACCCAGACCAATCAAACTCTCAGCTGAATAAAAAAGATAAATGGTTTCATTCACCTGCCAAAGTAAGTTTTGATCAGAATTCAAATGCATTTTTTAATGCTTGGGTCTCATGACTGAAATTGCATCAATAAATAAAAAAAGTAAATTTAAGCATACTTTGCATTATTAAAATTGCCCTTCACATTACTGATACAGAGGACAAAAGAAACAGATAAAAAGAACAAGAAAAAGAAATTGGTTTACTGGCATTCAATTTCATAATTATTTAGTAAACTGCTCTGTGTCACAAGTGAATTGGTGTGTCCTTTTATGTCCTTAAAAAACCCCACTGCCTGTAAACGAAGAGAGTGTCATCATCTTCTTATCTGTAACCTGATTGGTCAGAAGTCAATGCATGTTGTACAGCTCATTAGCATAAATTTCCTGCAGTGCCTAGAGAGGGCAGCCTCAGTGTGCACCATTGGGGCAGAATGGAATGTGTGTGTGCTTTGTGAGTGGGTTCAGTGTGTAGTACGTGCATTGTGCTGTGATTAGGAGTGTGTGGAGAGGAGAAAATCCTGTCAGATTCTTGTGTTGGATGTAGGCATAGAGTCAGAGCCTACAAGCTAGAGAGAGGACATGCCATTGCGGACACGCCCTATGCGACTATTAGTGAAAGAAAAACAGTACACCTGTTTCTAGCTGGGAACTTGAGTTCCAGGGGCCAATTTCATAGGCCTATAAGCACCAAAATGTGCTCAACACCAAAAGCCCTGGTAAAATCAGTATGCCAGCCAAAACTCCTTGTGAATGTTATTATGCTCAGCAAACAATGGCTGAATACAAGTTAAAAGCATTTAACATCACATAAAAATTTGGTTGGTAATCAACATTTAAATAAAAAACTAGAGTGCGCGCTTCGTATTCAATGTGCGTGCTCTCGGCACTCTGGCACGGACGCGCAGCCGCCATTTTAGTTGGGGTGACTGAGCAACCACAGTAGAGTCCAAAAACGATACCCGGATGTTACTCGAAGAACTGCGCGCACTGTGCGTGACGCGACGTATATTTTATGCACAGTGCTGCGCGCACGAACCGGGGTAAGAATACATACGCACAATTTGAAATGGGACGCGCGCGTTTGCCCTTGTTTCCTTAACAGCTTAATGCAATGGCGCTGGCCATGGTTCGAGCAACACGCGCAGAGTGCACACTCTAGTTTTTTATTTAACTCTATGGTAATCAACCAATATGCGATGGAAAGAATGAAAATAAAACCTTGACTTCAGTTCCATTGTTACCATCTGGACCTGGAGAACCTGGCTCTCCCTGAAAAAAATAAGATCAGAAGATTGGAAACCATGCATAGTGGGGGGAAAGTGATTCTAAAATCAGTATAACTCAGTCCTCAGTGTTTAAATCTGTGCGTTGGCCATAAAACAGAAACAACAAACGAACAACAAATGAACTACTGTTCATTTAAAAAATGCTTGGAGTTAATAGGAAGGTCTGATGTTTTGATCCTAGCAGGATCTTTCTTAAAGGCTAAATGACAAATGGACAACAGAGGAAACAGGGAAAGCATGCAATGAGGTAGCAGGGAAACCACAAAGAGAGGATAAAGATTTAAGAAAAGAAAACGAACCTCTTCGCCAATATCACCTGGGATACCGTCTATCCCCGGCATACCTCTTGATCCACGTGAACCTGGGTAGCCAGGAAACCCATCAGGCCCCATGTCTCCCTACGAAGGACCAACATATTTTGATACACATAGGTACAGTTGGCAGCCAAATTTAATATCGTCAAAAACAAAAATGAGGTCTTCATTGTTCTTCATTTTCAAAATTTAAAACATGATAAATTAATTTGCCATCAGTAGACAAAAATATAAATGTCAATAAAAAAAACCCCACATCACTCAATTCTAAATTAAAATGATGACCAGAAACTTGGATAGAAATGTTAAGATTGAGCAGGCCTAAAGACTCACGCTTTCCCCTTCTTCTCCAGGTACACCAGGGTTGCCGTCTAGCCCAGGCTCCCCCTACAAGACAAATTCAAGTGCAGAAGATAAATAGTCACAGTGAATATCATTATTACATACCGTAAAATAATTCAGAAGGAAGGGTAAGGTGGGGTCGGCCCAAGAACGGCTGGCGTCGGACCGTTGAAAGTGAAATGTGCAATTTGTCCGAACATGATCTGGGTAACTATAGCTGTCGATATAAAGAGCATATTCTATAAATAGCTTGGACTCGAGAGATGTGACTTAGACTCGGACTCGATACTTAGTGACTCAAATACAAGTCTTCATGTTTGTGACTACATACATCATTAACATCAATTATCTGTTAACCTGTTCTTGTTTTTATTTGTAAGAATTTCCGATCCCCTGAGGCCAATATCTTATGATAGATAGGTGAGTGGCTTTCTACCTCTGTTACATGATCTACTGGATGGTTAAATGATGAAGTCCCTTTAGGGATGACTTACCCTTAATCCAATGTGGCCTTGTGGTCCAACATCACCCTTGGGACCTCTATCTCCTTGATAACCCTCTAATCCTGGCTCTCCTCTCAACCCCTCTAGACCTTGATGGCCCTAGGGTGATGACAAAAAGAAAGGGTTTAGGACTCTTGTAGTCAACTTAAAATATCCTATACACTTAAAGTGTTATGAGACCAGACAAAGCTTTCTGCTTAACATCCACCATTTTGCAAAACAAGTTAATGGAACATCATTGCCAGCACTGGGGCCAATTTGTCACGGCCCTGCTTAGCACAAACATTCGCTAACCATAAAATTTCTTTTTTGAATAAAAACAGGATTAACAACCAAATGACTTTGTGTTGTGTATCACTTGTGATTGTTCTTTGGCTGTTGTTAATACTGACTATGAATATCAAATGGAATGTTTAATGGTGGTTTGTTTTATTGAGCAAGACATTTTGTGCTAAGCAATTTTTTTGTGCTTAACAGCTCCATGAAATTGGCTCCTGGACAGTGCAATGGAAGCAGTTTTCGCCAGGCACCGTGCAACAAAACCCAGTGCCTGAGTGTCCAGCAGTGCAATGCGCCAAGACGAACAATTCAACTTTGACATCGGATCCACAATCAGGTGCAGAGATGTAAAATGCAAGATATCCATATAGGATTGGGAGATGGTATGATATATTTTCCTTTGGTACTTACTGTATGTCCTTGGGGACCCGTGTCTCCTCTGTCACCGTCAGGGCCCAAGGGCCCAGGGCTCCCCCTTAGCCCACGAATTCCCTGGGTGCCGTTTCTACCCTGAGAAGGAAATAAAAATCGTACAATTTTATTTTCAAACATTCATGATCCCTTGAAACGTTCATTGTTCTATGCTTTTGCATGTTATTTCCTTTCATGTTTAAAATACATTAGCCGATTTTGCAAAGCAGTAAGATTGATCTTCAGTGTGAATTAATCTTAATTGCTAGGCAAAGTGTGATGTCACAATACAAATCACTTTGGTGATACTGACAACTCATCTTAAGATTAATCTTTAGTGCTTTGTGAAATCCAGCCCAGATAGAGTGCAGTGTTTTGAAATATATACACAAGGAATGTGTGATGATTTCCCAAAGGGCCTACTTCAATTTCAAAATTAAATCTTTAACATCTTCAGACTGATTTTGATGAAGAGGAAATAAATGCGAATTATGATAAAAATGGAATGACAATGAAATGAAAGAGGAGATCATTGCCTCCGTACCTTAGGACCAGGTGCTCCTTGAGGGCCCGGTGGGCCTGGTGGACCGGCTGATCCTGGGGTCCCTGCTTCACCAGGTGCCCCAACAGATCCATTCTTTCCCTATCCCAAACCAAATTAACAGGTGTTACAATCACAGGTGGATAACAAACTCAGTGAGGAGATCCATTATTTCCCTATGCCAAACCGAATTAACAGGTGTTATCATCACAGGAGGATGACAACTGGTTTTAATAACAACTCAGTGGATAGCTATAGGCAAGCTCCTGTGGCCAATTCATAGAGCTATTTGGCATAAGATATTGCTGATATGCAATTTTTTTACACAAGGCAAAAATCAGAGATGAGCAATATGCATTACATAGGGCCTATCTTGATGGTTGGTCACCTATGCTGGTCGATCAAGTAACACTTCGCGCGATTGCACCAGCCACAGTTAAAAATCTATCAAGATTCAATACATTTTTTAACTTTCCAGGTATTTAGTTCTGAAAACAGTTTGTTTTCTAACCATATGCTTTGACACATCTATATACTGTGAATTTTTACTGACTATAGCTATGAGAAGTGATCACATAAAGAAAGATCAAATAAGAAACTTACAGGTGGCCCAATTTCAATAGCATCAGTCCCTGGAGCTCCAGGGATGCCTAGGGGACCCTGCCAAGAGATGAGGTTTAAGAAACGTCAGATTACTGTGTTAATATATGTGGTAAGCAACTCTTGTCTACGGTGTGGTAGGTGCAGAAAGAGGGTCAGGATTTTATGTGAATGAGTGATTCAATAGCAAAAGAAATTGTGGAAACATTTGGTGGCAGGGGTTTGAATGTCTGATTAATGAAATATACCGGTTCTCCTTTATCTCCATTTGGTCCAGGGGGGCCAGGACCACCCGGCTCACCATCTTCACCAGCTTCACCATCATCACCCTGAAAACCTGGAAAACCCTGGCAATGCAGAATGAGAATGACGGGTAGCAAAAGTATGTTAGTATATTTCTGCCTCAGTGCTATATGGTCATTGTAATTGTAATGTGACTTGGGTCTATTGCTATATAATAACACTGCATACCGTAGACCCCCTTTGACCGCTCCGTTGGGAAAAATTTTATTAAAAGGAATTGAAATATAACAATAACAGTGTAATAATAACCTCCTCATTACAATTGAAGGTCAATAATTTTTAAGCCAATGAGTTGATGAGTGACCATAAATACAAAATATTAATGGGCTTGTATCATTTGTCTTGCAGTGACCATTTTTAGTAGTCTGTTTCTTAGTCCATGGAACAAATGCAATTCATTTAACTCTTTTGACTAAATATGTTGAGAACTTGTGTTGTTTAAGCAATTTCATACCAAATTTGCAAAAGAAAGTCTGTCTCTATTGCATTTTAATAAGCTAACAGCAATAATAATCTGAACAATTCATTTGCTATAAACGATAACTTTCTCTTGAATCTGATATCCCACCATAAACTACTTGAAATATTAAACAATTAAGTGGGACCATCCGCAGACTTACAGGAAAGCCAGGTATGCCGGGAAAACCGGGATTGCCTCTTAGACCCTGGTCAAGAAAAGCAAACACAAAAGTGAATTAGAAATTGTAAAACTTGTGGTGTATATAAACCTGTATATAAACCTTTTTTCAGAAAAAATGTGGTTATCAAAAGGGAGCTTTATAAAAATGAAATTTTATTCAGAAAAATAAAGACATATAACACACCGACTGAAATGCCAAGCTCATTTACTTCAATCAGTGATGTGATTGACCAATGATAAATCTATCTGAAAACAACTGATAGGGGGCATAACAAATCTGAACTCTGAAAATCTGCTATATTTTTGCACACAGTCTGTGAGAAAAAAAATCTGAGATCCAAAACAAAAAAATCTGAAATCCAAAACAAAAAAATCTGAAATCCAAAACAAAAAAATCTGAAATCCAAAACAAAAAAATCTGAAATCCAAAAACAAAAAAATCTGAAATCCAAAACAAAAAAATCTGAAATCCAAAACAAAAAAATCTGAAATTATCCAAAACAAAAAATCTGAAATCCAAAACAAAAAAATCTGAAATCCAAAACGAAAAAATCTGAAATCCAAAACAACAAACAAATCTGAAATCAAATAAAAATCTGTCAAATCTCATCACTGTTGAATATAAATGTTTGACCTTCAAAACCGTTTTGTAAAAAAAGAACCTGATTGATTCCCCTTGTTAAAATGGAAAACCAAAATGGTTTGGACCCCTGATGCTTGATACAACCCTTCAGTAGATGAAGCGCATAACCTGTACCCAATATGGATCATAATACTGCACTCTACTGAACAGGGGCCAATTTCATAAAACTGTTAAGCACACAAATTTGCAGGCTAAGCATGACATTTCTGTCTTAATAAAAACAGGGTTAACAACCAAATTTCCACATGTTGTGGATCACTTGTGATTGTTCTTTGGCTGTTGTTCGCTGACCATGAATATCAATGGAATTTTCAATGGTGGTTTGTTTTATTGGGTGAAACATTTTTGTGCTAAGCAAATTTTTGTGCTTAGCAGTTTTATGAAATTGGCCCCTGATGTCCAGTCTTGTAGAGTAATTGGAGAAGAACTGGGTCAACATTTAGGATAATGAACAGACTACTCACTGGGTCTCCCATTGCTCCTGTCTGTCCAATAAATCCATTTTGTCCACGCACCCCGGGTGATCCCACAGTGGCCGCAGTTCCCTTGAATCCGGCGTATCCCTGGCAAATACCAAAGCGGGGTGAAAAGTATAAACCGACTAAATCTGGTTCCAATTTCACGACACTGCTAACAAGGAAATCAAGGCTGTCAATACTTCAAGCTTAGACACTGACCATTAGAAATACTAGCCTCCCGTTACCATGCACATGAGGAATATTTCGTACACAATCCAAACAATTTTTGTACACAAGCTAACTTTGGTTTGCTGAAATTTGTGAAAAATCCTGCAGTAAAATTACAATTTTTCTGTTGTGGTAAGGGCATAATTTTCAGATATTATTGGTTGAACCATTAGAAATTCTGCCCCTCTTTTAATACCATATACATAAAGAATTGTGTGTACATAAGCCAAATAATTTTTAGTACACAGGCCAAACAATTTTTTTTGTACACAAGCTAATTTTGGTTTGCTGAAATTTGTGAAATATGTTGCAGTAAGTTTAGAATTTTCTGTTGTGGTAAGTGCATAATAATTCAGCTGAGCTCTAACTGTCAAGCTTGATATACCGTCAAGGCTGAATGCAAAAAAAACCCCTAGATATTTTGGAATGTCAAAGAGCATCTTTATTAACACTTGCATCTATGGAACCCACAAGCTACAGGCTTATAGAAGCCATTAACTAGTGGCTTAAGAAAATTTGTTACATACTATGGGTTAATTCTAGCCGCAGCCACAGCCTTTACTCACTTTAGCTCCTTCCTTGCCCATCTCTCCACTTGGACCTCTTGGTCCTCTTCCTCCCTGCAAAAAAAATCATACCAAATTTGATTCTTAGAGGTTATCATTGAAATTATACACTTGGAAATTAGGCACTTGTTTTTACTTTTGGAAGTTAGCAAATTTTAGAATTTGGGAATTATGTCAATGTTATCACGAGCAGAGAAAGCTGAAACAAATCACATTAACATTTACACTTAATACGAGTAATAAACAACTGCAAACAGCTCATCAGCCAAAATAATTACCTGAAATATATCAAATGCTTGGAGTTAGGAGGGCCTGACACATTTCGACCCTAGCAGACATCAGGCCCTCCTATAACTTCAAGCATTTTACAATATTTACACTGTTACACAGAATAACAAAGCCAGCATAAATCAAAGTCATCAGCATGGTGGATCACTCATTTCAAATGTCAAAGAATTTGTCATTCAAACCAATAAATATCTACTGCACAAAGAATTGAACCTGTACTACATTGTTCAGTACCAATGGTAACCATGTCACACAAAATAGTGTACATGACACAAGCACAAATTAATCTGTTCTGCAATCGATGAAATAATGAAACTTGTATATGCGACAAAGATTCTTTCACAACATATTTTTGAAGAACATCAACACAGAGATTTTCCTTCAGGGTTATGAATGCCACAATACAGAAATGTTATTGTAACATTACAATTCCTGGGGTTCGCTCTTACCCTTTTACCACGAAACCCTTGCATTCCTCGGGGTCCTCGAGGCCCAATTAACCCCTTAGCTCCCGGAGGTCCGACTGGTCCTGGGGGTCCATCATCTCCCTTGCGACCAGGTAGTCCCGGGGCACCTCTGGGACCTCGGAAACCTCTGTAAGTTGGTACTGCCTGAAGAAAAAAACGATGGGTGTGTGCAAATTTCAGTCAAAATGCGAATAATACCAAGATATTTTGCAGGCTTTTTTAACCAAGTGCTGGAGAAAACTTAGTTTCTCTTGAAACAAGAGAGTGGTTGTATGGTTTGATATTCTTAAAGGGTGTGAAAAATGGCCAGTAAAAACTTCAGCTTAAACATGCAACTTTTCAAAGAAAGATCATGATGTAGAAGAGATACAGCGCACCATGTGAATAACTCTTTGGGGAAAAGATCGCCTCAATTCCGAGAAGAAATGAAACAGCAGTTTTGATAATTGAACAGTTTCCGCTCCTGAAAACCATCAAATCAAGCATATGGGTCAGCATATTGAACCCTCGCCACGCTGGATCAGAGCCAAGTTTCTGCTCAGGTATTTATCCAGATAACATTCAAAACATAAGCCTTCCGGTTGAAAAGTGGAGTAGAATCCCATCCTTTCAATTTTCCCCAAGGGACTTATTCTAATGGTCCACCACAACTCTTACTTTCACTTGCTCATAGACTACAAATCTTTATGCATGGCTGAGAGGAAGTCTCAGTTTCATAACCACTATGTGATTGAATCAAAACCGTTGATGTTTGCATCACAGATTCTGTTTCAATCACATTATTTTGTAGTGATTATGACTTCAGTTACTGATTTATGAGGCAGCCCAGATGTTGAATTTGACATGCAAATAAATAATAAAAAAAAAACCATCTTGCTTTAAGCTTCAGATAGAGTGAGCATATTCTATCTAAGCAAAATTTAGCTTCCAAAATAGCTTTCTGCTAGTGACTGGAATTTTTTTTCTTCAAGTTCTTAAAACAACACTGACAGTATCACAGTGGTAGAACAATCGATCACCTGAACCGAAACAAAACGGAATGTGGTCCATGGTTCCTGTCAAAATTTGCTAAGCATGACATTTCTGTCATAATAAAAACAGGGTTAACAACCAAATTTCCATGTGTTATGTGTGTATCACTTGTGATTATTCTTTGGCTGTTGTTCACTGACCATGAATATCGAATGGAATTTTTAACGGTGGTTTGCTTTATTGGGCAAGATATTTTTGTGCTAAGCAAATTTTTGAGCTTAGCAGCTCCATGAAATTGGCCCCCGTTTAAAATACATCAAGCTGAGAAGAAAATATGTATTCACTTTTGCATACAAACAGAGGTTTTACAAAAATTAATAATACGGATGGATGATAATGCTTACCATTCCTTTGATGCCCTTATTTCCCTTGATCCCAGGTGGTCCCGGCGGTCCAGCTTCACCTTTGAGACCCAACTCACCTGGAGAACCCGGCTCACCATAGATGGTCTGATGCATGTAAGAGGAAAAATGCAGATATTTAAAAGTGAGCATTGCAGACAATTGATCCTTGGAGGGCCTGAAACTTTTCAATCCGAGCAGGATCTTTATCACAGGCTAAAATAATGACATTGGACAAGAATATGCAAGTAAAGATATACACATAAATGGATGAGAGGATCAGGACAAAAAAGGGATGGGGGTTCAGAGTGACCAGACCAGAGAGGGGACCCGATTTAAACCGCTAAGAAAGGGAGAGTTGGGAGCTATATTCTGACAAGACTTACTGGCATGTTCAAGGACAATTCTTGTAAAAGGTGAACGACAGTCTGCTCATCATCGTTCCTCAGAAGCTGATCCACAAAGCCGGGAGGAAGGCCCGGCAGTCCCATCTCAATCAGGGGATGTCGTGTCTGAGTGTAAAGTGGAGTACAAATTTTAAATTGTCAAAACATTTTTCCATTGGCGTAAGAATTTGGAATTAGGGGCACAATTTTAGTGCTTGCCCCAGGTGCTGTTTTCCCTAGATATGCCAGCAGCTTGTCAGTCTCTGATAGAAGATTCTTTGTGTATGGTACTGATTAATTCACAGCAATAATAGTATGAAGAAAGCCTCCAAAAAAATAAACTTACCCCGACCATAAATGTTTGTGATGTAGTTGGTATTGTAACAGGTACAAGAAAAGGCTTTCTCGTTGTGACTGGCGGTTGGGTCCTTGGTGGTTTTGTAACAGGTGCCTCAGTTGGGGGCTCTGGCTGTGGTGGAACAGGGGGCGTAGGTTCCGTTGTTGTCGTGGGTGCTTCAGGTACATCAATAGGAGGCTCTGGTGCATCTGTCGTAGGTTCGGGTAACCAATCGGGCCATGTGGGTTCATAGGAGACTGTGCTGGGCACCGGTGTTGTTGAGTCTGGTACCTGAACAATGGAAATTTACAAAAATACAGCAATTAACAGAATATATTCATATAATTAGGCTGCACGAGGGGTGTAAAAATTGACTGTGTAGGCCTATACTGCGTTCCGAACGTAAGTTTTTGAATGGCGCCCTCTTTTGATTAAAATGACAACTGTGTTGCCGTTTTTCGATCTACTTACACTCAAACTTCGGCTCGGTACATGGTGTTTAATTTATTCCTGAAAGGAACACTAAGTTAGAAGAATATTCGGCATGGACAACCTCTCCCAGATTTCCCCGCCAGTCTTTTGCTCATGATTAGTTTTCCGGCTTCCCAGATTTCAATAAAAGTTAATTTGGCATTGTGAAAAATAATATACAAACACCATTCCAGTACTGCAATCTGTGTGGCGCCATCTAGCATATTAATGTTTTCTTCAGAATGTATATAAAGAAAATTATCATATCAAAAGGTAGGAATGAAGGTGAAACAAGGCTTACATATTCTGCCTTACAGAACAGGTCAATATGCTTCAAAACAAAAACTTACTTCAAAATTAACAAGCCAAAAGGTGATAATAATAAGAAATTAACGGGGAGCAAATTTGTTCTCTCTTACCTCTACTGCATTTTCACACTGGAAGAATGATGTACAATCGGATGCTGATAAAAAACTTGGCTTGTAATACATGGTTTGAACTCTTCCCTGCAAGATAAACAAAAATGACAGGTGAACATTAATGAAGGCTTAAGTTATCCCAAGTAATGAATGATGTCAGAGCTGTCCATTTACAAATTTAAAAACATTTTCCAAAAATTAAGTGGCGCAAAAAAAAAACATTTTCACCGGTTCATCCTGAATGTGAATGTTCAAATAAATTTTCTCAGTTATGAATCAATTTGCATATTGAAAAACATTTTTCAAAAATTAAGTGGCGCAAACAAACATTTTCACCGGTTCATCCTGAATGTGAATTTTAAAATAAATCTTCTCAGTTCAATTTTTCTTTTTGGAATGATATCATGAAACACTCAAATACTTTTGCATAACACCACAACAAAAAGTACAGACATTCAAAAGTACGTCTAAACTAAAAAAATAAAAAATAACAATAAATGTTCGACATCTTACTAAATATGGAAACTCGTTTGGTAAGACCGTCCCGGCCAGGATCATTCTGCCATCTGTATCGAGGCTGAACTTATTACGGAGTGGGAAAGATGAGATCTCATTGCAGTCCATGTAGCCTACAATCTTCTTCTGCTTGTTGCCTATGCCAAGGCCAATGTTATGCCACTTGTCATCCCCAAATTTTTCGCTAAAGAACCTGTGGTGGGAAGACGGTAGGACAAAGGGAGTCTCAGATTATACACACACAATTTTTTCAAGGGCACAGAAGTAGGTTAATATCATATGAAACATACCTGAACCCGTTGGGTCTCAAACCACCCCTGCTGTTTATCTATAGCTCAAAACCACATATGAACTTCCCTAGATTTTCAAGGAGGATGTGTGACTATACCGCTCTTTCGTGTACGGTACTGAAAATTTGGAAACAGCTGCAGGTTGGGGTCAGATGGTGATGTCATAGGCTTACACTTTGACAGTGCTGGCTAAAGATGGCACATCGTTACTTTCTTGAAACAATGATCATATCTTGCATGTTGGCCCTCAATGTATGATTTGAGGTCAAAAAGTTGTTTCACGGAAACAAATTAATCCAGGGCAGCCTTAATTAACTCGTCAGGAGAGATCGAACAGTTAATTTCATTGCTAACAATTCCTTACTACCATTTAATCTTTACAAGTTATAAACTGCAAATCTTGTCAGAATGTTGGATATTGTTATTAACTTCCATTGGCGCACTGCATTACAATTTTGCTTGTGATGAGGGTTGAAGCGGCAGGGAGCATTTAAGTGGTCCTATGAACTATGCCACTCCAAAGAGGTCAATTCTATGAACCCTTCCCCCTGATTAAAATTTTGCCTGTACCACTTTGATTCATGGACTTATCCAACACCCTACCTGTCACACCAGCATGACCCGGTAATAAGATAAATAGGACCCGAGAGATGGGACTCAATAGACACATTTACTAGAGCGATGTAGTCAGCCGTGTAATACAACTACACATACACACACCCACGTACCTGTAGGAGACTAAGGTATTCGTCCGAATTTGAATCTCACACATGTTGGGGCCCAGTCGAATCTGCAACTGGATATTTCCATCGCCGTCAACGACTGTCAGCAGGTTCTCTGTTTTCTCTGTCGCATATCTGATTTTGAACATGATGCTGAAACCTTTTGGAAATCTGCACATGCAAAAGATTAAGATGGACCATTAGGTTCCCCGTTTGTGTCAGCGACGTTACATTCTTCATATGCAAATGCAGGAGTTATTATTTTTCACTGTTAATGCACTGCTTGGTAAAACTTAAAAGCAATCAAAAGATTAACTTAAACATTTGTTTACCATGACAGATTCTTAATATAACCTTGCTGAGAGACTGAAAGTCAATGGTTACATTAACTACGATAAAAAAAGACCAAACTTGATGATCAGATTTTCAAACTTCATTTGGCAATTTTTAAATTTTTCTTATCATATCCTAAGTGAGCTAATTTGTGTATTGGCGTGATGTATCTGTGTTTGGGAATTACTTAATGTTTATGAAAGAGAAGGTTATTTTCCCTGAGCAAAAGGCATTTCTGTGGATCCAGAAGTCACACTGAAATGGTGAAATTTACTGTGTTTGTGAAAATTCAAAACAATGAAACAAAGTTGGTGTTTTTAGATAATACTAATTACAAACACAGAATCTCTTTGCTTTTCCTTTTGCAACAACTCCATAACAAACTTTTATGCCAAGAGTCAAGCTGCATGTGCTTATTCCCTCTGGTCAGGAAAAGGGAAATTTTCACAGAAAGTTATTTGCATTTGTTGTATTGTTGTTGATGATGTTGTTGTTGTTGTTGTTGTTGTTGTTGTTGGAATTACCGTCTACCTTGGACCAAAGTAATCGGTGGCTTGGCCAACCACTTGAGTTGCCTTCCGGAACCAGTACACTTGGCACGCTGCATTGTAGTCGGGTACTTCCTTGATGCCCGGAATTTTGCTTCCTTCTCGCATTGTTTGCAAGAGATCAACCGTACCTAGATGAGATCAGAAAAAAAAGAAGGTGTGTTTTAATAATCACGTTATTTTGATATATTTTCAATACCTCAACCTTTCTCCACCATTGGCCTATATTTTCCATGGTTTTCCTTTCTTTCCTTAAAAAATGAAAATTGGGTTTCTTGGCTTCTGATTGCCAAGCGAACAAATATAATTGACTATTAGGGACACTACCAATGTAAGGCAGGGTAGTTTAGTTGGTAGAGCGCCTGTACGGTATTCAGGAGGTTGCCGGTTCGAATCCTGCTCCAGTCAATTTTTTTTTGTTCACCTTTCAATGAATTGAAAATTTGTCTTAAATAAGACTGAAAGAAACTCAATGAAAAAGCTTAAATCACAAGATGCTCGAATCAACATTGTACAGAATTTGGAGACACAAAGGCTTAGAGTTCCAAAAGAAAATAGAAAAAAGGAAAAGGTTATCAGAAAAGAATATTCTTGCAAACAAGAAATGAGGTCGTTCATCATGGAAAATTGTAAGAATCTAAGTGTTTGGATGGCTCAAAATGTTGGCTGAAAGGTAGTAAAGTTTTGGCTGCGGACTACTAGCCTTTGTCAAGCTGATGAAGACACTTGCACATTCCCAATTTATAATAACAATACTAATATTCTTGCATTATGTGGGACAATACACAATAAATAAACTAAAATCTAGAAGGGTTGTTTAATTAGGCACAAACTTATTTACGACTTTCGTTATACCCTTCACCTCTCGAAAAAACTGTCTTCAAAATAATCTGAGGGTATATACCGTGTGAATCAGATTTAGTATGAATCTCATCATGTGGAGTTACCCAACACTTAACCTCAGCACTAGCTGGTGACGTCTCATAAAACCCTGCTAGCTACCTGGCAGTTCAATCCTTGCCTTAACTTGCCCCCCATGGGCCAGTAAAAAAAAGTCGAAAACTACCTGGAGAGCTGGACTGTTCATGAAAAACCATTAGAAATTAATGTATATGTGTCTCAAGCAATTGAACGAGCATTATTGATGAAACCTGGCTTAGTTTTAGCACTTTATAAAGAAACCAGGGCCCAATTTCATGGAATCTGTTACCCTAAGCAAAAAATTATTCGCTTACAATAGCAGACTTTTTTGCTTACAGTTAGCGTGTGTCATGGGAGAGTTTTCTTTCTCGCTACGCTAAGCAAGGATTTTCTGACGAATGCACATGACTGTGCGTTAGCAAAAAAAAATTAAGGGTAGCCTAGAAATTTTTTCTCTAACCGATTAAGCGCTGAAAGTCTCGCTTACGGATTCCATGAAATAGATTTCAGACATAGCAGTGCCCGTAAGTACAAACTAGACCGTAACGGATTCCATGAACTTGGGCCCTTGAATTGTTATCTAAATGCAATCTTTGAATCTAAACAAACAAACAAACATTAATTAACTCCTTTGTGTCAACTGAAAGTTTTGTAATGACAGTGAAAGACAGAAAGGTCTCATTTTTATGTATCCCTCGGCAACCAAATGAGATCAGCAGAAAACCTCAGAGAAAAAAGTGAAGAGAAAAAAAATCAACCAAAAAAGGTTAAGTACACACAGCTGAATACACAAAATAATAGCACAGTTCACACTAAAAAAGGAGCTTCTCGCTGGAATTTTCTATTTTTATATGCGGTTGAATTTCCTAGAAAAAACAAAATCACCTACAATATGCTCTTATAGCGCCACACTTTCTGAGGTCCCATTTTTATATGTAATTCACTTAACAGCTAAAGGAAATTTGCAATTGCCCCTAACTGTTAGCGCTATGCATAAAAATATGCCGAAAATGTCAACTTCTTCCATTTTTATGTCGCGAACTTGATTATGAGGTGACACTTTGTGGTTCACATGACCTTCGTCATAACTCAATTACTGGTGCAATCAATCACAACACTATACCACACTGTGAGGTGAACCCACACAAAACGGATATCCATGAAGATAACCCAGCCAAATAATACATGGTACACCACTACCTACACATGGCCAGCATGTGGAATGCGTGACACAGATGATCTGTGTACCCATTTCCCAGCATTACATTGTGACAGTGAACCAAATTTTAAGATGATATCTTTTTCGGCTGACATTTTTTTTTTATGCATTTTTGCGCAATATAAAGGTAATTATTGGTATTTTTAATACAAGTAAGAATGTGTGACATGTATGATCTATGTATACCCATTTCCTAGCATAATTATATTGTGACAATGAACCAAATTTAAAGACATCTTTTTGGTTGAAAATTGTTTGTATTCATTTTTGCACATTATCAATGTCAAATTTTTTTGTTATTTTTAAAACAAGTAATAAACTGCTGCAAACTGCTCATCAGCCAAAATGACCTGAAATAAATATATCAAATGCTTGGAGTTAGGATCAGGGCCTGACGCGTTTCGATCCTAGTAGGATCTTCCTCAAAGGCTAAATTACAAAGGACAAGAACATACAAAAGAAACACACATGAATGGATGAGAGGATCGGGACAGAAGGGGGGGGGGGGGGGGTGGAGGGTAGGTGTTATTTTTATTAAAAAGGAAAGTGCTGATTGAACCAGGGGTATCATTTCAACAATATCTGGGGTTTTTTTAGGACAAGGATTTTATGGACAAGGATTTGTGGTTTGCGGTGTTGACACAAAGATATTGTACCAAAACACCAATCCATTACAGTGACCTGGGGACTGGGGAATAAGTCAGCGAAAACTGAACCGCACCAACCCGGCTCTCTCTACCTGATGAACAAGCTCCCGTTGATACCTGGCCTTGCCGTGACATTCCTTGAACTCTATCTAATATGATAGATCCTGAATAAACATTCCACTGGCCACTACCTGGGTAGAGGGTTGAGCTTGAAGTAGGACCTTTTAGTGATTCATGTCCTTGAAAGATGGCACTTGAACAGCGAAACGACCCACTGACAAAGAGGGAATTATACAGTAGATTGACATTTCTATAAATTCCCTCTGAAGTTTGGCAGGAATAAGCAAACCTTGATCCTATATCAAATTTTCTTAAGAAATAGACAATTAAAATTCAGATGATTGTTTCCCTTAATAACTTTAATGTTTTAGAGGAAATTATACAGTAGATTGACATTTCTGTAAATTCCCTCTGAAGTTTGGAAGGCATAAGCAAGGGTTGATCTTCCTACTGAAGCGCTGGATCAACTTTGCTTAAGAAATGGATAAATAAAATGCAGATGATTGTTTCCCTTAACTAAAGGTTTTGAATGACGGTTTTACAACTTAATAAGTGTAAAGTACCAGACTACCAGAATATTGACCAAAAATATTTGCAGATTTAATTTAAAATGGTGGCAAGAAAAAAGTCAGCCCCCCCAAAAAAAAAAATTCAACATCTTTCAGGTTTTATAATTAAACAGTTTGCCAGAAAAACCTGAAAGGTGTTAAATTTATTTTTAAAAATCGAGATGTTTCCATCTAAATTTTCTTTACAAAAATGGCCTATAGCCCCTTTATGAAAACTGAAAACACACAGAGTGAACATTTACCCTCCCCATATGCCTTATGGATGTTTTTCTACTGGTTTGTGCTATATGTACTTAGTGGTGTTGGTTGTGATGTAAATTTATCAAAAAAGGAAAACAAGATCTCGTTGACCATATGCTACAAAATTTTCAATTACAACCCAAGTGTGACAATTTTATGAACAATTTCTTGCTAATGGGAAATTTAACAATGAACCCACCCGGGCTACTCATGGGAATTATGCTTGAAAGTTACCGGTGACACACGGAACAGGTGCATGGGACCTGTACTCACCCTTCATGCATACATAATATACATCTGGGTCTATAACATCAATAATGGGGGCTTTGGTATACGGTCTATGAAGGTCAGTCACACACATTCGTAAGCAACTTTGACATTGTTCTGAGCACAGAATTTAGCATCGCAATGTCATGAGGTCAGGAAAATATTGATCCTAGAACAAGCAAGCTGGCGTTTGTTATCAAAGAAAATGTCCATGATGATATATCCCTTGTTTCAGCAACAAGCATCATACATTATTGATAATTCTCATGATTTGTCCCGAAGTATATGGCTTCCTGACAGATGAATTAAAAGATGGAAGATTTGTTTCACTTTTTGATTCTCACATCCACATCGAAATTTGTATCCTTGAGGAGACAAGGCTTTGTTCTTGTGTACTGAATAAATGCTCAACGAAGATCAAAATTAAAATTGCTCCCATTTGAGCCAGAATCACTTTCCTATGGCGATATATTTCTAGTGAAGGTCCCTTATATAAAATACTTCTCTTTGTATACCTTGGAAATTCCTGTATACATTGGAATTTTTTAATCTACAAACGAACCCCTTGACACGGATCCTAAAATCTGCCCACACCAAGTCTACTATGAGTTCATTATTAAACACCTGTATAATAAAACTTCCCTTAGAAACTTACACACGACCTTCACCTGAAAGGTGAAGAGTGACATAGTGACCTGATTGTCACTTCAACAAACCTGTCTAACAGGAATTCTCATTTACCCAGTGTCAAAGAGTATACCACTGCATCAACAGAGTTAGAATTTTAATATTCATATCTTTACAGGTAATAAACTGCTGCAAACTGCTCATCAGCCAAAACAATGACCTGAAACTTACAAAATGCTTGGAGTTATAGGAGGGCCTGATGTGTCTTGATCCTAGCAGGATCTTTCTCAAAGGTTATTTTGTCCTTTGCTTTATAAATAAACATCTAGATGAGCAATTTTCATGTTTTAACCAACTGAAATGTTATGACACTAGTAACTAACCTAAGCTGTTGCTATCTCATTGATGTGTTCTCAGATTTTCTAATAAGATTAAGCTATTATAATAATGTACCGGTATTCAGAATTTGAATAGGCCCACCTTCATTGACTTTTCATGTAGGACTATACTTGCAGTAAATGTATGTTTTCCTCAACATTAAAGCATTTCAGAATTAAATATCAATTGGGTGGTGTACAATGTGTTTGAAACCAAGGGGCATTGAGAAATTGAGGGTAAACAGAATTTTACCTAACATACCTGAACGCATAATATCATGTGAGCAATTACAAAACTCACCTAAACTTAAGTTTTGCAGAGTCTTTGAAATATTATCAAATATTTGATAATGTGAGTCTTTTCAACAGATGAAATAATGTTTTATTCCAGAGTAAATGGAGACCTTCAAAGCATGGTCAAAACAAGGTCTAGATGTTTCTGCCGTGACTGGTGTGTTGATCATTATATGTCAATGTCAATGCAAATTGCTGACATAAGCAGAACCAATGGGCAACTGTGCACTCACTATTGGTACAGCCTCACATTTACCCGGTATTACCAGCAAGTGCATATGTACACAGTAGGCTCCTGAGATTGGGTTCAGTGACAGTATATGCTCACTATGTTACCTTGTGGAAAAAAATCTTTACGGGGTACCTTATGTCAAACTATTACTCTGCATGCTAGAAAACTTGACTGTGCTGTGAAACATTTGGTATTCTATTCCTGTGTCCTGTTTTAGTTATTACAGGTATGTGAAAAACACATGTAATGCTCACCAAAGAGTTCAAACGGAGAAGAATATATTATACAGGTTGTAGGACAAAATGGAATATGACATGCTTGCCCAGCAACTTGAGTCCAGAGATCCTTCAAAATTAGTTCTGAGTTGTTAAGGTCACATTGCCAAGATGTATGCTTCTACCATGATTTTGCATACTTAAAGCTCCTGCGTGAAAGTGAAATGGTACTTTATATTGAATGTCCTATAGTTCTGGCAAAATTCCAAAGGAAACAACAGGACAATTTTAATCAATCTGTTTTACATATTAAGTGGAAGCTTATTAGCCTTACAACTGTCTCGCATAATAATCATCTTCTCAGCATTTAGGCTTGTGAATTTAAAGTAGAATGAAACAAAATTATGGTGGATGTTTTTTTCAATTCTGCCATTGGCTTCCAACTTTAACTTAGCTTTATGTAACAGGTGATTCGGAAAATATATCCTGCATACGCATTTGGCAATTATCATTAACAGGTGTAAAAAAGGCATCACAAAAAAACTCTCTTTGAAGTTATCAAATGGTATTAATCTAAGCCAAAATGAAATGTGAATATCAATAAAAAACTAATTATGGCCATTTGAATTAACTTATGAATAATTCAAATGAATAAAAGGTGGGTTTCATTAACCACACTGGGTACAGATGATATTTAAAGGAAAATGATCAAGGACACTTTGTTCAGTGTCAACAGTGGAATAGCAGTTGTTAAAAAAGATATTTGCTTTCATAAAAACTACACATTTAATTTCAAACACTTCAACAATGACTGATTTGGACAACTGCATTCAAACATAAGATTATCAGAGTAGCCTACTATATTATGTTTACCATTTTAAAAAAAATGGAATTTTCCTAGGGTAAAGGTTCATACCAAAAATGTCCAACATAATACATATGTATCATGTGTATAATGACTGCAACATGCATGATCTGTGCTTGTGATACTGCAGACTTTCAGGTCAAGGACCTCTAAACCCCTGTGCAGTTATATTTCCACTTGATACAAGGCAAAGCTCTTGGGTACACTTTGCAACAAGTTTACTGGAAGTACCTTCTACCTTCCCAGAGGGCATTTGAACATCAAAATAGAAAGGCAGTGACTAAACAACCAGATATGATCCTGAAACTAACTTCCAGGGACTCTGGGGTAATGACAGTTCCATTGCAGTCGGGTGAGCTTTCAATATGTCATAATGTTGGAATATAAAAAAGCAATTAAACTGGTTGTTTTACAATTTGTTGGATAAAGACAAATGTAAAATGGAAAGCTTTTCCAATGCATCAAAGCATTAGTAAACCAGATTGTTATTTCAATAAATATCCTACGCTCAAATAGTCCAAGATTCTTGAAATGTATCTGCAGAGTTCGGAGGCTTGAGTCACACTTTAATAAATGGAATTTAGAGTGCGACCTTGAGAACAGGAACCAGGACTAGAAAATTCTTGTCTCGGATGACAATGGATCAGTGCCAACTTGAACTGCCAAGATTTCAGACATTATTGAATTGGCCAAGGACGCAGCCTAATTCTAGAAATTTCCAGACCCGGTCCATGATCATTGGGTTTGGTTATGATGGCCTGTCAGGTCTGCTAAGGGCCGAAGCAGCTGTTGCACCATGCAGTTGGGGACTAGAAGGTATACACATTTCCTTCTTCGGGACAAGAAAGGAATTCTCTGACACTGATTCCAATGACATTGAGAACTGAGACTACCTCCAGCTCATATTGGAAGAGACAGCCCAAGGGTAGCTCAAAGAGTCTGCCCTAATAAAAAACAGGATTTAAAGAAAAATCTTAAAGAGTTATGATCACAGGTTACATTAAAGGGGTTGTGCGGTTGCCGAAATGTAACAAAAATTGATTGGCAAAAGACACCAAGATTTAATCGGTAAATCGCGTCAAATTTCAGTAAATGCCTTTGGCTTATCAGTAGTTAAGTTAAGTATTTATTTTGTGAAGGAAAGGGACAACCCAATCTTGATCGATATGTGTGTGATGTGAATGCATCATGTATGCCCTTTAATTCACATACATCTTTCCCACGGGCATCTTGTCCTAATATGGTCCTAATATGTTATCAATGTGTAGCTCTCAGTCATTGTTAATAACAAGCTGTTTTGATATTTCTGACCGTGAGACCTATTTTGGTTTGCTTTTTATAAGTTTGTCAAGCTACAGGTACGACACTAAGGATTCTGTAATGCAAATGTCGATATGATGTTGTAAATGTTGATAAAATGAATTGTAATGAAAATTAATACCATTGCATATGATCTTTCAGTGTAGTCGGAGAATCAGATATATGCAATAATTTACTGCTGCTGGTAGGCCTATAACTATAAGGTTAAAAAAGTCATAAAAGAATGTCAGACTTAAAGCGGTAACGGTGTACACGCAGGTCCGATACCTATAAAGGGAATAAAAACAACTTAATAGGGGCCTAGTTTCAACTGTTCCAAAATGATATTTTTTAATTTCAGCAAATGTTCCTGAGTCTTTAAATCCCCAGATAGCTAATAGAAGAATTTTGTGCAACATTTCAGAGTAAAAATACAATTTTTTTACCTGTTTGTTGCAAACTTCAAAAGTAACAGACAGACAAAACAGTTTTATTCCCTTATTCCCCTTAGTATCGGACCTGCTTGTACACCGTTATACCCTTAAAGCTATAAAATCACTGATATCGTAATTAACACATTGTACAAAATAGAGCATACGGTGGTATACCTAGTTGTACTACTACATCCTTTCTACAATTTTATGCAGTGACATTCCACTTCCACTATAAAAGATGTTGACAAAGTATCTAACCTTAATGGCCTAACCTATGATAATATGGTATGCCTCCGGTTTTAACCTATCTCGACTTAAAATAGAAAAATGTGAAATCTACAGAGTACAGAGATAGGCCTACATACCTTGTGGTAAGGGCACGGGAACTTCAGCTGCGTTGGCGACTAGCAGTCCACGACGGCAACACCCCCTCGCCGACCTGTCACTGGTGTCAAGGGTCCGCCGGGTGAAGCCTCTCCAGTCCCCGGTCTCCAACTCCTCGCCGTACCTTCTACCGCCGTGGACTCCATGATCACACCTTACCGGACGCAAACAAGCTCCCCCAGCAGCACCGTAGTCGAGTATAGCGTCCAGGATATCTCCGGGAGAGAACAGAAAGACAATCGAACACAGCAACAGAGTCTCAGCTCTCATTGTAATAATGATGAATATTATCTCACTCGGACTGTGATGGGCCCGGTGGAAACCAATCTCACATCGCTTTGAAAGTTCGGTGTCAGCACCTCGGGTAATTGTTCTTGATCAAAAGACGCGTCTGGCGGCGTTGTTGTTCTTCCCGTTTTACCTCTGATAGAAGCTGGGCAGAAGAAAAAGTGCTTTGCAAGCGAAAGAAGTGTCTAAATTGTTTACAAACGGAAAAGAATACTTCCTCCAGCGCAGACGTTTTACAGACCAACCTATTTGTGCAATGGCAAAAATAATGTGTAGAAAGTTCACGAAGTTTCACCTGTGCCGATTCTGACCAATCAGATCACTGCAAACAATCGTCGAAAAAAATGATAACCTGCTTCCAATGGTTTCACTGACATGCGCCACCTAGCGGCCAAAACAACTCAAGCAATTATCATTTTTAAAGAAAAGAAATTGTATTATTTTGTCAGATGGTTCTGATTAATTTTGGCAGTTTGTGCATAGTACATAAAAAAAAGATTCACACAAGTTGAAATAAGCCTGATTTTCTGCAAAACAATTGTTGAGAATGTCCAGTTGTGTCATCAGTTTTGCTTTTTAAGAAGGATTGTGAAATCAGTAAACATGAATAATAAATTTACTGAAATTATTTTATCTTCATAATGAAAACTAAAAGTCACACAAAATTTATTTTACACCATGCATGTTTTCAAAGAAATATAACACAAGAATTATATGTAACAAAGTAATATAGTTCTCAATATTCTGTTTTATGTTTTATTAGAAAGCACTCACACATAAATAATTTGTACACCAGTGCTGGAATGTTAAAATTCACCAAACCAAGGACTAACCCACAATAAAGAATACAAAATTAATTATTTATTTCATAAAACAAAAACAAACAAACAAATAAAAACAACTGAGCATAATTACAAACATATTCATTATACTTTTGAGAAATCTGAAAATACAACTGGTTCTCACATTAAAACAAAGTTTGATAACTTTATCATCCTAAAATATATCTATATCCTCTGTATCGGTGGTGTCCCAAATAGTCATGACTATTTCATGATAAAAAAATTGACTGGAGCAGGATTTGAACCTGCAACCCCTGGAATACTGCATCAGAGCTGAACTATCCAGCCCTTTGTTGGTGGTGTCCAAAACTTTCAATTATCTTTGTTCATTTGGCAGTCAGAAGCCATGAAACCACTCACATACTGCTATATCCCAAGGATCATTTGAGATATGCACAACATAAGCAATGCTGAAAACCTGAGAAATGGTACATTGGGGATCACTCAAAGATGCGTAAGCACTGTCCCCATCGCCCAAGGTTTTTTTGCTTGTCATAAAATAATATGGAATCAACATTTTTTACAGAAGCAGAAAATCCTGCGCTTACCAGATCTTATATCATTTTGCAAGAATTTTGTTTAGTAATTTATGTGCATACTTAGCATAAAAAAGGGTTTTCTGATTCAGCTAGCGTTTAAATATGGGTCTTGACATTATAAAAAGAATAATGATCATAAACACAGAATTCCATTAGCACGATTTCGGTCTTGAATAATATACGTGATCTTTAAATTTTGGAGGGCCAACGTTTCAATCTCAGATGGATTTTATATTAAAGTGTAGTATCTTTAAACCCAACAAAACTTGTCAATCAAATATAAACATGAACGTAGGCAAGAACACAAATTTGTGATACATTAAACAAATATTCACCTGGGAATAAATGGCATGGCTCTGAGTACTAAAAATCATGTCCAATATAACAGACAGAAATGTTAATTTCTGATTAAATACCTTAAAATTATGCAACAAATTTTGTTTCCAGCTACGGTTAAAGACAATTAATGCACTTAAAACCTTGGCACCATGGGCCAATTACAAAAAGCTGCTTAAGCACCAAAATTTGCTTGAGAACCAAAAACCTTGGTAAATAAAATCAGTATGCCAGCCAAAACTCCTTGTGAATGTTCGATGGCCTAATACAAGCCAAAAGCAGTAAACATCACACAAAAATTTGGTTGGGAATCTTGTTTGATCAAGGAAGACTTTTCATGCTTTTTAAGCAAATTTTGTGCTTAAGCAGCTCTATGAAATTGGACATAGGTAGGACAAAGTGCTTGAAGAACCACTATCCCAAAGACCAATCCATTTATTTTTAAAACCCCCCTTCCAAACGTTAATTCTTTCTCCAAACTTATTGCAATATCAAATTCAGCCTGTGGTACACATTATAATGAATACATTGTCAAATATTAATATTCAGCCAAACAAAAAATAATACCAACATTGACCAAAAAACTTGGAAAAGTTTTATAAAGTAACCAAAATATTCTGCATAATTAAGCATAAATGGATGACGGACTATTGGTACATTTGAAAAGAAAATGCTCACAGAGATTTACACAGGACTTTATGCAGTACAAAGATGGCAACTATAAAAACCTCTTCTTGAAATAATTAAAACGTCTGCATGAAAAAAATGTAAAATTCATTATTTTATTCAGAAAGAGTAAAACAAGTCTACATCCCAAGGAAATAAAAACTTTTTTTTTCAATTGTTATTATCCAAAGGCGAACCAAGGAAGTTGATTGAAGTGGGATTTGAACCTATAACCTCATGGATACCGTACCAGTGCTCTACTAACTGAGATATCCAGCCCTATGTTGGCAGTGTCCCAAATAGTCAGTTGCTTTTGTTCATTTGTGATATGAACAAATTGTACTGAGTTCCAAATGTTTTGACAAGCATGTGATTTTTTCATGACTACATGTTAAGTCAGGAGAAGGTTGAGTACTGCTCTTAAACATTTAAACATTTATACATATTGCTATAAAAGCAAAATGTTTAGAAGAGCATCAACAGTTTTGATCTCAGGGAGGTCAAAACTCCTGTGAATAAATTTGAAAATGCTGTGGGCGTTTTCACTGTTTTCTCAAAACGTGGGCACCGTTTGGGACTGGAAATTTCACAGATGACTGTTACTGTATCGTTCTTCATATTTTTGTCCATGAATCTGCATTTCTTTGGCAACAACCACAGTATGAAGTTACCTTTAATGGAGTGTTGGGTAGGATTGTTGGAATGAGTTGGCTATTACGTGAGTCTGAAGCTCTCCAGAGCATCAATCTGTGCCTCCATCTCACGTATCCCTGCCTGCGTGGTCTCCAGCCAAACCTGTTGCTCCTGAATGGCCTGTGTCAGAGTCGTCACCAGTTGCGTATAGTCCCCCTGTGTGAATGTCACCCTCGCTTGTCGGATCCTCTCCACCAGGCCGGGCAAGTCGGCCGTGCTGACTTGCTGGATGTTGGCGACATCGGCCAGGAGCCTGGCGATGTTGGCCTGGGTGGCCAGTGTGGCGTCCGTGCTGGACTGGGCCTCCCTGTTCCCCTGTGTGACCCGGTCTTCCAGGGTCTGCAGGCTAGGGGAGTAGGCGTCGCACTGGGCTTTGGCTGGGCTGAGCTGGGATGCGTTGATGGTGCGGACCGACTCCACTGTTTGGTTGGTGCCTTGGAACTTGGTGGCTGATTCACTGGCCAGCTGGCTTGCCCTCTGGCTGACAGGCTGAAGACTCTGAAACCCAATTAAAGTCAATAGATTTGAAAGCACAACCAAAATTATGGCCAGATCACAAGCACCACTAACCCATGGTTGGATTCGAGCCCACAATCTGTAGATTGGGATTTGAACCAGCAATCTCCTGAATACTGTACCGGCGCTCTTACCAACTGAGCTATACACCTCTATGTTGGTGGCATCCCTAATAGTCCATTATCTTTTCTACTGTTTTAGGGAAATGCTAGTTTGCTAGTTTGATGAAAGTGGGGAGGATATTATTAAAAGTCAAATGAGTCTCACTTGCTGTTCTGCTTGGGCTGACTGGAAAGCCTGGTTAGCTACGCTCAGACCCTCTTGGGCATCGGTAGTGGCCGTAGACAGCTGACCTCTCAGAGTGACCGCCTGTGCCGTGGTCTCTGAGCTGCGAGTCTGAATGGCCGACTCCTCCTGGAGGGCAGCATTCGCTGCAGTTTGTGCCTCTGTGTCGATAAAGTTACACGTCGAAACAAATGAATGACCAAAAGGTAACATACCAAAACAGAAATCTTCACAGATTTACCTATAACTTACAGGGTATAAAGATGGTGAAGGTAGAAACATACCATTAACATTTGTCCACCTGGAATGCTGTATTTATCCAGAAAAAGAGTCAAACCAATGACCAAAAACAATTCTGATTTCATCCTGTGAATAGGTTTTAAAAATATCGTGTTTTTCACTGTTTCATAAAAACGTGGGCATCGTATGGGACTGGAAATTTCACCGATGACTGTGTTACTGTATCTTTCTTGATATATATGCCCATTAATCTGCATATCTTTGGCAAAAACCAAAGTATTTTCTACCAAAATATTGCTATTACCGGTGGACTGGCTGTCAAAGTTCTGCACAATCTGCAGCATTTCCTCCGCGGACGTGAAGGCCGCTTCTGAAGATGCCACGGCGGCGCTGGCCGTTTGGTTGGCCTGCACGGCCCGGTCGTACCGGGCGTTGACGTCACTAAGCGTGCCGTTGACAGCCACGAGCAGGCTATCCGTCAGGCTCTGGGTGGTAGCTAGGTCGTTGAGGACTTGGTTACTTGAGGCCTGCTGTTCAGCAACCTGTGGATATCAATAAACATCAACAGACTTGTCAGATCAAACTGTCCTAGGGTCGATTTCACAAAACACATCTTAACTCATTATTGATCGTAGGACTTGTGACGCATTGCAGCCTTACGTAGGATTATCCTTCATAATTCAAGTTATGATCAATCGCAGGGCTTCGTGAAATTGACACACATGAAATCATATTACACACCTGAGCTTCAAGCCTTGCTGCTTCCTCGCTCTTGGTCGTGGAAGTTGCGATCACCGTATTCACGCTGCCATCCAGCTCCTCTATCCGTGCCGTGAGCGCTGCCTCCGAGCCCTCCTCGCCGGCCTGCCGGGCTTGCTGGGCCCTCTGCATGACCTCCGACACGGCCTGCTCTGTCTGCTGACCCTGGGTGGTGACCTGGTTGGCCTTGGTCACCAGGTTGGCTGTGTTGGTGGTGGTGTTGTCATGGATTGACTGGGCCTGCTGAGCAGTCTGTGGAGGAAGACACAAAGGTGAATTTAGTATTGGAAGATGGAAGGCGAACAAAGGAGAATTGACTGGAGTGGGATTTGAACCTCGCATGTTCCTGTCCTGGGGCCGATTTCACTAATGCTTTGCGATCATCGTTAAAGCCCAAATCCGTCCCTAAATGGAAAAGCGATCGCTACTTTGCATAGCAATTTTCCGTTTAGCGATGGATTTGGGCTTTAGCGATGATCGCAAAGCGTTAGTGAAATAGACTCCTAGTCTGGCTTTCCAGAGGCTGGACCTGAGCAGTATTAAAGTTCCTCTCCCCAAGAGGAAACAAAACTATCTTCTAACATTAAAACAAGACTTATGGTCTGTTTACAGTACAATTACAAATAGGACTAAAAGGGCTGCCCGATCCAAAAACAAAAAAACAGTGAATGCAATCATTCCTTTGGAGTGGAGAAACCACCTAGTCTGCAAGAGGACGGTTGGTCTCTTCATAGTGGGAAATAAACCCCACCGAAAAACTATTTTACCATGATGGCCAGTTCGGCAGTCTGCACCGTTGTCTGAGCAATTCCGCTGATGTCCTGAACTTTCTGTGCCAGCGTGGCCTCTTGGGCACTGACCAAGGAGGCTAGGTTATCCAGCTGGGCCTGCGTGGAGGTCAGGTTGTCTTTCAGCTCATTCAGAGTGACCTGGGCTGACTGGATGTCGCCTGGGAATCAAGGAGGAAGGAAGACATATCCATTTTCATTTTTGTTTTGTTTTGTTCAGGCTAACTCAAATTCTTTGCCACTGAAAGATGAACAAAGAAAAATTGACTGGAGTAGGATTTGAACCTACAAACCCCAATAATAACACATTAAGGCACAGGTATCGGTATGGTATTATTGGAGGTCGCAGGTTTGAATCCTGCTCCAGTCAATTTGTCTCTTAAATGGTTGACTCTTAAATACCTTTTGTCAGTCCTGCGTGTGACTGGACCAGCGCCTGCTCCGTTGCCGTGATGGCCGTCCGGGCCTGCCCGACGAGCCCCTCGATGGTTGCCAGGTTGGAGCCGGCCGTCTCCGTGCCGGTCTTGATGGCGCCGGACAGGCTGGCCAGCAGCTGGTGCATGGTGGTGTTCAGTGAGGTCACGGTGCTGGTCAAGGCATTGCCCTCCGTGATGACGGCATTGGTCTGGAGAAAGATTGACACTTAGTAGGTTTAGATTTCCACTTGTCAAATAGAAGAGAGTTCAGGTGAGTGAATTCTAGTGCTGAAAGACCTGAGTTTGGTCTTGGACTCGAGACCGTTTTTGCCAGACTTGGTCTTGGACTCTGACTTGGACTCGGAAGTTCATGACTCGGACTTGGTCTGAGACCCGGGCTTGGGTGGACTGGACTCAGACTCGGGCTTGGACTGACCGGACTCAGACACAAGCACTGGTGAATTCAACAAAAAGCATCTTAATGTGGCTGGAGTGTTTTTGAAGAACGAGAAACTTTGCGGCCTCACGAATGAGATGCCTTCCAAACCTGACAAGTCTGGGTTTTTCTTTTAATAATGTACATACCCTTTGCACCATCTCAAGCATCTGGCTGTAAGTAGTCGTCAATCGGTCATAGAATGGCCCCAGAGTGTCTGATCTATCTGCTGCTGTCAAGGTGGTGACAAAGTCAGACACGTTGGATGATCTGGCTTGAAGATCGCTGTGCTCCGTGGAGACGCTGCTGTAACACATATCGCAGGCTGTATAACCAAAAAAGAAGTACCCCCATTAGCCATAAGCATAGTTTGTTAAAGGCAATGTCATACTTAGGTTTTTATCAAAGAAATACAGATTCATGGGCAAAAATATCACGACAGATACAGTAACAGTCATGTGTGAAAATTTCAGTCCCATACGCTGCCCACTTTTTGAGAAAACAATGAAAAACAGCTACAGTATTTCTTAAGTCTTTTCTCTTTTATTTTTGATCTTTTAAAAGATCAATAAAAAAAACAAAATAAAAAAACCAGGGAAAAAAACCCCAAATACCAAAACACCTACCCAAGCATCCTTGCTGGTAGTTGTAGAAGTTGAACTGGCAGGAGTCACACAGGCGTCCGCCATAGTTACCGGTGCAAGGGCATTGGCCTGTCTGCATATCACACTGCGTAGCACCACCGGTACCCGTCACGTTGCAGTTGCAAGCTGAACAGTTAAGATGCATCAGATGTTATCGATAGATTTAAAAGAGATTTTAACAAATCTTTACAATTTTTTTTTATTTAGATTTTTTGTTCAAAAAAGGCACAAATGATATAAATGCTTATCAAATATATTTCTGATGTTGAAATAATATTTTAATTGTCCACGATGGACACCTTCTTTTGTAGCATTGTTAAAATCATTTTCCTTTCATCTTTCAAGAAAGGTCGTAGAAACCAGTTTAGTCTTAACTTCACTCAAAAACTATTTTTTGTGTCCAACTTACGTGAACAGGCACCATTGAAGAGTTGCGTGCCGAAGCCATAGTGGTCCGCCACGCACCTATCACACGAGGGCTCCATCACATTGGCAGCGCAGGCCTCGCACTGGTTCCCCTGGGTGCCCAGCTGGCAGCCCTGGCACATGCCTGTTATCGAGTCGCAGGTGCTGGCACGGCCATTACACTGGCAGGGGACACACACGTCGAAGGACGTGTCCATTCCAGCCTGTCGGTATGTGCCCGGGTTGCACTGGTCACACGATAGGCCTGGAATAAGAACAATATAAAGTAGATTGATATCTTAAAAAAATAACAATAATAAAACAATAACCAAACACAACCCTCTCAAACACAACCCTCTCAAACCAGCCCAGCCCAGCCCAGCCCAGCCCAGCCCAGCCCAGCTCAGCCAAAGCCAAGCCAAGCCAAACCAACTCAACCAACCCATACCATCCCAACCCAACCTGTACCACACCGAGGCCCGAACAAATCAAACCACAATAAAAAACAAACCAAACCCCAGAATAAACTTGTAATCAAGGTACAGCCTGGTCTATTTAATTACCCTTTTCTATATGTGTCCACAAACTTTCATCAATCATTTTCAAACCTGTAAATTCAGGCACCACAAAACATAGCAAGCATCGCCAAACACTAACTATTGTCCTAATACTTGTTTATACAATAGAGCCCAAGCCCAATCAGAGGCATTGAAAAGGCCTTTACAACCTACAATTTGATGCTATAAATGAAGATTTTAAACAAATGATACCAACAACTGTATGCACAAAGTACAAAATCATACCCATTGTGTTTGAAGTTGGGCTGCAAACGCACTGTTCCACCGCCGTCACAAAAACGGTGCCTTCTGCTGAGGTGGTGACCATTTGGACAGTCTCCATTGCAAAATTAACAAAGGTACTGGCAGTGCCCGGACCAAAAGTGGCACGGATCTGCAGCCCCGTGATGTTGCTCAGAATTCCTGTAACAAATGAAGAAAATTGTTGTCATAAACTCACTAGAATGTAATTTTGTAGGAAACTGTGTCAACTTCTATCACAAAATTGAAAATCAGAACAAGTGACACTTTAATAGCATCACTGGTCTGAATACCGCCCTCACTTATTCAAAGAAGGCCAAGTTGCCACAAGTGAATTCTTGCCAGCAAAGAATTAATTTTAAAAAATAATTTTTCTTCATACAATACGGGCGTTTCACAATATTGCGCCACCATGAGTTTGCAACGCGTTGGCCAATCACAATGCATAGAATTAATTTGTAAGACAAACTGCGCATGTGGAAAGATGTGCAGTTTGTCGACAAAATTTGCCAATGCATTGCAAACTCATGGTGGCGCACTATTGTGAATCGCCAGTATTTAGGGACTAAGGTTTAATATGACTTGCAACTCACCTTGCAACTCGGTCACTGTTGGTGCTCTCTCCTCACCGACAACCTTCCAGTTGGCCTCGTAGAACGTTGCCTCAAATTGTGTCTGGGTCAGCGTGGGAATGAACACCTCCTTGCTATAATATATCATCAGGTTGGTGCGGCCGCCCGAGAGGATGAGGTACTGCTGAGTGGTGTTGTCTACCGTTCCCGTGTCCAGCTTCATGGTATAGGACAGCCGCCGTCCGTACAAGTCCAGGTGCTCGCCCAGGTACCTCCTGGGAGCCAGCAGGTAGACATAACTCTGGGCTGGCAGAGACGGGGGTTGGGTGACGCGAAGCCCTGCAGAGCTGACCGCCAAGGCGGTGGGCTCCGTAGCTGTCCAGCTGAAGGAAACAGATGGTGGTGATGATAAGCACGCAAGCAGTGACGAGGGAAACGGGGGTAGAGTCGGAGGGGGTGATGTGAGGGACTGATTGGAACGGGGAGTGCCCGGAGGGGTAGGTGGCTGCGGGGTGGTAAGGGAAGGCAGCGTGCTTGGAATGGAAGCACTGCTGGTTTTGTATGAAGTGTGATCAAAAGAAAGACAGGGACAACATTCAACAAGTACACCACTAATAAAACAAACAAACTACCACAGACACACAGACCAACAAAATTGGAAATAGGCAAGGAACATGAAAATGGAAAGTTCACATAGCCGACAAACTGCAATGCAAACATGATCTCAAAAAATTATAATGAATGGGTTAAGATCCTAGCAGGATCTTTCTCAGAGGCTTTGAGAAAGATCCTTCTGGAATCGAAACGTCAGGTCCTCCAAGCATTTCATAATCTTGAGTAAGTTTCTACCCATGGTTTAATACAGAACTGAACTTGTTACAAACAAACCTTATGGGAACGTTTCCGGATGTGAAATCGGCAACGATGGAGGAGGCCGTGTAGTTTGGCGCCGTGTTGCATTGGCTGCCGTGGCCGTAGCAGAAGCAGGGCTGGCACCCGCTGGGATTGGCCGGCTGCAGGTTGAAGAAGCCCGAGCGGCACTGGCCACACTTGGCCCCCTGGGCATTGGGCTTGCAAGGGCAGGTGCCCTCACTTGGGTGGCAGGTGGTGCTGGTGGAGCCGGCAGGATTGCAGTTGCAGGACCTACGGGAGGGAAGGGGGAAGGTGTCAGCGTCACAACACAATCTGGAGTTAGGGTCAGGGTTAAGGTATTCACAGTTCAAATCAGGGGGTAGTTTCAGCACAGAGAGCACATTGTTTGGGGACAATAAACGTTCATTGAACCTCTCCTTTCGGACAATACCCCCATATTAATCACATTGATGCAGCATACTGGGGAACTGCTTCAAATCCGGCCTCAAAACCTTTTTCAGTAATTTAGTGATTAATAACTGTTGGTGGAGCCGGCGCCTTTGAATGTGTTCACACAGATAAATGGCGATATATAAATGTCGTGCATCATCATCATCATCAACTGCTATAGATGCTCCCCAGGCAGAAGGTGTTAACACTACATTCTTCTTGTGAAAACAAAAACTCAACAAACAAACAAACTCACGTGCATCCATCTGCTGAGAATAGGAAGTATCCCGGTATGCAGTTATTACACTGGCGCCCCGCAATGGTGTCTTTGCACAGGCAGTCCCCCGTGTCCGTGCATTGCAAGGTCAGAGAGCCGTTCACGTTGCAATCGCACGCCATGCAGCCCCCGCCGGTGCTGAAGCCGTAGTAGTTGGCCAAGCAGCGGCTGCACTGCCGGCTGCTGTTGCTGCCTGCGTCGGTTAACTGACCGTCCAGGGCGACGCCGGACTTGCAGGGGCACTGGCCCGTGGCGAAATCGCAAGCCAGACTGCGCGACCCCACCGGATCACAGCTACATGCTGTATACACAACAAATTATGATAATACCAGTATCAAACGAAGGGAATTAATCTTCAATGCAATTCTGTACTGAATCAATTCAAGTACTGGTAATAAACTGCTGTAAACTTCTCATCATCCTTATAATGACCTGAAATATATCTAAAATGCTTGGAGTTATAGGAGGACCCGACGTTTCGATCCTAGCACGGGCCTAAAATTGGTTCTGAAAGGGGCAAGGCCACTTTTCCATTGCAAGGGGCACTTCCATCGGAAAATAATAATGTCTATGGAAACATTTGAAGGGGGCACCAAGGCCAAGAACCAGGGCAACGAAGGCCATGGCCTCAGTGGCCTCCGTTAAATTTAAGGCTTGCTAGCAGGATCTTTCTCAAAGGTTTTGATCCTTGAAGGATCTTTATCAAAGACTAAAAGCCTTTGAGAACTACGGGCCCTCAGTAGGACAATTTGTACTTACGTTTACACCCTTCGGCCGAGAAGCCATAGAATCCCGGCAAGCAGCGGTCACAGCGTGGCCCGCCAACACCAATCTTGCACTCGCAGCTGCCCCCGTACCCACTGCACAAGGTGCCCATAGAGCCGGTTGGGTTGCACATGCATTCTGCGAGAAGAAACGTGACATGGAGTCAAACAAGATCAATATCAAGATTCTTTTAGGGTTAATATTGGACGATTTTCATGATTTTAAAAAAGCCGCGTCATCTTCGAGTGATCCCTCATATACTACAATTTTTCAGGTTTGCAGCATTGCTGATGCTGCATGCATGATCCTTGGGATACAGCGGTATTAATTGAAAAGTTTCATGGCTTCTGACTGGCAAACGAACAAAGATAATTGACATTTTGGGGACACCACCAACATAGGGCTGGATAGCTCAGTTGGAAGAGTGCTGATACAGTATTCCAGAAGTTGAAGGTTCAAATCCCACTCCAGTCAATTTTCTTAGTTCACCTTTCAAAAATCAGTATCTGTTATCCCCATGGCAATCTGTGTCTTTCCCACAGTGGCGTATCTAGAGAAAATGGCGCCCAGGGCAAGTGCTAAAATTGCGCCCCTAGTTCCAACTTCTGATGCCAATGAAAACTAATAAAAAAAATAAATAAAAAAAATCAGACAATTTGAAATTGAAATTTTTCTTTCTTTGTTCACTGGATTTGATTTCCAATAACTTCAACAATACAGCTACCTTCTTTTTTTTCTTTTGCCTCTGCACTTTTTGCGCCCCTAAAAAGTGGTGCCCTTGCCTCCTAGATGTGCAACTGGTTCCCCGCTTTGTCCCTTGAAAGCTTCAAACTTTCTTACCGAGTGCTCCGTTATTGCTCTCTGCCGAGACAGCGGACATAAACTGCTGACACTGGTCGATGGCGTACGTCCTGGTCTCAAGCGCTGTCATGTTGGCGGCACACGCTGCATAGAATGCCTTCGTATTTGCATCTAGGTGGAACAAAATTATGAAGAAAGAAGGAAAAGAACTCTGTAATCTCATATGCTAGTATATTCAAAACAATATTAGGATTTTTTCAAAGGTTGCTGGTTCAAATCCTGTTCCAGTCAACTTACTCTGTTCATCCTTAAAGAGGATGTTCAACACTCAACAAACCTCGCTTTATTTGTTAGAACTATTAATCTTAAATTACTTGAAATGAGAAAAAATATTTATCTCACACTGAATACAGAAAAAGTCTCCTTTTTGATGATTTTTCTCTCAGTCCACAAGCTCCCCAAAATTCAGATTCTCTGTCTGCTGCCCTCATTGACGAAATTCAGAGAATCTGAATTTTGGGGAGCTTGCAGGCTGAGAGACAAAATCATCAAAAAAGACACTCTTTTTAGAGATAAACAGTTTGCTTAAGCATGAAAAGTCTTATTTGATCAAACAGGATTACCAACCAAATGTTCATGTGATGTTAAATGCTTTTGACTTGTATTCGGCCATTGTTTGCTGAGCATAACATTCACAAGGAGTTCTGGCTGGCATACTGATTTTATTTACCCAGGTTTTTGGTGCTTATGCAAATGTTGGTGCTTAAGCAGCTCTATGAAATTGGCCCCTGATTTCACCAAAATCCAACACTGTGCAGTATCCCTATGGCCGGGACTTGTGTAGGAGACTACATACCTGCTTGTGTGTAGACGGCAGAGGAACCGAAAGACGGTACGATGACCAGGCTATCGATCTCAATCTCCTGGGATCCATTTCCACGGTTCACCAGCGTCAAGGTGAACTGGTACTGGCAACGCCGATCCAGCATTACTGCCTGCCCCTCTGGTGCGTACCAGGCTGTTGCCGTGCCAGGGGGGAAGGCCAGCGTCAGGGTGGAGATGGGCGTGTTGGCGGCTACAGGACAGCTTGAGGAGCCGGCTCCCGATTGGCTGACCACGATTCCCAAGGTGGCCTGCTGCCATGGCGATGCTGACCGATAGGTGTAACGAATGGCAGGACGATAAAATCTGCATGCAATAAAAACAACCAAACAAAAACGAATATCAAACATAAAATTAAAGCAATTTGTCATTTTAAAATTTAACATCAGTTTTCTTAAGGCACGGATTACTGAGCTTACAGGCTTAGCGCCAAATGTTTACGCTAACAGATGTCACTTACAGAGCATCTGCCAAGCTAGTGACAGCAGTGACCCCGTTGAACGTCACCCGGTAACCTTGGTAACACGTCTGGAAGCCACGCCCTGTGAAGAGGTTGTGGGGCACCGTTGAGGTCTGTAGGCAAGTGGAATCTGCCTCCCAAGCATCGTAGCTGAAAAAAGACACAAACAAAAAACAAGTTTATGCTTCCATTCCAAAAAATAAACATGCAACTGGATCAGATACACAAACATAGTGTATGCAACCAGTCTACTCTAATTTGGGATGATGATGTAATGTGTATATATAGCCACACACGTAATACATGCCTCAGCACCGTTAACTCAGAACATGTCCATGCTGTCATTATTGCTCCCATATTGCTCCTATTCTCACCACGTACAAACAAAACAATAAAATTGGCAAAAATGAGTTAAGGATGTTGTTTAGGTCAATTTTGCCCCCCCCCCAAAAAAAAAAAAAAAAATGGAAAAGTATAAAAGCAGGGTATTGAACGTCAAACCTTGAATTAATAACGAGTCATGAGCTTGTTAATCCTAGGATTAACAGTTCCATTTCAAATTATGTTTGTGAAGACTTGGCCCCGCTGAAAATGACCACTTGAGTGCACTGGGGGTCTAAATCGGCACCCTCCAGTCTCCCTTTCGACAAAAAAGAAAGACGACACACCCACAAATCTCACCTGTTACTGTCAAGGTAGGCAAAGTAGAATCCTTGGTCTGTGATGGAGCACTGTCTGTCTGTGATGTTACTGCGGCATGCACAGCGGCCAGACACTTTGTTGCAGATTGGTGAGGTGGACCCGCCGAGGTTGCAGTCACAGGGCGTACAAACCTGGAGAAATAAAAATGGGAAATGTGTCAAGCTAATTTGATACAAGATTCTAGACTCTTGTTGTGTCATTGTTGTATCCTGGGGCCCTTTCATGAAGCACTTAGGTTAATCTTAAATGTGAATCAATCTTAATTGCTAAGCAAAGTGTGATGTTACAATAAAAATCTCTACGGTAATACTGACAACTCATTTTAAGATTAATCTGAAATATTTCGTGAAATCCAGCATTGGTTCACAGAATAAAATCCACCCTTGCGATTGGCTGTTTGCGTTTCACTTGATTTCATGCCTTGTTGGAAATCATGTATTTTTTATAAAGCAAGTGAATGGATGAATAAAGTTGTTGAAGTAGCTTCAGATTTTGAATACAGTACGCTTGATTTTCTATGTAAAATGCCACAAAAAACATTGATTCTGTTCATTTGTCATAAATCTAATCTTATAAGTGATTTTAGCATAAAACCTATTTTTCACTGTGTGTTTTTCTTAAAAAATAAACACGTCATGACTTGACATCACATCACATATTTATTTCTAGAGTAAGAAAGTGATTGAAAAAAAATTCAAGAATCTTTTGCCAGTTAGGGTACATCAAACAAATGTCATGCCTGATATACTTAAAAATGCTCACTCGCTTGTCTCATAACTCCTTGTTCTAACATGCAATTAAAAGATACTATGAAAAAATGTCAAGCTCTGTACCTCATTTTCGGTGGTTGGGTAACCGTAGTAACCGTCCTTGCATTCTCCACAGGTACGGGTGTCAATGTTTGACTTGCAGGGGCAGTCACCGGCCTGCTTGTCGCAGACGTTGCTGGCATTGACCGTCCCCAGAAGATTACAGTTGCAGTCTTGGAAGAAAAGTGCAATTCAGAAAAAAGTTTGATCCTATATCAAGCATTTTGACAAACAAATTTCACGTGAGATCAACGTTTCTGCTTTTAGTTTATACCATTTTAATGTAGAGAAACTTAAATACTTGTCGAACCCAGCAAATGAAAAGCTAGGCTAGGCTTGGGCTCTTGAGCTTCTACAATCCCTAGCCTTGAACTGTTAACTTCAAGCCGATTATTGTGTCCTGGATCATAGTTGGCATTTATAAACCTGATAGACAGGTTTGAGTCCACATTGATCACGAACTGTATCCAGGACCTGGACTCTATCAATTTTCGGCAGCTCTATGCTAATAAAAAGTCCTGGGATCGATTTCACCAAACTTATTGTAACTTCCTGTCAATATTAGGACTTGGAGTTAGGAGGGCCTGATGCATTCCGATCCGAGCAAGATCTTTCTCAGAGGCCGAGATTAATCTTAGGAAATTATGATGCATTGCAGCCCCACGTAGAAGCCGTAGGAAATGATGGATTATCCTTCGTAACTCGAGTTACAGTCGATAGTAGGGCTTCATCAAATCGACCCCTGGACTGACAAGAGCATGATTTTAGTCCCAAAATGTCCACACATACCTCGACAGCCCAGCCCGTCGTTCAACAAGAGACCGTATGATTGGTCAACGCACTGATCACATGCACGGCCTTCAATATTACTCCGGCAGCTGCACTGACCGAGAGGCTGACCGTTTACCGGATACTGGGCGCACGCAGTGGTATTCTCCACTGTTCCCCGAGGTTCACAGCTGCATTCTAGGAGAACAAAAAAGAAGACGATCAGAAGACAGTACGTACATAAATCTCTGATAGAAAAAAAATACTCTAAATTTTCCAGCCCTTGTATTGAAAAGTAGCCAATGCATGGCATAAATTGATTTTGAACATCATCAATGAAACAAGTCTTTGGGTACCTTTTGCTTTTTCATTTTTATTATTCGTATAAGAAAGACCATGCTTTAATAGGTGTTGGGGCATCATTCATTTCATATACAAGATTTCTTAGATTAAGATTAATATAATTGAATGGGAACACTGGGAAAGGTTGACCTGTCAAAGATTCAACACAGATCATCTTGTTTCAGGCATTGAATTTAAATTTTTACCGATGCATGAATTTGGGCTGCTGGCAAGCACTGATGTATTCCGGTAGTAGCCATCGGTGCAGATCTCACACGATGCTCCGTCCGTATTGTCCCTGCAGTTGTTGCACATCCCACGACCAAGCGATGCGTTATACGTGCAGCTATCACTGTGCTCATTGCACTCGCATTCTGTAAGATAAGGAGGGTCACAAATCAACAATACATGAAAGTATAAAATCTAATTAAAATTTATTACATTGAAAAGTGAACAAAGAAAAATTGACTGGAGCGGGATTCGAACCGGCGACCTCCTGAATACCGTACAGGCGCTCTACCAACTGAGCCATCCAGCCCTATGTTGGTGGTGACCCCAATAGTCAACTATCTTTGTTCGTTTGGCAGTCAGAAGCCATGAAACCACGCACACACCGTCACACCCCAGGGATCGTTTCAATGATACACGCAACAATGCTGCAACCTGGGAACAGTACATGGGGGATCACTCAAAGAGGATACGGCTTTTTAATTAATATATTCGTGAAATAACCACAGGGGAAACTGACTGAGTTTTTAAGTCATTGAAAAGTGAACAAAGAAAAATTGACTGGAGCGGGATTCGAACCGGCGACCTCCTGAATACCGTACAGGCGCTCTACCAACTGAGCCATCCAGCCCTATGTTGGTGGTGACCCCAATAGTCAACTATCTTTGTTCGTTTGGCAGTCAGAAGCCATGAAACCACGCACACACCGTCACACCCCAGGGATCGTTTCAATGATACACGCAACAATGCTGCAACCTGGGAACAGTACATGGGGGATCACTCAAAGAGGATACGGCTTTTTAATTAATATATTCGTGAAATAACCACAGGGGAAACTGACTGAGTTTTTAAGTCATTGAAAAGTGAACAAAGAAAAATTGACTGGAGCGGGATTTGAACCGGTGACCTCCTGAATACAGTACAGGCACTCTACCAACTGAGCCATCCAGTCCTACATTGGCAGTTACCCCAATAGTCAATTATCTTTGTTCATTTGGCAGGCAGAAGTCAAACTGGCTGATTAAGGGGGACTTGATCAAATAAACCATGCATTACCACACTGTGGTGTATTGTGGTATTCAGGATACCACACTTACCACAGGAAAATCATTTGTGGTAAATTGTGGTATGGAGGTGGGTTAGGGTGTATGTTTAATCCCTCAAGATTCTTCAAATTCTAAATTGATTGCCTTTCCTTTTAAAAAATGGTCGTCATCTGACAAAGATAGCTCGCCCCTAAAATTCTCCTTACTTTGACATTCATTCGCTGGCCCCCCTGGAATGGAAGAGCCTCGTTGCCACGGCCGATTATTATACAGAGGGAGGCACTGCTCACAGCTCTTGCCCATGGTGTTGTGGAAACACTGGCAGATGGTCTCTGAGTTGTTTTGGTAGCAGTACTTGCCGTGCAAGTTGCAATTACATCTGTTGAGATGATAATGGAGAAATGGAAGAGGATTAGAAATCATGAGCTGCTGCAAAAGCGCTCCGCACTAATGACATCACACAAGTAATTTGGCCAGCGCGTGCATGTACAAAATCCCAAGATGTCAGACAAACTTTTTATGCATGCACGCGCACACACCCACCACACGTTTGCATGGTTGCAATGTTTGTCTCAGATCCGGTGTGATGTTACAGCATTTAGTCTGCTATTTTTAGCGAAAGTGTGGAGCGCTATTGCTCACCAACTGCAATGCGGACTACATTTAGTTTATAGCACTTTAAGGTAGAGAAACTTTAATACTGTCTCTGGCTATAGCCACTGAAAAGCCAGGCTAGGTTTGGGTTTTACCCATAAAAATGGGTAATTAAGGGGCATAGAAAGAAGATTAAAGAAGTATAAAGATAATCGTGCAGGTAGACTTTCAAAGAAATGAACTCACATAAAGAATGCCTCGATGTTGGATATGGCATAGTAAAACCGTATCAAACGGTTTCTACGGGCTTGCCACTCCGTGCCGTCCGTGGCAGGGTACAACAGCCTCAGTCGCAGGTCTGTCACCTCCAAGAACGCCCGCAGCTCCGTGTTGTTCTCTAACGCCACCCGAATGCCCTCTTCGGAGTTCCCCAACAGAGTCAGGCGGTTCTGGTAGTCGAACAGTACCAGACTTTGCGGGTAGCGTTCAATCCCGGTGCTGTACTTTTGCGTGCAGATGACCTCGATCGGAGTGCGGACCGTGTCGACATTCGCCATTTGGAAGGAAGCGTTACAGTTGTCTGCGTAGAACTGGTAAGGCTCCCAAGTCTGCCCGTAGTCCGACGATTTCTCCAGGATCATGCGGCGTGGCCTGGCCGGCTGGAAGAATATCTGGATATCGTTGTCGAGGGTGTAGCTGTGGTTGAAGGACAGGGTGAGGTTGATCTCCAAGGGTGCCGGATAGACGGTGTTCCATGTGATGGACTGCCACCAGGTGGCAGGCTGGCCAGTTACTGACTCCTTGTCGTAGCTGTAGCGAGGCGGGTGGGACAGGTCCTGGTTGGTGGCGTCACAAAAATTGCATGGGCCGAAAACATCCTGAAAACCAATCAAATAACATTCGTTTTAGTTGAATCATCAAATAACCACAAAGGAAACAAACTGACTGAATTATAAGTCATTGAGAGGTGAACAAAGAAAAACTGACTGGAGTGGGATTCGAACCGGCGACCTCCTGAATACCGTACAGGCACTGTTTTTATTGCACAGGCCAAAAGGATTCTGAAACCAATCAAATAATTTTTTTTTATTGACCACTTTTAACAACAGCTTTTCATTATTTCTCACATCCAACCGCCTGGATGGTACAAATGGCTAAATTTTCAAAGTAACTGTTTGACATGCAAATGGATTTATATAATTGGGCTAAGGCATATTAGTGGTGGTTTTATCGGGCCCCATTCATTCAATACAGGGATGCAAGTGGCCACACGCGAAAAATCTAAAACACTAAGAAAAAAAGCTGAAATTAAAAAAGTTCCAATACTTTAGTACAGAGCAGGTGTACAAAAAAGCTGAATGATACTATACCTTTAAAGGTAATATCATACTTTGGTTTTTATCAAAGAAATACAGATTCATGGGCAAAAATATCAAAGAAGATACAGTAACAGTCATCTGTGAAAATTTCAGTTCCATATGGTGCCCACTTTTTGAGAAAACAGTGAAAAACGGCCACAGTATTTCTTAATAAGTCTTTTCTCTTTTATTTTGATCTTTTAAAAGATCAAAAAGATTTTCGGTCGTTGTTCTACTCTTTTCTGGAGAAATACAGCATTTCAGGCGGAAACATTTAAACGGTATGTTTTTACCATCACCATCTTCATACCCTGTAAGTTATACGTAAATCTGTGAACACTTCTGCTTTGGTTTCTTACCAAAGTATGATACTACATTGTACCTTTTAAATGCTACTTCAATTTTCTTGATTATTTTGATATAGACTGACACGGCTACCCACAATTTACTTCAATATTTAACATACAGGCCGTCAGTCCCATCACATTCCATCATATTTCAGTTGAGGCATAAACAACTAAAAATAACATCTACCAGCCTCTGTCTTCATTGTTCCCTGTTACCATGGCGACTGCAACAGCTGCTGCAGAAACGATATATACGTGCCTATTATACTAGTACTAGATAGCCAAACACGGCACGCGAAAATGACTCAGAGCATGTATTATGCATGCACATATGCTGCATGGATCAATAATAGAACTCCACCCTAACTGATGGGCCTAAATTCAAAGAACTGACGCTGTTTCCAATTAGCTTTTTGAAAATTAAATTTGGGTGGGGTAAAAATTCACAATGTCACAAAAAAATAAATAAAAAAATTATAGCCACGCTTCGGTCAGATTTTAATCAATGACTACATTGGTTATTTGCCAGGAATGCAAAAAGTATTATCTTTGGAAAAGGGTTAACAAAACAAAGCATGTACAGTGATTAAATTTGATATAAATTGATTCAAAGTTATTTTGGTATTTCATTTTTTGTTCACATATTTTAACCATCTAGTTTTTTGCATTTCATGTTTTATTTGAAAGCCTCTAGCTTTGGCAAAATTACTAATCTATAACTTGGACTTATAATTCTCTTAAAAAATAAAAAGTAAAGGAAATCTAATGTTTTTGATTAAAAAACAAAACCTCACTGCTATGGTTGCTCTTGATATTTTCTTCATTATTCATAGAACAATAAGTATTGTAACATCTCGGAATATGGTTGAAAAAAGAGTGTATAAATAGATACAGAGAAACATTTGCAAACGAATTGTTAGTTAACTCCTTTTGAAAACAAAGCAGGAAAGAGATGCTACATACCACAATTTACCACTCATGGTTTTGCCTAAAAAAGTGTGGCATCCTGAATACCACAATACACCACAGTGTGGTTTGTGTAGTAATGCATGGGTTATGATCCAGTTCCCCAATTTGGAGACTGTGGTAATGTGTGGTAAACAGCTCTTGTCTTGTGTGGTTAAGTAGGAGCAGAGTGGTAGGGTTTAAAACAGAATACCAGGGGTCGATTTTACAAAGCCCTACGATCAATCATAACTCGAGTTACGAAGGATTAACCCATCGTATTTATGTAGGGTTGCAATGCATCACAAGTCCTACGATTGATAGTTAATACAGGGGTTTACACTTCCAAAAAAGCGCATGCGTGATAGTGCCTCGTTTTGAAGTCGCGATCAAAACTGCCGAAGTGTAAACCCGTCTTCGACAATGGACGGGCTTACACTTAGAAAAGTGCGCACGCGTGGAAGTGCCTCGTTTTGAAGTTGCGATCAAAATCCAAGATGGCCGCCATGGTGTAAACCCGTGTATTACGATGAATTTGGTGAAATCGACCACAGATCCCTAATATCAGTACCTACCAGTGAACAGAACACACGATCTGCTTCGCTGGTCTCATAACCGCACGTACTGTTCACGGGCTCCACTGTAGCTATGACTGACATGTCATACAGGGCCTCGGACTGGGGCAGGCAGGTCCTGTACACCTTGGTCCCGTTCACGTCGGTGGTCTCACACCCCGGCTGGGCCATATTTTGTCCCAAGGATGGCCGTATCATCATGGCAATGTGACACAGCATGCACAAGACCAATGCGGAAAGCCGAACCTTTTTTAAGTGTGCAGACATTCTTAGTCAATTAAGTTGCGTTTCATGAAAAAAATAATTTGGCAAGTTTTTAATTTGTTTTCATTTAATTACAAAGAACTAGATTTTCTCTTTTTTTTTTTTACAATTTGAATGTTACTGTTTTGGTCCTCTGTGGTTTGTGCATGCATGTCTTTTTAATGTCAGCATCCTTTTTTTGGTTGTATAGAGCATGCGGATGACCAATCAAAATCACAATCGATCAGAATCTGTTGGAAAAGAAAAACAAATTGAACTTGAAAGAAACTTGACATAAAAACCCCCAAAATTATAACCACTGACATTTTCCCATTAACTCTCAAACTATGTTGTCTAAAAAAATAAGAAATAGTTGGAACAAGACAAAACTATAATTGTATGTTAATTTTTCCAAACATGCTTTTAATTAAACTGCAATAAAAAAATTGACACAAACAGAGTTGGACACGATTGATCAAATCATCTGTCCATGATTCAACCCCGCTTGATGCGAAAAACTAAGCGATAAAAGTAAAACACAATAACATCATATGGTTTTAACTTAGTCATTGAAAATTCGAATGAATAAAGAAATTCAAATTGAATGGAGTGGGATTCGAACCAGTGACCTAGCTCTGGACATGGAGATAGGGCTCTGGAATACCCAAATTGGAAAAAAAAAGAATTACAAATTTACGGTGCCCAGTAAACATGTCTACATTTATATGTACACAAAATGCCAAACAATTTTCACCATAATACTAGAATAACTATCAAATGATCAATACAAAAACATTAAAATAATTTTGAAATGTCGAGGCCTTTTTAATTTTTTTAAGTCGATTTATAATAAATTAATAGCAATTTATTTGTTATCTTAATTACTTTCTACCTCCATGATTATACCAAACTGCAGACAAAAAAAATCAAAGGAAAATACATATCATCATTATGTCAGGTGATGTTGCCAATACACGTATCATGACGTGCATCGGCCAAATTGGGTAAAATTGAATTTATTAGTAGTCTTTTAGTAGTCTTTTCATGGCCTATTCATCAGATCAGTTTTCGTATGCAGAGGTGCCATGCACAAACCAGCGCTAGTATTATCACATAGCCAATGCATTATACACCGTGCACCTGTTACAATGCAGACCTACTCATGCGTGACAATCCAAGGCTAACTGGCAACCTGTATCCACAGACGCTACCTTTCATTTACGACCCTCCATCTATTTTGGAAAAGAAAAACAACCTCAAAATTGCAAGCCTATATTTCCCTGACGACATTTTGTCGAGCCACAAAATGGTCCTAGAACTAATGAAAATAGTCATACGACGGGCAAAATCCAACTTACCTTACGCTCAGCGCTGAAAAACGGCAACTTTTTGAGATGACTGGTCTTCCTGATTTTCTGGCTTTCGCAGTGCTGACATCGCCTGAATTATTGTGAGGAAAAGTTAATGGACTTTCCCTGGTCTTTTTTTCCCACCTGTCGTTTTCGAAAGCACGACTCTGATTGGCTCAGTGAAAACTTTATATGAATATTCAGTAGGCAGTGCCGTCCTGGCGATTTCGATGAAGTAGGGAGAATTTCACGAACAGCGAGAACTCAATAGGGTTTTCAATGGGTGCATTCGTTTAGCTCCTTTGGGTCGACACCAGTCAACCTCGTCCCCATTCTCTCGCTTGTTTTGTGCAGAATAGCACGACCATTCCCAGTAAGGGCTGACCCGTGATAGCTAAACGAATGCACCCAATGTGTTAGGTATGAATGTCAGACAAGTCGACCGCGGGATAACTCGACTTGAGACAAGTCGACCGGCGCAAAGACAAGTCGACATTGCTTTTACAGAGTTTATAAAGGAATTCCCAAATTACCAACGAAGAGGCATTGTCAGAGTAAACAATGGCTTCCTTAAAACAATAAAAAGCAAAAAGAACAGCATTTCTAATGACTTATGACAAACAAATTAACAGACAAAAGTCAAAACTGTTTCTTTCTGAAAAAAGCTTTTATTGTTTCTTAAATTAATAATGCTTGTGATGTAAGTGAATAATAATTGTTTTGGTTGGACTCGGAATCCTTATTTACACTTTTTTAATATAAAAAAAAACATTGGTGGAATACAATAATTATGAGCATTTCAACAAAACAAAAAGCAAACCAAAATCACATTCTTTATTACAGGAAACCCACAGTTCTAAAACATGATTTCTTTGTTGGAAGAAAAGTTGAAATAGATGTCAACATGGTACAATTATTATTCAATTACTCTTGAAAAAAAAAGTCCGCCCCCACCCCCAATTTATGACCAAAGTGCCCTTTGACCTCCTGCTTGGCGATGCTAAGCATGACAAAATTTGCTTAGCAGGAAAAGACTGTGATGGGAAAAACTGGGTAGCCACTAATACATGTGACTTACTAATTAAATGTGCACACACTTCCAAAATACATGGTACTATACATGCATGTATATATGTACGGTATGAATTATTGAGTAAGTGAATGTAGCTGAAGTGCTAAGCTTGTCTTGGACTTTACAATATTTCTTCACAAGGAAAGAGTTCCACTGACGTCCATCACTTTGAAACCCTGTGCACAAAGACTATGGGACTGAACTACTGCCCGAAAGAAGGCGTTTTGAAATAAAATGGCTGCTGCATTAAAAGTGTTTCACTGTTTGTCAAAAACACCCCGTAAAACTCACTTACTACACCACTTTAACACAGCTTGGAGATTGAAGTTCATCATAACTTGTATCCAATAAGTTTTAGAGGGAAAAACCGTTTCTTCTGTAATGGCTGTCAGTGGAATTCTTTCCCTTCACAAAATTGTGACAATATGTACAAGTGTCCCAATGGCTTAAATTACATACAGAAGGAGGTATGTGTCTGAAGTGGGGACACTGTAAAATACTACACATTGAATAACCACTTCAAACACCTCCATATAGTTTTGCATATAAAGCCTGTTTTGGATAAATACACCATTTCAGGTGGAACAACTTTAACAGTATGTTTCTACCACAACCGTCTTCATACCTTGTAAGTTATACGTAAATCTGTGAACATTTCTGTTTTGGTTTCTTACCAAAGTATGATACTACCTGTAATGACAATTCTGGGTTGGCAAATGGACTGCAAGCTCAACTGACTGACCGAAAATAATTGGGTCCAATAATCGTCATACTCTTGGTCAGCAGAGAACACAATGGACCATTCTGGCCTGTCAATCAAACGGTGCACATTGACCAATTGGAGAACGCCTTTTAATCAGCTGGCTGCGAAAACCTTGGTCAAACTCGGTCACATGTGGTATGTAAAACACATACGTGGGCGGGGCTTAAGAGCAAAGCCGGAACGGTCCACTGCACAGAACCATTTCAATTTTTTACAGAACAACTTCTCAGGGTGAATGGTGCCATGTTCCCAATGCTTATTAGGTTTCAGATAGCTATTTACTGCTTTTACTACATTATTTATAATTTGCCTTCAAAAATTAAAACTGCAAAAATGTAGTGATCATCTTTTTTTATTGATGGTCAACTTGCTTCTTCCGCTTCTTAAAGTACACCTGCTGATTCATGTCAATGTCCAAAATTAATTAAATGGTACCCTAGTTTATACTCATCATGTACACAACCTTGAAGGGGGCAGGTCCAGGGGGTGAGACATTAGCCCATTGGACTACCAACATCATGTGTTGACCTTTCAACTCTGACCTTTAAACCTTTCAACTCTGACCCTTATAAAACTGTAACCTAGGTGGATACATCGTATTACCTCCTAAAGAGGGAGACAAATTTGCGCGATAGGCGTCCGTCCTTGCTGCTCAGGGCCTCTTGGATGGCGTTGTACTCGGGCAGTCTTGAGAGATCCCCGAGTGCTGCCACGGAGGGCTTGGACTTCAGCATCCTGGCGGCTGCTCGCTGGACGTCTTCGGCGGTCACTTTTTCTGCGGCAGAAGAACAAAGAAAAGGAGTTGACATGATATATTGATCATGGCGCATCTTCCGACAGACCTGGTTAAGTGGTCTAGAGAGGGCAATGAACAGGTTGCTATCTTTTATTCGAACCTGCAACTTCAACGTACAGGCGCTCTACCTACTGAGCTATCCAGCCTTATGTTGGCCGTGTCCCAAATTGTCAAATTGTAATTGGCTCTGATTTTGCTCACCGATCATTTCACAGAACTCGCGGGGCTGCTTCCTCTCTCCAGTGGCCAGGACCTGCCGACCGATGTCTTCAAAGACAACGGGCCGGGCTTCCAGATTCATCATCAGCATGGACTGCAGCTGCTTCTTGGCACGGCTCAGCTCCACCTGAGGAGGTGAAGGGAAAATTTTTAAGTATGTGATTTTCACAGGGGGTTCTTGTCCAGCTGATGGAATACCTACCAACAAGGTGTTGACTGCTCTACAAATAAATGTGGTGTTGTTGCTGTTGTTGCTGCTGTTGTTAATGCTGATGCTGCTACTGTTGCTGTTGCCGGTGTTGTTGCTGCTGCTGTTATTGGTGGTGGTGTTGGTGCTTTTGGTGTCGCAGTTGTTGGAATTGTTGCTGCTGCTGCAGATGTTTATGTTGCTATTGTTGTTGTTGCTGTTGTTTGCTATGCAGCACTTATAGCAACCAAATTTACCAATCAAGACTTTTATAACAATGTTTGGCACTAGACTTGTAAAACACAATTTGATGAAACAAACTGTTTGTGTCACAGTTTTAAGCTGTTGTTTATGATATTCCCTCAGGTCAAAGGTTAACATGGTGAGCACTCACCTCTTCTGTGTGGCCAGCCATGCTGACAAACTCCCTCACTAAGACCTCCACGAGTTCTTTCACCTGAGATACACCATAAAAAAAACACCACAAATTCAAAAACAGGCAGACTATGCAAACAAGCACAAATATTTCTCATTCCAAAGGAATATTATACAAATATCACATGGTTTGAGGGTGGACAGTCGATTCTAGCTCCCGAGGTGTTGGAAGTTGACAAACTATAGTTCCTGAGGCGAAGCCAAAAAAATGACTCTTACATAAAAAATGCTCTTAAGTCACATCTGTTTCCAAGACCTTAGCTGCTTTCTTATTTTTGTCCTCTCTTCTTGTATCCTTGGCCAATTTGGCATTAATCAAAACTGTTATGTCATTATTATCATTAAAAAGAATTTGTACGGGTGAAATGTTAACAGGAAGCACTCACCATGCTCGGGTTGGAGCTGGCGTGGATGGTGAAAATTCCGCTGTCCTCATAGCTGTGATGCATTGCAGTGGCGCTGTACATCCAATGGAATCGGTTCAGCACGTTCAAGTACAGTCGGGTGTACATGCCCTTCCCCGGCCCGCCGGCCGAGAAGGAACCCCCGCCGCCCATCAGCATGTTCAGCACCGAGAAGGCAATGAAGTCCGGGTCCTTGTGGCCGCAGGACTCCAGGCCGATGACCACGTGGGCCAGCTCGGGGATCGGGGTGCCGGGGGCTATGTTGGACATGTCCCTCAGTTCCTGTGAATTATACACAGAGAGCATGGCTGATATTGTCAGGGCAGGCACTCAGTTCTTGACGAACAACCAAATGAGAGAACGAGAAAACTGAAATGGAGCTAGAAGGCTCTCTGAAACATTTGAAGGGACACCAAGCCAAGCCCATGACCGTGGATAGGCAATGGTAAGGGTCACCCTAAGGCAATTACCAGAGACACCAGGGAAATGACAGGGGACAACAAGTCAATGATCGGGGACAAAAATGGCAATGACCATACATATACACGTACGTCACTTTATGATTTGAAGTTCTTCTGCTTTGTCTAATTAAGATCCATCATCACATTCATCACTTGCAAGTACTTGCAAGTCAATGTGAACTTGATAACAAACACTATGAATATAAAATGAGTTTTCCCGACACACCTCTGATAAGTGAAACAGAATTCAGGTTTTTCACAAATTTTGCAACGTACAAATGAAAACCTCACTCACTCTCGCCATACCGCCGACGTACTGCGCTATGGATTGATCCACAACGCTGCCCTTCCCGGCGACGTCCGAATTCTCCCAAGTGGGGCTCCCGCCCACAAAGTGCTCATTAGCATAATCCACCAGCTGGTTGTGGTCCATGCCTACCCCGGCCAGCACCATGCGCTCTGGGTTGTGGTAGTTGTGGAGGTAACTCTGCAGCGACCGGTAGTCCATGCTGGCAATGTTTTCGATGGGACAGAGTTTGGGCAGGCCCAGAGTGTTGTCTCGGTACGCTGCCTGTGGACAAGAAGAGAAGAAGATTGTTTTTTAAAACAAAAATGTCTGAGGTACATTTAGTCGAGGAAGACAAGGGCAAATAATGACAGTAATTAACTGCGGTATCCAATGCAATATTGGATTCAAATTAACCAGCTGATCCCAGCTAGATTTGTGGTCTAGTGGTATGACATCTGCACTAGTAAGCAGGAGGTCATGGGTTCGAATCCGACTTGAACCAGCGCATGATTTTTTTTATGTGCACTCAAAAAGCACTGAGTATGCAGTGCTGATACATGTCAGTGAAGGGCAAGCCAAACTTTCATACTAAATTTCCTGCCAGGTTTTGCCATAAAACCTTCTCATTTTTGTCGGAAGACTTTCATGAAATTGCAATTAACCCTAACCCACCTGCATACCACAATATATCACTCATGGTTTTTAAAGTGGTAAGTCTGTTATCCTGAATACCATAATACACAAAATTGTGTTTTGTGTGGTAATTTATGGTTTTATAATCCAATTCCCCTTATGTGGACTAAGTGTGGTAAAGTGTGGTAAGCAGCACTAGTCATGTCCAGGGTTAGGGTTGAATATTTGAACACTTTACCTTGTGGATCATCTCAAAGAGACTCGGTTCGGCGTCGGGTCTGAAGGCCACGTCCTCCAGCTCAAACTGGATGGCTATTCTGGCATCGTCCAACTATCACAGAGAGACACAATGGGCAAAGGATTAATGCTACTTGACAAAAACTGATGGGGACATTACCTCAAACAAAGAACTTGGCACGGTTCATTGGAATACAGGACTCAATTATGGGTTTGAAAGTATTGAAGTACAGTGGAATGCCACAATAGCAAACACCGCTAAATTGGCTATACCGAACATCATTTATGTCTCATGACCAAAGTGAAGCGGGATGTTGGAAGGCTCGTTTACCTCGGCCGGCGTCAGGTTGGGTTTGAGGACCACCTGCGACAGGAGCTTGACGACCTCCTGGAGGCCACTGGTGTCGGCCGACACACCATAGATCAGTGTATCCCTGCGGACAAAACACAAAGCAACGTCCAATCAATGTACACTATTAAGCGTGGTTCATACTATATGCCAATGCTTCGTACCAAACAAAACCGACGTCACAACTGGATATGCACAACGGAAGTTCCCAAGAGTATTTCAACTTCGTTGTGTCGAGTTTCATGACATAAAATTCGCTTCGCTTTGCAAATCTTTGCGAACCAGGCTTATGGTAATCTTGACCCCTTTGGCATCTTAGCAATGATAGAACCCTTTCTGAAGCTGCCAAAGTCCAACACAAGGCTCTCACACCTTGGTTGAGCCACGAAGCAACAGCGTTTGCCAAAAAGCTACAAGAATGATATGGTGCTTTGGTTCTAAAGTCATATGACCAGCAAAAGCCCAACAATATCACAAAATGGATTTATAAGGCTTAAGGTGGTTAAAGGCTTCAGGTTGATGTACTGGTACCTAGTTGTGCAGAGCTATAGTTTGTTCGCACCAATAAACCTAACATAAAGGAAGGAGTTTAAAAAATAATGGCATCAGGGAGGGTTAAATGAAGAGGGCTTGATAATAATAGCTACCTTGATGACTGGCAGTCACAGATGCCACCGTATTTCTCCAGCTCCTGGAGTATATGATCCCTGTTTTCGTAGAGCTTGGTGGACTACAAATACAAGTCAAGACATATACAAATTGGTCACTGATATTTATCACAGGTACATTTTTTTTCAAAATCACTATGGTCTCACAAACCTCCACATGTTTTACTGATATTTTGAGTTACTGGACAATGTCAACAATACAACAACAATAAATAAACAATCAAATATGCTGGGCGCACTTAAGAATCGTTTAGGTGACATTAAACCAGTCGTAGTTACTATACCAAAGGAAGCAACTAACATTGTGGCCAGCTTTCCAGAAGTCCCAAGGACATTGTATTTGGGATACTCACCCCAAACGCTAGCTTCTCCAGAAAGTGGGAGATTCCCTTCGTGTAGCTGGCTTCGTATCGCGAACCGGAATCAATCAGGACTGAGGGACAAGAGAAGGAATGAAAAGGAGTGTTAGTATTACAGTAAAGATTATAGTAAAGGTAATCAGTGTTGGAGGTCTCAAGGCCGGCCTTGGCCTCATGGCCGGTTTAGGATGGCCTTGGTCTCGGCCTCGGCTTTGCTGTATGATGACTCGGTCTTGCGGCACTTCCCGGCCTCGGAAAATGGGTCTTGAATGCCTGTGACTCGGACTTGACCTTGGCCTCTGAGACCCAGGACTCGGCCTTGGCCTTGGAGGTTGTGGACCCGACTCCAACAGCTGAAAGTAATAGGCTGCTATTCGTAAGAGCGAAAGGGATAACAGTGGGTGACCATTGAACTAGATGCTAAGAGAAACTAGTTAGGAGAGAAACTTCAGTGCTGGTCAAGTCCAGCCATGGAAAAGCCTTGGCCTTCGCTCCAAAATCATCCTCTTGTCAGTTCTAGACTTCACCACAATACAGCTGCTTAAAATCACTACAGCCTGGCTTCTGGAAACTTTCTTTGATGAATGTGGACTCAACCTGTCAGCCAGGCTTTCAGAAGCTGGGCCCGACCAGTATCAAAGTTTCTCTCTCTGTTGAAAGAGAAAACATCTTTTCGTTGTTCAAGAAACTTTTCTTGAGTTACACAATTTCCTCAAATCTTGCAAAAATAAAGGAGACCATAAGCTATTCAGTGACCACTCAACTCACCTCCTACTGTGCAAAACTGGCCAAATTTGTTCATGGAAGCCACCCTGAGGCCATTGTCCAACGTGGAGACCTGGGTGTCCTGAGAAAGGTTGGACAGAGCTGCATAGATGGGCTGCGGTACTCCGGGCAAGGGTTGCGTCAGCGGGATACCTGCTGTACTGCCACCGTCTGCACTGCAGAAGTTGCGCTGACCGAGACGATTTCTTAACCTGAGGGTATGTGTAGGGAGAATTTCACAAAGATCCATTTTCTTGAGTCAGTTTCCCTATACTGAATTCTCACGTTCGCACATCCGGGCTTCCTCATGACCCAAGGTCACTGAACCGCTTGACAATGTGGCTGGAGTGAAAACAATCATGCGTTATACAATGTGCTAGAATAAGCTTAAATGTATGCATGGTACATTGCATGTATTACCTCTTTACAGGAGGTGACATTTTGCCGAATTTTTTTAAATTTGTGAAAATAGTAACAGTAAACACTAGAAAAAGATGATGTAGTTAATAAATAGGCAGTGTATATTTGGCCGCCGCCAGCAATCTTCCTGCAAATGCTACATGTATTTTGCCGTTCCCATTGGCTAAATTGCAGTAGGCCTATAACGTACCTTCGGCAAAATAACCTTTAGGCCTACTTAGAGAAAGAAGGCCGGCATGGCCAACGAGAAGAATGCATGAGGGTGCCGGCAAAACAATATAAAAACCATGGGCATGGAGGTAGAAATAGCCTCCAGCTCCATGATAAAACACAGGCTGCAGTACCACAGTGACAAATGAAATGTTGCATCATTGTCATTCACTCATTGTGCACGCAAATCACTGTTGTTGGATGTGTTATTCTGGCCTCAGCACAACGCAGTGCAGCCTGTTACAAATGTTAAATACATTTCCAGCCAACAAAAGTCTTCTACATTACAGCACATGCCAAATTAATGTTCAAATTTTACCCCAACCTCTGTCTGACTGCTCTGGAACCAGAAACACGAGCGCAGCTTTCTGCAACTCCTTTCGCCATGCGAGTCGCCATGTTGAACGTGACTTTTAACACTGAAATAGACTTGTGCAAGTTCTGCGCCAGGTAGTTTTGAGCACATCACACATGGCCTTCGTGTGTTGTGTAACACATCCGCGGGGTTCAAATGTAAATGGACTGTAACAAGTTTAAAACTCTTTTATAAAAATTGCAGTTTGACCCATAAAAACCCTTTTAATTAAGGAACTGCTTATTGTATTTTGTAAACTATGTAAGGTTTTTATAAAGAAATTCCCTTTCCCTTACTTTTGCCCAAAACAAAAAAAGAAACAGAAAAGAAAATCCGAACTCGGCCGCCGACCAACTCGTACGACGACCAACTCGTACGCCAACCAACTCGTATGCCACCAGCATAACAAAATAAACAAGCACTGATCATGAGTGTGCGGTGCTCGTCCACGTCGGTGGGGCAAACAAACCTAATTTGAATATGATCTTGATATTATCTACAATTCCTGAATTTAGAGACCTTATTTTGGTTAGAAACATATATTTCTTCAAATTTAGATTCGTTTTAAAGCTCGAAAAAATACGAGCTTTAATTTTTGTTCATGTAACTTTGATTTTCGTAGAGTGACTCTTTGGCCAAACTGAGATTGGTATAGGTGACACGTCTTGACCCTGGACAAAAATTGTCGACCAAAGTAATGGAATTTAACCGTCTTTCTCGTTACACTTACCCCCGAAATACCAGTGAACCTCTGGGCTATGACGTGTAATGATAATAGTTTAAAACCACTGAATACTTATTCGATGAAAAATGTACAGTATAAATAAATACAGATCTACGAAATTAATTTTAATTCAGGCATCTGAAAACAATGTTTAGTTCTCAATTTCACAATGCAATACACGTACATCGTAATTTGAGGTAAAACTTGGGGGGGGGGGGGGACCTGAAATTGTTTTCAGCGGCTGGGGAACAATTGTGCAACCTATTCGTACCGGATGGGTCAATTTTAAATTGCGCTTAATTGCATTGTCATGAAATGATAATGTCTCACACTACCACGTGCACTGTGTTCATCAGTCTAATCATTAGCTTCGCTCTGTTGAGCTGCCAAAATTATTTCATTGTACACAGACAAAAGCAAGGGAATTATCCTATGGTTACCTAAAAAGTACAATACACACTGGCATAAGAACAGCTTAAAACGACGTCACATTCATTAGCCAATCAGAGTAGGGAAAGCCAATGTATATATTTTACCAAGCACTAATGGCCAATCACGTTTATTCGAATGCAGGCTCTTCCAACGCCAGCAGGGTGTAATGTTTCTGGATTAATCAGGAAGGTCGCGATATTGGATTCGATTCACCACACTGACCACAGCTAGCTCGGTGGCCTAGCGGTATGGCATCTGCACTAGTAAGCAGGAGTTCGTGGGTTCGAATCTCACTTGGGCTGGGATGTGATTTTTTTTTTCACGTGCACTCACAAGCACTGAATGTGCGGTGCTCGTCCACGTCGGTGGGGGCAAACAAACCTATTTTGAATAAAATTATGATCTTGATATTATCTACAAAGTTCCTGAATTTAGAGACCTTATTTTGGTTAGAAACATATTTTTTTCAAATTTAGATTCGTTTTAAAGCTCGAAAAAATACGAGCTTTCTGTTCATGTAACTTTGATTTTGGTAGAGTGACCCTTTGGCCAAACTTAGATTGGTATAGGTGACACGTCTTGACCCCGGACAGAAATTGTCGGCCAAAGCGATGGAACTTAACCTTCTTTCTCGTTACACTGACCCCCGAAATACCATTGAACCTCTGGGCTATGACGTGTGATGATAATAGTTTAAAACCACGGAATACTTATTCGGCGGAAAAATGTACAGTATAAATAAATACAGATCTACGAAATTAATTTTAATTCAGGCATCTGAAAACAATGTTTAGTTCTCAATTTCAAAATGCAATACACGTACATCGTAATTTGAGGTAAAACTTTGGGGGGGGGGACCTGAAATTGTTTTCAGCGGCAGGAGAACAATTATGCAACTTATTCGTACCGGATGGGTCAATTTTAAATTGCACTAAATTGCATTGTCATGAAATGATAATGTCTCACACTACAACGTGCACTGTGTTCATCAGTCTAATCATTAGATTCGCTCTGTTGAGCTGCCAAAATTATTTCATTGTACACAAGGCAAAAGCAAGGGAATTATCCTATGGTTTACCTAAAAAGTACAATACACACTGGCATAAGAACAGCTTAAAACGACGTCACATTCATTAGCCAATCAGAGTAGGGAAAGCCAATGTATATATTTTACCAAGCACTAATGGCCAATCACGTTTATTCCAATGCAGGCTCTTCCAACGCCAGCAGGGTGTAATGTTTCTGGATTAATCAGGAAGGTCGCGATATTGGATTCGATTCACCACACTGACCACAGCTAGCTCGGTGGCCTAGCGGTATGGCATCTGCACTAGTAAGCAGGAGTTCGTGGGTTCGAATCTCACCTGGGCTGGGATGTGATTTTTTTTTCACGTGCACTCACAAGCACTGAGTGTGCGGTGCTCGTCCACGTCGGTGGGGGGCAAACAAACCTAATTTGAATATGATCTTGATATTATCTACAATTCCTGAATTTAGAGACCTTTAACTATTTTGGTTAGAATTTAGGAATGACTAGATACACTGACCATGTTTGAGCGAACTGACTGAATTTTTTTTTTTTTTTTCAAAATGCGCCTGAATGAAGTCTAGATCTCAAGAATAATTCCAATATATTGATGATTAAAAACCACCCTTAATATACTGCGCTTCATGGCCGTATGTCAAGGCTTATTATACGACCTCAATCATTGAGAACATCTTTATTGATTTGGCGTACGAGTTGGTCGGCGTACGAGTTGGTCGGCGTACGAGTTAACCAGCTTTATCATCAAAAAATGATGAGGCAGGTTAAATTCTCCCAACATCATATGTAAATATCTCATGAATAATAATGAGTCAATGGCGATGATGGCGGTGTTTTTGGTCGTGATCGTCTGCTAAATTAAACGACATGTTATCTAAATACACGATCAGAACCACAAATTATGATGGAACGACTGTAGCTGTAGTAAGGTAAGTTGTCCTATTTTCCTTGCAATTGTTGTAATGAGTAAAGTATTGCTTTCTTTGGCATGTTTAGTGTATCATGTGCATGTCTTTACGTTACCAAACATTCAATTTCGGAAATAAAATGTTAATTCAACAAGTGAAAACTGAAATGAGCCAAGTAATTTCGGTTCGGTGACTCTAGCTGCAGTACTCTTGCACTGTGGCCATTTGGAGCCTGTTGCTTGTGTACAAATCCAAAAGGAATATGGCCTATCTTTAGTTTAATCACGATCTAATAAAAATTGTTGTGAAATTCCTCAAATGTCAGTGTTTTTGTACATAAGACCATGGCAGACCATCATTTACTTTGGTTTTGAACAGGTGTACAGACATTGAAAACTGCATTTAATTAATTCCCATTTTATTTTTGCTTTTGCAGGTTCATGTCTTGTGAATTTTTAATTTCACTTTCATGAGTTAAATTTGATGCATAATTTGAGACTTGTCATAATTTATGCCCACTGCCCCATTTTGATGATGTCCAGGACCGTTACTTGTTAGCCTACATATTACAAAAACTGCTTATTGCACAACTTGTGGTAAATTTTCAGAATTGAACATTAATACTTTCTCATTTGATTTGAAAAATTGACAGCACCTTATTTAGTATTTCCTTAGTTTAGACCCAGTAACTGGGGCACTGAACTCCCTTTTTTAATGTTGGGGGTCAACGGTCGGCCTAGCGCTAGTTCGACTGACTGGCCGTCAACCCCCCAACAAATTAAAACAAAATTAAAAAATGATTTCAGCGCCCCAGTTACTGGGTCTAGGATTAATTAAGAAATCTGATCATAAAAATATTTCATAATCTGTGGGCCTTGTAGTATTTCAAATTATTTTAGTGTCCTGAGTGGCTTTTGAAATACAGGACACAATTAAGCCTAATTTGGAAAGTGTTGAGAAGTTAATGTTTTGTTTTTTTTCAATTTGGATATGTACTAAACATTTGTGGTTTCCAAAACATTTCAATATGAGGGTATCAGCTGAATGCATGAAATACATGAAATCTAATGCCCCCTACCCCATCTTGGTGAAATTATAACCACATTATGATTTTCCACCCCATTAACAACAATATAATTAAGATCCCCTTTTCACCCCAAAATTTACTCCCCATTTCAAAGAACAAAATTCTCATACATGTTTGTCACCAAAATTTCACTCCATCCTAAAAATAGCCAGTTTACCTCATATTAAAGTCAATATTGTGGCTGAGCGAATTCACAAATTATTGCTTTTGATGACGAGAGTGTCATAGCGTTCACACATTGTGGTCCGCCCACTTCTGATTCATCATACCATTGTTGCATTTTATATAGCAGGACCACCCTGTGGCTATACAATACTGAATACATTTAAATGACATCTCATTTTTCAAATTCAGAGAAGAGTAATAACTTAACGAACAATGGGGTGTTTGTGGCTAACAAGACCTGTGTGGAGAGGCATGTATAGCTATTGCTTGCAATTGCCTTGGTCACTGGAGCATATCAGTTCCAACTGCCAAATTTCAGTTCAAATGTATGTGAATAGTCTCTGTGCAAAAGACGTAGTCTTTCAGAAACTAGGAAATCCCATTTATAGTGTACTCGGAGTCTGAGACAACTACTGTGTGTATTTTGTAGTGTACACATGTACACCCCCAAGGGTGTGTTGTATTAGGGACGCTAGCTGTGACCTTGGTAACAGCATTTGTATTGCTATGGTTACAGACATTGTGTTGCAAGCCATTGCCATGGCAGTTTTAACATGACACCTCAAACAGGGTCACATGCTTAAGACTAATAAATAATCGTTCTAGACGTTTTGTTTTGAAGTTTTGACAGTTAGCAAAAGTAGGCCTACTTGCATATTTTATGAATGGTGTGCATTATGGTTTTGTATTTGAAAATTGCAGAAATTCAGTGTGGAAAATGTCCAGACATTTTCAACTGTATCTGGGACAGGGATTAAACAAGGTTTATTTTGCTTTTGCCAACTTGCAAACATTAAAACTGGAAACCTTTGTAAAAAATTGACTTAATTGTTATTGTTTTAAAGTTAGTATCATACTTTGGTTTTTATCAAAGAAATACAGATTCATGTGCAAAAATTTCAAGACAGATACAGTAACAGTCATCTGTGAAAATTTTAGTCCCATACGGTGCCCACTTTTTGAGAAATCTGTAAAAAAAAACCTCAGTATTTCTTAAGTCTTTTCTCTTTTTTTTTGGATCTTTTAAAAGATCGAAAAGATTTCCGGTCGTTGTTTGACTAATTCCTGGATAAATACACCATTTCAGGCGGAACAATTTTAACGGTATGTTTCTACCACCACCATCTTCATACCCTGTATGTTATAGGTAAATCTGTGAACATGTCTGTTTTGGTTTCTTACCAAAGTATGATACTATACCTTTAATTATAAATTTGTGTTTTTGGTAAGTTTTCAAATTCTGAACAATTAACAATGGAGTTCTGGTCTTTTGGGGATGTCTTCTTTTAAAAAATGTTCCTTATTCGCTATGTTGAATAATGTTCCCAGTGTTCACAGATTAATTGCATGTTCTGTGTTTTCAACCATGGCTGCTATATGTAAATATTATTGAGAGCATGGTACTATGTTTGGGTTGATGCATTGTGCACGGTATAAAAGGAGAACAATGTTGTTGACAATAATAGTAGCTGCAACAGCTGTGGACTTGTTTTATCATGACGTTATTGCACGCCTGTTTGTTCAGTGCCTGGCACGTTTTTACATGTTGAATAAGCCATGCAGTATGAAGAGGATTTTTTTTTTAGTTTTGACATGGGCTTTACAAATCTTTTTGCCATTTAATGCGAACTGGAGTATTTACATGTATGTAGATTTCTTAATTGGTTTAAGTGCTTACGGATTTGTGCTAAAAGTTAAAGGCATTTTCAAAACTTCCAGTGCATTTAGATACAGAAAATTTAATTTAATTGACCTTTTATGGACATTCTCGAATCCACTGTGCAAAATCCCTACATGTACACGTCCATGACATTTAATAATTGTCACTCTCTTTGGTCTTTTCATAGGTTTTGTATTAATAAAAGCAAGTCAGGACTACAAGCCTACAAGGGCCTATGTCCCAAATCAGCCTTTTGATGTAGATTTGGGTCGATTTGGTATAGTAACTAATTAATAACAATATCTGTTTTTTGTTTTTGATTAAGGTGGCAGTTAGATAATCTGAAAAGATGGTAATCAGCACAGACCACAGTTTCAGAAGGAGAATGAGTTTATTAGTGTATTGAGCATTCCTGATAAAGTTTTTTCAACATCAAGTGCGCTGTATTGGACACTACAGGACTACCAATGATGGCTGTAACTGATTGGCTGGCGCGCATGGTGCTGCTTATTTGTTTAACCCACCACAGCAGTAGAAACTCAGCCGTTCTGGCACAAACCTCCTGTCAGAACCGGGCCTGCCAGCTGCCCATTGTCGATTTCATTCAAGACTTGCCAAACAGAACGGTCACGGTGTCGTCCACTTGCGGCGACCCGGCCAACAACTTTGAACTCCACTTACGCGGCCCTACCGGCGCCACCTATCAACAGCAAATCTGCAATGCCTCGGACCCGGCCAATGCGCACCCGAGCAGCTTCCTGTACGACGTGACACGGTTCATCCTGCTCCAGCCCAAACTGGACACGTGGTGGCAGTCGGCGAATGGCGCCAGGGATGTCCACATGACCCTGACGCTGGACCACAGCTTCCTGTTCGAGACCACGCTGCTGGCCTTCCGTGGACTGCGGCCGCAGAGGTTGTACTTCCAGAAGAGCACCGATTTCGGCAACACTTGGAACTCCTTGCAGTACTACGCCGTGAGCTGTAGCCAGTCTTTTCCTGGTATTGCCACCACACCAGGTACCCCGAGCTACTTCCCAATCTGCGAGGAGAAATACGTCTTTGGAGACGCAACAACTGAAAGACCCACTGACATACAAGAGGTAATTCAATCAAACTATTGACCAATCCGACGGCACGATATACCATCCGCCATTATATGGTATATCGTGCCATCGGATCAGTCTATAAAACCGAGTGACGGAAATAAATCCAGTGTAGATCTATGAAAGGCAATATAGTCCAAATATCAAAGAGTAGAAATTATAAGGAAAATTTCACTTTCTCATTATCAGTGTAAAATGTTACCAACATTTCTGGAAAACTAAATGAATGGAAGACTTAAAAAATAATTAATTAATCAATTCAAAAATTAACTTGAACACTCTCATGAAGTGCCAATGGGAGACCTTTAAGAACCGGTCTTCATGTCAACAGCGCACGCGTACGCATAACAGCGCAGGTGCAAACCAACCAAGCATGCTCACAATTGCGTGCGCGTGCGCTGTTGACTTGAAGACCGGTTCTCAAAAGTCTCCCATTGGCACTTCATGAGAGTGTTCAAGTTAATTTTTTAATTGATTAATTAATTATTTTTTGAATTTGTATTGATTCTTGATTGAAACTGAGCTTGGCTTTTTAAGCATGGTGTCTCGGCTTAATAATGAGCTATTTTAGCTACAGCCAGTCATTGCACAATTTTCCGTCATTTCTCAAATATTCCTGAACTAATCATTCAGCAATTAAGTTCAACAGCTATACATTAATTCAACTCCATGCCGTAATGATGACAGAAAACGTGACCAGTAAAGTGCCACACCTATGGTGTGGCTACACTGCGTTATATTCGTAGTACTCACAGAGAGCATGTCTTTTTTTGTCATCCCTGTTATGCATAACACCTGTTTGCATACAGATCTGACAAACTCATGATGTCATTCTCACTTTATTCAAGCCAGTAGACCTTAACCTTGCCATTAAAAAAAAAAAAAAACCTTCAAATTTTTTTCCCTTGTAAAAATCAATAATCAGTTCTGAAAAAAACCCTGCAGATTTGATATACAAAAGTGGACCGCGCCCAGTGTTCTGAGGAAAATGCAGCCGGCCGGCCCATGCACCTGTTGCAGCCGGCCCACGGGGCTTTTAATTAATTGGCTAGTTGACATTAGGCTGACGTCAGTGTGTGCATATTCTAGCATGTATACAAGGCAATTGAATGATTGTGCATTAGACAGCATGGGAATAATATAAACAGCAGTTTTAAGGCGTTGCCTTCATTTGAACCCGGCCTATAATCATCCCACATGTTGCAAAATCGCACTTTACTTATAATAATCAGCAAATTGAGCATTACAATTTGGTGGTTTGCATTATTAATTTATTGTAATTTGTGAAATTTCATGTTTACTAGTGTCTATTTAAAAAAAAAAAGGTTTTAAAAAGCAACAGCATAGGCCAGTATCAGTCTAGTCAAATATGTGGTATAGTGGTGTTTGTTATATAGCGGCATTCCACTGTTGTTCGTGAACTTTGTTTTCATTCAAAATAGTTACTATGGAGAATTTGTCAGGCCTCCGTACTGTACATGAACATATACAATTGACCTCTTATGCCTGTTTAATTGTTAGGAATTTCCTAAAAAAATGTATCAAGGTTATCATTTTTTTTTCCTCTAGTCTTTTAGATTTTGAGAAGCTTGTCAGTGTTTTGATTTGGGAATGGCAAATAAATACCCTTACCCTAGAGACCTTACAAGATGTGCGAACGAAATAGACGTGCAAAAGTATGAACGATTCTTACATGGTGTTTTCGCAAACCAATCCACATACCCATTTTCACTATGCAAAGCCTGAAATCTTTCGTACCTTTGCCCTATGCGTGTATAATGGCTCTTTTCCTGGTCTATTTTCCCACCAAAGTGCTCAACAATAAAGTATTTTCAATTTTATTTGTAAGGTCACAACAGCCAACTTATAAGGTGACAAAAGCTAAGGGTAACATTCATTGCATGCTGGGTACCGGTATATAATATTTTCCATGGGAACCTGTCAACACACATTCAATTTTTTGTGTGAATTGTTTGCTCTTTTTTGTGGCAATTCTTTTCATGTCAAACGAGCCGTATATTTTTAACGTTTGATTTAATTTTAGGTACGCTTCGATTGCATTATTGTTGTGCACATGCTTATAATATATCTGGGACATGTCAATTTGAATTTGTTGATCTGGAAATTTGCTTGAAGTTTTTCAACAAAAATAGGCAAAAGATTTAGTTACAAATACACGGTAGATAGAAATATACAAATATTCTTCATTTATTATGCAACAGTATTCAAATGTCTTCTAATTAGTATCATACTTTGGTAAGAAACCAAAACAGAAATGTTCACAGATTTACGTATAACTTACAGGGTATGAAAATGGTGGTGGACAGAAACATACTGTTAAAATTATTTTGCCTGAAATGGTGTATTTACCCAGAAATTAGTAAAACAATGACCGAAAATCTTTTTGATCTTTTAAAAGATCAAAAATAAAAGAGAAAATACTTAAGAATTACTGTGGCCGTTTTTCACTGTTTCCTCAAAAAGTGGGCACCGTATGGGACTGAAATGTTCACAGATGACTATTACTGTATCATCCGTGATATTTTTGCCCATGAATCTGTATTTCTTTGACAAAAACCAAAAATGATATTACCTTTAAAAACAGATTTAAAATCTTATTTTTGTTGACTGGCTCATGGTTGATACAGTTTAATATCATCTACATGTATAATGTGTTATATACTGTATTATTACTTAATTTATTGTTGTATTATTACTTAATTAATTGTTATGGTAAATTTTTCTTTCTCTCTTTTGTTTTCCCCACAAAACAGGTGCGATACAGTCCTTCTCAGGAGTTGGGGCCTTCCTTCTCCCAGGAGACTGTGGTCCGGTACTTCACCCTCACCAACCTCCGCATCATCCTGGGAGTACCCGGTAGCGAGGTTAATCTGAGGGACTACTTTGCCGTGGCATACTGGAAGGTGGAAGGCCAGTGCGTGTGCTACGGCCACGCTTCACAATGCCAGCTTAATCAGGTACATGCCATTGATAATGGAAAACACACTCATGTCTTGAAATCTCTCCATTCTCGATCTCAACCCATCAAATATCAAATTAATCCTATTATCAGTTTTTATTGTACACATGTTTCAGCCCCTAAAGTATAAATCATGTCTTTTGTCTTCTTTATCAAAGGGTGCAGCAGAATGTGTGTGCCAGCACAACACGGCAGGTCGTAACTGCGATCGCTGCCTGCCGCTGTTCAACAACAAACCTTGGCGGGCAGCGGTGGTGGGCGAAGGGTCATCAAATGCCTGCGAAGGTGGGTCATTGTCATGCTTCCAAAGCTCAGGGGTCGATTTTACGAAGCCCTACGATCGATCGTAACTTGAGTTACAAAGGATTACCCATGTATCCTATGTAGGGCTGCAATGCATCATACGTCCGGCGATTGATTGTAAGTTATGATGAGTTTGGTGAAATCAACCCCTGATGGTATTTCTTTTCATAATCTGCATCGATTCATGCACATATTCCCTGCTTCCTTTGGTTGCACACTTGTTTTTATGTACATACCCTATAAACCATGTCCATTCGTTGTTGCTCTCACACAGACTGTGGATGCAACGGCTTTTCATCCAGCTGCATCTACGACCAGGCCAAGGGCTACGGGGTCTGCCAGGGATGTGCAGAGAACACCGGGGGAGATAAATGCGAGCGATGCAACGAGAACTTCTTCCGCAACCCATTCACGGATCCAGCCAATAACGACACTTGCGTCGGTAAGTATAATTATACAGACTGACCCTTTGCTCTATAGGGAAGCTAAATGGGCAATGGGCGATGCCAAAAAACTTATCATCTGGTATTGAAGTCAACATTTTGAACTCACCCCTAGAATTTCATTTTGAGTGTATGTGTACTGTGCCTATACAGAGGCGCGGCCTTGCTGGTTCATCATAGTCTTTATCCAATTAATCTGCCATAGGGTTGATGCACAGTGTCAGACTTTGACAGATTGATGGAAGCTCCCATATAGCCAAACGCATAATTGGTTTATTGCCCTGTGTAAACCTGTGTACTGTTAATGACACTCTTATTACTCGAACATGTATTATTTTGAATAGACGCAACGGCACCATATCCGTGTAGTCAGTATTGTTGGCGTGAGTAAATAAAACATTTGATTCTTTACCCTCGGTGGATGTGGGAAATACATACACAAACCCTTTTTATATTCCAAGTTCTTCCCTGTCTTTTGAATTTGCGGTTTGGTTTATCTGGTTTTTGCTTTTTCTTCTTTCTTCTTGTTGTACTATAAATATTCAAGAATTTCTTTTTTTTATCTGCGAGTATTGGTAATTGTACATTTACTCAGTTATAGGGATAAAATCAGAATTGCAAAAAGGAAGGTTACGAATTACACCAAACTTCCTAGAAACAAAATTACTCGCCGTTCAATAGGTGTGTCAAATAAAGTAAGGAGCTGGGCTATTGCTTATGATTGTTTTTTTTTTATAATGGAGGAACATTGCTTCTTCTAGATTTAGATTTACATGCATGTTTTGGTTTGGGCTGCTTTTAGTTATTGAGAATTACAATATGTACTGGTATGCATGATGTTTCAGTTTTGTAACATGTTCCCATCTCCTGTTGCATCTTGAGGCTTGGCTTAATCTCAGGCTATGTCTGAATCAGGCTCCTTGAGTGCTATGGTGAAAGCCAAATTCACCAGCTCATTTCCTTTCAGGTTCATTGTGATAGTGTAGCTTATAGGTTTTTACCTGAAGTTTCACCTCTTGGTGCATGCATGCTTCCATTGACTATGGGATATTTTATGAAAATATGGCCTGATGTGAATTACCTGGCTACGGCTTGAAATTACACATGTCTGTATGGAAGCCGCTAGCTATAGCAACAGCTTCATCAAATTCACACAGACCTTAATTGTTAGCCATAGCCATACAACTCTAATCAGCCCATTAAGCATAACACACCTTTTGTATATTGCAGCCTGTTTGTGCAATGCCAATGGCACTCAAGCCAACACCATCTGCAATGAGACTGATGGAAGCTGTACGTGTAAGTTGAATGTGCAGAACAATCTGTGCGATGAGTGCAAGGATACCTTCTTCAATCTCAACAGCCTGAATCCTGTGGGCTGCCAGCGTAAGTAACACCCTCAATCTTGTTATGAGAATGCATAGTAGAAAATTATATGTCATCATCAAATATCCACAAGGGAAACTGACCTGGCTGGATAAAAAGCTGCATCCTCTTTGAGTGATCCCCATATTACTGTTTCTCAGGTTTGCAGTATTGCTAATGTTGCGCGTAAATGATCCTTGGGATATAGTGGTGTGTGCGTGGTTTCATGGCTTCTGACTGACAAACGAACAAAGATAATTGACTTTTAGGGACACCACCAACATAGGGCTGGATAGCTTAGTTGGTAGACACTGGTACAGTATTCTGGGTGGTGAGAAGGGAGGCGAGAAGCTTGATTCAGTTTTTCAATACTATTCCTTGATTCAGATGCCTGGATGAGCTCAAACTTCCAAAGGTGTGTTACGTCAGACACATCTTTGAATCAGACAAAAGTCCTGAGTGTTGTTCGGTCTGTGACCTTTGATGGGAGTGCTAGAGTCCTAACCCCTTTCGTCCACTCCTTTCTCCCACAGCCTGCGACTGCGATCCGGTCGGCTCAATGGGCTCCACCAACTTCTGCAACAAACAGACTGGCCAGTGCATCTGCAAGACCAATGTAGAAGGCAACAGGTGCGACACCTGCAAGGTAAGGGAATATTCACAGAGGTTGAATCATTGATAGATCAATCAGTTTATAACCAGATAAATGACAAGTGGACAAGAACATGCAAGTTAAGAAGCCAATTGCAAGTGGATGTTTATAACATTGCGGTGTCTGGGTAATATTGATTCTTTCAGATGGGTACCTACAACCTGAATGAGACTGACCCCAACGGCTGCTCCCCCTGCAGCTGCGAGCTTGGAGCCTCCCTGAGTGGCCAGTGTAATGTCGTCACTGGGGACTGCACCTGTCGGCCCAACATCACGGGACGGGCTTGCAACGAAACACTCCCCGGGTTCTACGTCCCCAAACTGGATGGCATGACATTTGAGGCCGAGCTGGCATCGGCCAATAACGTGAGTATAAAGGGTAATGTGCAATTGATTGTGTGGTAACACCATGAGACATGAATTGTAATTTTTTATGAGTTTGGGCGGCTCTGAAAAGAGCTGGTTAACTTGACATTCCAGCCAGTATGCTGTGCCCATCTTCAGGAGCAATGTGAGTATAACTTTGGTTTGCCAAGGCATCAGTACGTATGCTTCTTCAAGCTAGCTTGCACTGTCTATTGCTCATAGCTCTACACAAAGATTATTTGTCATTAAGATTTTTACAAATTTGGTTACAGTCTTTTTTTCTGCTTCCCGTTTTATTCAGGATGTCACTGTTGAGGAGAGGCCGACCAATACAGACACAGCGAAGCTTACAGGAAGAGGCTTCTTAAAGGTTCCCGCCTCGACGGTTGTCACATTTGCCGATGTCAAAGTTCCTCGCAATCAGAACTATGAGATCGTCCTCAGATATGAGGTGAGTGAAGAAAAGAAAACCCGAAAAAGGGGCAAGAGAAAAGAGAGAACATATTCAATCGTCAGCATTCACTGTATTTATTAAGGCGCTTACAGTTTTCTGTTGTTAACTCTTCAAGCAGTCATTTTACTGACCATAGGCTGTGTCTGAACATTATTCATGAAATCAGACACAAAGATATTAAAGTACTATTGGGACTTGCATTAAGTCTTGCTCAAGTCAATCTCCACAGTACATAAGTCTTGATGGGGCCATAACTACTTTATTGTGATTTCTTCCCAGAGTACATCCGCCTTTCAGAACGTCCGCATCGAGTTGACCCAGCATGTGCCTGCAGCTTACGAGTGTCAGGGAGTCAACCAAACAGGGAATCCCATCGCGCTGGTAGCCAACGTACCAGCGGCTGGAGTCGGAGGTTAGTATGAGGCTATTCCACTGCAGGGTTGCTTAAAAAGAAAACAGTCAAGAGACTGATCTGAGAGGTCTAACAGTCAAGAGACTGAGAGGTCTAACAGTCAAGAGACTGAGAGGTCTAACAGTCAAGAGACTGAGAGGTCTTACTGTCAACAGACTTATAGGTCTAACTATTCTTCCTGATTCACTGCTCGCCTTGCCACTTTCATATCTGACAGTGATGAATTTTATGATCTGACATTGTCACGTTTGTCACCCAGGTTCCATGAGGTTTGGGCCAGCCTGCTTAAACTCTGCCAACCAGTACAACGTGTCTGTGAGCATTGGTCTAGGTGACGGAGGCGCATCGGCTGCACTACTTCTAGATTCCGTAAGTCAGATCTTAAAAAAAAAACATTTGTGAATGTTTTCTCATAAAACAGCCTACCAAATTTACCGCAGATACAATATTGGGACAACGTAATCAATCTTGCTAATTTTTAAGACAGATGGGTGCCTGAGCATCTTTTTTTACACCCTGTTTGCTATTGAAGAGCCAGATTTTCAGCACAAATCAACAGCGAAGAGAGCAAAATGTGACAAAGCATCTTGCCCAAGGATGCAAGCAACACTATAAACCCATGGCCAAGACTCGAAGCCACAATAAATCCATGGCAAGGACTCGAACCCACAATCTTTAGATTGACCACAAGACCTTGAGTATGACACACCAGAAACTACCTGGGGCCAATTTCATAGAGCTACGTAAATTAAATCAGTATGCCAGCCAAAACTCCTTGTGAATGTTTTGCTCAACAAACAATGGCCGAATGCAAGTCAGTATTAAAACATCACATGAACATTTGGTTGGTATTAATCCTGTTTGATCAAGGAAGACTGCTTAAGCAATTTTTGTGCTTAAGCAGCTCTATGAAATTGGCCCCCAGGACACAGCACCTCACATTAACGTCTGTATTGAAACACATTGCTTCCTGTTGATTTTAGTTGGTGCTGTTGCCGGTTCTCAATGATGTTGAAGTCTTCAGGTCTGCGGCTGCAGGGCCTAACCAAACGCAGGCAGCCATGACAGCCTGCTGGGAGGCAGCCATCCAGGCAAGGCCTGGACTAGTGGGACAGATGGGGGAGTGCTCGCACTATGAGTTCTCTATCATGGCCGAGGTCTACAGTGGCGCTGTCGGTAAGAGTTTATTCTAAAGGTCCTTTATGAACCCAGGGGTCGATTTCATGAAGCCGTACGATTGATCGTAACTCACGTTACGAAGGATAACTCATTGTATTCTACGTAGGGCTGCAATGCATCATAAGTCTTAATATTGATAGTAAGTTATGATGAGTTTGGTAAAATCGACACCTGGGACTTGGGACTTATTTTGTGGCTCCCCCCATTTGAGGCCCACAAAACGACACAAAGTGATTGGGCCACGTGCCAAAGCCAAAGAAAGGCTCCAGCTTCGCTATTTATCTCAAGCCCTTCATTTCATTTAGGACATAAAATGGCAGTAGCAATAAAAATCCCAAGCCAAGCCTCAAGCCTCATTTCTTAAAGGCCCTATGATTGCCTTCAATTAAAAAAAGAAGAAGCATGGTACCCATTACGATGTTGGATTCAAGTTATACCAGAGCTAGCTCTTCGTTTGGGTCCTTCAGTCTTTATTACTGAGGTCTCTGTAACAAGCAAGAGACAAGAATGTGTAGGATTTACAGAAATTAGAACTTGACAAAACTCTGGGTTTTTTTTCATGATTGTGTACTTCAGCCTGCTCCTGCAATGCAGCAGGAACCACGCCTGCGACTGAATGCGATTCCTACAGCGGCCAGTGTCAGTGTGCCAACGGTGTGACATCACAGTCATGTGACTACTGCGCAGCCTATTACTATGGCTACAACACAGCGGCCGGCTGCAGAGGTGAGCTCTTTGGAATCTCTTTTTGGAAAAACAAATATTGTCCTTCTTATTCAAGAATGTTTAAAATTTATACTAGATGACTACGTCTGTCAACTTAAGGAGATTTGGCAATTAAGGCACAGATTATCGGGCATGCATGTAGGTGGTATTGTCAAGTGTGGTTGCATACAATCAGCAGGGAGCTTTAGATTTTCACGTTGACTACGTCGACTGATATGTGATTGCGTCATGCCGAGTCTTTGCGCATGCGTCAATTCATCACCAACGTTGTCCCAGTGAGTCGAGGACGCACAAAGTATGGTTTTGACGTTCAGCACGATGTTGTGGTCGACGTGAATGAGGTCCACGTTTACACCAGTCTAAAGCTCCCTAATGACAAGTTGACAGATACCAGTAGACAAATGTCCAGATTTTCCAAAAATGTTTCGCAACTTTACAAAACGTGCGACAGGCCTACACGACAAGCTTATGATGAAAGATCAGTACCTGTTTTTTTTACCGTCGTATGAACTTTTGGTAAGTTTGGTTATCATTTGTACACTTGGTGTTTTATCAATGTTCCTATACTGTAATTGCTTGTTTTGTTGTGTGTTATACAGCGTGTGGTTGTAATAACAACGGTGCTGTAATGCAGTCGTGTAATAAGAGCAGCGGTGTGTGCACGTGTCGGACCAACGTCATCGGTGACAAATGCAATGCTTGCCTCCCTCAGCACTACAGCCTTTCCTCAGGTAAGAAACCCGGCCAATAGACCCTGTGTCATCTAGAAATACCTTTAATAATGAGTATACACCGATCCAATGGCACGACATATTAACAGCCATTACTGCGGTGTCCCAGCCAGCCTTTTGTCCGACAACAAAAGAATTTACGCTCCGCCACGCTCTATACTGGGTCCCTTCCCTCTGGCTCCGATGAGGCCTGGCCCTTCAGGTCCTGCCTGAATCACCTTCGCACATCTGTAGGCCGCAGGAGGACCAACCTTCAGAAATGAGGGATATGCCATTTATGATTCCTCTATTCCCTGCATTGTGTACTTCTCTTGATCCAGGCTCAGGTTGTGTGCCTTGCACCTGCGCTGGCAATTACTCCCTGGACGGTGCGTGTGATGACTTGGGACAATGTAACTGTAAGCCTGGCATCGGAGGACAAAGCTGCACAGAGTGTGCACCTGGGTAGGGCAGATACCTTCCATGCATTCATAATTAGAAAATTGATAATACATAATAATAGGCATTATTATTTTTTCATAATTCAGGCAGGCTAAATTGTCAGGATCAAGTTGGCCTCATCAGCGTAGCTATCACTGCCATTACTTTATACTGTCTTACTCCCACAGGTATTACCAGCTGACAACAGACGGTTGCACCTTCTGTGGCTGCAGTCCAGTGGGGATTGCGCAAAGTGGATGTGACTCCCAGGGCAACTGCCTGTGCCAGCCGGCCACCATGGGCCTGAAGTGCGATCAGTGTGCAGAAGGTAAAATGCAATCTTGATTCGAAACGGCCACATTTTTTTTGTGCACCACGCAACCCAGAGAGTATTAAATGGTTCCATTGCAAACCTTTATCTTTACTTTCCACTTATGCTGGAATTTGTATCCGGTTAGAGATTAATTGATCCGGATTTAATTATCCGGCTACAAATTTCTGCAAACCGTTAGCCGAAACCGAAAGGAAAGAAAATGGACGGATGTTATGTCATGCTCAATAACCCCAAAAGTGTCAACTGTAGAATACTTGAATTTCAGTCATTTTGTCAAGTAGAAACAAGCTTTTCACATACTTGATCTAAAAGGAGCATTGTATGTACTTGATCTAAATGCTGGATCTAAAAAATCATTCCGTAAATGACAATCACATTAAAGAAGATGTATATACCATAAATTGTGCACTTTGCGCATGTCGCACGTGATTACATAGGTTAACTGTTAACTTTTTTTTTTTGCCGCAATCAGTAACTGGATATGAAATTACCCGATTTTGCCCAGCACTGCTTTCCACCATGCATAGCCTGAATTCTTACAGAGCTCTCCCCTTGCCTTCTCTTTGTTCTTAGGTTACTACGGTTTTGGTCCCTGGAGCGAGCGGGGCTGCTCCCAATGTTACTGCTCCTCGCACAGCAGGCAGTGCACCACCGCGACATCCTGGTATGAGGCCCAGGTCGTGAGCCGCTGGTCCCTGTTGAACACTGGAGCAGTGGCGCCCCGTTGGACAGGACTGACGAGCACGGAGTCTGTCCCACTCGGTGAATTGCCCATTCTAAGTGTTACTGATCCCAGGTAAAAATCAGCTTCAAATAGGTTCTTATAAATGTAATAATCCAATGGTTTCTTTAAAAAATGAAATAAACCACAATATTGGCTTCTTACTATTCAATGGGAGACTTTTGAGAACCGGTCTTCAAGTCAACAGCACACGCGCATGCAATTGTGAGCATGCGCGCATTGTTTTACGCATGCGTACGTGCGCGTGCGCTGTTGACTTGAAAACCAGTTCTCCAAAGTCTCCCATTGGCTTCTGACTAATGTGTACAGGGCTTGCCCATTATTGTTTTTCTGACAGTAGCCCACCGGGCTAGTAAATTGTGTTTTTTACCTAGCCCACAGAGCCTTTTTCTAGCCCACAAAATGTGTGAAAAAAAAAAAACAATTAGAGCAAATTTTTACCATAAACACGTGTGTAAATTCAAGCCGTACCCAAATAATTTACTAGCCCGCAGCCGTTTTTACTAGCCATTGTACGCCGGGCTAGTATTAAGGTCGAGCCCTGTAAACATTTATAAGGAATTTGCGTCTTATTTTGATCAGCTGGGATTTTTTATTTCTTCGTCCGGCAGGCTTATTCTCTACCTGACCCGACAGAGCAACTCGACCGACGTCTTCTTTGCCTCGCCCAATATCTACCACAGCGACTTTCGCACGGCCTACGGTCAGAACCTGACCTTCGCCCTTAGCCAGTCCACCGACCAGTCGCCCTCTGTCAACCCAGAGGGCGACGTCTTCATCTATGGGGCGTACGTGACCGAGGCGCTGGTCGCTGCCCTGCCGCGCCTGCCCAACACCAGTGCGACTCAGTATCAGGTATGAATTAAACCAGCAACATGAAAGTGTAATCAACACGTAATCCAGCCGTTCCATCCTCCTATCCTTGGAACTTATATTCAGCATCATTGAAGTCACGCAACCAGTCACTCTCCTGAAGACGAACAGAGCACACTGTTCGGAACATCAAGATAATACCAACGGTTCTTCTCAGAACCACACACTCTCACAGAAGAGACATTATATCACCGCAAACCTACCCTCTTTTAGTACTTCCACCACGCATAGCTTCAAGTCTTATTTAACTTAAAAGTGTGCTTCTAATTCAGCTTCATTTTCTAGATAAAGAGCTCTAAGGAACTTTGGAGTTTTGACTCTCAAAAACTGACCTCTGTTTATTATTAAAACAGTTCATGCTGCACGAGAACTACTGGCGCAAGGGCAGCCCGCAAGGGGACCAGCCAACCGCTGAGTATGTGATGCGGACTTTGGCCGGTATCCAATCCATCCGCATCCGAGCCAAATACAACACGGTACGTCAAACCATTGAACTGCATCTGATTCTTACACATTTAAGCTTTATTGTTTACAATGAAGTAGAGTTTAATGCAGCTATAACGAACACTACAGGATCCACAAAAAATTGCGTGTCATACTCATAGCGGTCATTTGTTATAGTGAATTAACTGCAATATTCGGTACATTTTGTGTGCAAAAATTTAGGATGATGTTCGATATAGCCAAATGTTTGGTATAGCAGTGTTTGTTATAGCGGCATTCCACTGTATAAAACATTAGGTACCCCGTATTAACAAAGATGAATAGAACAGTATGAAGTTTGCCGATTGCTGAATGGACGCCATACATAGGGCCTTTACAAAACCTGGCTTGAGGCTAGGTTTGGGACTTATTTTGCTACCACCATTTGAAGCCTACAAAATAAAAATGAAGGGATTGGGCCGCATAACAAAGCCGAAGAAAGGCTCCAGCTAAGCCATGTATCTCTTGCCTTTCATTTCATTTAGGACACAAAATGGCGGAAGCACACTAAATCTGAAGCCTAGCCACAAGCCTTACTTCATAAAGGCCCATTATTGTTGGACTGAACCTTATGCAAGACGGAGTGTACGACTGGGCTCTGTGTTAATGGAATAGGAATTTGTTTATAAAAAAATAATGGAATGATGGTTTTTGTGTTTATGTGTTAATTGCAGTTGCCAGGGACAACTGTCTATTTGCACGAGGCCTCGCTGGAGTTTGCCGCCCAGAAGGCCACCGCCCAGGAGGCCGTAGTCGTCTCCACCATCCCGGCTGGCTTTGTGGAGAACTGTACCTGCCCCATCGAGTACACGGTAAGCCAAGTCACTCAAAATCCACCATTGCAATATACCACTAAAGCCTCTACTACACTGAAATATAGAGCAATTATAGGAAAGAGCACGTCTCCCGTTATTATCTGCTAATTTCCACGCAAATGGCTTGACAAAAAGCACTTGGTATTATGGGCAGTGCTACAGGACTTGAGTCCCGATTTAGAAAGAGTCAGACAGTTCGGACTTAGACTCGGACTCAGACTCAGACTCAGACTCGGACTTTGACCCGGGAAGGGAAGAACTTTTTCAGTAGATACACGGATTCACTCTTTGCAATTTTTCTTCCGACGATGGGAATTGAATGCAAAACTTTCACATCCACCGTTAAAAAGTATGATCAACAAATGTTTGTTTAGCTATATGGTAGGAATCTGGTCTGGTTCGGCAGAATGGAACACCCAATTTGACTTGTTTTATCAAACAGGGGTTGTTTTGTGAGACCTGTGCTCCCGGGTACAAGCGGGCCAACAGCAGCCTTGGCTCGTTCTCCGACTGCGTCCCCTGCGACTGCAACGGGCACAGCGACCTGCCTTGCGACCCCGTCACTGGCTTCTGCCAGGGCTGCCTCTACAACACCACCGGCAACTTCTGCGAGATGTGCCAGAATGGGTACTTCGGTAATGCCATGGTCGGCACACAAGGTATGATGATGATGATGACTATTCTCATTGCACTCCGCAGTCTTGAATAAGGTGGTCAAACAGAGCACACTGTTCGGAATGTTTAGAGTTAAACCATCGGTTCTTCTCAGAACCACACACTCTTACAGAAGAAATTGTATGATAAACTTGACACATTGTGTGAGAATTACATTGACTCCACTAATTACAGTTCCAAACAATGAGCTTATTGTTTGTTATTGTTACCAGGTGATTGTCAGCCCTGTATGTGCCCCGGCCCTCCTGGTAGTGTCAATTCCTTCGCTGATGTCTGCAACGGTCAAGGAGTATGCACTGGCTGCGCTGCTGGTCACAGCGGAGATAACTGTCAGACCTGCATCTCTGGCTACTACGGCGTGCCCACTGACATTATGGTGAGCTAACTTTATGGTCTATGCCAGTTTTTTTCTCTCTATGCCACATCCTCAATCTGGTGGTCTGGTTTGTTGTGGAATTCTGCAGATTTTATTAGCATTTTAGATATAAGTGTGCAATGGAAGTGTGCAGTGGGAGATCATTGCACACTTCCGGAATGGGAGACCATTACATGCTCATGCAATAGGAGACTTCTGTGCTCATGCAATGGGAGACTATTCTATGCTTCTTCAATGTGAGATCATTGCATGCTCTAGGAATGAGAGACCATTACATGCTCATATTAGCAATTGGAGACTATTCTGCGCTCATGCAATGGGAGACTATTCTATGCTCATATAATGAGGCTATGCTCATGCAATGGAATACCATTAGACGCTCGTGCAATAGGGAACCATTACAGGCCGAAAATGCTCAAGAATGACTTATAAATTCATTGACATGTGATAGAGTATTGAAAATATGCTATGCGAAACATAAACTTCATAGGTTGTAATGGGCTGAAGTCACGAGAAGTTAAAAGGTTTGTTCTGAAATTCCTTTACTCCTTTTTGTTTTTCTCCTCTCTTTATAGTCCAACAACGGGCAGTGCCTACCCTGTTCCTGCAGCCTGAGTCCCGCTGAATGCGACACCATAACCGGCCAGTGTCTGAACTGTACCGGTAACACCGGCAGCCGCGCATGCGATGTCTGTGACTTTGGCTACTGGGGAAGCATAGAGAACTGTCAAAGTGAGTACCCATTCCTCCCCTAGATCTAGATCCATCCCTGTAAAGGTGTTACACGTTACTGGGAGCCTCGTACATTAACTGATAGGAGGATGAAGTAAAATGGCCCAACACACAAACAAACAAACAAGCTTTTTTACGCCCTGCCTAGAAAATTTTCTTGATTTTGTTTCCCTTTCAGAGTGCGTTTGTAATTCGACTGGTGGCTATGGTAACTGTAGCCTTGCCACGGGCATATGTTACTGCTACCCAAATGTGATCGGGGACCAGTGTACGCAGTGCGCCGTGAACACCTGGGGCTATGCCAGCGGAGCTGGTTGCACGGACTGCGACTGCCATGCAGTTGGAACAGCCAATCAGCAGACTCAGTGTGATTTGGTATGGAACCTCTAACTGCCCTCACTACCTCTTAACCCAAACCCTAACCCTAACCCTGAATTCTCATGCCCTAACAAGAAATTTGACTGGAGTGGGATTCAAACCAACGACCACTGCAATACCTTACTGGTGCTCTCAGGCTTACCAACTGAGCTATCCAGCCCTGTGTTGGCTGTAACCGTAATAGTCAAATTATCTTTGTGTGTTTGGCAGTCAGAAGCCATGAAACCACTCACATATATACCGCTATATCCCAAGGATAATTTAAGATACACGCAACGTTAGCAATGCTGCAACCTGAGAAATGGTACATTGGGGATCACTAAATATTTCTTTGTTCAATTTTCAATGACTTACAATTGGTATTTAATGTGGTGATATTTCTTCATCAGGTGACTGGTCAGTGTGATTGCAAGCCGAGGGTCACCGGTCAGAAGTGTGATGAGTGCGCACAAGGATTCTGGAATATTGACCAAGAATGTATTCGTAAGTATCTAATTTTAAATTGTTTTTCAGTGTATCAAGAGTTTGGCATACATCATGTTTGAGTGGCATTGTCATCTAATGGCAAAATTTTGTCTAGCCCCCCCCCAAAAAAAAATGCAATTGAAAAGAAATTATGTAAAATACTGGATCTTTTCAGTTATTATGCGCCAATTACATGAATAACGAGTTGTGTAGGCTATAAGTGCATGTTTTTCTACTCCTAATAAGACATAGCATAGCAGAAGCAGGTGTAAGAAGAAGAGTCTAGCCCCCAAAAATATTGGCTCTAGAACCACGCCTGAGTGTGCTATGTTCATCTTCAGGAGAGTGACTGGTTGCCTGACTTGGAGGATGCTGGTTATAAGTGCCAAGGATGCACTGGATTTTGTCTGGAACGTCGAGAGATAATGCCACCGGTTCTTCTCAGAACCACACACTCTCACAGAAGAGATTATAATATTATTATGGTGTCACCGCAAACCTACCTTATTTAAGTATACTTCCACCATGCATAGCTTTAAGTCTTATGAATGATTCTTTGTTCATCCATCCCTTAGCTTGTAACTGCAATCTGGAAGGCACCGATCCCGGCACCTGTGACAGCACCGGCAATTGCACCTGTGGCCTTTCCACCGGTCAGTGCGGCTGCAAGTCGGCAACAATTGCCGGACGAACGTGCGACAAGTGTGGCCGTGTTGAAGAAGGTAAATTGGATCAAATCTTGTTATTCTCGGTGAACCGTTGTTTTTTGTGTTCACTATACATTGTGGTTTTATTGCTTTGCAATTAGATATGCTGTGAAGTACCTTGTGTTGTAGCCTTGTTTTCAATGCTGTGTGGTAGCATATTGCTTTTCTGAATGTAAACCTCACGTGTACATTTGCCATTATTGAAGGTGAAAGTTGATATGCAAAACATGGAAATTTTGTTGTATAATCCTGTTTTTGTTCAGACAGAAATTTCATGGTTAGCAAAAATGTGTGTGCTTAGCGGGGCCGTGAAATTGGCCCCTGATGTTGGTCTTGGTCATTTAATCAAATCTGCCATTCTTTGCTCTTTTTGTGTCTACTGTAGTTCAGAATACTTTTCTGTATTTTGTGTGCTCCTGTGCTGTGCTGGAATTCACCAAACACTAAGATTAATCTTAAGATGAGTTGTCTGTATCACCATATTGATTTGTATTGTGACATCGCATGTTGCTTAGCAATATAGATGAATTCACACTTACATCTTAGTGCTTAGTGCTTAGTGAAATCGATACCAGCGGTCGATTTCATGAAGCACAAAGATTTATCTTAAGTGTGAATCAATCCTAATTGCTAAGCAAAGTGTGATGTACATCACAATACAAATCACTATGGTGATCCTCACAACTCATCTGAAGATTAATCTTAGTGTTTCGTGAAATCAACCACAAAAGTAATAACCTTAATACTAAAACTTTCTGGTTTAAAAAAAATGTGAACTAACATTGCATCTTTCTTTTGTTTTTCTTGTCGTTTCCCTGGCAATCGTTTCCTCTCATTTCCATTTACTTTCCAATCACTCCCCTCCATTAATCCCACACCGTCTTCCCGTGCACTTTTAATACCAACCTGTTATTCCAGATGGGACTTCCATAGTCTCTGAAGTGTTTGTTGGTAAGTTGTGTATAAGTTACGTTAAAAAAAGGGAGAATGCTTGGAGTTAGGAGGGCCTGATGGGTTTTGATCCTCGTAAGATCTTTCTCAAAGGTCTTTAGTCTTTGAGAAAGATCCTGCTAGAATCAAAACGCGTCAGGCCCTCCTAACTCCAAGCATTTGAGATATTTCAGATCATTTTTGGATGATGAGCAGTTTGCATCAGTTTATTATTTGTAAAAAAAGGAGAAATTAGATGGGTCATGTGGCCTTTTCACACGACACTAATTTAAACATATTGAAATATACATGGATCCATCCAATGTCAAGTTTTACCATGGGTCAATCATCCTCTGCGTTCGCACTGCACAAAACAAAACGAAATACATTTTGTGCAATTTGGTCGATTCTGAAAAGTGTGCCACGGAGAGTTTGCAAACGTGTTGGCCAATCACAGTTCACAGAATTTGTTGACAAAATTAGCATCTGGAAATGGTCAACAGATTCAGCGCATTGTAATTGACCAAATTCTTTCTTGGAGGTGCACTTTTTGGAAACGCCCAAATAAAAGTAAGGCAAGGCTTCTGACTGCCAAACGAACAAAGGGACTATTAGGGACACCACCAACATAGGGCTGGACAGCTCAGTTGGTAAGAGTGCTGTTACGGTATTTCGGAGATTTCTGGTTCAAATCCCGCTCCAGTCAATTTTTCTTTGTTCCCTTTTCAAGGGAAAATCAGATTATTTAGAATGTACATTCTTAAGGTTTCACTTGTCTCAGAATGAAGTTTTGGGTTTAAGGTTTTTGATGTAGGTTTAACAAGCGATTGATATTGCTGTTTGTATGCAGGCTCGTTCCCCAACTGTGAACCCTGCCCTGAATGCTACCAGAACTGGCGTCAAGCCTTCCAGAACATGGCAGATACCTTCACCAGTCAAGGGAATGTCCTCACAGGTAAATTAGAGGCGAGATGGTCATAGTCAATTTGCAAGTTTCATATTTCAATATGCCAACATTATATGTATATGTCAAGCATTTGTAGACTGTGCCATACTAGAAGGCTGTTTTATACTGTAAATGGACAAATTGACTCTTTGGTCTTTCTATTATTAACTTTCTCAGATTCTTTCAATTACACCATTTTTTTCTTGTCAATTTTATATTGCAATTTGGCAGGACTCCTTGCCAACTATGGCAACCTGACCAGTGCCGAGGTGGACAGCATACTGGAGTTTGTCAGGCAGAACCTGAGCAGTGCGGCTGTGGTCATCCAGGCTGGCAGCCAGGAAGTGGTGAATCTTGAGGACATTGAGGCAGGCTTCCGTCAGGTAGGTAGACCCTTGGACTAGCTATACCTGGCCCTCATCTGAAGGCAGAGAATCTGTCTGCCTAAACAGTGGCTGCTCTTGCAATTAGGCCGAAAAAAAAAAATTGTTGTGTTTCCCTCATCGACCGACCGTAAAATGCCAAAACTTTGGGTCGGGATTTTTTGTTTTTGTTTTTTTCTCTGAGTCCTAAAGTATAAAAACTCACCATTTTTGACAGAAAATGTAAGATTTAGCAGTAAAAAAGCTTGTCTCTTCAAAACGACACAAGACCATTGATTTATAAGCCCTGGTGACCATACGTCCTGTATTCTTAAATGTTTGAAAGGCGGCCAAAAAAAAAATTAAAAAAATTGATTGACCGTCCCAAAATTTGTATTTTTCCACTTGAGGGCAACACAACAATTTTTTTTCCGGCCTTATTAAGGCAGCCCCTTGTCAAGCGAATCCAAGTGTATCTATCTTCTCCAGGCCTTTCATACATGTACTCCAAGCATTTTATATATTTCAGGTTATTATTTTGGCTGAAGTTTATTACTTGAATTTATTATCATCATCTTTGTGCTGTTCTTTTTGTATCTCATTCTTAGATTACATCAGAGGTAGCCAATTTTACAGCTCTGGTCAACGCCATTGAGACCAGGCGACTTGCCTTGGGTGGCCAGATAACGAGCATCAGCCGGTTCACTGGGGACACCGTGGTGCAGGACGGTGTGGTCAGAAACGCAGACCAGCTGCAGGCAACCCTGAACGCGCTGAACAATACGCAGAATGTGCTGTTCCAAATGGCCAACGGCTCTTGGGTGGACATACAAGGTATTTACTGAAGTAGCTCTTTGGCTAGCATACAAGGTGACTTTCATTGAAAAGCAAACAAAGAAAAGTTGACAGAAGCGGGGTTCAAACCAGCGACCACCGGAATACCGTACTGGCGCTCTACCAACTTAATAGCCCTATGTTGGTGGTGTCCCTAGTAGTCAATTATCTTTGTTCATTTGGCAGTCAGAAGCCATGAAACCACTCGCATACCGTTATATCCCAAGGATCATTTAAGATACATGCAGCATTAACAATGCTGCAACCTCAGAAATGGTACATGGGGGATAACTAAATTTTTCTTTGTTCACTTTTCAGTGACTTCAAAATTATATGATGTACAATGTTCGTCCATGTGCAGTACTGAGAAGGGCCTGATCCTGTTCAAGAACTTCCCATGGTCAATGTGGCTTTACTTTGGTAATTTTCCACTGAGTTTCCTGGCATGAAGTAATAAACATTGTGCATTATTTCATTTTCAACAGGCATGTACAGTGCCATCGAGGCTTCAGAGCAGCGCGTCCAGCAGCTTTCCCGCGACGTCAACGCCCTCCTGCAGAACATAGAAACCGCCGCGACGGAGCGCCAACGGGCCACGGAGATCATCAATGACAGCTTCCGCAATGCCGAGTTCATCCAGAACGCAGAGCGCTTTGCTGAAATCGACCGGGTTCAGCAGGCCTACCCTCTGGTGACCACCTCCTTGAATGCCACGGCCGCCAGCCAGCTGGCCCAGCAGGCCAACCAGACTGCCCAGGATGTCCTGGGGAGGCTGGCCTTGGTCCGGGAGCGGGCCGTGGCCCAGGCCCATCAGGCTGAGGTTGCTCGGTTCAATGCAACCAATGCCGAGAGGGCGGCGACGGCAGCACAGTCCGCAGCCATGACCTACAAGGTATTAATAACTTCTAACAAACTCATTTACTAATTGCACGGTCTGCAAATTCACTATAATCTGGCCCTCATTGAGATCTCCTCTCCCAGTTTTTGTCTGTTTCTTTTTCTTATACCCAGCAACTCAGAATTGATATTCTCTGAATTTGATGTTAGGGCGACAGTTTTGTTTTGCAAAAAACAAGCTATGTTAGGGCGACAAACTACATTAGGGCAACTTAATCTTCCTCTGAGGCTGAGATTGTGCCAGGATCAAAGCATCATGCCCTCCTGGCAAAAATATAAAGGTAGACATGGTTTTTGAAGTATTTTTCCTTTTGTTTATTGCTTCCAGGACCTTGCCCTGTCGACGAAGGCCAACATGACCAGCCTGTACGTGCAAGCCATCAACTCCTTCTTTGCGCTGCAGGAAGGCCAGGTACGCAGCACAGAGACCAGGAACATCGCTCACAGTGTCCGGAGCCTGGTGGTCCGGCCGTCCGCTCAGATGCAGCAGTTCGTCAACCAGATCAATGCAGCCGCCCTGACCGAGGCAACCGTCCAGACGCTGCTTCAGGACGCCACCAGCAAGTTTGGGAGAGCGGAACAAGTAAAGACGTCTGCCAGGGAAGCACAGTAAGGCTAATTCATTCAATACTTTCAGTTTCACTTTCTCTATTCAGCCTTATTTGTCCAAGGTGCTGTTGGTCATTACTGTCTTCCTCTGAGACTTCTCTGATTCAGTATGATCATTTTTTTTATTGTCTCAGGCAAGAGGCGGCTTCTGTCAGTGCCCAGTTGCAGACCGTTGAGTACGAGCTGACCGAAGCAGCACGAGTCCGGACGGACACCACTCAGCGTCTAGTGGAAGCTGATGCCAACATCACCAGCATCAGCTCAACAACCAGCCAGGTAAAACGGCACATCACATCAGAGTCTTGTATTAGAAACGGATGGCACAAAATCAGTTGAGATCAACAAAAACAAAAATGTTTGCGACTAATAACTGTTAACTTTGATCTTGCCTACCTGACCCCTCTTTGTCTGACCAATCCCCCTCCTATTGTCCTGATCCTCTCATCCATTCATTTGTGTTTCTATTCACTTGCATGTTCCTGTCCTTTGTCATTCAGCCTTTGAGAAAGATCCTGCGAGGATTGAAACGCGTCAGGCCCTCCTAACTCTAAGTAGCTGAAGATAAACTAGTGGGGATTGGATTTTTGACAGAAAATAAGAGTCCTGTACGTTGCTTGCCCACACCTTTATAAAAGTTGCATGTACCATAAATGATTTCTTTGATAAACACCCAAACTGTATTTAGGTTCAGCAGCAAGCCAATCAAGCCACTACCAGTGCTCAACAGACTTCAGCCTCCGTACTGACCATCTTGCAGGGGGTCAGGGACACTGACCAGTGCTTCAGAGCCCGGAGGAACCAGGCCCTGGACGCAGCCAACCGGGCCAGGTTGGCCGAAACTCAGGCCAGCACTGCCCAGCAGGTGGGTGTTACTTTTACACTAAGTATGCCATGACAAAGACCTTAGAAATCCTGGGGTCTTCTCTAAAACCCTGGCTTTGGCTCAGGCTCTGGCTTTGACTCTGACATCCATATGCTGAAAATACAGGTTGTGGTTTTTCATTGAAGCTGAAGCTCTGTTTTCTTCTTCAAGCTGGAGAATTGACTTCTAAACCGCAGCCAAAAATCTCTAACTTGATGCCCGTTCCTTTGAATAGATTTGAATTATTGTGGACTTTTTTCGCCGTTTTTCTAAAAAAGTGGACCCGGTATGGGACTGGGAATTTCACAGATGACTGTTACTGTATCTTTCTTGATATTTTTTGCCCATGAATCTGTATTTCTTTGACAAAAACCAAAGTATGATATTACCTTTAAGCTTACCACACTGGTATACTGAATCGGATCTTTCTTTGCATCCCCCAGACCCATGTGTCGAGTACCCAAGATGCCTCCAGCCTGAGCACTACAATCGACACAGCCAAGCAGCAGTCCTCCTCGGCCCTGCGTGACGTCCAGGCTGCCGTCGACGATGCCCAGAGACTTCAAAGAGACTTACTCGCGGCCCAGCAGATTGCCGATCTGGACGGTGAGTGTCGGACCCGGTGTCGCAAGTCCTAGACTGCCTGATGACTTGTACCTTTCTCTGCTTTTCTCGTCAATTGATATGCTTTATAGTCATAACTGGTCCCTCGGGTACCAATATTGAGCCCATATTGTATAGCAAACAAAGGAGGGGGTTTGATTTTTGTAGCCATGCAAATTAATAAGAATCATTGAAAAATGAACTTAGAAAAATTTACTTGAGCGGGATTTGAACCAGCGACCACTGGAATAACGTACCGGTGGTCTTACCATCTGAGCTATCCAGTCCTATTGGCAGTGTCCCTAATAGTCAGTTTATATCTTTGTTTGTTTGGCAGTCATCAGAAGCCATGAAACCACTCACATACCGCTATATCTCAAGGATCATTTAAAATGCGTCCAGCATTAGCAATGCTGCAACCTGAGATACGGTTGTTTTAGACTTTATAATGCTGATGGAATCATATTTCTTTATCGTTCACAGCTTTGGTGTCCCAGTACCAGACCCAGCGCAACCAAATGCAGGTGCTGTCAGCTACCCTGGACAGACTGGAGGCCAGTCTAAATCTAGTCTTGACCAATCTGGACGGTGCTGGCGGAGGCACTTTACAGTGCAATTAGCACATGCAGTATATGCCATATTGCATTGGAGAGACTACAGCAAGTCTAGGGTTTGGATTGTTTAAAGAAAATATTGCAATTTCAGTCCTCTAGAACAAAATTATGTGAAAATACAAAGAAATAATAATTCAATTGATATCGTCACTGTTTTCAAAAAGAGATGCATAATATAAATTTCAAATCCTTTTTAATATGGAAATGAATATTCATGAAAATGGTGACGATTAAGACGCATCATAGCACAAACAATGGTTTTTCGTGTTTGGACAGAAGTATATGATTTTGCATGCAATGTTTTTACTGTATTAACTTCATTGCTACCACAAAAAGTACTGTACCCATAGCAACAAGAAACTATCCCATAGCAACAGTGAAGCTTAAGTACAAAGATATCATACACAGGATAATTGGATAGTAAGTTTGTTGTTGAGATGTGTTGATTGCAATCTGATCAAATACCATTCACTATTTAAGTCATTCCACCTTGTTGATACCAGTAACTCAGATTTTTAAGAAGACAGGGTTTATTGAATTGTTACTGTTTCTGTTAATTTGTTTGCCCCACCTATTAAAGAAGTTTCATATTTTCAAAACAGTTTGCCTCGGTTATACTACCATTTTGTTTGTTTGAATAAGGTATGAAGTTGTTTGAACTTTTGTAATATACTCAGCTCCCTTGTACCATTTTTGTCTCTTGAAGGTTTGCCCCACCAAATTCCCCTGCCAAAGCAAAAAAAAATGATTACGATCATCTTCCTTTTAACTTTAAAGAAAAGTTACTTATAAGCACATCAACTCCCACCTGTTGTTGTTATAAATGAATTAATCATTAGTAATATTACTGATCTCTGATGATGAAATATTGAAATTATGTATCAGTGAAGATAACTCACACAAAACCTGAAGAAGAAACCCACTGAACAGGCGCGGTTCTAGAGCCAATATTTTTTGGGGGGCTAGAAGAGCCATTATTATAATTTTTTTTTGGGGGGGGGAGGTGGCTAGAAGACCCAATATTTTGAGTTCTTCTAACACTCGCTTCTGCTATGTCTTATATCGTACACTACAAGTTTTTTTAATGTAATTGGCGCCTAATAACTGAAAGATCCAGTATTTTCAAGAATTTTTTTTTTTTTTCAATTGAATTTTTTTTGGGGGGGCGAGACAAAATTTTTTGGGGCCTACAGCTCCCCCTAGCCCACCGTAGAACGTGCCTGCAACTGAATAAATAGTTGTAGTGGTTCATTTTTTTCTCTTTCTTTTCCTTGTAAAGGCCTATAAATGGACTCAATTATATTGTAACTTGGTTTATAGGGAAATTGCAACTGCATTTTTCATGCTATGGAGTGATTATTTCACAGGTGGCAGACTTCCATTTCACTCTTGGGAAAGAGCAAATTGTATCGAGTGACATTCCTACTGTACTCAGTGGCACTAGGTGTACTCATGGGTTCACAAATTGGGCAATAGGATTGCCAAATTGAAAAGATATATACAGTAGATATTTTTGGGTGCCACACAATACTATTACTACAATACTAACTATTCATGCTGCTATATCGTATGAAATATTATCCAAACTTCGCCCACTGTTTTCATCAATAAGTCTTAAAAAAAAAAAGGATTTTGCAGTTAATATTATTATAAACAGTACTTAACATTCCATTTTTACCATTGCCTCGAATTGACTTTTGTAAGGTTTTATTGAATTTTATCGATATTTTCTATACGGATTTTCATTATTTTAGATATTGCGATGAAGGTGAAACTTGAGAAAGTGATGCTTGTACTGAGGGTATTGAAGGAGAAAGCAACTTAAAATTTGTATTATAATATTATATTCTTGCTGTGAAAAAATATTTATATGGTTAAAATAATGAACGTTTTTGTTTTGTATTTTTAAGGTAATTTTTACTGGTTGTGGATTGATATAATAGTCTTCTTTGCTCGTTTCCATTGCTGTTCTGTACCAAATGAGATGAAAAAATTACCCACTATAAGTCATGTGACGGCATGTAAACATTGGTCAGCCGACAAAATAAATTTTGTGCATTGTGATTGGCCAACACCTTGCAAACTCATGGTGGCGCACTATTGTGAATCGCCCATATTCTGCATTGTTTTCAAGGGAATCACCAAGCTTTTCATGTTATTGTTATTATTTTTTTTACAAAGAAATCATGATAAATTCCTGTCTTTTAGAGTTGACCTATTTTATTACAAGTTTTACTTCATCAAGTCACTTTTATACTAATTGAATCATTTTTCTTGCATAATCGTTACAAAATAACCTTGTTTTTGTATTAAGTTATTTGGTCAGTTGCCATGATGGGTTAGATTAGTATAGATTTTTGGTGTTTCAAAAATTGTCAGATTTTTACCTGGAACTTTTTTGCTACATTCATCTGAAATTTCTTGTGTTCCTCATTTTACAATCCGTGTTGGTGTGTTTATTTATGTCTGAGTGTAATAAATTTCTTCAGTTGTCTAATATGATGTCTGTCATTGTTTTTTTGGTTGATTTATTTTGTTTTTTGTTATTTTTTGTTGTATAGAGTTTAATTATGTGCTGTAATTTTGTGTTGACCCTGAGCTGGGATTGCATTCATTAAATGTTATCATGAAAGCTTATCGTAAATTTCAGTAAAAAACAGAGTTGGTAATCAATCAGGCTTGTAGCTCAAAATCTTTTCTGGCCCATAAAACAATTTGTGTCAATAGCAGCGGTAACAATTATTTTTCCAGTGAAGCATTTTAGCAAATTTATCTAATCTCTCCAGTCTCATTCATGATTCACCCCAAAAATTTGTAAAAGCACCAACACCACCACCATCGAAATTCTACTTGAAGTAAAACGTTTTTTTTTTTTAGCAGGCGTTGAAAGTGAAAGGATGTATAGCTCCTGTATGCATGGCTAGACTCCATTTCAAGCTTCATGCAGAACCTTGAAAGAAGGCCACAAGGGGCAGCAAAAGTATCATGGTAAGTCCAATTTTTAAGGAGAGTGATCACTCTCCTCTGCTCTCCTTAATGTTTTCCAAGGAGAGTGAAAAAAGAGCTCCTCTAGCAATTTAAGGAGAGCTGCCCTTTTTCAAAACACCACATACATTTTTCCAGCTGACATTTATCTGAAATTTATGGAAAATACACAAAAAGTAATATATTTTTCAACAGGACAAACAAAAGTTTGCAAATTATCTTCTTCTGACACCAGCAAGAACAAACTGCTCTCTTCATTCACTGTTATGAGTAGGCCCTACGTTGATTTAGGGAGTTTGATTTGCAGCTCAAACTTGATTTTTGTTAGTGAGAGCAAATCACTCTCCTTAATTCTCTACATTGGTTTAATGAGAGCGAATTGCAGCTCTCCTCATTTTTAATTAAATTGAAGGCTTGAAATACATTTTAAAGATAAAATAAATAAATATAAGAATTTGGCACAATTCCCTGATTTGTCTGCATAAACAACAACATTTGTTGTATCATAGCCATAAAATAGCACTGCCTACCCATGCATTAAATTGTAGCATGCATGATTATGTTTGTCTTGTCATTATAGCATTCAATAAAGATCCTGCTTGGATCGAAATGCATCAGGCCCTCATAACTCCAAGCATAAAATAAAGCCATTATTCAAATCATTTGTTTCCAATATGGTCTTTTATTTTTTATCAATATTTTGTACAAAAATGGCCACAAAATTCACTTAAACTAACCTTGATTTACAAGGCCTACATAAAAAAAAAGAAATATGATTAATATCATTATTAAAACACATGAATCTGACATATACTCCTTGGCAAAGATATAATAATAATAAGATATATGAGCTGTCTGGACAGTTTCCCATCAAAATGAATATTCATGAAGATGAATATTTTAGTGGACAGCACCTAATTTTCAAGGTGTGGTTAATATGCCCCTCCCATCGTCTCTGTGACTTTCACTCAAGATCTCAGTAGCAACAGAATTTAGTCTATAAAACACATGACATAATAGGCTTTATGCACATAAGGCCTAAACAAAAATTGTTGTGTTGCCCTCAAGTGGAAAAATTGAAATTTTGGGTTGGTCGGTTGTTTTTTTTTTTTTTTTTTTTGGGGCCGACTTTCAAACATTTAAGAATAAATGCAGGATGTATGGTCACCAGGGCTTATAAATCAACGGTCTTGCGTTGTTTTGAGGAGACACGCTTTTTTACTGCTAAATCTTTTTTTTTTTATACTTTAGGACTCGGAGAAACAAAAAAAAAATCCCGACCCAAAGTTTTGGCATTTTACGGTCGGTCGCTGAGGGCAACACAACAATTTTTTTGTTTAGGCCTAACCTCCTTTGAGTTTAGTGTTCCCAGCTACAGATTCAGAACAGTGCATAAGGTTTATTACATGTGGAGCACCAATGAATAAAATATGGTACATATGAAACAAATGGCCTGCAGCATTATACACATGCATAATGAAATACAATGTATGGAGAACATAAAACATATTGCTTTGCCATGTAGAACCCACATTTTAGTATGGCATATGTCACTCACACATGAAATATGGAATATGGAACATTATACAAAATATGCCAGTGGGTCACATAATACATATATGTCAAATGACACACATGTCATTAAAGTTTCTTTCCCTGTACCATATTCCCATGAAACATTCATCCATCTTAAACTGAGCTAAGCTGCCCCTAATAAATTTAAGGAACCTTGGCTTCTGTTGTCCTTACAAATCTTCCAGCACTCACAGATGATTTTGGGATAGTTTGGTTCAGATGAATTTACCAAATGAAACCCTGAAAACAACCACTTAACCAAAATTTTTATTACTGTAGGACCTGTTTTTAATGCTGCAAAGATGTTCTTATATTGGCTTATGCTGATAGCAGGCATAAAGCTTTTCCAATCAATATCCATTACAAAAATAGCTTGCTCTAATCTTTATATGATCACTAAAACCTAACTTAAATTACTTAAAAGCTTGCAAATATTAAAATATTGACACAAAAATATATAGAAGCACATCACTATGCAGTATTGCATAAAATATGAAATTTTATAACAATGTTCAGTCCTTTAACATTTTTTAAACAAAAGCTTTAGAAATGCTGGTGTAGTGTGCAGACTGCATGGAAGTTAGTTGTGGCATGACTTTTGCTACTTTTCCACTACGTACCCCAAATCTGCCTAAATCCAAATTCATTCAAATTTAGACCTGAAATGTGTTTTTTTTAAATTGCAAACCCACTATAACTATTACATAGGGGCATTTCCATGGCATGATTAGGACCTTTTTACAAACAGCCGTAAAATTTAGATTTTGTGTACAAAATTTCAGCACCATTTTCCCAAAAGTCATTGGGAGCATTTGTAGGGGTCAAAGGTTAAAAAGTGGGGCAACAAAGGTCAACGCCTGGCCCTCCATATTAAAAACATATTCATTACAACCTGTCTAGACCAACAGTCTTTTTGAAATAAAATTATAAAATTACATAAGCATTATTTACATAGCTTGATAAGAAGAACCACACTGATCGACCTTCATTCAGGTCAATATCCTTGACAAGGAAGAGTTTAAAAATAAAATGTATTGATTACAATTATACGTGCAAAGAGGAAAGCGAGAATTACCAGGGGTCGATTTTACGAAACTCTACGTTCAATCGTAACTCGATTTACGTAGGATAACCCATCCTATCCTACGTAAGGCTGCAATGCATCATAAGCCCTAAGATTGATAGTACGCTGAGTTTGGTGAAATTGACCCCATACTACATAATTTCAACTATTTCTAACGAATCTCAAACGACTCCTAAACCACTAGTACCATAATTAACACAGATTTACAATGTGTTATTGATAAAAATTCAGTCCCTGATCTACGCGTTATAAAATATTTTCTAGCACTGTACACAAAAACAACAAGAAAACTATCTGCAAGAATTTTTCTTTAAGAAATTAGTAAAACGATAAACAAGCCAGGTAAAAATTGCAGAAAATATAACTCTCCAATTATGTCAAGAAATTTCAGAGGAAAAGAAGGGTTATTACTCAATCACCATAAACCGTTGGCTTTCAATTTGCTTCGTGCTTTAAATGAAAAAAATATAGATTTTTTCTCTTTTTTTTTGAGGGGGGGGGGGGGTGGTTAAATTCAAATCTGCTTTCTTGTAAAAAAAATGAGAATATTGACTTCAAAGCTGTGATCAGTCATGGAAATTTCAATATTGGATTCACTTGCTATCATGGCAAGATAAGGTTCTGCATACTCTCAAAAGTTAATTCACCAGAAGAATAAATTTCAGAAGAACGGTAGTTAAAACAAACCCTGGCTAATTATGAGTACACCCAGTGCGACTTCTACGCATAAACTGCACATCATTAAAGCTCTCCTATCTTTTGTGTGAAGAGATATGCCAACAATGATCTCTTAATTGACCTGGGATTATCAGTGGATTATCAAATCTCAATTCCTTAATCTGATCTTCGAGGATCAATCAATTTCATATCCATAGTTATTACCACAAAAAGTTAAATGAAAGGTCTGATTCCAAGATATGAAATTCAAGGATGCCAGACTTTTTAAGACTCGCTAATCCAGAATAAATCCCCCTCGTAGACCAAGCCCGGATAATCCTCTTTAATCCCTCTTGTTGGCCTTCTTTTTGCCGCTCCAGTAGCCGTCCGTCTCGTGGGGGGCAAAGAAGCCCAGGCCAGCATTGATGATCCAGGCCACGCCTATCAAGTGGCCCAACATGCCGCTCTTGTTGATGTCCGAATGATCCACGGACGACAGGGAGGTCACTACAATCAGGATGATTGTCTGAAGAAGCGAGAGAGAGGTTCACAAACCAAGTGAGTGAGCTTCGATTTACTTAATACAAATAGTTAAAGCTGTCTACAAGAAAAGCTGTTTCCATGAAGCTCACTTGGCATTTAGACAGAGGAGGCCTTGCGTTAACTTTATTTCCTGGTTAGCCCGCCGGGCCAGCTTACTTCAGATTTCACTAGCCAGTTAAGATTTTTACTAGTCCATTCATATTTTGATCCATACCTTAACATCTAGGTTCTTATTTTTTTTACTAGACCGCTGGGCAACCAAGGAAGTGAATCTAGCTAGCTCAGAGTGGTTTTTGCTAGACATTGTATGTCGGGCTAGTACTAGGGATTTGGCCATATGACGAAGCCGAAGAAAGGTTCTAGCTTCGCCAAGTATCTGAACTCTCAAGCCTGTCATTTCATTCAGGACACAAACAAAATTCAAAGCCTAGCTTCATGCCTCATTTCGTAAAGCTTCAAAGAATAACAGACACTGTGAGCTCACTGATGTAAGACAGGAACATGGTCAAAAATTGTGCCTCAACTTGGCGGAATGACCCCCCCGACAGCAAACACCACTTACCAGAATTCTGCAGAGTAGGACGTTCCTCTTGTCTTCATGGAACATGAACCCGGGCGCCACAGCACTGAGAATGGCAGAGCCAATCAGCATAGCACCCACAGCCTGCTCCAGCAGCACATGGACATCGTTAAGCTTCACGTTGGCATTCTGTTGATGGGAATAACGGAAAATACTTGCGAGCTTAACAAACAGCTGCGGAAATCAGGACAGCGCCCTCTACTGTCAAACCAATACCACAGGGTGATTGTCGGAGGATTTTGACTGGGTGGGTTCGAGCCTTTTACCAGAGGGGTAGCTGGGTGTGCTACGATCGCCCAGTCCTATTTCGCGTGTGGAGGTATTGCACAAGTTACAAATTCAAACATCTCTGTTTATTTGTTTATACAGTTGGTGCCAGTAAAGAGTCACTATATTTCCACATTCTGGCTAAAAAAACCTAAGCTAAGGGTTGGCCGAGGCGAGGCTCTACGACCGTCCAACTTACATGCATCTTCATGACCATCTCGGGATAGGCGTACCAGAAGAGGCCAAACATCAGCGTGAGGAAGAAGTCGAACCTGAGATGGAGGTTGAGCCAGCTGTCCAGTTGGGTGTGGCCACCGTAGTTCTTGGCCGATATGAAATACAGGCCACTCCCGAGAGTCCACAGAAGCGCCCCCAAGATGCCAAATCGCACAAACTGCAAGACAGAGAAACAAATTAGCCAACAATTAAAAAAAAAAGTTTTCAGCACTATTACGCAAATATAAATTGCACTATAATTCCACAATATCCTAAGTCCTGCTAAACTAGCCTAGTCTAGTCTAGCAACAGCCTAGCCTGCTTTATGCAACAGACTACATAAGATCGCAGCTACCTGCAACTTTACTGCCTGTGCAAATCCAAGCCTGAAAAAAAAACGGAGGCCACGGCCTTCGTTGCCCTAGTTCTTGGCCTTGGTGCCCCTTCAAATGTTTCCATAGACATTATGATTTTCCAATGGAAGTGCCTCTTGCAATGAAAAATTGGCCTTGCCCTCACCAAACCTTATTTCCAGCCCTGCAAATCTTCCGCAATCAAAGGGCGAAACAAAACAATGTTTTCCCCTGAAGCCTTGAAGCCTTACCTGGTCATTGAAAAGACTGCTTTGAGTCTTAGCCACAAACATTGCAATCACCAGTGCTGTGTTTCCCTGCGAGAAAGAAAGATTAAAAAAGAACGTATTATATAGTATTATACTAAGAAGTATCACAAAAGATCAAGATGATTTTCCTTTAAAAAAATTTTTCTCAGGTTGCAGCATTGCTAATGCTGTGTGTATCTCAAATGATCCTTGGCATGTTGTAGTATGTGAGTGGTTTCATGGGTTCTGACTGCCAAACGAAGAAAGATAACTGACAATTTGGGACACCACCAACACTGGGCTGGATAGCTAAGTTGGTAGAACACCGGTACAGTATTCTAGGGGTCACTGGTTCAAATCCCGCTCCAGTAAATTTTCGTTGTTCACTTTTTAATAACTTTGTATACACAGATAGATATAGCGATATGTGAAATGTGAATGGCGTCTGCTTGGAAAACAAACAAAATAATTAACACAGGGCTGGACAGCTCAGTTGGTAGAACACTGGTACGGTTGCTGGTTCGAATCCTGCTCAAAGTCAAATTTACCACTATCCTGGTAGCCGGCAGCATGACCTGGGTGTAGTTGTCGGTGGAATTCCGTAGGAAGAACCAGGAGAGTCCCGAGCCTATCATGGCCGAGCCAAAGGTACGACACATCATCACCATGGCTCCCTCCACCTTCACTGTATTCTGAACCTGAAAACAAAAATATAAAACAAAATCAGAAATCCATTATGATTTTATGGAAATTATTGTTTTACCTTTTTACACTTCTAGTTCTAACTTTAATTGGCCATTGTTATAATTAATTATTTTTCATCAGGAAGGTAGAATTATGCAAATAAGGCTTAATATATACGTCTGTGAAGAGCAAGCCTAATTTGCATAATTTTAACTGATCAATGATCATGTCAAAATCGTTACTGGATTATTAACGTTAAATGATACTTGTGATAACTATAACTCAACGAATGCTGGTCAACTCGTACACACGCCAACTCGTACACACCAACTCGTACACGCACCAACTCGTACACACGCCAACTCGTACACAAGAGGCTGGTCAACTCGTACATGTATGTGCCGACTCGTCATCACACGTTACCGGTCAACTCGTACACAAAAAGCTGTATCAAATATTGTTTACATTCTATCTATTGGATCATTGTTCGTACAATGTATTTCCCTGATTCATTATTGGATGTGTGTGATACAATAGTACTAGGCCCCTATAATTCTTTACTTTTTAAAATCCTTGGAGTTTATAGGAGGGCGCCTGACGCGTCTTTTCGATCCTAGAGCACTAGCAGCAGGATATTTCTCAAAGGCTAATCTTTACTTTTTAAAATCATTTTTGGTGGTGATAATGATTGTAAAATAAACTACAATTCTGTTCTTAATATTGACTGAATTGTCTTCTTGTTTTGGTTTTAGCATTTACTATTTTTTGTAACTATATTTCGAGACTGTATTTAATTCCTATATCTATACCGATTTTCGAAAAGTTCTTATTCCCACAAAACGTATTCCATAATAGGACATAAACACTCCGTCTTTACTCTGCAAACGAGTTTTGCGTAACTAGTTGCCAGTTGGCCTGTGTACGAGTTGACCAAGCTGTGTACGAGTTGGTGCGTGTACGAGTTGGCGTGTGTACGAGTTGACCAATTTGTGTACGAGTTGGCGTGTGTACGAGTTGGCATGTGTACGAGTTGACCTGCTTCGAACTCAACTGGTCTAACGTTAGTGAGTAATAGTGGTTTCATGGCTTCAGATTAGAAAACAAATAAAGGTACTTGAAAACATAAGGCTAGTCAGTTCATTTGGTAACATGAGAGTGTCAGTATTATTAGTATATTACTTTAAATTAGTCAGTTTTTCCATGGAGGAAGGAAGAGACGGAAAGAATTCCAACTGGTTTTCCACTGGGCACTGACCCCCACGGCCATCACTTGTTGTGCACTTTTTTTCACTGACTTCAGCTTCAATTCAGAAATTTGTTAAAACATAAACAGCAAACTGAAAGAAGATGATTTACAAACCTGGAAACCGAGCAGCTTTTCCGGGATGAACATGAAAGCCAGACCGAACGCACACACCGCCATCGTGTCCACCAGGATCCAAGTCCGCCGATTACGCGCCCACATAGCCACCAGGAAAACCAACACGAGGAACCCCGATCGCACGTACTCGATGTACGCTGGATCCAGCCACAGCGTGAACGGTATGCGATCGGTCTGGGTGCCTTGCGACTTCGGTGGTGCTCCGTCCTGCATCTTGACTGCTTACTCTTTCACAAATTAAGTCACCAGTGTTGATTTTTGGGCCCCTGTTTCTTTGCAAATTCGGTCCTTGTTTACAAAATATTGGAGCAGACAGATTCTTGATTTGCAAAAAAGTAGCAGACGCTGTTTTACGCGTGGGGTGAAAGGTCAATATTTTCTGGGCCCTCACAGGTACCCGGCAACGTGAACAGATAACTACAGGAATTGGTTACCAATGATTTGGAGCTGCTTAGAGGTAGACGTACACAAAGTCGTTTCTTCAACTTGAATTTGTTTTCAGTCACCCAATTTGTAAAATCGTAATCAAATTATTTGAATTTAATAGGATAACCTTACTTTCCTTTTTCCATGTTCATTTAAATTTCATTTACTACTCTTTATGTGATCCAAATCTCAAAATACTTCAATCAGGTAACTTGGCATACAATTTACACCTGGAAATAAGTTAAAATCATGAATATTCATTAGGTCCTGACACAGGTTAACCTGTGACCCTTTCCTCTGATGTTTCATATTGCATTTGGTGCGCAGCACACTTACTTGCCGGTAAGAAGAATCGAAAATAAACCTTCATTACTCCAAAATATACATTTTGTTTATAGATGAGGGGCACTATATGCCATAGAGTTTGTTGCTTCCACATTTGTACCAAGTCTTAGCATCCAATGTATTTTTTAAGCACCTTGAAGTTGAACATAAACATGATAACCAGGCATGGCATTAGTTATTTTATTTTTAGTAAACTGTGCAGTGCAGTGGCAGTGCACTGCACTCTGCAGCACTGCCACTGCAGCAGTGACTGCAGTGCATGCATGATGCAGTGCAGTGCGTGTTGTGTATTGTGCAGGATACCACACTTACCATTCCATAGTCTTGGTTCACAACGTTATTGGTGTGGATACTCGAATCGCACTGACCGGCACGCACATGACATACACATACATACATGTGCGTACAGCCTAGGTGATCCACACACGTCACACACGGAATTGTCACTGACTAATTTTATTAAATATTAAAATAGGCCCTACTGTAGGCCTAACGTTAATTAGGCTTATGTCTTGGGAATCGTGTAAAATTTCCCCCCGAAAACGGGGAGAAACACAGTGCACGTGCGGTTCAAAGCAGACTGATTTCAAGTGAGTGTGTGTTGTATTTTTGTTTTCAGAACAAATTTGTTCAGGTTGCGCCCCCATCCCATGCATGAAAGCTAGCTTATCATCATGGGCGACGTGAAGAATTTCCTGTACAGCTTCTGCGGCAAGAAGAAGGTGACCCCAAGTTACGAAGTCAAGAACTCTGGTCCCAAACATCGACAGCGGTTCCTGTGTGAGGTATGTCTACCGTCGTTCAGTCAACGAAATGTAAAGTTTCAAAATGATCAAAGGGACCCTGAATGGGGAAACTAATGATCCTAGTTTGGGATATAGTGTGATTGGTTTCATGGCTTCTGACTGCTAAACGAATAAAAAAAATAAGTGACAATTTTGGACTTCGCCAACATATGGCTGGATGGCTAAGTTGGTAGAGCACCGGTACAGTATTCTGAGGGTCACAGGCTCGAATCCCGCACCAGTCAATTTTTGTCTTTGTTCACCTTTCGATGACTGTTCACCTAATTCACCAACTTGTTCCTTCGTTCAGGTTCGCGTACCGGGCTACAATTATGTCGGAGCTGGAAATTCGACAGGGAAGAAAGAATCTCAGTCCAATGCAGCCAAGGACTTCCTTATGTACCTGGTCCGAGTTGGGGAAGTCAGGGAGTCGGAGATACCAGCCGTGGCCGTAGCTTTGGTAAGATGGAAACTCATTATTAACCCAAGACTTTGATGGACGCTAATCCGCTTGTCTTGTTGTTGGGTGAGGATGCAGAAAATCTGAGCATATTTTCATCAGCAGGGCCAATGTCAATGTCTTCTCCCCTATCTTCTCCCTTGTCTAGCCTCAGCAAGAAGATCTCGGGAGCCAGGGTCCGACTGAGCTCCCAGAAGGGATGGCTCCGGCTCCTCATGTTGCCTTCGGAGACGGGATGCCATCATCTCAAGGTAAATGAAAATCAAATCTTTCTGGGCATTTGATGATGAATAACTTCTTCTGTCTATTCCTACTGGTTCAAAATCTTTCGGAGATTGATCGTTTTCTATAATCTGGTCCAAAGCGATGGCACTCTTATTTGATGTTTCAAGGGTCGCTCAGGAAGGTACTATTTACAGATTCCTGTTACTTCCATCTTGAAAGAGGCAAGGCTATTTCTCCTCAGTCACGAGGGTACCTCTGTGAAGAGAAATGACATTTATGTAAACGTTGCAGCATCTAAAATTGACTATTACTGTGACCAGAGACAACAAGGGTACCTCTATGGGTAAGAAATATATTTGCTTCTGGTATGGGTATTAAAACAGGCCAATATACGAGAGCGACACTGCTTCCCACATTTACAGCAGGGAAATGCAGCTGCAGGTTCAGGGTCTGATGCTCTTCACTTCCTGTATGCTCTCTTTTGTGATATCAGCACCAGCAGAGGCAGTTGTCTAAGTCCCCTCTGTGTAAATCCCAGTCCTTGTCAACATTGATATTTGTGTTTGGTGGTTTTTTACGTCCCAGGCGACATGGGTGGTACCAGTGGAGCTGGGTTTGGCCAAGGAGATCAACAGGATCAAGGGATGCCCTCCTACCAGCGCAGCTTCTTCGACACCAGAGGGGAGAAGAGAAAGCTCGAAGAGGTCAGAAGATTCACTATCCTAAACGAAATTGGGCATCCTCATTTTTTTTTCACTGGGGGAATGGATCGTTCCCGGATTTCTCTTAAGCCCTGCCCACCTTTGCAATGGCACATGTTTGAGATACCGCATATGACTAAGTTTGACCGAGGTAATGGACGACAGTGACTGTTAGCAAACATTTTTAAGCTTTCGTGTCCTCCAATTCAATGCGAGGGTCTACAATGACCAGCAGGTAGGTTTCAAGTCTTATTGTATGAAAAGATCTAATATTACGGTTGGCCTAGCCTCAGCAAACTGTTGAAATGCTAGAAAGTATTCATTTTTAATTTGTTCAATAACATCAGTTAATACTCAATTTGTCATATTATTTTGAACAGTCAGAGAATGTGGACTTGAATGCCGGTATCCATGGCAATTGGACCCTGTCCAATTCGAAGTCCCGCCTCCATCAATACCTGCAGGTCAACCGACTGCCGGCCGACTACAAGTACTCCTCTGTCGGCCAGGATCACAACAGGTAACCATGGTAATAGGCTCTTAAGAATAGAACACTGGGAGAAGTTAAATTTGGTTTATGGCTGTGCATGGCGGAAGAACATATGATAGTGGAATTGCATAATACGCCATTAGACATTAATTGTACTCTTTTTGAGTTGTGTGGCTCTGAAAAGAGCTGGATATCTCAATGTTCCGGCCAGTATACTCTGGCTGTCTTCAGGAGAATTGAGATAATAAAGTTACAGCAGATTCTACCTTTGGTGCCGGCTTGGTTCTACAAATTGAATTTGTAGCAGTGGTCCAAACAGCTGTCAAATCACTGTGCCCTTGAAATGGTTCATTTTAAGCCGGTAGGCGTAATGAATGCAAATATTCATTAGCTTAAACCTAGAAATGTTTTCATGATGCAAATGGGAATCTAGTTCCACTATGCAACAAACAAAAACAGTTCCATCTTTTTACTTTTGGTTGCTGTGTGGAACTCTGTAACCTAGTAGGAACGGAAGAACTGAAGTCTCACATCTGTTATTGTCTCAGGACAATGTTCAGAACAGCATTGTCCTGAGACCGGTTGATATTAAGTTCCAGTGGGGAACCTTGGTTCCCCAAGGGAACTCACATTTCCTATTTGGTGAAGGTGTGGGAATACAGTTCCACTTTGCAATCCGAGTTCAGTTGCGTGACTCTGGTTGCATTCTGGAACCTAAGATCTACTGTGGAACTTCGGTTCTGTGAGTGATGTTCTAGCTTCAGTGCACCAGATCTGGGCTAGGAGCAGCTATGTTACGGAACCAGTAAAGTAAAGATATCTCTCATTCAGAAGATGACCATCCTGAAAAGGCAAAATGGCCGCTGTAAGGCATATCTCCTGATCTTGCCTCTCTTACGGAAGCACATTTCAGGCTTAACGTATATGGAGCTTCCCTAGTAAATACTAAAAATGATTTGCCAGGAAAGTTCCAATGAAACTCGTGTTGTAGAGCAAGAATGACATTCTGAGGTCTGTGAAATATTTCATGCAGCAATGGAAATGAGCAATCAAGCAAAGTTTCCAAAGCTGACGTTGAAACTTTAAAGTTAGTCTTCCGTCAGATCAAAGAGACTTTTCATAAGGGAGAGAAACTTTGGTACTAGTCGGGCAACGCCACTGAAAAGCCTGGCTAGTCTTGGGCCTTCCAAGACCTGGGACCAACCAGTAATCAAGTTTCTCTCCCTAAAAGCATTTGAAAACATTGCTGCACGAACAAAATAAACTCTGAGTTTAGGTGTGTGTGGACCTTTCAATGTACTGTAAAGATGTGCTAGAGACAGTCACATTAAACTTATTATCATTATCCTCCTCTGGATAACATCTTGGTGACTGTCTTTAACACTTCTTCATTGAAAGGGTCACATGCTTCTTGACCTCTGACCCTCTGACCTTGGCCTGGGATGACGCCACTCACTGGGGGCTAGCAAACCCGAACCTATTACCCCTTCAAACGGGGATTCAGCAGCCCAGATCTGGTGCACTGACTCCTGAAGGATGAACCATAGACCAGCAGCTCTCTCATTAAGAAGGTTGGTGAGTTAAAAGGCTAAAATGACAAGAGGACAAAAACATGCAAGTAAAGATACACATAAATGGATGAGAGGATCAGAACAAAGGGGGACAGAGTGACCAGGGAAACAGAGAAAGCAATTAACCTGGGAAACCAATAGACCTTGATTGCTATAATTATTGTGTGTTGGAATAGCTCCTTAGCTCCTAATAGCTTTTCACACTTGTGATGACTTGAGACGTGTCCTTACACAACTCTAGGTATACAGGTAACAGTTTTAAACTTTTCGTACTGATCGGCAAATATAATTTGAGGAAGTTATTATTGTCTTTACATATGGGCATGATGTTGTATATGACTTCATTCTTATATCCCGTTTCACAGGTCCTTCGTGGCTGAGCTGTCTCTATTCATAAGGTCAGCTCGTCGTAGTAAGTATACAACCTTGTTTCCTGAAATAATAAAGTATACTTTGATTTATTGTGGTATTCAGGATACCACACTTACCACAGGGAAATTCATGTGTGGTAAACTGTGTTACGCATGTGGGTTAGGGTTAATAATCTCCTGTACAGGGTGTCCCAGAAAAAAACCGCAACACTGTGTCGGGAACCATTATGTTAAAATTAAACTGTTTATCACTTCAAGATTCAGCTATATGATACAGCCATGTCTTGGCTATCACCATGTAAAATTTAAGCAAAATCGGGCTGAAATTGGGGAAAATATGACCAATTGAAAGAGTACTCTTTAAAAACAAATTTGCAGTATTCCAGAATAAGTGGTCAATCAATGCACACATAATGTGTATTGAAAGAAAGATGAAAATCGGGTTTTTAGGTTGGGTAATTCAGTCTTAGTTTTTTCCCTCAATTTCAGTCCAATTTTGCTCAAATTCTACGTGGTGATAGCCACGACATGGTTGTATCACATATCTGAATCTTGAAGTAGTAAACAGTTTAATTTTCATGTAATAGTTCTCGACACAAAGTGTTTTGTGGGACACCCTGTATAACTCTTGTACTTTGTCCCTGTAGCCATCCACGCAAGGGAGCAGGGCTCCAACAAGAAGACTGCCTCCTTGTCTTGTGCCCTGTCTCTGGTCAGGCAGCTGTATCACATGAGAGAGATTGAGGCTTTCACTGGCGAGACCAAGAGACGCAAGACAGAAAGTGTAAGTTCTCTCAGTAGTCAGAGTCCCGTCACAAAAATGACGATGATCAAATTGATACAAGTAACAATCTGCTGTCAACTGCTCATCAACCCCAAATTTTTTCTGAAATATGTAAAATGCTTGGAGTTAGGAAGGCCTGACATTTCAATCTTAGTAGGGTCCTTGGAGTTTGCAGAGCCTTAGCAGGATCCTGCTACATCAGGCTCTACGTCAGGCCCTCCTAACTCCAAGCATCCTATAATAAAGTTGATAATACTGAGAGATTGACACAGCAAACATACATTACATAAATAGACAACCCAGTATAATTTGAAAGTTACAAAAACTTAATAGTCACAAAATTTCTATTGGGTAGCCTAGGACTGATTTTGTAGTTGGTAATGCAAGAACTTAGCACGTCTGATTCAGAGTTGTAAAAAGAAATACGGTGGAACACTTGGCAAATTCAAACAAATTCTTCACTCTCCTTGTTTAAGTCGGCGTGATTTTCGTCAGCAGCGAAGCACCAGTGAGAAATGGAAGTCAATGGAGTTGAAATTATGTCTGTATGCCAAGAACTCACTCATTACCTCGACCTCATTGAATATTCATTTGACCCTATGACCTCATTGAATATTCATTATTATAATTCTATCATTACCCTCCAGTTGGAGCCGTACAATGTGGCATTAGTGCCTGAGGTGGAAGCCAAGTTGACCAGCACCCTCGAAGAACTCAACATTCAGGCTGTGCCAGAGTCTGTCATTCAGGTAAGCAGATTTCATGCTCTGCTAGCCCTAAGCATAGAATCAGTGCTTACATAAGCAGGAAATTCTGTGCTTAGAAGAATTCATGGATAAGCAAGGAAATTCCAGTTCTGTGTGTGCGAAGTTTGCATAACTTTAGAATTCTCGATTGCTTGACATGTCTACACGTGGCTGTGTGTTTTGCATCAAGTTCACGGTGGATGACATCATTGCAATGAACCCTTCATTGATAAAGGCGAAAAGTGTACGGTAAAGGTATATGAGAAATGCTTTGTGGGACAATGCGCGCTTAAATTCAGTCTGCAACATTCCATAGCCAAGCTGTCCTCAAAAAGGTTCCATGAGGTCTGTTCCGAAATGGTTCAGGCTACTGTAGTTATTTCAACCCCTGCTGAAATTAACTACTTCCATTGTCATTTCTTGTCTTTCCAATCGCAGGATGAACCGGTCACGCTCACCACCGACAAGAGCGACCAGAAGTTTGACAACCCAGAGGGACCACGGGGGGCCTACGGGGTGTCATGGTCGCCCCCTCAGCCCAACTGGAACCCTTGGCTCAACTGTAACATCGACGAAGGGCCTTTAGCTCAGGTAAGCTCCAAAAGTCCTTCTTTATTAAATCATTTTTCCTAAGAACTTTATTTCACATACAAACAGAGACAAATGACAATGGACCATTTCGGCTTTGTTCTTAAGCCCCGCCCACCTTAGCAATACCACATGTTTTACATACTGCATGTGACCGATTTTGACCGAGGTAATGGACGACAACGACTGTTAGCAACCATTGTTAAGCTTTCACGTCCTCCAATTGGTCAATATTTGACAAGCTGGAAGGGTCCGTTGGGACCCTACCAACCTAGGGCTGGATGACTCAGTTTGTAGAGCACCGGTACAGCATTCATAGTATCGTGGGTTCAAACCGCACGCTCCAGTCAATGTTTCTTTGTTCACATTTCATTACCTACCTTGCTGTGTAGTATAAATTGTCTGACCAAGGTTTAAATGGCTAGTTCTTTTCCATTTTCTCGGTGGGGGCTGGTTTTTATTTCCTAGATGACATTGGAGCAGGTCAGTCACGAGATTTACCAGGACAATCAGCAGAAGCTGCAGGACTCCAGATTCCAAAAGGTAAAAATTTCTTCATCAAATTTCTTCCATTGATCTTTTTTTATAAATTTCCCCTACTGCCTAAGATGATGTGATACAATGTTTCATTGTTTCAAGTTCCTGGCTATAATGTTCATAGTTCACTGTATGACGTTGTACATTTGGTAAAGTTATGCTTGGAGTTAGGAGGGCCTGACGTTTCGATCCTATCAGGATCTTTCTCTTTAGCCTTAAAGAAAGATCCTGCTAGCAATGCATTTCAGGTTGATGAGCAGTTTGCAGCAGTTTATTACTTGTTTTGGGTAAAATTACGACAGAACTTGAAACTTGACAGAAGCCAAAGCTTGTACAGGGTCTGCCCACTTTACAAGGAAATATTTGTATGATTCATTAAAGGATCGAGTTGTTAATAGTAAATGCTGTCGCACTAATTCTAGAATCATAACTTTTTCGGTGGGTTTCTTCCGTAGATGTTGGAGGAGCGCCACTCCCTCCCTATCTTTGAGACGGAGAAGATGATCATCGATACCATCAATCGCAACCCGGTCGTGGTCATCCGTGGGGCCACAGGCTGCGGCAAGACCACCCAGGTGCCCCAGTTCATCCTGGACAGCTTCATCCGGGACGGGCGGGGCGCCTTCTGCAACATCATCGTCACTCAGGTGAGGTCGGAGTTCGAGTTCCATCCCCCCCAACTTAGACAGAGATTCTGGAAACAAGGAACAATTCTTCAGGCCTGGGCCCTGCTGTGGGGTCTTGGGCTTCTATAACCCTAAGCTTGAACTATCAACTTCAAGCCCCTGCTTTGTCCTGGATCACAGTTGGCACTTTTTATAAACCTGATTGACAGATTGAGTCCACATTGCTCATGGGCTGTATCCAGAAGGTGGGATTTATTGATTTGGGGGCATGTCTGTTCTAGTAAAGTCCTAAACTGACAGGAGGATGATTTCAGGCCCGGAGGCCCAGACCTGGGCTGGCTTTTTAATGGCTAGGCCCAACCAGAATGAAAGTTTCTCTCCCTAAAAAGCATTACAAAGTACAAACATTACTACTATTAAAGTAACAGCACCACGACATGAACAACAAAACCGTTTATTAGTCAGCGAGAATAACTGGGAATCTGAAAGCCCTTGTAGACCCTAACCCTTTTCAATTAGAATGTCTTGAACGGAGCCCCTGCTTCATTTATAAAATTACACCGAAACCTAAAAGATATTTAAAAAAGTGAACAAAAGTTCTTCTTTCTTTGGCATTGATTCTGCAGCCTCGTAGGATTAGCGCCGTGTCCATCGCTGAACGCGTTGCCGTGGAGAGAGCAGAGGACTTAGGACTCAGTGCGGGCTACTCGGTCCGCTTCGACACCATCAGGCCCCGACCGCAGGGAGCCATGCTCTTCTGCACCGTGGGTGAGTTCCAGCTTGGTTCTTCGACAAGTCCTTTTCTTCTTCTTGAGCTATAAGATGTAGACTCCAATCGATTGATGATTGTCTGTTGCTTTCGGCAGGTACTCTTCTGCGTAAGCTGGAGGCTGGACTGAGAGGCGTGTCCCACGTGGTGGTTGATGAAATTCACGAGCGGGATCTCAACGTAAGTAGGAGGAACAACTCTCTTTTAACCTTTGTGGAAAACTCATTTTGAAAACAGCGCCGGCGATCGATGACTAGAAGCTTTGTTAGTGTGACTGCGCTGTTCATTTTCTTGAAACAAATCTATTCCTAGCACAAAACGGCAGCAAATTATAGAGGATGTAGACAAAAAGAAAGTCTTTTTAGCTTTTGAGAAAGATCCGTTTAGATCACAACATCAGACCCTTCTTCTCAGCATATTTCAGGTAATATGTTTTGGTTTGTGAGCAGTTTCTTACTTGTAAAAAATGAAAAAGAATCTGTGCTGTCCATTGAGGCTCACTGCTTTCCAAAATGCAAGTTGAGGTAAACTGCAACAGCGCCCTCTTGTGACTTTGATTCCTGAATTCTCTGTGGACAATTCCATACAGCTGCTATCAAGTAGGAAATGCTGCTTAAAACAGATTTTTATGCTCAGCAAAAATTCAGGATTCATTATCCGATGTTGTCCTTCCTTGCAGACAGATTTTCTTCTGGTGGTCCTCCGGGACATGCAGCAGGCCTTCCCTGAAATGAGGATCATTCTCATGTCGGCCACGATCGACACCACCATGTTCAGTCAGTACTTTGGAAACTGTCCCGTGGTGGAAGTGTATGGAAGATCCCATCCTGTGCAAGGTCAGTAGAGTCTAGGGGCCTTTACGAAATGGGGCTTTGAGGCTAAGCTTGGGATTTAGTATGCTACCGCCATTTTGTGTCCTAAATGAAATAAAGGGCTTGAGATACATGGCGAAGCTGGAGCCTTTCTTCTGCTTCATCATGTGGCCCAATCCACCTTTTTAGCAGGTCACCATCAAACCAGTCGGTCCTAACTACATGAAGTTATTAAACCACAGTTCTTCGATAGTCATGGATATTCATGAGGACCTTTTGCATGATGAGTACACCCATGCTTTATGAATATCCCGAGCCTGATACATATTCATGAGTTATTGAGCCAAGGTTATGATTTTGATTGGCTGGCTTGCAGAGTATTACCTGGAGGACATTGTGCAGATGCTGAACTTTGTGCCGTCGGCTAACACCAGGAAGAGTAAGAACAAGAGCAGAGATGATGATGATGAGGAGGAAGCAGAGGACGAATTCAGCGTGAGTCTGTTCGTCCTTCTTGCACACATTGAGCAGAATAGCCCCTCTAGTGATCAGATACCCCCTCTAGTGATCAAATAGCCCCCTCTAGTGATGTAAAGCCTCTCTTTGTAATCAAATAGCCCACTCTTAAGGCAGACTAACCTCTCTAGTGACCAAATGCTTGGAGTTAGGAGGGCCTGACATGTCTCGATCCTAGAAAGATCTTTCTCAAAGGCTAATAGCAAATGAAGTTGCAAAATATCTCCATTCATTGGGAAAATAGCCCCATGTATTGTTTTAAAAATCAGAAGAGCCTAGTCAAGTGGCCAAAATAGCCCCCTCTAATGGCGACATAGCCCTGTCAGAATCCTGTTGTGATCTTTCTGCATACAATTCCTCATCTACAGGAGAACATGAACAAGCAGGTATCCAACCAATACTCGGAGCGTACACGTAATGCCATGGCCATGATGAGCGAGAAAGAGATGAACTTTGACCTCATGGAGGTAATTTGCCAGGATCCATCTTTCTTCTGTTTTCTTGCCAATTCACCAAAGTTGTGCGGTCCTAAATTTTTTGGTAGGAAAGTTCAACATATCACTGCATACTTCTGAGCTGTGCTATTTGTTATCACCATTTTTTCTTTTATGATTATTAAAACTCTCTCATTATTTTTCATATTTGGACATTACATTATGGTGAATTGTCTGGTCTTTGTGGCCTCAATCATAGTGCATCAACCATTTACATTAATTAGTACTCTTGTTAATTAGTGTAGCTGGTTGGTTGAGCACTGGTAGTTTTTGTTAGAGAGGTCTGAGGTTTGAGTCCTGTATTGCTCAAATTATCTTGCCTTTTTGGTGTGTATCACTGCCAGGCCCTGCTGACCTACATCAACAACCTCAAGGTGCACGGTGCCATCTTGGTCTTCCTCCCCGGATGGAACTGGATCTTCGCTCTTATGAGGCATCTACAGGACCATCCCAAGTTTGGTGAGCTTGAATCTAGGCCGGGAAACCACTGTATCAGTGGAAAATATTATGTGCAGGATTAGCAATGTTGCAGTTTAGAGTAAAGGCAAACCTGAGATGGAGAATCAGGTTTTTTGTGGTAATTGGACTTTGTTGATGGCCATTTTGCAGGTGGTCGTGGTTACCTGATCCTACCATTGCACTCCCAGATTCCCAGGGAAGACCAGCATCGAGTCTTTGAACCTGTGCCAGAAGATGTGACAAAGGTAACACCCAACCACACCCAACCCCACCCAACGAGACCCAACCCAATGGGACCCCAGCCAACCCAACCCAACCCAACCCATCAGACTCAACCCAACCCAACTTAGCCCAACCCAACGAGACCCAACCCAACCCAACCCACAAAACCCAACCCAACGAGACCTGACCCAACCCAACCCACAAAACCCAACCCAACCCAGCCCAACCCAACCCAACCCAATAAACCCCAGTATGTTGTGTTTTGTTGTTTGTCAGTATCGTGCATTTTTTACCCCTTTATGCTTCTTTGACTTCTCTCTTTGCTTCATCCTCAGATCATCTTGTCCACCAACATTGCGGAGACCAGCATCACAATCAATGATGTGGTGTATGTCATTGACATCTGCAAGTGAGTCCATGCCTATTCAAGTTTCATTCAGACCCCAAGTATTAATTTGCAAATTCACATCACTTTGAATCTAATGAACCAACCGAAAAAAAAAATTGTAGTAAGTTGTGAGAGTTGTCGGGCCAATCCGTCAGTTTGGTCGAAGATTTGTACTTGGTTTACATTTCAGTTATTCGTTTATTTATCAATTTATTTGGGAAATTGTTGACGTTAAGATTAACAATACAAACAGCAATGCAATCAGGTGTTGTCAGGGAATGATCAAAATCATGAAAAAAAACACCCTGTCATCAAAAGATGTGTGTATCTATGAAATAAAGGTGTTATTTAAAAAGGCAATGTACTGGTTTGTTGTCCTAAGACTTTGTTGTTGTTGTTGTTGTTTTCAGAGCCAAGACAAAGCTGTTCACGTCCCACAACAACATGACCAACTATGCCACCATCTGGGCCTCCCGGACCAACCTGGAGCAAAGACGTGGACGAGCTGGTCGTGTCCGTCCTGGCTTTGCCTTCCACCTGTGCAGCCGGGCACGCTTTCAGAAGTACGAATGGGTCAAGCACTTTTCCTTTTAGTTTTGCCTTGTTCCTTCCTGAAACAATCTCAACTCCCTGGGGAGTATAAAGTCCTGGTTGCTGTAAAGCGCACAAAGGCTAATCAAGCAAACATAGCCATCTCTACCCTCACAGGTACCCATTTACCCAGGCTCCTGGGTGAAGAGGAGCAACATGGGACAAAGCGTCTTGCCCAAGGATGCAAGCACCCCTTACCCATGGCTGAATTTGCTGAATAATATGGCTGAATAATATGTAGATTTATAAGAAGATCTGGAGTATGACACGCCAGACCACGGTAGGCTACAGCACCCCACAGAAATAAGAAGCCAAGGATGATGGTCAGTATTGCCAAATAGCCTTAGCTCTGAAGAGACCAATTGCCGATGCTCTTCGTAGATGCTCCTTCAATATCACCTCCAAGTCTCTGACTAGCTTGTCCCTGCTCCCTTCCTTCCTCTTCTCTAGACTGGAGGAGCACGCCACGCCAGAGATCTTCCGCACGCCCCTCCACGAACTGGCACTAACCATCAAACTCCTGCGGCTGGGTAACATCGCTGACTTCCTGGGCAAGGCCATCGAGCCGCCTCCACTGGACTCCGTCGTCGAGGCCGTCGCTGGTCTGAAAGGTAACGCCCCTGACCCCAAACCCTTCCCTCTCTGAGAAAGACCAACCAGACCTGTAATTGAAATGTTTAATGGGTGATGTACCTCTTTCATTTGTCACTGACAGAAATGCACGCCCTTGACCCTGAAGAGGAACTGACGCCCCTGGGTAAGATCCTGGCCAAGATGCCCATGGAACCCAAGCTGGGCAAGATGATCATCCTAGGATGCACCTTATTGTGAGTAGCAGCTTCTACTCACAACATTTATTTATTTTCAGTCCATTCCATTTTTATAGTTAATGACTTCGTTTCTCATTCTTTAAGTCCCATTATTCTGTTTGTAACACTGAGAAGTCTTTATTTAGCTTTGCGGGCTGACTAGCATTATTTTAATTCACTTTTGAAGAAACATCTTGTTTTACTTAAGTTTATACCAAATCTTGATATAAGACTTTAATCTATGCATAGTGGAATTACTAAATAAGGTAAGATTTGCTGTAGCACCATGTACAAGAATCTCTTCTGTGAGTGTGTGGTTCTGAGAAGAACCGGTGGTGAACACTCGACCCTCCTTAAGACGAACAGAGCAGACTGTTTGGAGCATCGAGTGTTCACCACCGGGTTCTTCTCAGAACCACTCTCTCATAGAAGAGATTCTTGTACATGGTGCTACCTCAAATCTTACCTTATTTACGGTATTTCGGAGATCGCTGATTCAAATCCTGCTCCAGTAAATTTGTTTTGCTCACTTTTCAATGACTTAAATTTTACTCAGTTTCCCTTGTGGTTATTTGATGATTATTTACAAAATGTTATCCTAAACCTCATGGTAATTTTCTTTTTTATACGTGGCAGTGTTGGCGATGCCATGGCCATCATTGCAGCCAGCACGGTGTTCTCCGAGCCGTTCGTGACCCACATGGGCAAAGTGACCAACCTACACAAGTCCTACTGCGGCATCCGACACAGCGACCACATCGCCGTCCTAGGCTGCTTCCAGGAATGGGAACAGGCTCTGTGAGTACAGGCACTATTGGCGTTTATAAAATGGAGGCTCAGGCTCAGACTCCATTTCGTTACTCCATTCTAAAATAACAGGTATCGAAATAGAGACTTTTGGCGATATTTAAAGAAATGCTGCATCATGTTTTTTCTCAGGTGTAATGGAGGCGAAGACGGCGCCATGAATTACTGCGACCGTAAACAGCTGCAGATGACCTCTCTGCGTATGATATACGAGGCTAAGGTACGTGAACTTTGCACCTACAAAATGTTGGGATTCGAACCTGTTGCATCCCCACTCACAACACTGAAGCAAAAATCCTACCGTCTAGAATGATAACCCACTGCTTCTTGCAGTATTGGAATTTACCAATAGGTTTACTGCACTGTTGGGAACTAGGATTGAGGGAGGTTCCTAGCCAAAAATCCCAAGGGGTCGGAGGGATACTCCAGCGTGATGAATTTTTTATTTGTTTGGTTTTCCAGAATCAACTGAAGGACATTCTAGTCATGGAAGGATTCCCAGAACGTGAGTATATCCTGCTCTGTATCTAGAAAATAATTGTAAATTTTAGGTGTTGTTAAAATGTCTTGTAACCATTTTCAGGTCATTTTGATTGATTTCATACGTGAGTCGCCGCATTACATTCAAAGTGCTGCAGCGCTGTAGTTACCGCAAATTTCGCCAGCTCGGAAGAGCTACCATAGATGTCAGGCGATGATGAGGACTTGAAGCTGCTACCACTCCATTTTTACTTGATAAATGTAGATCAAAGAGATTTGGTGTTGCTAAGCTTTAACGCCAGAGCACACTGGCCAAGATGTCGAGATATTCCCTCTAACCGGTCCTTCTCAGGACCACACACCTTCCAAAAAGAGTGTTATACATAGTGTCTCCGCAAGCCATATTTTAGTTCTAGTCTTTCCACCATGCACAACTTGAAATCCTACTTATGACAAATTTTGTTTTCTTTTTGAAAATGGAAGCTGTAATACCTTACTCTACTACATTCCTCATTTTTTACCCTTGAATTTTCAGAATGTCTGGAGCCGGATTATTTCAACTACGGCGGTCAGGACGTGAAGCTGGACGTAGTGGTCACCTTGCTGGCCATGGGTCTGTCCCCCAACGTCTGCTACCACAAGGAGAAGCGTAAGCTGCTGACGACAGAGAACAAGGCCGCCCTCATTCACAAGTCCTCGGTCAACTTCAGCAAGTTTGAGCAGACTTTTCCCTCGCCGTTCTTTGTCTTCACGGAGAAGGTAAAGGCGACGTCATGTCACGCTGCCTCCATCTTTTGCCACGGATTTGCATATTTGAGCTGTCAAATAAACTGTTAAGTAAAAAAACTTGGGTTCAACCTTATGAGAAAATTCATCCTCAGCAAGAAATTCTGTCTCTAAATTTATATTGATCTGAAAAGTTGGGATCAACCCTTAATGCACTAGGTCTGTGGACTGTTCAAAACAAGCGAGAGGGTGCGGACTAGGTGTGGACTCGAGGAAGCTAAATGAACACTTCCAATGGTGTGGTATGATCCTTGGCTGACTGGTATTATTCATGCTCTCTGTCGGACAGATTCGTACTCGGGCGGTGTCAGCCAAGGGTATGACCATGGTGTCTCCACTTCAGCTTCTCCTGTTCGGGGCCAGGATGGTAGAATCCTGCAACAGCATGATCAAGCTGGATGACTGGTATGTAAAAAGCAATATACCCCCTTCTGTTTATTTAAGGACCATTTTCTTTTGAGAGGCTATCAATTAAAGGTACAGTACAGAATTGGTTACAAACCTAAACAGAAATGTTCACATATTTATCTATAATTTTGATACACAGTATAAAGATGGACATGATGGAAACCCCCTGCTTAAATATTTCTGCCTGAAATGCTAAATTTCTTTAGAAAAGTGTAAAACAAATAATTTACATATTGGGGAGATCAAAAACATTCTATGTTTTTATTAGAAATAAAAATTTCATAATATGTCCGCTTGAACTCAAATTTTCACAGGAATATTATTTCATGTAGGCCTCCATGTTGGATCAGACAAAGTGTCGTTGCTGTTCTGTGACCATTACCAATCATGTATTATACCTTTAAAAAGAAATTGAACTTCTGATATTTCTTTAAATTTGAAAGAAAAATCCATACTTTTATCTTTTTTTTCAAAATTCAAGAGAGATTACAAATGCATGAAAAGCACAGGTAATACAGGTAAGCTTGATTCATTTGAGGAAGGCACATTGATGTTACATAAGGCATGGATTCTTACCTTCGTGCTCTATATAGATGATGTTCAAAGCAGCTGTGTTGTACATGTACAATGACTGCCATTAACAAGGGGGAACCACACACAAGTCAATGACTCATGCCCCAGCAATGCTCTACTTAGTCCACTCCTAAGTTCCATACCATCCCACCCACATCATCAGTCCTAGCTGCACACATGACTGGCAAGCAGACAAGAGACCGAATGTCTAGGACTTAGAGGGTCAACGCCAGAGGTCAATGCTCACTCCACACGGCCCTAGCTGGCAGGCTTGCAGGCTGGCTGTGGGAGTGATGATGGGCTGCCAGTCCGTGGCATGTCTACCCAAAACATACACACGGGAAGTTAATGCACTCAGAAGACTCCAAAAACTGCAGTCCCATTAGAAAAACACATGTTTGGAATTAAACTTACTTACAGGCTAGGTAAATCTGATACTGGCTAGGGCTTGAAATCACACAGGAGGCTATGGAGAAAGCGGCTGCGCCTGTTACCATAGATACGTGCATAAATACAAGCCGTAGCCAGATAATTAAGTACACAGCCTTTCCAATGGTTTTTCAAAAAGGGAAACTGACTGGATTAATTTTGAGTCACTGAAAGTGAACAAAGAAATATTAACTGGAGCAGGATTCGAACCAGCGACCCTCGTATGGCTGGATAGCTCAGTTGGTAGAGCGTCTGTACGGTATTCCAGTGGTTGCTGGTTCAAATCCCGCTCCAGTAAGTTTTTCTTTGATTTATCTGAAAAATCAATACAAGTAATAAGCTGCTGCAAATTGCTCATCAGCAAAAAAATAACCCGAAATTTATAAAATGCTTGGGCCTGACACGTTTTGATCCTAGCAGGATCTTTCTCAAAGTCTAAAAATGATAACATTTACCACTTGAAAAATCAATTCAAAAGCAATCAATTTTCGTTTATTTTCTTTCTCCCCCTCCTAAGGGTCCAACTCGTAATGCCTCATGCTTCAGCGGCCAAGATTGTAGCCCTGCGTCCAGCCGTTGAGGCCCTCATCTTCAACATGACGGCCGATCCTGATAACATCATGTCGCCCTCGCCCCAGGACGAGGCCCTGCTCAATATCATACGGGAGCTGTCCTCTCCAAGATCCGGCTTCTTTGGGAACCCAGACGGGGGCTCGGATGATCAAGGGTGAGTTGACCGTGCTGGGGCAAGATGGTGAAGATGGGGACGGGGCAGGGCGGGTCGAGTGTGGCAGGGCGGGCGGGGCGGTTGCAAGGTGGTTGGGATCAGAAAGGTGGAAAGAATGGTTATAGTTCATCGATTACATACACCTTTTCAAAAACTGTAATTCATTGCCACATCAAACATTTCAGCATTTTTTCCACTTTTTCATCCTTTTTTTTTATTGCAGACGGAGCAGCGGTCCTCCGGGTGGACAACGGTTCCGCTTCTCCAACCCCCCAGGCTACTCAGGAGGAGGGCGTGGCGGAGACAGGGGCGGTGGCTTCAGGGGCGGATTCCGCGGGAACAGGGGAGGTGGAGGTTTTGGGGGCGGGGGCTACGGCGGAGGGGGTGGTGGTTACGGTGGAGGGGGCAGGGGCTACGGCGGAGGTGGGCGTGGTTTCGGGGGTGGGGGCGGTGGCCGAGGCTTCCGGGGAGGAGGTGGGGGATTCCGAGGGTTCGGTGGTTATCAAGGGGGACGAGGGAGGGGCGGGGGTGGCTATAGAGGTGGGTATTAGAAGAGCAAGTACCACAAATGGAAAGACTCATCACCAACTTGTTATCTGCCTGATATTATAATAAAAAAATGTGAAGCGAGAAGTTGATAATGGATTTGAAAGGATAAACTCCAGATTGATTAATCAAAATCACTATAACGAACGACTGCTACTACAAACAATTTCTGTGGATTCCTGCCGTGTGTGTTTGTTATAGTGGCGTTCCACTGTATCACACTGTATACATTCTTATAGGCCAGTTTTTTTCTTAGTGCTGTTTCTTGGTATTGCACGTCTTTTTTTTTTTAAGAATTGGACATAATAAGGTTCATAACCTGATCCCATTGACTCTGTTTATTAAAGGCAGTTTAACTTATACATGTATGTGGTTTATTTTCACAAGTGGGGTCTATTTTCCCATTTTTTCCCTTACAGGATGTATACATTGTTGTTAATTTTTAACGTATCATGAATTTTAAGAGTTATCAAGCTTTTATGAAAAGTTTCTTGAGCAAGTAAACCTTTACTACTTACATGAATCCTTTGAGAAAAGACTGAATGGTATGCAGATTGTAACCACTGACATATTGCTGTTACGATTATGTTTATTAAGCACCACTGTTTAGTCAAACGTATGACCCAAATACTGTACAGTCTTTTAGTACTTCTGTTTTAAATGTCCTAAGAAATTTTTCAAATTACTCAAGTAAAAACATTTAGCCTTCGATAAAGATCATGCTAGGATCGAAACGCGTCAGGCCCTCCTAACTCCCAAGCATTTTAAGAAATCACTGTTAATATTAGAATTGAAATAGTCATCAACAAGACCCTTAATTTTGTATGACTTCTGTCATATTTAACTACATACAGTTTTTGTTTTTGTTTGGAGACATGGAATAAATAATACCTTTAAACTGATTCAGATGTGTACCTGGTTAAAATGTATTGGTTTGTCCTAAAAATAACCACTTGTTCATCGTATTGAATATTCTGGACATATACATGTATAAAGGCAAAACAAACCTAAACAAATTATACATGATAATAAACAAATAAACAAGAATACACCAGCTGGATTCAATTGCAGCAAGTTCAAGTAAACAGTTAGAACATTGCACAAAGTTGTGTCAAAGAAACACAAAAAATGGTAACTGGTTGTTTTCTGAAAATTGTGACCAATGATTGTGATAATATATTTATGTTACATTTATGATAAGCAATTTGTAAAAACTAGCTGAAAGGAATGCATACTTTCTTTCTTAAGATAACATAATATGTGACATACTTTACCTTTAAATACTTTCCATTTCTTTAAACTGTAGCTGTCTTCAGTAAATCCTAATACATGTAGTGAAATGGAGATACAAAATTTCATAGACATGAGTAAAAATGTAAAGAACCACATTTTTTGACAAATTTAAACCAAAATGAGACGTGTGTGTAGTTTTTCACTTTTGAAATGTTCATATAAATTGAACAACTAAAAATAAAAATGTAAACTTCATTCCACTGACACTTTAATGGCAAGACATTCCACAAACTCTTGATTTCCTGAAAAGATTTTTGGAGTACAGGATATGAAAATGACACCACTTGAGCGAGAAATTCCTGGGATAACTTAAAAATGATTTTTTGTTTTGTTTTGGCACAGCAAATTACCCACCGTCTGTAAACCAAAACCACATTGAAACTCGGCATGGCTGGCTAAATAATAAACAGCTGTGGAGGAAATGACATTGGAACAAACTGACCTTCAGGCGTATATAATGAATGCTCTTGTTTTAGAGTCAGTAATCGGAACAGCTACCGAAACCAGAAGTTCATTTCTTTGCCAAACAGGACGTCGATTTGCAAGTTGTAATGTAGTCCCAGATCGGACAATTGATCCCCCGACTGATCTGTGTTCTCGAGAGCTCCGTGCTTGTTAGACCAAGCATGGAAGTGTTTCTACCACTGTGGTCCAAGCAAAGTGGATGGCAGTACTTGTCAGATGTGGGAGCAAGTAATTTTTGTGTCCAAGTCCAAGTCAAGTCACAAGTCAAAGCTGATACATGTTTTTCCAAGTCATTCACATTTAAGTCACAAAAATAACTGGAGTCTGACTCGAGTCCAACTCAAGTCCAAGTCACACAACTCAAGTCAGCAACTCTGGTGGTTGAGCAGGAGATTCTCTGGTACCCAGCCCAGATTTAATACTGGAACAAGAGTGGTCCTATTTTTAGTACATGTAGGTCCTAGGACTCCTGTTTGATATACATAACTGAGAATGTCATGATGTAGTTTGGAGTGAGGGCTTTCATGATACTCGAGGATGAAGCTAAGGCTGACTTGTTCATAGGCTGTCAAGGCAAAGGTCAAGGTTTTTCAGTGCCTTCCCAGGCTTCAGGCCTTGAGGGTGAGGTACAAGCCCTTAGAATCAAGCTTCAAGGCAGCCTGAAGGCTAAGGGGAAGAATCAGGGTGCTACATCACTGGCATTGATGGGCACTCAGCATTCAGCACCCAGGCTAACAGGCTTATTTCAATGATAAACAAATTCATCAATCTGACTGAGTTTTGATCAGTTTGTTAAATTACTTGTGGATTACTTGCAGATTAACAAGTCCTACATTTCAGCCAAATCAGTAATTAAACTACAACGCAAGGCATTCACATGATGCAATTCTCTCGCTTTTTTTTAAATACAAATTTCAGTTTTGTAAACTTTTCAATGAATTCCAAATTTCACTAAAAATGTTTGAATTTTAGAAACTTTCTTAGTAGGCCCTATCTCCAATAAATTTCAAAGCTCATTTGAATGGAATATTTTTTTTAAATTAAGTTAAAAAAAGACAAAGTTGCGATAAAAATCGGCAGAATTTGCGTTATTCCTGAGATTTCAGAGCGGCATTTATTAATTAGTATAAAGTTTCCATTTTTCTAACCCCTCCCACCGTCACATGGGCCCAGGATCCGCCCCCAATAAGTAAGGCGGCAAAAGTTATCTGTGTAAAAACCCAGACTTCACTATAACTATTTGATGTGATATTGAGTACATGGTACCAGACTATAAGATAAACTTTACTTGGGCTAGTGTTGAATGCCATTGCATTCTGTTGTGCATTGTGTGGTGAGCAGACGATAAGTTGGACTACATTGCACCTGTACGTTATACGTGTGTGGAGTGTGTGTGCACTCACAGGGTTGCAAAAAACATGGCCGGACCTAACTGGAGTTTGGCAGCGATTCGACGGCGGAGTTCGCCGACAATTCGGCCGGTTTTCCTGCTGTTGGCTTGCTTGAGTGTTGCTGCTCTGGCCCAGGAGTCGGCAGTGCCGTGCTACGACGAGAACGGCCGTGCCCAGCGCTGCCAGCCCGAGTTCGTCAATGCTGCCTTCGAGTTGGACGTGGAGGCGACCAACACTTGCGGCCAGTACCAGTCCAAGCGGTACTGCCGTCAGACCGGTGTGACCGGAGCCACCAGGGCCTGTGCTTACTGCGATGCCAACTCTAGGCGTTTCAGCCACCCTCCCAAGTACCTGACCGATTATCACAAGGAGAATAAGATGAGTTGGTGGCAGAGTGATACTATGAACGAAGGAATTGGATATCCCAACTCTGTGAATCTCACCATTTCACTTGGTAAGGCTTTTAAAGAATTCTTCAGAATCCGGATTTTGATTTAATTAATTAAATTAGGGGGTCTACCTGATTGATTTTGGTCCCCACTTTAAACTTTGCTGGTGTAGGCCCAATGATGATAATGTGAAAAATTCCCTTATCTTTGCGATTATTTTGTACCCAAACAATTTCTGAATTGGCGAGACTGACTTGGAAGTTGGAAAGCATGAATACATTAAAATAAATGATTGATTACCGTAACTAATCTTGGCCAACCTTGACATTTAAGAAAGTGCACAGTTCCTTTACTTCTCTATGAACTTTGTACGTGACCCACGGATATATATAGCAAGGTGCATTCTTTTTTCATGTCTATTCTCAAAATATTCTACAATGTTTTTCTGTTCGACCCGGCAGTGAAAATATGTTAAAACGCAATAATTTACATGTCTGTTTTTGGTTACCTTGAAACTTTATAGCCATAATTTTAGGGGTGGGCGGTACCAGTAAAAAAGTTTTACTTAAAAAAGGCAAAATAAAATTAGTGTTTCTATTCTGCATTCAGCAAGCTGCACTAATAAAGGGCTGAAAAATTAGGTTAATTGCCCAGTCCTGAGACCAAAAGACCGAAGTTCAGATGCAAATTTTCATGAAAAAACTGAATAGTGTTTTTTTTATTAAAGCAAATTAAAGGTCCCACACATCGAGTATCACTGCTCAGACAAGTTCCGAGTTCAGGTATCAAAATAAAATCTTTCCACACTTGTTGTAAACTTGTCAAGAAGGTCATGAAATTCTTCACGTTAATTTGCAAGTGATTTGCTTTGCTTCAGGTTTGCAAAGAAAAAGGCTGAGTGTTATGCAGATGACCTCAATTTTGCTTGTGTACAAATTCCATGGGGAGTCACTTGAAATGCTGGGAGTATTTTCCACTTCTAAAAAGTTTCTAAATTTCTCAGGCCTTGACTAGAATTTGCCATCACCGTGGGTAAAAAAAACCACAGATATAATGATGAAAACAATTGGAGGCCATGTGCCAACAATTTGTTTTCCTGAATAGAGAGAAGTTTGTACAATGGAACGCTGCTGTAACGAACATGATGGGATACAGTAAACTCATTTGTTATAGTGATAAAGAACCATATTATACACCCAAATTGGGAGCCAAGGATGATGTTCGGTATTGCCAAATGTTCGGTATTGCCAAATGTTCGGTATAGCGGTGTTTGTTATAGTGGCGTTCCACTATATGTATAACAAGTAATGTGACCAGTGACCAGAACTGACCATCCCTTGAAAAGTTGAAAATGCCAAGTGAAGCGTACTAGCTAAAGACAGACAAACTGATCACCATAAGCAGTGCACACACAGCTCAGTGATCTGAAGGGATGATGGTAAAAACATCCGTCATTAGCCTGTTTCACGCTTGGCTGAAGTTTCCGGTTTGATAGTCTAAACCACTATTGTCTGCTGCATCCTCTCTGTGGACCGCTTGATCGTGTTTTTGTCTCGTTTGGGAAACAAACAAAACAACAACAAAGTTCTGTTCGTCAGCAATGAGTTAGGAAGTTTGCGGTGACATCATGTATTTCCCTCTTTCTGTGCATGTGTGTGGTTCTGAACTGAACTGGTAAATCTCTACATTTCAAGGAGGTTAATACAGGTGCTCTGTCTGTCATCAGAAACAAACACATTTTGGGAAGTGTACATTAGATGTGTACACTTGCCAAAATGTGCTAGTTGTAGTGCATGGTACTTGTTGTGCAGTGGAGCGCCGCTATAATGAACATGGCGGGATGCACAGAAATTGTCCGTTATATTGGTCGTTCGTTAAAGTGAATTAAAGAACCATATTCAGTATGTATTGTACACAAAAATGGGAGTCAAGGATGATGTTCAGTTTAGCCAAATGTTCGGTATAGCGGTGTTTGTTATAGCTGCATTCCCCTGTCGTACAATGGTACTAGTGGTAGTACATGGGGTAGCCTATTGGTAGTCTTACTATGTGAACTATTTGAAACTCTAAGAATGGACGATCATTTGGTATACTACATGTATTTCATTTAAAAGCAGGTACACAAAAAGAAAATCATTGTTATTAAGATTCAACAATGATCAATCATTCATTTCTGACAGTACAGGTATAACAAGGAGAATCTTTCCAACGCCATACGGAACTTGTTGATGTATTATTAAGTGGATTCCCTTGAAAAAAAAAAATACAAATACAAAACTCAAGCCTGCTTGACAATTATACAACCCCTCCAAAAGTGCTCACTGGTGAGTCAGACTTGTGGTTTTGCCTTCAGTGGCTGCAGGGAGAATGAAAAACAGGATTAGAAATGAGGCCCAGTTACAGTATGAATCCCAGTGCCCCCCTAGCCCTCCAAAAGGTCCAATCCTGGGCCCACTTTTTTGTTTGTCTCCCCCCTTATCCCTATTGTGCGCTCCTGCATACCACAGGAAGTTGACACAATTGGTATGTAAATTGCACGCTTGGCAAAACTTGCAGCCACAGAGGAGAAAAAAAATATAAAAACTGAACTGGTCTCTTTGACAAGAAAGTACAAAATTCCTTTATCGCCTGGATGGGTTCTTTACCTTCTTTCCCCCCTGTAGTGGAGGGGGTCCGGTGAAAATGTTTGATTCATTCATTGTTGTGGGGTGGGGATGTCTGTGGCCTATAATCTGATGTCAAAACATGGGGGCTATACCAGCTTGCGCCCCACTCCCATGCAGGGAGGTTAGCAGGCAAGTTTGCCCGGGGTTCAACAAAGGGTCAGCTATTTGTTATTTATGTATAATTTACAGATGAGGGTTGCTTGGTTAGGGATGATGATCCTTGAGGTTTATTGTGCACATGTATGTCTTGTATGGAACACATTCAATCACAGAGATAGTGTTTAGGAGATGGGTTGGGTTGAAATCTCCACCCTGGTTCCCTTCAAAAACTGCACCGTTCTAGTTTGCCATCTGCTGGACAGAATGGTGAAGTTAACAACAGTTTCTAGGACACCGATGCACTGAAAACATACAGTACCACATTTAAAATCAGTTCAGCAAGCCTAGACGTGTCTATGTATAAATTGCCGAGTAGAAAGGTATACATGGAGTGGTTTGTTGTCATGGAATACAATGTCTTACCTGTAACCCATATTCATGTAGTACTTAAAAATTTGGTTGACCTGAATTATATGTGTCTCAGTGGTGTTTAACTTTTGAGCAAGAGTAAACATAGATTACCCTATTGTACATGTATGCACAGTTTAGACTATGTGCATGCCATCATCACTGCACTGCATGGCCTGACCCAATTGAATTGACCATTGCAAATAGAAACTGGACTATTATATGACCACTCCATTATGACCTAAATTCTATTGTGGGGCCTGGGTGTATAGCACACAATAAGGATCTAGACACACATACACCATGCATAGCAATTGAACGGGTCAGAGATTTCACAGATTATCAAATCCTAAACGCCCTGCCAACTCTTGAAAAAAAGTTCTAATAATTTGACAACTCTGCATAGCACTTGCAGTGAATGGGAAGTTTGGTCAAGTATGTGTGGCACACCAATACTGAACTGTACCATGAATAAAGGTACAAGTACATGTACTATTACCACCTATCATACAGTTGTGACAGTTGCTGGCTTTCATTGAGTTTGGTCCATGGTCACTCAAATTGGCAATGCACTAGTTTGCTTGTCAAGTTCTCCTCAAAAAGGCTGCCAAAAAACAGCCAGAAAAGTCACAAACTGTTTCTGACATACAGTTTTGGCCCTCAGAAGTCCAGAAATTCAATCACACTAGTACAGTAACATTAAATGAATACACGTTCGTGTGCTAAAATCAACTTGATAAAAGTCTCAGACTTAAATGCTTGGAGTTAGGAGGGCCTGATGCATTTCGATCCTAGCAGGATCTTTCTTAAAAGCTCAGACTTACACGCAATGGTACATGGTCTGGCTGAATTGAAAATGAACCAGGAAAAATTACTAGTTAGGGCCTATGTGTATGCTGCTGGATCATGCATCAGTATGAAGTAAAAATAGGTTATCAAAAATATCAAGTTCTGGGTGCTTTTACAGAAAGTGGCTTTGGGTAGTTAAAGTGGGTGCGGTACCCATGCTGTATCAGAGCAGTGTGCGCCTGTCATGTATAGGGACCTATAATATGTGCAGCACAGATTTCTGTGAAGCATTGTACAAATTTATAAGCATTGGTGCATTAGTACTGGGCCATTCCAGCACTCTTTCCCTCCCCTCCCCCTCTCCCAATTGTACCAGTGGCCTTGTAAAGAAAAGTCAACATAACTTCACTTCTTACCAAATGTGCATCAACATGTTGGGTGACAGATTTTATACAATGTGCTCGATGTCCATTGGCCATGTAGTATTTCCAGTATGGAGCGTAATACATGCATGTTTAGGGCATTTTGCTCACTGTACACATGTTACTTAAAGAGTCTCTGCAATGGGAATGTTATGGCTTGAACATGTGCCAATAAAAAAACTGTACATAGGGATTGTGATTTTACCCGCTTCCTCACACTGATTCAGGGTTAAAAACAGGTTTTTTGGTTTGAATGCTAATTAGCATTTCCATATTCATGAGCAAAACTGTGATGTCATCTGGGGAACTGAGAGCAGTAACCCAATTGATTTGTGCACAAAAAGTTGCAGTTGTTTTATAGGTTTTCTGACAGACCTTTTCCTCCTCAATGGTTTTATTTTGCCAAATATGTTCCTTTCACTCAACCGATGGGGTAATTTTTGTACCAAACCATTTCTGTTGGTCAAGTTTGCCTCTTCATTTCTTCTGTTTTTTAATTATATTTTGGCTGTTGGTTCCCTACATGAGTATGCATGAAAAACCCCCATTTTACAAAGCCATTCAAAGGAAAACCAAATGCTGGTTTAAAACCAAAATAAGACTTGCCATTCATTATTTGTCAGTATATTCTCTGTATGAAGGCAATAAAATAACCTGACTGAAAAAAGCACTGCAGCCGAACTTTAAAGGTTGTATCATACTTTGGTAAGAGACCAAAACAGAAAGTTTCACAGATTAACGTATAACTTTCAGGGTATGAAGATGGTGCTAGTAGAAACCTACCGTTAAAATGTTTCCACCTGAAATGCTGTATTTATCCAGAAAAGAGTAAAACAACGACCGAAAATCTTTTTGATCTTTTAAAAGATCAAAAATAAAAGAGAAAAGACTTAAGAAATACTGTTGCCGTTTTTCACTGTTTTCTCAAAAAGTGGGCAACGTGTGGGACTGAAATTTTTACAGATGACTGTTACTGTATCTGTCTTAGTATTTTTGCCCATGAATCTGTATTTCTTTGATAAAAACCAAAGTATGACACTACCTTTAAAGAACAGTTGTCTCTAAACATGACATTATGATATGTGCTGCAGTTTGGGGCACATTAAAGCAATATCCCGGACTTGACTTGACCTCTTGACAAAGTTCGCGAGGACACAGGAACCCAGTTGATCAGACAGGCAACAAAGAAGCCAGTCAGTAAAATAATAGATTCCGTTGTTTAGTCTGTCTTGTTTTCTGTCCTTGCCAATGTCATTCACTCGTTCCTTTTACAAAAAAGGTTTGGGAAGATATCTTTTTCGGAGATAAAATCAAAAGGTTCAATGGTGGAGACTACCAGAATTTGTTACTTTTTATACCTTGGTAGATAAGGCACAAACTACTTGTCTTTTGTAAACTTACAGATAGTATCATTCTTTAGATTTTATAAAAGAAATACACATTCATGGGCAAAAATACCAAGACAGATACAGTAACAGTCTTCTTTGAAAATTTCAGTCGGTGCCCTTTTTTTTGAGAAAACAGTGAAAAACAGCCACAGTATTTCTTAAGTCTTTTCTCTTTTATTTTTGATCTTTTAAAAGATCAAAAAGATTTTAGGTCGTTGTTTTACTAATTTCTTGATAAATACTCCATTTCAGGCGAAAACATTTTAATGGTATATTTCTACCACCACCATCTTCATACCCTGTAAGTTATACGTAAATCTGTGAACAATTTCTGTTTTGGTTTTTTACCAAAGTATGATACTACCTTTAACTGTATGACACGCATCAGATTACTGTTATGTGCACTTCATGTTAAAAACAAAGCTGTAGAAACTAGGCAAATATTACTGCATTGATGAAGATATCCCATCTTGCAAGCCATGCAAATAGCCACGAATAGGAAGAGACAGTCTGTGGGACCCCTACCTCGCCAAGAATGCATGAATGACGTCACAGGGGCCCCAGCTTAGAAACTATAACTTGAGGGCAGGGTCTCTAGCTAGCTTCAACAGCTGATCTGCAGCTTGGTCAGGTCATGGAGTTCCTTTACTGTCCATGGTCAAGTCAACTCAGCAGCCTACACTGCTGCTGCTATCCCAAAACACATGTTATTGAAGCGCATTTGTTACTGTTGTCTGCCTTTTGGTTGGCAGTTTGGCAGTCTGGGAAAAATTTAAATCTGGTAACTTGCTGGTAGTGGGCAAGCCGCAATCAGACGGTGCTGGATTTTGATGCATTTCAGTTCAAGGTTTTTAAATGAGACATTTTGTTGTCTCTTTCAAATGTTAACTTCCAGTCAAGTTTACTGATTATTATCATTATTATTTATTTCTGGTAATGACACCAAGAATTCCTCAAAAGCGCCCTAAGCACTGTAGCTCGAAAGTCCGATGAAACCTTTTATGAAAAGATGATAAGAAGAAGGTACAAAATTTAGAGGTGGGAGGAAAACCCCAGAGTAATATTCTGGGTAAAACCCACAGAATCAGGAAGGGACTGAAAACCCAATCCACTTGTGGACCAAGCTGGACTTGAACCCGGTCCACCAGAGGTGAAAGGCAAGGAAAGAACTGCTATTCTAACCTGACTTGTTTGTGTGTGTTTGATACAATTTACAACAAATGAAGGAAGAATATTGAAGGTTTGTGAAATTTTAAACGTGACATGGTATGAAATTTATGTTTTCAGCGACAGATGGATTTTTGACATTGAACTAGGTGATTTAATACTTACCATCTTTTGATGTTGTGCTGGCTGTGCCGCTGTACATTAAAGCTCAGTAATGGATGAGAATTTGCTTGTGGAAGGGGCAAGGCCGCCACGTTTGATAATTTGTAGTCTGGGCCAAGACTGGGGCAATGGGGCCATGGTCTCCCTACCAACCCTGAAATACCAGGGCTATTAAACAGCCCTTCCATTCTAAAAAACATGAACAGCCAAGCTATATCAGTATATCTCACAACTGAACAGCCATTTCGGCATGTTTGTGGAGTGACTATGGACGATTTTCTGTTGGAGCTGAAAAACAAATGAAAACTGTTTAAAGGGATTTTTAAAATAGAAATTAGTTCTGGAATCAAACAATATTACCTGTATACTACAGAATAGATCCATTCTAAAATCGTTAGCAGCGAAAGTGTGCTTGTACATGTTTATGGAAAATTTTCTGCCATCAAAGCTGAAAAAAAAAGATGGAAATCAAATTGACCTTGTCGACATATTAATAAGTTTTGAATAAAACCCAATGATCTGTATATTACCTCAAGAGAAAGAAATGTTTGCAAAATTCATCCATTCCAAACTTTGTGTGCGTGTGGGACAGTGGGAGTTTTTTTCCTTCTTTTGATAAGGTGTGATCAAATGATGTCCAGTTTTAAATTTGCATAATTTTAAAAAATGAAATAGAATTTTGAATTTTTTTTTTTAAATGTTCAACAATTGAAAGTGGGTGTCTTTACATCTGATGTTATCCTCAACAGTGTAGGATAATCAAGACTTTCAATAAATCAGAATTTACTTCTTGTGTGATTCTTGTCCTAAAAGTAGCAGCTATCATCTTTTTTCTTCAACATTTTCCAGTGGGAGACTTTGGAGAACCGGTCTTCAAGTCAACAGCGCACGCACACGCAAAACAACGCGCGCATGCTCACAATTGCGCAAGCATGGTTTGCGCGTGCGCTGTTGACTCAAGACCGGTTCTCCAAAGTCTCCCATTGCACTCTTGGTTCTGCATTCATGGTGGGTTTTATGCACTTCGCAATGGCATCAATAATGTTGATCTGTACTCTAAAGTCCATGTGGGTGTTTTTTTAATTTGTCAATGAATACCAAATAATTCCAGTGATTTCTGATTTTTGTTTTGGTCATTGGTATTATAAGCCTGTTCGGGCTGTAAGGCTGTTTGGGCCTAGTAAACTTTCTGAACTGGCAAGCCAAGTTGTGGAGAACTTGTATAATGCACGTAAGATTCTATACACCCGAAATTCAAGCCACTACAGCACTCCATGAAGTCAAGCTAAGGTCATTGGAAGTGTAATGTAGTTGGGGAGAGTTTTTCCCATTCCATCAGTGGATTTCAGGCCTCAGGATTTGACATCAGTCGCCTGCTGTGGCTCTGCTGCTCCGCAGCAGGGGGCAACTGACCCCTTTAAGTTGGTTGTACAATAAAAATCTGTGCGTTCACTGTACATTATGCCTTAATGTCAGTCCATATTGGTGTGCGTATAAAACTGTTTGTATGTATTAACTGTGTATTTTCTGACATGGAAAATGAAGCACAGGTTGGCAAACATACCTACGTACATGTACATGTACATGTACATGTACATATAGGCCGATACTCGGGGTTAGATTTCACCAAACTCTTAAGACTAATATTAAGATGAGTTGTCAGTATCACCATATTGATTTGTATTGTGACATCACACTTAACTTAGCAACTGAGTAAGATTGAATATTTTGCATTCAAGATTACCGGTAATCTTCGTGTTTCTTGAAATCGGGCCCTGGTGTATGAATGGTGTGATCATGGAGCTATTGAAACTTTGGTACATTGTGCTGCATTTATAGATTTACATGCACAAGTGTTCAGTTGGTCAGATGCTTAGATTGCTGTAGCCTTGGCCTGACCTATGCCATGGAGGTAGAAACCATGCGTATGCACAGACTCATACTGAACATTGTATGTTTGCCATTTCAATCCAGTAGGCCTACTTATTCATTTGGAGGAAAATGTCCGTAAATTAAGTCATATTAGTGTGCACCTTAAATCTCTTATTGTATATATACAGATTACAGTAACAAAGTTGCTGGGACCAGTCAAAGAACTTTCATTACAGAAGTTGTTTGATTGATGTCATCATTTATCCATTTTGCAAATCAGTGATGAATCAATGAAGGGCGAAGATTGTAGAATCTTATGACTTATTTACGCTCTTCCACAATTGAATGTGATGATTTGTTTTTATGTTTCAATCTAGTTGCACAATTACTTGTACTTATAGATTATCGTAACTAGTTACAAAACTTGGACACAGATGCACTGATGCGTCATGTTACGGGATCTCCTGCGGCCCTTGTTTCGCAAGGCATACCGATGGACTGTTCTCTTTTGAAGTTCCGGGAGCAGAGAAGCGGAAACAAAATGGCATTGTGATTCCGCATTGCTCCAAATAGTTCAGCCACAGGCAGGAGTAATAAGCGCTGAAACAGCCTCTAAGCCCCCGTTGTCCAAAATGTGAATGACTTTCAAAGACTTCTGTGATAATCCCAGCGGATTTGTTGGCTCAATACTGGGCCATATATGCCTGTGTGATGGGGATCCTCTTGTTGTTCAAGGCTGTATCAGCATGTTAGACTAGCCAGGAGTCTATCTGCGTTTCAGCCAAATCGAGCCGATATCTTTTGATATTGCTACTTTCGTAACAACTTGGCATTGCATATATATGTATAAGTTTTGTTACATTTGTTCATTTAATACATGTTTGTGCACAGTATATTGAAAAACGTCTGCAGGGCTTGAAATTTGTAACTTATGAAATAGGGGAGGCAATCTTCACTGGCAGTGGGGCTTTTCATATTTGAGAGAACTGAAATATATCTATTCCCAGAATATTTGGAGGTACACTATAGCACCAGGGCAGGGCAATGACCAGAGGCACCAAGGCTATGAACAACAGTGAGCCTGTGAACATAAACCCGTCTGGTTTAGTCAGGTTTCTGTAGAAATCTTTGGAAATCCAAAGGAGGCAATATTACAATCTTTAACTTTTTTAAAGTCATTGTCATATTAATGTTCACAAAAGTTGAAAGGTGAACAGAGAATAAGTGACTTGAGTGGAATTCGAACCTGCGACCTCCGGTAAACCGTACCAGTGCTCTACCAACTAAACTATCCGGCCCTATGTTGTCAATTATCTTTGTTCATTTTAAGATTATTTCAGTCAGTTCCCTTGTGGCTATTTGATTATAATAATATACAAACAAAAATGGTATGGTTCCATCTAGGTATTAAAGGGGACACCAAATTATCACTAAGTTTGGACCCCGCTTGATTTAAATAGAATCGCCTGATAATGCACAAGTAGGTCGGAGTCTCCCATTCACTGTTGTCTCATTCACTCAATTTCACTACAGAGCTATTTAGATACATAGGCTACAGTCAGTACATTGGCTGGCCCCTTCCCTATATATAAAACATGAATTGACGTTGAACATTGTATGCCCATACCATGATTGATGGCTGCAATGGATATTTTGGAGACGGCTATTTTTTTCTCTACAGTGGATAAACAAAATCTGAAAAACGGAGTAAAATGCTTTTTTTTAGTTTGTGTAAGCATTTTTATAGAAAATATAGAAAAAAGAAAATAACAATTGAGGATTTTTTATTCCACAAAGCCATTGTTGAAGGTATGATTGGCGTGTGTACCTTTTTTCCCATGGCAGTTTACAGGCAGGAAATACAGGAGACATACAGTGCATAGTGGGTTTCCGATGACCCTTTGATAGAGTAGAAAATAACTAAAGATAACAATTCACTCGTCTGGATCACTGTGGTAGATGTCATTAAAATCCCTCATTGTTAGTCTGTGGTATAAATAGTTTAAAGGTTACTATCATACTTTGGTAAGAAGCCAAAACAGAAATGTTCACAGATTTACGTTTAACTTACAGGGTATGAAGATGGTGGTGGTGGAAACAAACTGTTAAAATGTTTCTGCCCAAAATGCTGTATTTTTCCAGAAAAGAGTAAAACAACGACCATAAATCTTTTTGATCTTTTAGAAGATCTTCAGTTCTACTTTCCTGTAATTTCAGTGAACCTTTTCTGTGCTACTTATTATATAAAATACATACAAACGTATGTGATATGTCTATTGGAACTAATGGAAAGCACAAAATGCGTGGTGAAAGTTACAATAACTTTTCCATTGCAATAGAAATATCCATACTGTACTACAATGTGGGAAGAATGGTTCTGGTCCACTGGATGCCTTCTAAAAAAGCCAATAGGTGAACTATTTTTAAATAGTTAAAACACGTTAAAATGTGTAGGCAGTATATATTGCTACTAAAGGCCTACTGGATACAGTGTGTACTCAATGCACAGGTTTGGAATGCAAGGTTTTGAATTTGTATGGATATAAGCTACTGGCTTCTCTCCTACTAACGGTGCAGCAACCCTTTCGGTTTTTAAGGAGGGTCCAATACACATATTGGAAATGGATTCTGCCATTCAACATTAGGCATACACATGCACATACATGCATTACATGTGGTCAGAATTATGTGACTGATGGAATTGGTAAATAATATGATGTTGGCCTTCAACTCCTTGTACCAGGGTGGGAACTTAATATTGGACATGAAGGCCTGTGCTTCAGGTGTTTGTAATACTAGTTTCGGTATAGGGGCCATGTGCGGATGGTATTTTGCCTGTTCACTTAAAGTTTTAGAGTGAAGATCTTGCCATTTGCCGTGGAAGTACCGTACCTTTGGCCAGTTGGCTACATGGGTGTATTCCCTGGAATTTCTGGAAGAAAGATAAAATCAAGTCCATTTAGAATGCCGGAAAAATAACTGTCCCGCGAACTATGCAGTTTTCTTGAATATGGCAGTACACCGGTATGCTACCAAATAAAGAAGTGCTGCAAGTAAAGAACTTCATCAGTAGTAAGGCTCAAGTGGTACCCTTAAAGTTAAAGAATGTCTTCTTAAAAAATGCAAATATAGTCGTATGCCATCTCTTCATCAAGTTAAATTACATATACAGTTGTGTACTTGTGTACCAATTTATAGCCCTAGATCCAAATTGGATCTTTAGCATTGAATGAGCATCACTCCCTGAAGAATAAGGTGTCCCCCTATAGTGACTGGGCCCAGTGATCTGAGTGGAATATCACTTAGCCAGTTGACAAGTACCTGGACTTCTGCCAAACATTCTGGTCAATGGGACGTTTCTCACAGTGATCAACAACATTGGCAAGTGTGTGGGCTGAGTGATGGGCCCACCTGTCTGCAATGCATACATACACGTAATGTACAGATGTAGCCTACATGTACCATGAAGCGATATTTTTAGGTCTGCTGAACAACTATTTGCTTTATACAAAATTTTTCCAAACTAACAATTTCTACCTACACATATTTATGTCAGAAGTGAATGCAATGCATTCAGAACTGTTTAAAGGTCATCATTTCCATTCATAATCTTGATCCTGTGTCTTCTGAAAAAACACGTTTGGATTCAGAGGCAATGGGTGTACATTTCAACGTATATTTGCCTACATAATCAAATAATTTTTGAACAAACAATCTGAAAGCTGATAAAACGTATCAGTTTCTTGTTGAGTTTTGTAGCAAGCCCTTATGCCTCACACAGATATGTGACCTGACCTCCATGAAATTAAAACCAGTGACCAAATTTATTTTTGATCTTTTAAAGATCAAAATAAAAAAGAATTTAGTATTCAGCTATTTCAGCAATTGACTATTATTAAGGGACACCACCAACATAGGGCTGGATAGCTCAGTTGGTAGAGTGCCGGTACGGTACTCGATCGGTTCACGGTTCACTTTCCAATGACTTGAAATTAATCCAGTCCTGTGTAGGCTAGACCTATTCAGCAAAATGACGACATTTTCAAGAAACCCATTTCATTGGAACCTGTCCACTTGTCATTTTTTTGTAGAATACTAAGGTTTCAAATGGATACAGTATTTAGGCCTAATGTACCAAGTACTGTGCTTGTACAGTGCGCACACATGTAAACACACAGTGTCAGAAATAGCGGCTAAATTGATGCAGATCCACAGGGGTTAGTGGCCCTCATTGGAAAGGGCAGACACCTGTTGGCCAACCCCCTACTCCCGTAGCCAGCCATCTCTGATTGGCCCCGAAGATCTTGATATTTTACTCTCCAAAATCGCCAGGTGTCTTAGTGACAGCCCCTAGGAACCCCCTCCATCAGAACGGGGTGGTAGAAACGAGATCAGCGCAGAGGTGACGTAGCTAGGAATGGATGTAAAAATATGATATCTTGCAAATTATGATGATGAGATGATGAGAATTATGAGATGCTTCCCCCACACCCCCAATTAACCTTAACTTGGTGCAAGAATTCCACTAGAAATTGGAATCCAACCAATTCTAGACATACTACAGATCTTATAGTCGTGGTCATAATTCCAACCCCTAACCGCAGATTGCTATCATATCACACACACCCACACATCATAGCTGGTGTTGAACAGCAAACATTTCATCCAATTTGGAGTTTACTCTTACCCAGCGGATTGTATTTCATAAACAGATTTTTATTTTATGGGGGTGTCATGCAGCCGTATTTGAGAATTCCCCCTGTGGGGGCGGGAATAGCAGAATACAGCTGTGGCAGTCGGGTTTCGATCTGTGGTCTGGGGCAGTGTTAAGCCTGTTCAACTCTCGGATCTACGTCTAGCATGTCTAGTAGGCTAGGCTTTCAATGGGGGTAACATACAGCATGCACATGTAGTTTGTTCCATGGAGAAGTATCTCTGCATGTACAACCCCTACATCGATGACATCATGTTGTTGTTTTTTATGAGAGATTTGATAGTTTCTGCAGCTGGTTCCTTTTCCTCTGGGGCAACTTGGATAGGAACCTCTGCCTCCTTTTTGGAAGTGCATTGGAAGTTGGAGGGATAATTTCTTCTTTTTTTTTCGAAAAATGAAATGGGAAAGGAATGTCTGGAATGGCTCCTTGGGAAATAGAATTAAAGTCTTGAAAGTTAGGATTGAAATGTCAGGCCCTCCTATTACTCCAAACATTTTATATAATATTAATACATGTACAATGAAGTACAGTATCAGTGATATTGACTTCAAATTCTATCTAGTTTGGTTTGGCTATGGTGTATAAAGTGTTTATAATTCAATTGCTTTTCGTCACTCTTTGGAATTTTGATATTCCCAAATATGGCTGGATAACCAAAAATTGTCCTCAAATTTGTAGAATAACCCTTTCTCCTTGAGCTTCTACATGATGTAGGCCAAGACCTTACATTTGTACTGTTACAATGTGGGCATACAGTGTTCATATAGGGCCTAGGCCTACATAGTACATTGATAGACCAGTTGAAGATGCGAATGTAAAAACCACGTGTAAAGGGATTCACCATACTCCCAGGTCTGGTCTATAAATGGAATGTCCAAGGCCTACATACCATGTACGCAGTTTATCAAGGAATGTGGTATAATGCACTTAACACATGCATCAATGTTATAAATATACCAGTATTGCTATTAGATAACCTTCAGAGTAACCTATGATTACATTGCATTACATTGAGAACCTTCCACACAGGATATCACTCACAGCACTGCACATCCTAGTGCTCACCAAATGGTTTTACCAATTACCACTGGAGGTTTTTAAAGGTACAATACATGATTGGTTAAGGTCACAGGACAGCACGCATACTTTGTCTGATCAAACATGGTCATGAAATAATAAACCTGTGGAAATTTGAGCTCAATCGGACATCTGAGTCACAAGAAAATAGCGAAAACCCAACACAATTTTTCTTATAAAACATGAAGAATGGTTTTGATCTTACCCCGAGATCAAAACTGTTTTTGGTCTTTGTTTGACTAATTTCTGGATAAATACAGCATTTCAGGTGGAAATATTTTAACGGTATATTTCTAGTACTAGCACCATCTTCATACCTTGAATGAAAGGGGATAACTAAAACAACTCAAGTGAGGGTGTCCTTTATTTTTGGTCCGAAAATCGTTTGGACGAACGATCTTTGGAAAAGACACTAAATCTTGATTTCCTTGAAAAACCCAGCATCTGATGAACCAAGATTTTCTCATGGTGACTGTTTGCACTGTTTACGAACTGTTGAGTCCATTTTCTGTCTCAAACTCAATACAATTTTTTTTTGGAGGCCTTGCAAATCCTATATGCTCCCTTTAATGGTGCGGTCAGAATATTTGTAAAGATAGCATCTATCCATTTTTGGACATCTATTGCTGCCCAAACGCCCGTGACTGCTGAACTTCCTCGCCGGGGAAAATAATAAAAAAGGAAGAAATTGTTCCCATAGAAGTTACTAATGGGCCTGAGGCAAGGACTACTGGTATTCATTGTGCACACCAGCAGTCAAGGCTATGTGGGTGGAAAAATCAGTGGGTTTCAATGAATCAAATCCTTGAGTTTGTCTATAGGTTCCTTTCTCCATGGTTGAATCAAATGTAAATAATTTCAGCTAACATGTAGGTCCTAAGCCTGTTGCATAGGTGTATCTGGTAGTATTTGTTGTTTGTTTATAAATTTTACAGTCTGAAAGTTCGAATTACCATGTATAAAAGTAAACAGAAAGGATATTGATTGGTTCTGTTTGGCTGTGCAAAAGTATAATATAGTTTTGATAAGAACTGATTGAAATATCTTGAGCCACTACATTCATCTGCAAATTTTCCCCGGAAGAGATGTCTTGGAAGAGTGATTTTGCATTGTCATTTCTGTGTTTTTGTCCTTTTATCGAAAGAAAGCTGTAAATTTAAAATTTAATATATCTAAACTTGATGTGATAGTTTGTGTCATAAGGCTTTATAAGTCCCACAACCAATTCCGCTTCCTGTTAATGTGGAAACCCAATTTGTACAAAGGTTGTACCTATTAATAAGTACATTGTACTTCTCTACTTAAACAGAGAGTGATGTGGTCAAACAACAACATTTTTTGGGGACCACCACCATCAGGGCCATTATCTGGGCCTTGTATAAATCCCACGAAATCCCACTAAGTGGTTAGGGGGTGCTTGTGGTCATTTCTGTAAGGTCAGGCTAAGGGTACAGATGTACTATGTCAAGCTATCATTCAACAGAGATGAGCTGGTGTGTGGTTGAGTAGGGCCAGACATTTTGGGAGGGCTTAGGAATCCTGTGAAATTGGTCTCGAGAGCCAGTTAGTAAATTGTATACATGTATAATCTTTAAATAACCACAAGGGAAACTGACTGAATTTAAAATCATTGAAAAGTGAACAAAGAAAAAGTGACTGGAGTGGGATTCGAACCACCGACCTCCTGGGCATACAGGCGCTCTACCAACTGAGCCATTCAACCTTATGTTGGTGGTGTCCCCAATAGTCAATTGTATATACATGTAATCTGTTGGATGTCTTTGTTTTGAGTCAACATCCCACATCCCACATCCAACTCATTCCTGGATCTTGTGTCGATTTCACGATGCCCTATGATTGATCGTAACTTGAGTTACGAAAGATAACATATTGTATCCTACGTAGGGCTGTAATGCATCATAAGTCCTACGATTGATAGTAAGTTACGATGAGTTTGGTGAAATCGACCCCTTGTACATTTACACATTATGATGATCTTACATACTTCACCTATGCATCAGCGTTTGGCACAAATACTTTAAAAACTGACCAATTTCTGTACATGGTTAAGCCAAACTTTTGACACTGACATAAACTGTTCATGTACGAAGGCCGTTACTCATGCATAGAATTTCTACATCTGAGGCAGTGTAAATTTATACAAAATAGTCCTGATATTTACTAGTACATATTATATCTCCATGGCATCAGCCTTGCATGGATGGATTTAATGCGGGTTTGGGCATAGTTTCATGGTTCTGCGTACAGCAGAATTCTTCACAGCTTATGATGCTCATTGTTTGTTGTAACACAGGTTAAACCCCCAATATCTACGTTAGCTGAGTATTAAGTTTGAAATCCTTAGTTTGGTGAACTACTCGTGCGCAAAGTTGAACAATTTCTCTCTAATTCATGAAATAGGATCTCATAAACGCGGGATTGTCTGCTCCCATAAATGCCAATTCAACAGGCATGCAAATTTTCGTCAGATCAGCGGATTTCCTTTTTTGCTTGAAAAGTGAAAAACGCTGTACAAAGTAGGGTAAGCCATTTCTGATTTTATATTTCGTTCTTACCTCGAAATATAGAATCAAAATAGCTTCCCTAAATAGTCTTTTTGGAGTAGGCCCACATGTGTAATATTGAGTTAAATCTGAATATTATCTGTGAAGTACATGGTAAAGATAAGAATTTCCATGGTTTTGTTTAAAGGTGTAATACATGATTGGTAAAGGTCACAGAACAGCATCCACACTTTGTCTAATCCAACATGTACGTGAAATAATTTAAACATTTGAAAATTTGAGCTCTGTCGGTAGTGTCGGACATCTGTGTCACGAGAAAATAGCGAAAACCTGACTAAATTTTTCTTATGAAACATGAAGAAATAGAATGGTTTCGATCTTACCCCGAGATAGAAATTGTTTTTGGTCTTTGTTAAATAGGGCCTACACCATTTCAGGCAGAAAAAATTTAACATTATGTGTCTACCAGCACCGTCTTCATACCTTGAAAGTTACATGTAAATCTGTGAACATTTCTGTTTGGGTATGTTACCAATCCTGTATTGTACCTTTAAGTGCAAGTTGTGTGCCTGATTCTATACTTATGGTAAGAAGAGCCTTGAAATTGGGCCCTGTTTGTATTGAATGAACAAGGAAGCATGTGCAGTCTACGATCTCTACATAGCAATGTGAGGTTGATGGATGATGACACTCTGTGCTCCCCCATTGCCCATCCAATCGCCTCACCCTCTGCATTGGTTTCAGTTTCCTATCCCTTAGTCCCAGCAATCTGTGGGAAATCAAACCCCTGATGTCAGGGTACCAACCCAGGGGTAATCTATTATTATCATCAGACCTGGTTTCATTCATTATCCTATAAATGGTGCAAGTTGTTCAGGAGAATCTAGTACCAGTTCAGACGTTGGAATTCATTTTGTGAAGAACGGGTGAACACAGTAAAGTTTGTACAGATTGTAAGCAACGGGAACGGGATGCCGTTGGCAATGTTCCTAATCACAGCAAAAATAATTAGTTTATGCAGTCTTTTTTATTATAAGTGTACCCTGTTGTTTTGTTTATTTGGGTGTAGAATTTGGTGGTCTGACATGGAAGTGTCCAATTTGACATGGAAATATTTCAATTTTATTATGCCAGTTTTTGTTTCACAAGTTATTTCCAGTTTTTAATCATTCTTGGACATGGATATGAAAAGAATGTGTTTTGAATTGACAAAATTAGACGTGATTATGTGACTTGGACACACAGCACACATAAAATTGGCTACCAAACTCAGAGAGCCCCTCGTGTATATGTACATGTAGGCCTCCCATGTTGTACATGTATGTGCATGGGCATGTGAACTAATGTCATAAGAATCTGTCATGAGAATTCAAATGATTTACTTGTACTCGGTTTTTGACTTTGAGGAATTCCTACAGAATTTTTCCATGTGGCAGTGGCTAGGAACGTGTTCTGCACAGTGAATATCATTCGAAATGGACATGATAATGATAATAGAGACATAATAATAATAATGACATAAGAATGATAATAATAAGAAATATGAATATGGAAAGAAGGATTTCTACAAACAAAGTCAAAAATACTATTTAAAACAAACCTCACTCAACATAAAAAGATAAATGTTTTCTGTAGAATAAAAAAGTAAAACTGTAGAATATGGATTCACTGGTACTCTGCTCGCGTATCCCACTAACGCTGCATCATAATTGCCATGGTGCCCTGTGAAATGTTCCCATAGGCAATCCAGTAATCGAATGAAAGTTTCCTCAGTATATTCACTTCTTCAGACACACAGAGGAGAAAAATAGCCTCACCCCGTTGACTGAAATTCAAGGAGTGGGTCCTGATTACTGATTGATTTCAATTTCTGGGCAGTGCACACATTCCAGTCGGTTATTTGTAATCTCTGCTGCGATTGAACGCTGCTCACCAATCAATTTAAGAGCCACTGCAAGCTGTCCTGCCTATTATAGATCTGGGCTCAATTTCATGACTCTGCTTGCAGTAAGCGTAGAATCTGCGCTTACTTAAGAAATACTGTGGCCGTTTTTCACTGTTTTCTCAAAAAGTTGGCGCCGTATGGGACTGAAAATTTCACAGATTACTTTTTAATACTGTATCTTCCTTGATATTTTTGCCCATGAATCTGTATTTCTTTGACAAAAACCGTAGTATGATACTACCTTTAATGGGCTAAAACAAAAAATATTTGAGTGGGTTAATATTTTTTTTTCTTTTGAGGAGCAGACAAGTTCTCCTGGAACCAATTGAGCCAGGACCCTGTCTGGTTCACTGCCTGCTGTGCCAAGCAGAGGTCAAAGAGTCAAGTGCGGGGTCACAGCTTGTCAATTTTTAGAGAGACCAGCCATATTTCATTGTCAAGGCAAAAAAAACCCTCAGTTTATACATGATGCTTTGGCTTGGCTATGTCAGGAAGAAAAATGCTTTATTTTGACTTGTTAGTTTTTTAATAGTTAGAAAGTATGCTTGGTCGGGGTTCACTGAAGTTGGCAAATATTTACAAATGTTGGGACATCCCTGGTACCCGATGGCTCCTTGGTTGGTGCACTTAATCTAGGATAAGTTTATTTACGGTGTCTGGGTCATTGTGCTTTGGGAACAAGGGTCTTTTGTGCTTTTTTTTAATGCGGTTTCTTCTTCCGAAAGTGCAAATTGATGAGTTCTGCTCAAGCTGAATGAATGGACATGCTACTTTACACTGGAATTGATGCATGAACATGTACTTCTGTACTGGAATTTACAAGTGTATAGTACATGTGTACAAGAATTTACATGTGTACAGTAGATTTGTATGAGAATTTACATGTGTACAGTACACCTGTATCGAAATATACATGTGTATTCTGTGTACCGAAATATACAATAATGACACAGTTTCAAGGACTTCAGGCACTTTCTAGTGACATTTTGAGTCATTTTGAAACATGTATTTAGGATTTTGTTGAATTTTCAGCTTCCTAGTTGAAAATTCCTAACTTTTTGAGGTAGAAAGCAAATAAACCTCTGACTTAAAGTGCCGAAGATAATGTAAGAAATTTCAAAACTACTTCTTTTCTTCTTTTAACTGTAGTTCTCTGCGCATTAAATATGACCATTTCAGGCATTTGTGGTATAATGCAGGATGGTACAAGTTTGCTGATGTTCCACAGACATGGATACTGTACAACTTGTACCCCAGCTTGAAGTGACCCATAGGCCATCATTGACACCATGTAGCTAATGGTGGAACCATTTTGTACAATTAAAACCATGTTTGTACTAGTTCAGATCAATGGGTGGTGCATCATGTGCCTACATTCCTATGTACGTGCACACCTTTGGTCATTTCAAACTTGTATTGTATGAAGCAATTAATTTAATGGCCCCATGGGAATTCACCCTTTCTGTCAGCACGACCACTGTCTTAACTAGCCATTGGTCAAGGCAGTAGTTGAGGTCAGTTTTTTGGAGTGACCGGCTGTAATGATTATGGCTGACCAAAACAGCTTGCTAAAATATGGACTCTCTCAACAGCATGCACCGTCACAACAATGATTTTGCACACATTGTCTGTCACTGTTGAAACTCACACTTTGAAGTAAGATCAGTGAAAAAATAAAAACTTTATTAAGGCCTTTTACACTACTATACCTTTTACATAGGCCTACAAGTACATGTGTCAAACTTTATCTGGGTCTGGCACATTGTGAGAAACACAATTAAAAAGATGCTACCAGGATCGAAACATCAGGTCCTCCTAACTCCAGGCAAATGCAAAATGTACATAGAATTTCTGAAAATATAAAAAATTCTGTCTCAGAACTTTTGTTCCTGATATATATTGTAAGTTGTAGGCCTACATGTAGGAGAGATTGTGCTTTTGAAGAGAAATTAGGTGAATTTTGGGGAAATCTATTGAATCAAGGTGACAGCCTACAAAACCATGCTGTCACTTATAATTTCAACTCCTCCATTGAAAGACCACAGGCTGTATGGCTGCCCCTTGGGACCAGTGTAAGAATAGGACCTGGCCAAGCAAGCAGGCTGACCACAGCTTGAATGTGATGAATGAAAAGCTGTTGGTTCAACCCCAGTTGGACTTGAATGAACTCCAGATGGGGCTGTTTCCATTGGGCCTTGGGCATTCATTTTTACCATATACATGTATCTCAACTTGGCCCAGTGTCCAAGTTTGGGAAAGACCCAGGAGAATCTTCCCATACTATTGCTCCTATATTACATGATCATTGGCAAGCCATATTGCATATTTACATGCAGACCTACATGTAAATAGGTAAAATTGGCCCAGTGTCTGAGATTGGCTTACCTACATGTATGAGAATCTTCCATTACCATTCCTCCTATACCACACATGTATGATTATTGGCAAGCCAGAGTGCACAGTTACATGTAATTAGGTAGCATTAATACATTTATTGCATCGGGTGAGAATAGCTTAAAGATGCCAGATCATTCATAAGCGGGAATTTTCTAGCTCTGAAAGTCTGAATCATGGGATCTCACCAACTATTATGAATATAACAAGGGAAAATTCAAATTTTGCTTGTGCAATGAAAATTAAGACATTAATTGTACCCGACATTCAAATCTTCAACACGGGTCAACCGCTCTCAACCCAACTACAAGCACAATTGGTGCAGCAATTAACATGGGTCCATGCCATATTTTAATCTTGCATGTTGCATTTTGAACAGATCAGTCACTTTCACACGGATGGCTGGGATGTTTGTGTTGTATGAAAGGCCCTGTGATGTTCCTTTGGTATACCAGTACTATAACAATCACTCCTGTCTACTAGAGACACTTCAGTGTCTACTACTGACACACAAGAATGTCCAAGGGCACCAAAGCTCTTCGATCCTCCGGTTGACTCTGTGAAAAGTTTAAGTTCTGGATAAGATCTTAAGATACTTGAAAGAGAGGTCATGAACCAGTTTTTTGTTGTTGTTGGTGTATGATTTGTGGCCAGAGCACATGTACACCTGAATATGTAACCTTTTGACTCCTTGATTGAACTCCTGTCCCTGTATTGTAAAATTATACTACTCGGTGTCACAGGGTTATCAGATATAGAATACTGACACCTTGGTCCCCCTGGCTATTGCGCCAACTTATGGTGCATGATTGTGCATTTTACAATCATTTGATATACACAAAAAAAAACAAGCAGTAGATGTGTTATTGGAATACATCATGTACCAACACAGAGAGTTAGATGTTGCATGCCTAAAGAATTTTGAAATGTCTTTGGGTACCAGTTGACTTTAATCTAGTGCAGAATCCCGTTGGATATTTCAAAGACAGTTTGGGAAAATGGTTAGGAATGCCATGCTTCAGCTCATTGGGAATGCCATACTGTCTACTGGGTTGCACTATAATACTGCCAGTATGTCTCAATTCCATCCAAGATGTAGATAGGTAATTCAGTATTTATGATCTAGTGGTCTGGGGTTATCTTTCTCAAGATCTCTACTGCCTCTAGAGTGGGATCCATGGGTTGGTGGCACTTCTGTCCCAGGGCAAGTTGACTTGTCCCGTAGTGCTTCTCTTCAACTCTGCTCTCTTCAACAGTGCTCTCTCTTTCTGGAATGAATGGGTACCTCGGACCATGCTCGGACTCAGAAGGTAGAGACGGCTCTATGTTTGATAAGCCTTTGGGCTTGACTGGCAGCCAGGGGTGTGTGCTCCTTAAAATGGTTTGAGGAGAGGGAATTTGGCCCAGTGACCAGGAAGAAGAATGTATAAAGCATCATGATACCATTCAAGAATGCTTGAATGTCGTTTTCATGCTTTCTTACTTGGACAGGTTTCTGAGAAGGAATCAAGAGATCTAAATATAAACACTAAACTATGCATTCCTTTTGTTTCATGTATCCTGCAGGTAAATCTTTCTCCATTACGTACATCCGTCTCAAGTTCTACTCGGCGCGGCCCGAGAGCTTTGCCATCTACAAGCGCACCACCCACAATGGGCCCTGGATTCCTTACCAGTACTACAGCGGCTCTTGCGCCTCCACCTACAACGTGCCCACGTCGACGTTCGCTGACAGCAGCGATGAGACCCGGGCGCTTTGCACGGACGACTTCAGCGACATCTCGCCACTGACTGGAGGCAACATTGCCTTTGGTACCCTGGAGGGCCGACCGAGTGCATACAGCTTCGAAGACAGTGAACTCCTTCAGGTTAGTGGAGATGTTACAACCGTTCTTAGAGATGGTTGATAGCACAACACAGTTAATGTGTGCTTGGAATTTACCAGGGTTTTCTGGATTATCAGGACTGATAGCAAAGCATTTCTCTGAATTCTCCGAAAGATTTGGAACTTGTAGGAGTAAGAAATTTGGCAGATGCTCCACCTCTGTGTAACGTTCAGTATTTGTCTCAATCTCTTTACAGGAATGGGTGACTGCCACCGACATCCTGGTCATGCTGACCAGACTCAACACATTCGGTGATGAGGTCTTTGAGGTACCAGACGTGCTGAGGTCCTACTACTATGCCATTTCAGACTTCTCCATCGGTGGCAGGTAGGCCAGTCACACTTCTTGCCCCCTCTCCACCACTAGGCTGACTGTCGCCCTCTATTGGCAAGAGTTAGAAAGATCAGAATTTTTTTTTTTTACATTTTAATTTTGTATGGTTCATCAGCTTATTGGTTTTTTTTATTATCATGTCATGTATTGGAAGTGAACATAATTTTGCTGATTTGTGGTTTCACTATCCCTAACCCTCCTCAACTACCACACAAGACAAGAGCTGTTCTATACCACACAATACCACACTCAGTCTCTATACTGGCTCATGGACCACGTGTTAACCACACAAACTACACTGTGGTGTATTGTGGTTTGATAGGAAAAACCATGAGTGATTGAGTGGTAGAAATGTTGTATGGAGGTGGGTTTGGGATAAATAATTCCTAATTTAGAAGTTCAACTATGATGTGTAAACTTTATCACAGAGGTTTATAACAATGTCAAATTGACAATATTTACATGTATAAAGGAGTTTGAGAAAATATGGATTTTGTGTTGTGTCTCCAACTTTGCAGATGCAAGTGCAACGGCCACGCCAGCGAGTGCATCAACAGCACCATCCCCGGTTACCGTCTGGTCTGTCGCTGTGAGCATTTCACCGCCGGCGTGGACTGCAACGAGTGCCTGCCGTTCTACAACAACAAGCCGTGGAAGGCCTCCACGTCCAGGGACGTCAACGAGTGTGAAGGTAAGGCAGAATGGGCCTTGTAATTGTGGGTTCTTACTGGGCCTCACACTAGTTCGCAACTAGTTCGCGACTCGAGATTTTGCTAGTTGCAGAGACGTCTGATTCTGATCTGAGCTCTTCTGAGAGTCTGGCATGTCTCCCATGGCACTTACAAAATCCTTGTCATCATACCGTATTGTGCATCGCCAGAAATCGTAACTGTTCTACTGAATGGTGATTTCTGGTCGTATTTGCAGAAGTTTTGGGAAGATTCTGGTGAGGGCCCAGTGTGGTAACTTGCTGCCCAAATCCAAAGAATGGGCCATAAGGATACTGCATGGTGCTAGATTTGTAAATTTCCTTGCACCAATGACTATGAGTTAGGGTTTGTTATACCTAGCGTATAGCACCTGATTCATGCAGGTCCAAGTATAAAGAAGCCATTTATGACTCCAATCCAACATTTAGCTTCTGGCTCACTTGAGTATAAAAATCAAACAGGCACATGCCAAAGAGCTCGTAAATTTCCATCCCTAGACATTAATACCATCCCCTGGTTGCCCCAGACCATTCTGGGGGTCAGCACTGTTTATCCCCACCCACGGTCTTTCTGGATATTTTTTTTTAGAACTTCCATTTCTTGTTTCTTTCGACTTCTTTTGTAATTGTGGCGGTTTTTTGATGGTTTGGCCTTTGTGTCTGTGAAACTCACTTGTTGTCACAACACTGTGAACCGTTGACACTGTGAGTGCCGACAGACAATTCCATAGAGCTTCTTAAACGCTAGAATCTACTTAAAATGGGGATACTTCCTTCATGAAAAATCAGGATTGTACAAAACGTGACATCAATTTCTTTTAATTTGAGGTTTTTTTTTGTTCTCATGGGAAATTTGGTGCTGAAGCAACTCTGTCCAATAGGCCTACAGATTGGCATATGATTTATGGTTTTGCCTCTCACATACCACAAACGCCCTCAAATTCCACACCTCATTTCATTCATGCCTTCAAAACTTTGTATTATTGTAAAATATAGGCATAGGCCTTCAGAAGTGATTCATTGAATTTTGGGTACGGGACCAGCTCAGTTTCAGTTGTATTGGACTTGATAATGCGCGCTCCGCAGGGTGGAGACACTTGACAAGATTTACAGTTTTCTTCTCTCGTGTGATGAACACAAGGTTTACAGTCTATAAAGGGCCAAGTCCAGGGAAGGTAATCGGATTCACGATGCACAGATTTTAAAGTGCAACTCTTCTTGGCGCAACAAGTCTCAAGTGGCTGTAAAACAACAAAAACAACATACCGGTACTTTCTGCATATTTAAATCTGAAGTGATTTTTGGAGGTGCAAACAGTGAATACCTGCCAGTTTTACAATTGTGACACAGGAAAGTTTGCCTCCCTTCACAACTTCGTATAAAGCATGAACCAAAAGTTGACCATGTTCCAGCTGGTATCGCCCGGCTGTCTCTGGCCAAACTTGCCATTTTTCTCCTTGCAATACATGTCCGCTACCTAGCCGTACCCGTGGCTCTCTCACAGCCAACCCTTTTACCAGAACATTGAATATCAGTGCATCGTAAAAATCTTAGCATGTTTTCCGTGAGATCTCAAACTCTGCTTTTTAGACACAGGTCTGCATTCCTTATGGGATATAAGATAGTTTCATGAGAGCCAATCTGGGTCGTGACTTCCTTCATGGCATTTGATATCATGGGATACCATCAACAAGTAAAGCCCTGTTAAAAAGTTAATCGGCCAGTCAGATTGGTGAGTCGGTGTAGGCGGATAACATAGACAGTAATTTTTCATTCTGGAGACAGTAATGTCTCTTATCGGTGACAGGCTATGATATACCAGTCTGACTATGTAGAGACATCTATGGACTGTGCCCATATCAACCTCTTTGGTATTCCGTTACATACTGGGTGTGGTTTCAGAATGTGAATGGGGTGACTAGACAAGACCATACTGACACAAGTACATTCCATGTACTAAAATGTACTACATTGGTCATTCCACTAGGTCATGTAGGTTGAAGAACATATGCAAATGTGAACCCTTACAATTCCTTGCAGGAAATAAATAGGCAATAGACAGTCTACCATAATGTGACTAAAAATGTTCCTTAGTGTTAAAAGTATGCTTATTACATTTTCAGTCACAGATGATCGCCTAGATTCATATGAACAAATTACTGGAGCAATTGCCGGTATAGACCGATCCGACGGCACGACATACTGTCCGCCATTACTGCGGTGTCCCCGTCTGCCTTTTGTGCCCACTGAGTGGCAACAAAAGAATTTCTGCTCCACTGCACTCTATACTGCAGGGTGTATGTCCCCTGATACACCGCAGGGCCAATTACATGAACCGCAAGTCGAATTTGTGTATTATACACAAAAGGCGGGCGGGGACACCGCAGTAATGGCGGATGGTATTTCGTGCCGTTGGATCGGTGTATAGAACTTGAGGAAAAACAGTTTATAGGCAGGGGAATATTATGTTCAACAATGCACCTGCAGATGAAAATAAAAACTTATTAAATGCATACTGCCCTCTTTAGGACACACTCTGTCCAATTTGTGTCTGGCTTGCATTTTGGAATGCTGCCCTCTGTTGGTGGAAAAGTATTCCAGTGAACTTCAACTTGGTAAAAAAAAAACTTTGATGAATGTGAACACTGCCCTCTGTTGACGATGAGGAAGAAATATTTTCTTTGGGTGATGATGAATTGGTAGGAGGGCCATGTGGATGCAAGTCTTTTCTCTGTAGGTCATCAGTCAAAGTGCATTTTAATAACGCTGTCTGTTTGTGAAATACATGCTGTGGATTCGTTCAGTTGAGTGAAAGTTGTAAAAGCTTGTGATTGTGTCTTTGCGGTAGTAGTGAACATGTAGGCCTGCAGTGTACATGCCAGTATATAATACAGATTAAGAGTGGTTTTACTGGGCCTCAGTCTGAGGATTTCATGTCTTGTATTTGCAGTTGTTGGGTTAATAGGGCATTTATAACCATTGCCAAAATAATAAACTATATTGGAATCAAATCAAAATTGAGGTTGGCAATTAATGAACGCTTTATATGACACAGAGAGCGCCAGCATTATATTACTATGCAATCCTTTTCCTCCAAAGTCGTACATTTGTGGTCAAGTCAGAGCTGTTTTCTGTTGGGCGTGTAGGCCTTACATGTACACATTTAAATAAATGCATAATTCATGCATACATGTTGGTAGGTAAACACCTTTTTGTTTCCACAATGTGTGTGGAGAATGTTTGACCCTGCACTAAGCAAGCCTAAGTTTTGTAATGCACAAAACTGCATTAATATGAAGCTCAATTGGAATCTGCGGTCCTTCAATTATGCACAGGACCACAGATGAACTGAAATACTAATGTAAGCCAGGTATTGCCAACTGCAATCATGTGTCAAGTGACAAGTATAGGCATATACCTCCATCATGTATGGCATCCTGAGAACTGGCCCCTAGATTGTGTGTTGACAAGGCTAGCCATTACTTAGGAAGAAGTTCAACAGAAACCATTTATTACTGCATGCTGTCAGCCATCTGTGTGGGCTTGGTCTGCATGTATGCTAAGATACTTGGTATGGGACCAATGGAAATATACAGATGATACACAGGGACATTTTGTGTACAGACAAAATGGGAGTCATGTACCAGTACTACAATCCAAGTCCAGTGAAATTATCAGAAACCTTTGCATTATTATTACTAAATAAACAATTCACCCAACTATTTGAGGAATCTTCGGTAGCGACAATTCCCCCCCCCCCCTTCTTGAAATTGTGATTTATCAAGTGTATGCAATCGGCCCGTGTTGTGTTGACAAGGCTAGTGGCATAAGTTCACACCGCATCATTAATTACAGTGGGATGTCAGTTCATTAGGTAAGTCCAGCATGATGAGACTGATGGTGGTACGCAGATGTGTATAGAAGAGCCTACCAGCCATTTATTCCCCATTCCTTCCAGTGATAATGCTTTATGTGGTTTAATACTTCCTTTTGCCTAGAATTTCTGCTGGTACAATGCCCGACCCTGTTTGTAAAATGTAATACTGTGATAATGGCTAGTTCATCAGATGGAGAAAGTGACTGGGTAGAATGACTAGCAGCACTCATGCAATGAACAGTGATGCCAAAGCAATGGCTAGGGACACCGTGAAAAAAATCATGCGCTGGCTCAGGAGTCAGGTGGGATTCGAACCCATGACCTCCTGCTTACTAGTGCAGATTTCCAAACCACTAGGCCACCAAGCTAGCTTTATAACAAGTCAGCCTTGTCGAACCATCGTCATTCCATTGCACTGTATATTTTTATTACCAAATTCCAAAGACTGGATGTTTTGTTGCATGGGAGAAAATGACTGCACCAGTTCCTGTGTTTGCACCGAAGCCCGAAGCATGTTAATGATGCAAACAGTTGTCTTGCATCTCTCAGCATTCATACTCCAGGCCCGATTGTGTTTCATATCATACCTTGCCCACTATGACAGAATTATTCACCAACGGGACAAACCCAGTTTGCCTCCCCCTCTCTCTAAACAAGCTTCCATTTCCATACCCTGGAGGACAAGTTTTGGGGGACTTTAATTGGATGACTTTCAAGTTCAATCCTGCCGCCTGAGCGAAAGTGCAAGCGTCGTTCACTTGGGAGTACATGTATGAAGTAGGGGGGAAAGGGACAACATTCGATATCCAAACATTCGCAGAGTTTGAGATGAAATTGAAATATGGTGACCTATGACCTCTGGGGATTGGGTCGTGACCTTGTCGAGAGTTTAGCCGGGAACAAGAAAAACATTGGTACCAGAATCACCGTGGGGAAATGTCTGTGTTCAGTGTTGGGGAGCTTTTTATCAAATTTAATCAAGTATGGTGTTACACTAATTAGTTTGAGTGAAGTGGTGTACTTATGGATGTATACCTGATCTCAGACTGTCATAGGTGTACTACTTATGGATCATACAAACTTAAGGCCTACCTGCTGTTCTGTTATCTTAACTTATCCTTTGAAAATGGGCTACAGAATGTTGTCTCAACCAGACCAGGAAGTCCAGTCTTGTCCGAGTCAAAAATTCTTAAGAGGCATGCAACTTTTCCTCAGAACAGCTGATTTTCTCCTTTTTTCCACTGCACTTTTAATGCCATTGAAATTGAAAAACACGGTACAGACTGGTAAAGATTGGAATTTCCTCATTTTTTGTTTAAGTCCTAGTTGCTTGCCTGTGTTATAGGGCCTAATAAATTTCTGTGTCCATCTTGCCGAATTGTTTTCCACTCGTGGACGGTTGAAGCATGCTTCATATCATGTGCCATGAGCTTTTTTATTGTTTGACTTGTAGGCCCTAATGTTTGAATCATGACTGTCTGGGGCCAATTTCATAAAAGCACACAAATGTGCTAAGCATGACATTTCTGTCTTAATAAAAGCAGGGTTAACAACCAATTTTCCATATGTTGTGTATCACTTGTGATTGTTCTTTGGCTGTTGTTCGCTGACCATGAATATCAAATGGAATTTTCAATGGTGGTTTGTTTTATTGGGCAAGACATTTTTGTGCTTAGGACATTTTTGTGCTTAACAGTTTTATGAAATTGGCCCCTGGTTTGTTGAAGTTTACACCCTCTCTTTATACAAGTAAGTGAATGTTTGGAGCAGAGGGCGCCTTGAGTTGATGACCATTTCAAAAAAAGTTCTCTGGAGGTTGAGATTGAGTTGAAATTTATTGCCCGACTAAACCTGCCACTAAACCCTTTTTTATGGCAGGGCTGAGGTCTGGGTTTTCTAATGGACTTTGTTAAATTTGATGGTTTTTTTTTACAATTTAGAATTGTGTTAAGGTGTTGCCAACTGCTTACCATTCAATATTAGTTATGACATAAGTATACATATGTAATATTGACTGGTATAAAATATAGGCCTACATTGTTTGGCAAAATGCGAGAGTTTAACCACAGTTTAGCCTAGTACTAGTAGGATTAGTAGGATTTTATGCACATTTATCTTAGAAATTGAAATTAAGAAGGCAAAAGCCATAATCGTCTGCGATTCTAGGTGAAGGCCAGCTTAATTGTTGACATTGGTGACTTGTGCTTATTTGTTTTAATACATCATTGGGACAGAGACAAGCAAAGCTTGACATTTGACCTTTAAGGAGCAGATTATTTCCAAGGGAATTGGTACCAAGTGAAGTTACAGGATCGTAACTTGGTGTCTAGGAAAAGGAATTACTGAGGCAGTTTAGACTGCTGAACATTGATAAATAAGGATACAAATGTCAATATCAACAATTAAGAGCTGAAACAAATACAATTTCAAAGAACAAGAGGGATGAAATGGAATGAAATTTAACTACAGCCTACACAGCTGCATGCATGTAGGCTCTGACTAGTGGGAAAAATCATTCAAATGAAAAAATATTAACTGACTACAGCATACTATTACTAGACATCAGATCAGGAGAAATACTCAAGATTGAAATTGTCTTACCCAAAGTTGTTTCTGTGGAGTGGCCGTTGAGTACTGACTTGAGAAAGAGAGCTCACCAATCTAAATGAAGGTGATGACAAAATTATGAGTAGGCCTACTTTGGGAGGTTGAAGGCTGTTGCACAGACAGACTACCCCGACAAGAAACACCTTCAATGGGAGAACAAAGGAAACCCCATCTTCCTTGGAGCTCCAGGAGAACTTGGCATAGCTTTGTAGTGATGTCATCTCCTCCCATCCCACCCTCCCTCCTTCCCTTCCCCCTGACTCTGATCCAGGACTCAGTCGTGGGCCTACAGGTCACTGGGCACCCTTTATCCCCTGAAACAGGACCCTGTGGAACTTGGAAAAAGGCCCCAATTATGACTTGAAAGTTGTGGCATCACACAGAGACTAAAGGAATCGACATGTTTATGCTCGGTGTAATATTAACGCCAAACAATGTGACATCTCGCATACTTGAGACATTTGTCATCTCCTGTGGAAGATTCTGTCAGGAAGTTTTTTCGTGAATAAATTTCCTGTCTTTAAATTGATTAATTTGTTAGGTAAATGTAAAAAAAGGGTAACTAATCACTAAACACACTTTTCTTAAAGGAAATATAAACATTTTTAATTGACTTTAAACCTGGATGAATTTTTACAACTTTAAGAAAGGAAGTGACCTCATAGCCACCTACCGATTCACAGCGGAGAGGAGAGACCATCAGCCCCAGGCCAGGGTTGACTCACGTCTCACTGTTGCCAGCATCCTATTCCTCCTTTTAGCTTCTACCACAAAGCCCAGGTGCTCACTGTGTGTGTGTATATACTTGCATTGGGCACTGCCCCCCAGGTTTTGCTCTGGGGTTTCAGCCCACAGTGTGGTGTGTGTGTGTGTCGTTGTGCCATGGTCAGGTCGGTTGGTTGTTCGTTCTATGTTGCAGGTTTCTTGCTAGCTATCATATCCCACACTGGCCCTCAATTAGCCAGTAGGCAGCTGGCCCAGTCCTTAGTAAGTGTAGCAGTGGTGGAAGTCATTAGTTACACTAGTGCTGCCGCTGCCTGTTGCCTCTGCACATCAACAGCATCTACAGGACCTGAGGAGATAACCCTTTTCGAATTTCCTAGTCTCAGAGGGCAACAACAACACCACCAGCTTCATACTTTCTCCATCCCTAGATCCCTGGAAAATTAATCTTTCATCGTCATCGAGGCAGACCAACCACAAACTCTTTCCTGGATTAATAAACTTGTTTGTGTGAAAATTTACTCCAGCGGTCGGTCGTCTGCCGTCTGGAAAGTTTCCCATCTTGCTCGCTCGTTAGTATTATTATCCTCGGGATCAGTGGACTTTTTTTTGCTGGAGGACAAGACAGACTTGGAATTATCTCTTTGGATTGTTGTTGATTGTTGGAAATGATCTGAAACTTGCTTTGGATCATCATGAAGATGCATCATTGCTTGTTTCTTGTCAGTGTCGTTGTTTTTCTGCATTGTTTGCCTCTGGTGTGTGGCTACTGGTATTGGGATGGTTCGCAGTGGCAAGGTAAATTAGTACTGATTGATTATTACATATAACTTGTTATTGCTAGTGTCAAATGTTTTCCTATCTGCAATTCAATATTCTTAATATTCTAGCAGGATCTTTCTCAAAGGCTGAGAGAGATCCTGCTAGGATCGAAATGCGTCAGGCCCTCCCAACTCCAAGCATTTGATATATTTCAGGTTATTTTGGCTGATGAGCAGTTTGCAGCAGTTTATTACATGTACTTGTTTTTTCTTAATATTCATTAGACTGAAAAACAGTGAAATGAAAAATTACATTTTATTTTTGGAAAACGTGCTGGTATATACATATGTTTATGTAAATCCAATAAATTTGTGTGCATATTTTTTTGATTTTACTACTTTAAATATTTGGATAACATAATTTGATATCATTTCAGTTGCTTTTTGGATGAAATTTTTTATCTAGACTTTTTAATCTAAATATTTTTATCTAATTAAAAAGTCAAATGACAAAAACAAAATACAAAATAAAAACGCAATGTAATACGTTTTGATGACTTGCACTGCATGTTGTAGAAGCAAAATGCAGTTTGATTTTTGAAAAGCTGCTCATGATAAGTTGAGCGCGAAATCCACATTTATTGGAAAAGCCTACAATTTGACAGTCCATATCTTCCAGTTGGTCTTCAAACCGACACAGATTTCTAGTCATTTGTTGGTTAGTTGTGAAGTCAAGACGCACCAAAGTGAAAATTGTCCAGATGGGAAGGAGTTCTGTTTCCTGTATTGTGCGCAGTTGACCAAACAGCTGCACAGCAGATTGGGGGCATTATTTTGTGGATTTCGTTTTCATTTCCTCCAAAGCTCTTGGTTCCCCCAGATTTGCTCTCATCACCTTGCTTTATGTTTGTGTAAACACAGTACAGGTCAGCCAGCTTGTTGGCTATTTTCTGATATTCCCTATGACTTGTTGGGAAGGTCAGAGGGTCGTACAAATTGTTGGGTGGACTGCATACTGTAGGTATCTGACGAGGTGTATATTTTTACTGGTGCGAATGTTTGATAGTTTGATGTTGCATAAACACTGTAGAATTTGGTGAAATCAAAAGATTAGGGCTACAAGGTTTTTTTTTTATAACTTGGTTTAAATTAAAACTGTAGGAGGACAGGAGGGCCTGACGTTTCAATCCTGGCAGGATCTTTCTCTTCATGAAAGTTTTAGTGGCTGCACTGTATGATGCCTAAAACATCTTATGTCTTATAGCTGGAGTAGTTCTCTGGATGGCCAATTCGGCTGAGGATGGAGTGTCTAATTAGACTATGTTTCCACTAGATCCACCAGTTGGTAGATCAGATCCCCCAATTGGTAGATCAGATCCCCCAATTGGTAGATCAGATCCCCCAATTGGTAGATCAGATCCCCCAATTGGTAGATCAGATCCCCCAATTGGTAGATCAGATCCCCCAATTGGTAGATCATCTCCCAATTCGTAGATCAGATCCCCCATTTGGTAGATCAGATCTCCCAATTGGTAGATCAGATCCCTAAATTGGTAGATCAGATCCACCAATTGATAGATCATATCCCCAATTGGTAGATCAGATCCCCCAATTGGTAGATCATATCTTCAATTGGTAGATCATATCTTCAATTGGTAGATCATATCTTCAATTGGTAGATCATATCTTCAATTGGTAGATCAGATCCCCCAATTGGTAGATCAGATCCCCCAATTGGTAGATCAGATCCCCCAATTGGTAGATCAGATCCCCCAATTGGTAGATCAGATCCCCCAATCGGTATATCAGATCTCAGCAGAGTGTGTAGTGGAAAATAAAATTCAGCCACCCCTAGCTGTAGTGACCATGAAGTCTCATGTTTAATGATATGTACCATGTTAAATTTGATAGTATTTGTCTGGTGCAGCATACATGTATACAATGACTGGTTGTCTGGGAATGGGTTACCTACCAGTACCACACAGGAAATGATGGTGGTCAAACCTGAGAATCACAACTGGAGGGAAAACAAGGCTAAGCCTTTGTCCCTAAAAGCTGGTTGTGTAATATGATCTTAAAATTCTGTACAGGATTTTTATTCTCCCACTTAAGCCTCTTGGGCCTGGCTGGAGTGCCCAGTGGAGATTTATGGCTGGTTGCAAGAACCTGTGGCTAGGGTTATAAAAACTTGGCAAATTTATTTGTGTGTGGATTCTCAGAGTATTTCTTGATGATCAACAGAACTGGTTTATGTTTGGATTCAGTATTTTATGTGCATGAAAATAAATAAGCAACTGGAGGCCTCAAAAATAGGACAGGATCCTTAGAAAAAAAGTTTTTCTCCAACGTGTTGTAGAATTAACGACCGAAGCCTTCTTGGGTAAACATTAAAGGAAGAACATCATGTAACAATATATCAGTTGATTTCATGAAGCCCTATGATCGATTGTAACTCGAGTTACAAGTTAGGATAACCCACTGTATCCTACTTAGGGCTGCAATGCATCACAAGTCCTGAGATTGATAGTAAGTTAAGATGAGTTTGATGAAATAGACCTCAAACCCAATTAAATATGGCACGCTTCATAGCAGAAGCTATAGATATTGGTTAGAGAAGTTTTTATGTCAGGATTGCCAGTCCCACAGTGCCTGGTTGATGGTTGATGTATGATTTAAAGTCGGACCATGGTCAGACAAGTAAGAAGGAAAGATACTGTATAGGCCTACGGGTACCGATTGACATACCAAGCACTTTTAAACCATGAGGAGAAATTTGAAAGGTAACATCTCCTTGATTGTTAACCAGTGAAGTTTGGAAATGAGAGAGAAATGGCATCCACAGATCGTTCCACAGTGGTGATATGTTACACCATTCAATGGCATATCACAATCTTGTCCATTGAATAGGGCTCAGCGCTCGTGACGTCACATTCAGATGTTCGAACAAACAAGTCACACGTTGCCCTATTAGCTTACACGTAAACGTTGTGAAATTTGTCTGAACATCTGGGTAATTATAGCTGTTGATATAAAGGGAGTATTCTATAAATAGCTCGATTTTAATGGAAAAGATTGGGATGAAAAATGTGCTGATTATTGATCAAAAATTATTAGGATTGATTTAAATTTTTTTTCTTCATTTTTTTGTCTTGAACAGCTTGTCAGTGCAATGGCCGTTCCAATCGTTGCTTCTTCGATCAGGACTTGTACGACCGCACCGGCAACGGGGGCCACTGCCAGGACTGCCAGGGAAACACGGACGGCGTCAACTGCGAGCGTTGCCGGGATGAGTTTTTCCAGACGTCCACGGAGGAGGCTTGCCAGCCCTGCAACTGCGACCCAGTCGGTATGTTCATAAACCTTTCGAGTGCGAAATAGTTATTTATTTTTTTACTTTTTATTTCTTGTTTATTGTGTTTAATTTCCCACTTTTGGGCCAAAATCTGTAAAAGTTTCCTTCTTTTTTTAAATTCTTGAAGGGTCATTGCATCTCCAGTGTGACAGAAATGGCCAGTGTTCCTGCAAGCAGGGAGTGGGTGGTGATAAGTGCAATCAGTGTCTACCCAACTTCTTTGACTTTGGTCTGACCGGCTGCACGTAAGTAGTATTAAACTTCTGTCAGATTCAACAGTTGAGGAAGCTAGATTGTGATTTGTGTGGTGTCCATGCAGCATCAGCATACTTGTGTTGTTCTATCATAATAATGATGGTCTTCATTAAATAATTACCATAGTGCTTAATGCTAAGAGACTAAGCCTCTAGGCCTACACGCCTATTAGTTTCCCTGGTATTGAATTCACGAAGCCCTATGGTGGATTGTAACTCGATTTACGATGGATAACCCATCATACAATGTATCCTACGTTGGGCTGCAATGCGTCATGAGTCCTACGATTGATAGTAAGTTAGGAAAAGTTTGGTGATAGTTATGTTGCTAGACATTTTGTATGAAACATCTCACATTTGAAGTCATTCAAGTGATAGATTCATTTTCTTTTATATTGAGCCCAAAATTCTGAGATGAAATACAAGATAATTCATCTTTTCAGTCACTGTTAATACAGTCATCAGACAAAAATGTCAGATGTCTTTCCCCACAGATTGTCATTGGATTGTGTAATTTTGTTTTAGAAAAAAATAAAGAAGTAATTATAAGGAAATATTCTTTGTCTCCAGGAACGTTTACGACCACAAACTGAATCGATACTGATACATATTTCTTAAAAATGTCGGCTGTGCTTAGCCTTGGAGATTGTCATAGACTCACCTTTGATTTATGTGAATACAGGATTGGGGGGGGGGGGGGGGGAGGGGGGCGGCTTCATATATGGTGCTGTTTCAGTTTTGGTTGTCACTGACACTGACCACTTCAAGCTGGACTTCAGGAATGGACAGGGGAGCAAGGCCAAGCTTTGTGTGCATGCACTTGGGGCTTTTCCATCGGGTGGGAAAGATCCAAATTGTCAGGTGTATTAATTGCTAGGAAAAAATAATTTGTAATAGCCCTACAGTACAACTGGCACACGTGCTTCATTAATAAGCAGGAGGTCGTGGGTTTGAATCCCACCCGAGCCATAGCATGATTTTTGTTTTTCATGAGCACTCAAAAGCACTGAGTATGCAGGGCTGATATATGTTGGTGAAGGGCAAACCGACATTGCAATACACACTTACGTACACTCAAAATTATCTTAGAAATGCTTGCAGCCAGTGCATAATTTTTTTTCATGAACATTCAAAAGCAACGATACTGAAAATTATCTAAAATGTTTGCATGGAGTTAGGAAGGCTTGATGTTCCGATTCCAGCAGGATCTTTCTCAGTTTATTGCACTTTTATTGAACATCATCTATTTAGATTGTTCAGAAGTGGGTGTTGTCCCATCTCTGTGCAAGATTTTAGCCAGACCTTAGGTAGGATGTGGGAACATATCCATGTTCTTTACTGGCCCAATTAAGATAAAGGAAAAACCAGCTGGCCAATTTGATCAAAACATGCATACACTCCTCTCCTTAAAAACCCTGTTTTTGAACCAAGTACCACATCACAGCGAATACACGATAACACTGCATTGAACCAATTGGTAACCCGAAACGTCTCATCAAAAGTACACACATGATTACAGTTGAGCCTACTCCCATTCTTGATGTGTTACCTCACGAGGCCCATGCAGAAGAACATGTGGGAATGTGATTGACTTGAAATCCATACTCATACCAGCTTGGCAGTCGACAGCGGATAATAAATGCATTTTTTATCGGTCCTGGCTGGGCTATCTAGATACAAGACTTCAATCTGTTCAGCCTGTATATAATGACCCAGACTGCTCTGCATATTAAAAAGGTTAACCCATAAATTCAAAATTCCATTTCTGGGTTAAAAGTCCATCGGCGCCTAAAACATATTCTCATGTTCAAGGCGTACATTTAGGTGTTTCTTTGCCAAATTTCAGGGAGGGGCCTTATATTCTAATGCTGTATTCTCATGCAGATGTCATTTAAAGGAGATAAAATCATTAACCCTAACCCTCTGTACCTACCACATAGGCCCCCTAAGACTAGAGCTGTTTACCACACTTTACCACAGTGTCCACAGGGGACTGGATCATAAACCATGCATTACCACACAAACAACGCTGTGGTCAGCCTGGTCGCGATTTTATTTTTCGTACCACACGATAGATAGGGGACCGCAATGAAGCGTTCCAATTGGTCTATTACTCATGCATTAAACATGAAAGGTCATTATTTTTTTCTTGACGTGACTCCCTGTACTACGCGTACACCCACACAGTAATAGACCCGTGTATTATGATCAGATAGGCACAGAGCGCTCTCGATGCATGAAGTGTGGTAGTTGGGTGTACAATGTATAGTCATGCAATAATTATCGGCTCCTATCTCAATGGCCTGACGCTGATGAGGACACGCTAGACCCCACACTGAGTAGTACTGTCTTATCTGTCAACAATCAGTTACCTTAAGTGGTCAGCCTTGCCATTACTGAGCCACGCGAAATAGAGAAATTCTTTATACATGTAGTACTGCTCCACATATTTGGCGATAAAGGTATGGCAAAAAAAGAAGAAAACAATTGGCCTCAAGCGAATGTTTTTAAGGGGGGTGGGTGTTTTGCACTATTGTTTGTTAGAGGCTGTTTTGATTTGATTATTTTTTGTTGGGGGTTGGGGTGCATGCTTTCCTCCAGACAGAATAATTATACAAAAATAACTCACGTTTAACACTGTACACAAATCACTTTTATTTTCATAGCATCTATATTTCTATGACGGTACTTGGTATACAATATTTGAATTGAAAGTGGAAACTTCTCATCAGTCTACCTCTAGTACACTAGCCACCACCATAAAAGAAACGAATCATAAAGCTTCAAATTAGATTCACTCTTGAATTATTGTTTCACGGTCCTGTGTGACAACGGTAATTTATTTTTATATTTTTGAAGAAAATATTATAGGCCCCATCAGAGACACACAGATTTATTAGCACAAAATGTCCAAAAAAAATACAGCAACAGTCATCTGTGAAATCCCCAGTCCCACGGATGCCTAATACTCTTTGAGAAAACAGTGTCAAACGCCAACGGGGGTAAATTTTTTTTAATCTTGTCACCGTCACTTTTGTATCAAAGATCGCAATTGTTTGTGGTCATTGGTTTTACCCTTTTCTTGATAAATATATCTTTTTAGGCAGAAAACGGCTTGAACGATATTTTTCTATCATTACCGTCTTATTATAGGTACATCTGTGAAGATTTCTGTTTCAGTATGCTACCAAAGTACGATAGTGTTAATAAATGCATCCTTAGACAGGCATCTTTATTTTAATCATAGAATTAAGCGGTCGATCGAAAACCTGAAAGGTCAAACTAAGTTTTTACAAGATCCTGAAAAGAATATAAAATGGTGCGCACATCAAGCCACAGAATTTGAATATTTTGTTATTGTTGCTGTCTCCTGTTTCTTGTTCATGAAATACCAACATTTTTTTAATGAAGCAATGTAAAAAATACAGTTTTCCCCATAGCTTCAATTTCCTGTAAACATCATTTGCCCTAAAACGTGCTCTCAACCACACCCTTTAAAACAGGCACAATTCTTCATTATCTTTTTCTCATTTTCTCATAACAGTGCATGTAGGCCGATTAGTTGCCCAAGTGTGAAAAAGCCCCACTTACAAAACTTTTAATGATAAAGGATTAAAAAATCAATGACATTATTTTGTTGATCGTTTCGGTAAACAGCACAACAAATGTAGTGGTCTGTGAAAAATTTGGGCAAAACTATTTGAGAAACTCAGTCTGGTTATAAATAAGAATCACCGTGCAGAAAACATTAAACAACCTTTTAGCTCCCTCAACACTGATTGAGAGGCTGTACTATTATTTTGCACTGTGTGTCTTCCCCAAGGAATGATTAAAAGTTAAAGCATGGCTGAGACTATGGGGGGCTGGTCTTCTTCCTCGAAGTGCAGGCATGACAGATCGCTTCACAGATGGTTGCACTGCATAGCCATGCTCAGAACTATGTGAGGCCTTTGGGGGTCTGCCTGATGTCAAGCGTCTAGCCCCTCTCCCCATGTGTACTCTTCGGCGGGCCAGTGAAGTGGGTTGGACCCCTATACTCTTAGTTGTCCCTATCAGCCGCTCTACTGATCTTTTCTTTAATTTGCTTGCACTTTTTACTGCTGCAGCAGCACCCTGGTATTTGCCGAAGGTGTAAAGTGCAGAACATAGGTGTGTTGATGTCTTTATTTTTCTGTAGCCAGCTACAAATGATTTGAAGGCCGGATTCATCAGCTCTGGCTCCTTTTCCAGCTTCTGTACCATGTCTTCACAGATAAGCCGTATTTCTTGAGCCATGTTGTTGTCTGTAGTGTTGATAAAGTAATAAACCAAAAAATGATGAATAAAGGGGAAAAAGCCCACAACCAATCGAAAAACACCCCTAACAAACACAAACAATAGAAACAGTCAACAATTGCCTCTTTAATATCATAGGCACGAGGTGTTTACATGGCTACTCAAATAAAAAGCATTGAACAAATTTTAAAATGTGAAAACAATTTGTATACAGCCATCAAGGCATCAATATAATCCGAGACTTTAAAGGTAATATCATACTTTGGATTTGTCAAAGAAAACAATATCACGGAAGATACAGTAAAAGTCATCTGTGAAAATGTCAGTCCCTTACGTTGCCAACGTTTTGAGAAAACAGTGAAAAACAGCCAGAGTATCTCTTAAGTCTTTTCTTTTCTCTTTTATTTTTGATCTTTAAAAGATCAAAAATTATTTTGGTAACTGGTTTAAATCTTTTCTGGATAAATACAGCATTTCAGACAGACAAATTTAAAGATGTTCCTACCATAACCATCTTTATACCCTGTAAGTTATAGGTAAATCTGTGAAGATTTCTGTTTTGGTATACTGCCAAAGTATGATACTACCTTTAAGTACAACAGCAAGTTGCCCTACTATAGTCCTTTTCCATTGTGCTCATCACTGAGAACAATAGATAAGGAAAAGGATCGTTGAGTGATGTGCCTGCTATCATTTCAAAAGTCTTCCATTAGTTAATGGTGTGGTTTGTAGACAAGGATAGTGTTCAATAAATTTCTTTGTTAAAACTAATGATAATTACTGATTCATACAATTGAGGTCAGTATAATACAACTATGAGTGAGTTGCAAATCATTTTTGGGGATCATTAGATTCTTGACGAAAAAAGCCAGTAATGACAATGTAATGGCAGTTAATCTCTTGAAATCAATCAAAACAAATGGAAACAGTCATTTAAACTATGTATATTAACTGACTTACATCATGTACATCAACACAACAAATGCATGAAAGATGATGCAAGAATGTCATAACGTCTGAAATAAAACGAATAACAACATGCATTATGTTAGATGTAAATGGAAAAACATGCACTTTATAACAAGCAGACCTAATTATTAGCTGATGGTGTTATTAAATATTGATTAAGTATTATTGTGACCAGGTGAGAGTTTGAGCTGGATTTATTTACTTAATCTTGATCAAACATGCGCAATTCAACATAACAGCCATGGAATTGTGACTATGATTCCCCCATGCGCCAGATTTTAATGAAATCGATAAACCCCTTGATTTATCCATGTTAGTCTTTTCAAATGTTCTCAACATTAGTGGGTTTTTCTTTTTAAGTTTTAGACAGTTTTAAACGGCTCACATTACTGAAATAGTATTAAAGGGTTCCTGCAGTGCTTTTTTTTCAGTCAGGTTATTTTATTGCCTTCATTCAGAGAATATACTGACAGATAATGAATGGCAAGTCTTTTTTTAGGTTCCAAACCAGCATTTGGTTTTCCTTTGAATGGCTTTGTAGAATGGGGGATTTTCACGCATACTCATGTAGGGAACCAACAGCAAAAATATAATGAAAAAACATAAACAATGAAGAGGCAAACTTGACCTACAGAAATGGTTTAGTAAAAAAATTACACCACTAGTTGAGTGAAAGGAACATATTTGGCAAAATAAAACCAATGGGAGACTTTTGGATCCGGATCCCATTTTTCGGATCCTTCTCCTATGCAGGGTACGCTAAAATGGGATCCGGATCCGAAGGATTCATGATCCTTTGCGTGAAACAAACAGGCCCTTGGAGAGTCGGTCAACAGTCAACAGCGCACGCACGCGCAATACAACGCGCGCATGCTCACAATTGCACAAGCATGGTTTGCGCGTGCGCTGTTGACTCAAGACCGACTCTCCAAAAGTCTCCCATTGAGGAGGAAAAGGTCTTTCAGAAAACCTATAAAACCGCAACTTTTTGCAGTGGGGTACTTCTCTCAGTTCCCCAGATGACATCACAGTTTTGCTCATGAATATGGAAATGCTAATTAGCATACACACCAAAAAACCTGTTTTTAACCCTGAATCAATGTGAGGAAGTGTGTAAAATCACAGTCCCCATGTACAGTTTTTACATTGGCACATGTTCAAGCCATAATATTCCCATTGCAGAGACCCTTTAAGCAAGCCCTTTCAAATTACAGGTAACGAGTTGTCAGTGTGAATACAGATTGAATACATAGAAATAATAACAAAGATTACCTTGCTTGGCTGGCCGAGAGTACGCAGTTGTACCTCTCAAATCCATATGGTTCTGTAGAGAAGCTTGTGCACGGAGACTTTCAGTTGCTGGATTTTGGCCATCTACTTGCATGCTTGCCTCAACCACTTGTACTTCGGCTTCTTCATTGACTGCAACTGCATCATGCGTATTCTCTGATTGGTTACTGGTTGTTGGGGTCAGTCCATCAAAGAAGCCATGCCACGGTGCACTATTATTTCCTATGAATAAATAAACACAATTCAAATGTTTAAAATGGTCCTCATAAAACATGAGTACTTTCCACTCTACGGTATAGTCTCTTTCACTACCGTATTCATTGTTCACTCATCTAAGATCAAGGTATTAAATTCTATTGCCGTGGAAAATTATAGGTGAACCTTTAACGATGTCAGATGCGCACACAATAAGCAATGATTCCAGAGCCAATACCTGACTTTAAAAATCACAAGTTTCATGCCTTTATATGATATGAAAATAGGCAAACTTCTCAATTCACTTGGCATTTGTGATTCTTTAGACATTACCTGTTGCAATTTGGTGAAGCATTTGTCTCATTCGTGGGTCATTGATGGGGACAAAGTTTGTTGATGATCCCTGGTAGTGTTTCAAGACAGCTGCTTGGTGCTTGCATGGGCCTCCAGTTTTGCCAACCTGACATGTACAATGACCAACTTCAGTATTCACACTATAGCTGGCACCGTCACAACTTTGACTTTTCACTTCAAACTCTGTCGATGAAATCTGAAACCAAAACAGAAAACACACCAAAAAATACTTGTCATTAGCATTCTTTTCGAGGGTCTTCACAGCCAGGCTTGGTGCAACAAAACTTGTCTGCCATGGCCGTGGTGAGTGTGTGGAGGGAAAGGCAAAATCATACATGTAGCCGTGTTACACAAATCAGGAGAGCGGACCCAAATGGTCTTACCACAATGCCAACAAAATGACGGACACATACATAGTTATAGAGTCATCTTGGTTTTCTATTTCTACCTCCATGATAGCTCAGAAAAAGGAAAAACCGGACTGCTCTCTTAGAAGTTTAAAGAGCTTATATTAGTGTGATCGAGCTCAAAAAAACTTCAAGAGGGATAGTATAGTTCTTTAGGTGGTGGAAGGTGGGGGGGGGGGGGGGTTTGGAAGAAGGGTATATGGATGGGAGAGGGTCGTGGTGAGAAGGAAAAAAGGCGTGGAAAAGTGCCCGCACCAGTAGTCTAACTATGGTCTAACAAACTTACGACGCCCCACCATAGCTCAACCACAGGCAGTGGACAGGAGAGGGGGGGGGGGGGGGGGAGAGAAGGAAGGGAAACCAGCGGAACTAACATGATTTATAGTAGTGAAAACAGCTGACTGACATTCCAACTGAGAAGAACAGGGTTGTTCTTCTATTCGAGGGTCTTCACAGCCAGGCTTGGTGCAACAAAACTTGTCTGCCATGGCCGTGGTGATCATTTTAAATGCTGGCTCACATCATCAGCACAAAGACTATCACCTTGTATTGGATGAGGTTGGAGAAAACTTTGATCTCTTTGGCCCTGCAGTAGCCATTAAAACGGGCTCTGCGTTTTTCCATTCAAGTTGAGGAGGGCCTACAAATAGGTGGAATGTTGTGTATTTCTGTTTTTTCTTATTTACGTGCCCTACAGAAAACATTTACAAACTACACAAAAGTTGTCTTTAGAGGCTTTGTGTCTATCTTATACCAGCAAATATAGTGGATTTATACAGACAATTTCAGTATTCAACTACTTTTGCAGTTTACCTGTTTGATGTCTTGTTTGGTGATGTTCTTGGTTGCTGGCATGTACTTAGATGTCACAACGTATTCAAGTCTTCCATTTGCAACATCTATCAGGCGCTGGTGGTAATGGTCCTGAAGCATAGTGCACATAAAATCTGATAGTTGTGGCACCGAAAATGCCTTGGTCCTCTGCAGGATCTTGTCCTTTAACACTCGCATGGCTGCTTCCGCGAAGTTGTTCGTGTCATTGCCCCTTGTCATGACATCACCTCGAAAGGAGAGGGCCCACATCTCCTTTTTGTTCATGTACCCAGAGAGGTGCTTCTTGAATTTCCTGCATTGATTAGGCATTATTAAAGATAAAGGTGCATTAAATATTGTCAATGAACAACAAACAAATTTGTACCGCGAAAAGTAGACCCTTCTATTTTCGACTGCCATCTGTTACACATTGAAAACAATTACCGTACACTTCTCGTTAGGAGCGTCAATGGACCAAGCTGAGAGACTGACCCTTTAAGTGAGATATTATAAAGCAGCCAACTTCCATCAACAGCCATTCATTTACTGTACACAAAATACACCATAGTTCCTTGCAATGTGGTTATCTTTATTGCACTTCATATGCAAACATAATGACCATGACATTTTGTCAATCTGCTTAGTAAAATAATTTCATGTAGATTTTCTACTCTGACAAGTGTTTTAAAATACAAGTTAGACAAAACATGGATTTCTCTTCCTTTTTTTTTCACTTTGTAAGAACGACAACAAGAGGTGGTCCACTTACTCTGAGAGAGTCGGGTCACGAAGGCTGATTTGGTAGAAGTGGTCCAATTCGTCCTGGGTGTTAGCATAAAGGATCCTCTTCAAATGGACAAGGTGGTTAGGACGGTCATCTTTTGGGATCTGGTTTTTGTTGTCCCACAACCATCTCCAAGTGGCCTGCAGCACATGAAAAACACATAGCAGGCATGTAGCATCAGGGAAGACACTACGAATGGCATTGTGCTCAGCTGTGCAATCATCTGTCATGAAAAGCTTTGGGCCCTGTAGACCTCTGCCCCCAAAGCACTGCTCAGGCAAGATGCTGGTGTATAGCTTCAATGCAGCTTTAATCGTTGCCTCGGACTCCGATGACGTGATGAGGACACCTAGAGGTAAACCTCCAACACAGCTATGGGTTAGTAGTAGAAAAACACTACAACCATGTCTGTCCATGTTTGAAGATGCATCCATGAAGCACATTTCCCCTGCATGTTTGAGGTGTTTGTGAACACGTTGCATCAAAGGGGTGCAAATAGCCACAGCCAGCTGGTTGTTTTGGAAGTTTGTCGCCATGCATGTAGTGCCCATCTCAGCATTATACGCTCTGGTATATTCTTCTAAGCTTGCTACCATTTCTTCCCCCGATGCTTCTCCATACTCTTCATTGAATACCTTCCTGTACAATCTGTGAAATAGAATTTGAAAATAATTTAAAGTGGTTTTATTTTGTTTCATAGACACATTTCAGAAATCTTGTTATACAATTATTTCATTCTTTCCTTTACATTTCCTGTTTTAAAATGAATACCTTGCAATCTTGCCATTTTATGAGAGATGGTGAACACCTTGCTTGATCCATTTTTAAAAATTTGTAGTAAAAATTAAAAGGAAAACAGAATATTTGTCTCAATCTATGCTGACGAAAAAATAACAAGACGTTTGTTACATTACCTGTATGCATAATGGATGTCAGGACAAATTGACCTGTCTGCAGCATACATTGGATATCTGTCACCATGCTTCATCTGAAGTTTGTATTTCAGCATCTCAACAGCAGCAGTTGGGCTGTACTTCCTCTTAAAGAGATCTTTCAGAGATGATGATGCCTCCTCTGATACATCCCTGAATTTGAGGGCATCAGCGCAGAATACTTGATGGTTGTGGGTGTACCTCAAAATGACTTCTGTTGGGTATTGAGGCAGGTGGACATCCTTGCTTCTGTTAAAAAAACACATTATAAATTATTTATATGAAGACAAAATTTTTTTAATATGATTGTCAGTATGCAAGCTCCGACTGTACAGTGGATTTCATTTTTTTATGTACTTGCACATAGATACTTTTTAGGCCATCCTTTCAAATGTTTTGATAAGGTTTAGAAGTTTGGTTTTGATAATAGTTGTCTCTTCTTCCACGCGTTGCAAGCTGTAAAGGTCTGCATAAAGGTTAAATTTTTGTTACTTGAAAAACTTCTGTCTGCAAAGCAATTTCGACCATGTATCCATGTGTGCAATACGGGCGATTCACAATAGTTGTGATGAATCATTTATGTACACATTAAAACAAAATTGTGAAGCTTTAAAAAGATCGTTGTAGTAAAGAACATCAACGGGATTATTTGCTGACTTCTCAGAGAAGGTGAATTTTCTGAGTAAATATTCTGCTTAAATGAATGAGCATTTTCTGCAAAAATGTTTATACCTGGCTGTGTGTTCCTGTGACTTGGTGGAGACTACCTTGATGGAAATCATCATATCTGCATTGCAACCAGTGTTCTTGGACTGAACTTTGCGCTTTGAGTTGGTGGTTGAACTTGCAGTTCTTGTATTGTGATGGCAGCGAAACAATTTCTGAAAGACAACATGGTTATAATACCCATTAAAGTTTTTTTTTTAAATATTGTTAACACTTGGGTGCTTATTTTGTGTTGAATTTTCACTCATACCAGAAGGCGGTTTAGTGAAGGTGTCTGGTTCAAGCCTGGGGGGGGGGGGGGAGATAAATAAATGGTGGCAATTCATCAAAAGAAGATCAAAAGGAAAAGGGTTCGTGCAATGTTCTACTTGGAAATGATGTCCTTCAGAAAGAACACACATTCCCTTACAAAATTCCAAAAATTATCAGGGGAGCAGTTTGGCATTGCATGGTCACTTAAGGAACCTTGGGAAATTTGGGATGGGATCCTTGCACAAGAATGTGTGTGGTCATATCATGATGATGATCCAGCTTTTTTTTTACTGGACAGTGACAATAATTTTTTTATGTGCACACAAAATCAGTAATTCATTCATCAAAAAATGTGTATCACCATGCAAAATGAGCTGAACAGTCTATTATAAACGTTAATTACCTTGAACAGAATAAGTCTTCCAAATCTCGGGTATGTTCTCTTTACCCTCCAAGTGGTAAAGGACACTCTCTGAAATTCCCCGATCCATGTTAAAACCTCTTCCTCATTGGAACAAGGGAGGCGTAGTGTAGCAGTAAAGCAAGCCTCACTGCTTCTGCTTGTTGGAAGTTCCTGATGGCTTATGTTACAAACATGGTACGGGTGCAGTGTTGGAAAGAGTTTCTGCCAAGAAACATGTGAAAAGCAAAAATAAAGATTAAAGGGATGGTACAGAACTGGTTTTTGTGACAAAACCGTTGCTGACAGTGAAATCACATTATATGTAATCCATCGTATACCTTAACATCAATCAGCCATCTGGGTCACAAGGAAATAGTGAGAACCCGTGTACGGAGAACTGTACACATTTCAACGAATAAATAAAATGCTTCGAAGCAATTTATTCCGATCGGAAAAAAGTTTAATTTATTTCTCAACGAATATGGCATTTCAGACAAAGACATTTCATGGGATGTTTTCTCCTATCATCACCATTATACTGTCAGACAACGAAAAATCCCATCCACCTCCCCAACCACGGTCCCCGGTTTTTTGTTTGTTCCCTTCTGGGGCTCAGGATTGTTTCCTCTGGGTAGGGCGTTATTTCCCACAAAAACACTGTTTGACATTTAAGCATTGAGATGTTTGCACCTAATTTTAAATCTCATTCTTGTAATGACGGTTGGGTTGGAAAGGTTTGAAGCTTGTCAAGTTATTAGAAGAATTACCTGCATAGTTTGAGTTATTGTGATTAAAAGGTTAAATAATTTAACCTTTTAATAGGTAGCTTTTTGTACATGGTAAGGTTTTTTCGCCATTTAAGGATTAATGCTTGTGAGTTTAAACAACTGCTCCAAAGAGAATTATTCCTGTGATGAAATGCTGTGTATACTGTGTAACATATTTCGGAAAGAATGTTAACATACCCTGTTATATGTGTATTTTGTTTTAATCTTGAGACACATAGACGAATATAAAATGAATAAGATACTGGAATTATTATGAGGCCTATCATAAATAAAATAAAATAAAAATTATAAAGGACTCCTGAACCCCAAGCTTAATTTTGTGAAAAATAACAATGTGCTTCATTTATCTGTCTCGGGTACCGTCTGTCCATAAATAAAAAAAAGGTGGCGATGGCGAGACAAAATGAAAACAAAATCCTGTTTTGTGGTTAGTCACATCACATCAAAAGATTTTGTCCTACTCTCCAACTTTTCAAGGAAATCTTGAGAAACAATTTCTAAATGACATAATTTATAAAATAATTCGGGATTGATATACCATCTCAATTTCAAGTAGGGCTCTACTAGTACTAGTCGACTTGTACCATCACATCATGTATAGGCTAATTAATAGGTGTAATCCTGTACTACACAATCATATTAAGTATTAATAAACAATACAAAAAGTAACCAACATGGCGACGTTCTATACCCTAAGTATTATTAGTATTAACCTAAGCAAGCAGACTGTTTGACGTGACATGAGAGCTACATTCACAGTGTCAATAGAAATTACAAGTTTGATGGAATAAAATTCATTTACTAACCTTGATGCTTTCTGGTAATGTAACATTGTTACAGCTATCGTAAACATTGTCCACAAGGTTACAGCTTGCTGAGGCGTCAATGCTCACGGTTTCCTCCATTGCGCGATGCTAACTTGGGACCGTAAAGAAGATAGAACTTTATACTATAGAAGAATAATGGCTATACAAACTTTGGCGCGTGTGTACATAAGTTTACACAGTCGTCGTATAAGTCGCTATCTGTGTGTGCACTCTCGGATCTAAACTCTTGTGACCTTCTCATGTATAATGCATGAGTAATAGACCAATTGGAACGCTTCATTGCGGTCCCCTATCTATCGTGTGGTACGAAAAATAAAATCGCAGCCTGGTCAGGTGTATTGTGGTATTCAGGATATCACACTTAACCACAGGCAAAAGAACGTGTGGCAATCTCATCTGTTGTATGGACTATGGTTTACTGTTATACGGATGGTTTAATAACGTTCCGCACTTGCGCTAAAAATAGCACCGAATCTCAGACAAACATTGCAACCATGCAAACGTGTGCGTGTGCGCGTCCATGTACACTACGTGTGTGAGACAATGTTTGTCTGCCATCCGGGGATTTAGTGACGTCATTAGTGCGGAGCGCTATTCCAAATTGAGTTAATGGATTTTCCAAATACTGTATGATGTAAATATGCACAGCTGCTGTTTTGAAGCTGTGATTTGATTGTGCAGCAAAGTACCACACACATAGCTGTCCTGAATGAAATATGGGATTTGTATTAAGCAACATTTTGAAAATTAAAGGAGAAAAGGGACAACAGCAGATTGAGAGCCCTATTGCAAAAACAAAACATGTATGCTGGTATCTGTGGCTATATCCTGCCCTATAATATGCCATTATTTCAACTGTGGTCTGGCAGGGGCATTCCAGACAAATTGCCAATATGATGTATGTCCTTCACAATCTGGTCCATTCAAAACAAATCCCCATCTGTGGATGGGTGTGATCATGGAGGTGGTATGGTATGATAAGGCAGCCAAGCCACCTACATGCACACACACATACAGCTTCTTCTCTTCTCCCTTGGGTCTAACTATGAGCAAGGACATGGAGACAGGGCCATATTTTATAGCCTACTTGAATCCCATTCAGGTTCCCATGGGCCGGATATATTAACAATCCCACATTATCACCACAGCCCAGTTGCAGGACTGGAAAGTAGGTGGCAAACTTCCCAAATCTGCATTCAAAAGGAAAGTTTCCAAACTCGAGAGTCAGAAAGTTTGCATAGAGGAAGGAAGATGGTTTCAATTCTGCAGTGTCTCCAGCTCTACATCCTTTAATACTATGAAAATTCCAAGTGGAAAATGTTTTCTCGGAAAAGATTGCCTTGAATTGGTCATGTGTTTAAATAATTTATTACCTCATTTGAAAAGTCAAAAACTTAGTCAGAACCAAAATGTTGTCTGTTCCTCTGCTTAATAAATGCCCCAGTCCTGGACATTGGTAAGATTGCTTTCAATAGCACTGGCAGTGTATGCATCTCATGTATACATGAGTGGGTATATTATTGAGCAGAGGTATGCCAACTGTCACATCAATTCATTTATTTACCTACCCTACCCCTAGTGGTCTGTTGCTGCTCTGTTATTGTTTTTTAAATCAGGCTCCCTTCATCAGTCCAGGTCACTTCTAAGCTGGCCATGGCTTGACAGAATTATTAATGGGGGAAATTGACTATAAGCTTCACACATCTACTACTACTACTACTGAGTACTGCTACTACTAGTATTCCAACTCCCTCTCCCTACATCTGCTATAAAAATACCTCACTGAAAATTCCCTGCAGTCAGTTGATGGTTCCTTGGAGTGCAACTTCTTGCATTCCCTCCTGCCGAGCCAAGTATCAGATTCCTGCATTAAAATCCAGTTTATGAGAGGCTGTGGATCAGGGGCCAATTTCATGGAGCTGCTAACCACAAAAAAATTGCTTAGCACAAAAATGTCTTGCCCAATTAAACCATTGAAAATTCCGTTTGATATTCATGGTCAGGGAACAACAGCCAAAGAACAATCACAAGTGATACACACCAAATGGAAATTTGGATGTTAATCCTGCTCTTATAAAGACAGAAATTTCATGCTTAGCAAATTTTTGTGCTAAGCAGGGCCGTGAAATTGGCCCAAGATCTGATCAAAAGGCTAAATATTTAAACACAGCAGAAAAACACAATTCTAGTACAGATTGATAATGCCTAGCAACTCTGGAATCTAGGCAAAGGAGATCAGGGGTTGATTTCTTTGATCGATCAACTCGATTTAAGAAGGATAACCCATCATAAGGGACCTATCTTACTTTGGGCTGCAATGTATCATACATGTAAGTCCTACGATTGATAGTAAGTTATGATGAGTTTGGTGAAATCGACCCCTTGATAGTTTAAGACTTTAAGAGTAACGGCAATTTTATTTTGGTTACAGGAAAGGGGAAAGAATTTATGAACCAGAATGGTGCCTTGGGTCTCTTTTGGGTGAACAGTTTCATGCGCCAAATTGGAATACCTCGTGGCTCAAATATTGCAATATTGGACACCTGGGTTTAAAAAAAAAACCTGACCAAAAGACTTGAGAAGTTTCGATGTTCTTTGGCTTCATAACAATTATCTGACATTTGTATAACTGCGTGATTTATTCACTACAACACTCTCCCTGTGCTGTAGTTTTATACAAACCGTCTTCCAAACAGTCGATCTTTATATCTCATAATCACCCCTTTGACTGACCCTGTCCATTCTGTTTGGTTACGGATGGTAGAGTACGCATACTTGTAGTTCCAAAGATGTCAATTATTTTTCGGAGGCGACTATCCATCCTACGTGCCTGCTAAAAAATACACGGCTTACTTTATAACAAGACATGTATCTAGGGCCTTCTGTGCAAGTGCTCAAGAAATATCTAACCCAGGTTGTAAGCTGAAATGACCTTTGATGCAGAACAGTACATGTACTTGATAATATGATTGAATGTGTATAACAACAATAAAGTACACGGTCTATGGCAGTTTCTTTAAAGGGGCGGTCACACAGGCTTTCCCGTCTGTATCACGTCTGTATCGCGGCCAAAAATTACTGCCCGTGAAGCAGACGCTGTTGGACGCTTTGAGGTCGAGATAAAGACGCGTTACAGCCGTACTTTACCCGGCGTTACACGCGCTAAGAAATTCACACGCGGTTGACCGCTCGAAAAAGTTTTGCGCTGCTCAAAAATTTAGACCACGGGTAACCGCGGGCGGCACACGTGGTAAACACGCGCTACAGACGTGGTACAGACGCTGAACGAACGTGCTAGGACGTGCTACGGCAGCGGTTCATACGTGGTTACACGCGGTAAGACGCCTTTCTCAGCGTATACAGAGCGGCCCAATACCGGCTTAATCACGTTCAATGGCGTCTTGTACACGTTCCAAAATACGATTGTCCACGGCCATACAACGTCTGATTTTAGGTATATAAAAAAAGCGGGATTTGCCTGCAACCCGTGGTAGACCGCATTACCGCCGTGCTTCATCCGCGATGAGGCCGCCGTACCGCCGCGCTTCACCCGTGAAGAGGACGCAAAATAGTCGCCGGCGGTTGTTCCGCGGGCATACCACGGGAAAACCGCGGGTGAGACAATTTTGCACATTTTCCACCACGGGCAACCACGGGCAAAAAAAATCTCTAAATTCTACCCGCGATACAGACTTGATACAGACGGGAAAGCCTGTGTGACCGCCCCTTTAAGGTTGTATCATACTTTGGTAAGAGACCAAAACAGAAATGTTCACGGATTTACGTATAACTTACAGGGTATGTTGATGGTGCTGGTAGAAACATGCTGTTAAAATGTTTCCGCCTGAAATGGTGTATTTATCCAGAAATTAGTAAAACAATGACCGAAAATATTTTTGATCTTTTAAAAGATCAAAAATAAAAGAGAAAAGACTTAAGAAATACTGTGGCCGTTTTCGCTGTTTTCTCAAAAAGTGGGCAACATATGGGACTGAAATTTTCACAGATTACTTTTACTGTATCTTCCTTGATATTTTTGCCCACGAATCTGTATTTCTTTGACAAAAACCAAAGTATGATACTACCTTTAAGAGGCAAGACCTAATAAGCATGTTTGAGGCATGCCTACGATTAACAAAGACTTTACCAATGACAGAAAAATTACCAGCAGACAGGAATACATTAAACTGAATTGTGAAAACTAACATGACACAGCAAAGACAAAAGGATTAAATTTGAAACAATTATGACAATTATGTCTAGTGTTTTAACTTGTAGCAGAAAACTAATCAAATGTAAAGCCATTTCTACCCTCACTGGTACCCATTTTACTCCTGGGTGAAGAGGAGCAATTTTGGGCGAAGCGTCTTGCCCAAGGACACAAGCACTATTAACCCATGGCTGGACTCGAACCCACAATATGTAGATTGACCACAAGATCTTTAGTACGACACACCAGACCACTAGGCCACAGCGCCCCACACATGATAATAACATTCTTAGTACCATTGCTGGAATGTGCAATGTTCATCATGCATGTATTAAAACCATTCTTTTATTTGCTGGTGAATTGGTATTGATTGCTGGACTATGTCTGTGTATTTGATTGGATTACAGGACCTGTGACTGTCTGATTGGGGGAAGCGTAGACAACGAGCCGAGATGCGATAGAAATTCAGGCCTCTGTGAGTGTAAGGTCAACGTACAAGGCCGCACATGTGACAGGTAAGAAACCTCCTCCTCCTCCAACCCCAACCCCCGCCCCTCTCTCCCGGCCCCTCCTTTCAAATCCATATTAGAACAAAGAATATTAACTATTGGGGACACCACCGACGTAGGGCTGGATGGCTCAGTTGGTAGAGCGCCTGTAAGGTATTCAGGAGGTCGCTGGTTCGAATACTGCTCCAGTCAATTTTTCTTTGTTTGCTTTTCAATAGCTTAAAATTCAGTTAGTTTCCCTTGTGGTTATTTGATGATTAAATTTATGTGTGCAATAATATTAGGCATTTCACAAGCACCTCAGGGTACTATACAGTTATAGTTTAAAAAATAAACAAATTTGTGTGTAAAATTTTGCTCACACCCAATTAAATTTAGAAAAAAATCTTCTTAAAAGCACTGGCAGACAGTACATACTATTGTGCTTAGATGTGTAAGAGACTGCCACAACCTGGCATCTATCAGTCAACGGTTTACTTTTAATGGCCACGAGAAAGCCACACCAGTGTGTCAAGTGTGTGGTACTACACATTACTGTTTATTGTATGAAATTAATGGCGATGCTTTGCAGAAACAAAAGTGTTTGGGTCTTGCAAATAAAAGAAGACTGGCCAGTTTCATATAAAGTTAACTGCTTGGGCCAGTAGTGTCAAAATGCATGTTTTTGCTTTTTTTAGTGGGAAAAAAGGGCAGAGTATATTGTTTGGGTGATACATTTGCTTTGGTATTTATAGTGAGACCTTTTTGTTTATTATAAAATTTAAGTAATAAACTTCTGCAAGAAAGATCTTTGAGAAAGATCCTGTCAGGATCGAAATGCGTCAGGCTCTCCTAACTTTAAGCATATTATAAAATTTGTGTGAAATTGGTCTTTGCTCTTGGTGTCATTGCAAGGTCAACTTCGTGAATTATACTTTGAAACAAGAATTTTATATGGTCTCTCCTTGTAATGCTTCTTGCATTGGTAAGAACAAAAGTTCTTCATGGTTGATTTTTTTTGGGTACAACTCCTTGCCCTCTATGAAATCTTTTCAAACATCCAGTTAGGGTGGAGAGTGATGATGGTTTGATTCAAATCTGAAAATGTAATTAAATAACTGGAAAGTCACTCTGAATGAAATTTGATGAAGATGATATCAAGATGCACATGTATAATGTCTGTATGTCAAATCTTGGCTCAAGTTGTTGGAATGGCCTCTGTTACATTGATTGATCTCCCTCCCTCTACAGCTGCAAACCAGGCTACTTCAACCTGCAGGAAGATGACCCATTTGGGTGCATGTCCTGCTTCTGCCACGGCCATTCCTCTGACTGCACCTCCGCCCCCGGGTATGAGTACGCCTATCTGCAGAGCAAGTTCAACACAGGTACAGTGTGTGTGTGCAAGTTTGTATGATAGATTGGCAGTGCACTGCCCTATATAGCCGACACGGGTGGGTGCTTGGTGAATCTGAATTGTCCTGTGCATAAGGGCATTGCGTAATTGACCAAGTTAAACAAAAATTAGAATGGTGTCATGGGGTCGATTTCACGAAACTAGCAATCGTAGGACGTATGATGCCTTGCAGCCCTATGTAGAAGTCGTAGGATATGGGTTATCCTTCGTAACTTGAGTTACGATTGATCGTAGGGCTTTGTGAAACCGACCCAAGGCTTCTTCTAAACATCCCAGTTTGTTGTTTGGAGTACCGCATCTCATCTATAGTTGAATAAATATTTGGACACCCCGTTTTTTTCCAGACCAAGTCAAAGTTAGACATTCCACATTCAAATCCTTGCTGATGGACAGTCCACCTGACGTGGATATTGATAGAAATCGCTCAAGCGTAGTATCATCAATCACTGAACATGAGCCTAAGTCAGGACCTTTTTGATCTTGACACTAAACCTTATCCGATGTCAAAACACAGGTGTTGTGTAGTAGTTCGGTTGAAGAGATTAGTTACGTTAGTGCTTGTAGGCTTTGCACAGTGGAAAAACACTCCGGGAGATCAAAACTCCTGTGAATAGATTTGAAAATACCGTGACTGTTTCTCACTGTTTTCTCAAAAAGTGGGCTCCGTATGGGACTGGAAATTTCACAGATGACTGTTTATACTGTATCTTTCCTGATATTTTTGCCCATGAATCTGTATTTCTTTGGCAAAATCTGAAGTATGAAGTATCCTTTGATTAGCTTGCTTAATAGTGTATAGAAGTCTGTAAATGTGTACCATCCATGGGTAAGTTTTGCCTATTGATGATGGATTGGTGTTTTCTCCTTGGGCAGGTGATGAAGGTTGGCGGGCTCTGGGCAGATACGGCCAGGAGGGAATCCTGGTCCACAGCAGCATCCGTAGAGACATCGGCATTGCCTCGGATAACAACCGGCCCCTCTACTTTGTGGCACCAGGTATGATTTTGTCCATCAGATGGTTAATACTGGTTAAAGGGTGGCATAGGCTTCATGAAAAGAATGGTCTGGGTGATTGCTTTGGTGCCCATGGTCATTGCCTTGATTTTGCTGGTTATTGGCTCAGTGCACTTGGTCTTTGCCTTGGTGTCCCTGGTCATTGTCTCGGTACCTTATGGCTATTTTCTTTGGGCATTTTGTTGGTGTGCCTAGTCATTGCCTCATTGCCTTGGTTCCCCTGGCCACTGTCTTGGTGCCCCGGTCATTGACTGGGTGCTTTTACACCATTGTATTTGAGCATTTTTGTTGATGCCCCTATACATTGCCTCGGTGCCCCTGGTCATTGCCTTGGTGCCTTTAGGCCATTTTCTTTAGGCATTTCATTGGTGCCCCTGGCCACTGTCTTGTTTCCCCCGATCATTATTGACCAGTGAAAATATTGATTTCCTTTTTAATATAAAATGCTGTCTATTCGAGAAAGCCATATTAATTATCATTATATTTTTCCTGATCAGACAAGTACCTTGGCGACAAGCGGTTGAGCTACGGTCAGGAGATGACCTTCACTCTGCGTCATATTGGAGCCGAGCCCAGCTTGACCGTTGAAGATGTCATCTTGATGGGGAATGGACTGACCATCTCAGCCCCCATCGTAGCCCAGAGCAACCCCACACCCGGACCACTGCCCAAGAAGTACACATTCAGGTGAGTAAAAGACACTGATCAGATCTCCCATGATGAAAACCTCCCAAGCTCTCCAATTTGTAATTTCGAGTTTCTTCTCTGTTAGGAAATTGGTGGAAATCCATATGGTCTCTTCCAGATTAAAATATATGTAGTCTTGTAGACAATTTTGGAGGTCACAGGTTCAAATCCCGCTCGATTCAATTTTATGTGGATGACGTTGTGGTTCTCCTTTGTTCAGGTTAAGAGAGGAGGAGGACCTCGGCTGGGTGCAGAGACCGTCTGCCTTCGACTTCCAACGTCTGCTGTCCAACATCACAACCATCATGATCAGGGCGACATACTCTGATGGAGGTAAGCCGTGCTGACCACGAGGGTTAATAATGGTCATTTATTTCATTCGGTCAAACAGATCCAAACAAATTTGCTGTGTTTAAGTTTGTTTTATGAGCTCAAGCGATCTTGACCATTCTCGTGTCGTTGTGTTCAGGACAAGGCTTGATTGACGACTTTGACTTCCCAACCGTCCGGAGGGCCGTGGGACCCGGATCAGAGCGGGTGGACTTTGTGGAGCTGTGCCAGTGTCCGACCGGCTACATCGGGCAGTTCTGCGAGTCCTGCGACGGCAAGTTCCGTCGCGATCCCCCTGGGGGCGGACCCTACGCCCAGTGCATCCCGTGCGAATGCAACGGCCATGCCAACTACTGCGAAGAAAGCTCAGGTGAGTGGGTCAGTTCATCTCAGTGGGGGTTTCTGATGAGCTTAAAACAAAGTTCAAGTCCCTGTGGCTTTTTTAATAGTCCATGCTTAGATGTGTTTAGATCTGCAGGCATTACTCCCTGATGGTTCATTGATTTGATCTTAACAGGTATCTGTATCTGCCGTGATAACACCGTCGGTGACCAGTGCCAGGATTGTGCCCCAGGATTCTATGGGGACGCTACCCTGGGCAATGATGACGACTGCCAGCCGTGTCCCTGCCCTGGCGGCAGTGAGTGCATGTGGATGCCCCAAACCGGGGAGGTCATGTGCACCAACTGCCCCATGGGATATGTCGGTAAGTGACCAAGAGTAATAAAATGCACTTAAACTTCTACACAGTCCACGGCCACATGTATTTAAAGTCTGCCTCATATTAATGTCCTGTTCCATAAAAGTAAAAAAGCCCACAATATATCTGATGATGTACTTTACCTAAAAGTAGTTGTAAATCTCGGTCGTCAAAACTCATGGATATGTTTTGTAGTTTGAATTCTGCTTGAATTACCAGATTGTGCAGGCCTGCTAGAGAAGTCTGTAGAAGTTTGTAGGTCAGCATTGGAGGTCATGGTACAAGTCCTTTCCAAGAAGCCTGTTAATTAATACCTTCTATGTTCGATACTTTATTAGGAAACACTTGCGAGTTCTGTGCCGATGGTTTCTTCGGGGATCCCCTCGGGCGGGCTACCGGGGTACCTGCAGCCTGTGTCCCCTGCCAGTGCAGCGGTAACATTGACCAGAATGCTGTTGGAAACTGTGACAGGTGAGTCACTACAACGCAGTCCTCATCTCAACCAACTATAAGGCCCAGCCACTTTAAAGCCAGGCCCAGGCCTGGGCTATGCTCTGGAGTCTTGAGCTTCTGTAATCCCTAGCCTCAACCTACGAACTTCAAGCCCCTGCTGTATCTTGGATCGTAGTTGGCACTGAACCTGATTAACAGATTGAGTCCACATTAATCACGGACTGGACTGGACTGATTACCGCACAAACCACACTGTGGTGTATTGTGGTATTCAGGATACCACACTTACCCTCAGGAAAAACCATATGTTGTAAACTGAGGCTATGGAGGTGGGTTAGGGTTAATGATACATTTTGACATTACAAAATATAGTTTTCAATGCACAACTTTATTCACCATGACTTGATAGAAAATAATGTTATTGATAATGCTTTCTGTGCAGAATCACTGGTGAGTGTCTTAAGTGCATCTACTACACCGGGGGCTTCAACTGTGAAAGATGTCTGGCTGGTTACTATGGCGACGCCTTGGCACTTCCCAAAGGCCAATGCAGACGTAAGTATATAAAAAACATAAAGTTGAGTAGGATTTGAAGTTTTGCATGGTAGAGAGACTAGAACTAAGTGAGACTTGCGGAGACACTATGTATACTCTCTTCGGAAGGTGTGCGGTCCTGAGAAGGACCAGTTGAAGAAAATATCTCGACCACTGGTCCTTGTCAGGACCACACAACTTCCGAAAAGAGTATACATGGTGTCGCCGCATGCCTTAAACCAGTTGGTGAATGTAGATGTTGATTTCAGTTTGTGTGTCGAAAAATTTGCTGGATTTGGACTCTAGACCTTTGAAGTGGTGTGCCAAAGCTCAGTTTTATTCAAGGGATAGTTTTTAAAATGTTGGCTTGGTTTGGTTTGGACATCCTCAGCCTGTGATTGCTACCAGACCGGATCCTTCGGCATCGAGTGTGACCAGAGAAACGGCAGATGCGAATGTCTACCGTTTGTCACGGGACGGCAGTGCGACGAGTGCCAGGTGGGCTACTGGGACCTGGAGAGCGGCCGGGGCTGCCAGCCCTGCAACTGCGACAACACGGGCTCCACCAACGTCCAGTGCGATCTGGGCAGCGGCCAGTGTCCGTGCATGGAGGGCGTGGGCGGGCCTCTCTGCGACAACTGTCTGTTTGACCACTACGGGTTCTCCAGAGCTGGTTGCCAGTGTGAGTAGATCTCCTCGTCCCTTGCCTCCTTTTGACCTTTTTTGAAAAACCAAATCAAAATTCCTGCTTTTGTATTTATGATGGCGTGTTTTTTGAGATGGTTCTGTTGGAATCGACTTACCAACCGACTGACTGAATTAGTATGGCCTTCCTTGTTCTTGATTGTCCGCATGTCCGCTTTGTGTCATCAGCTTGTAGCTGCAATCGGCAAGGCTCGGCCGAGCTGAACTGCACCAATGACGGTATCTGTGTCTGCAAGGAAGGCGTGATTGGGGAGAAGTGCGACAACTGCGAGGAGAACCACTACAACATCGCATTGGGATGCATACGTAAGCACCTTAGCGTCTTGTAGGCCTGTACTTGATGATTAGTAGTATGTCAGGTATGTCAACTCAATCATACTCCCTATCAGGGTTTGGGGTTGGGATTAGGATAGGGTGTAGTGGACTTTAGCTTGCACTTACAAATCAAGAAAAACTGAGATTGGAATGCCGTCATACCGATTCAAGAGGATGTCCGATAGAAGGCCAGACAACCCCACTGGCTAACTCCTCTTTTGTATCCTCTTTGCTTCTCTCCACCCTTTGGTCCACTCATGCTTCCCCCCTTCCACCAACAGCTTGCCCTGCCTGCTACGATCTGGTCCAGGACCGGGTCAACGCCCATCGGGAAAAGCTGCAGCAGCTGGAAGACCTCATCAACAACGTCGGCAACAACCCGGAGATAGTCAACGACGAAGAGTTTGAGAAGAGACTCGCTGAGCTGGAGAAGGACCTGGACAACACCAAGATTGATGCTGAGGAGGCTGCAGGTAAGGAGGACCAGCTCAAATTGTTGATGCACTATAAAAAAGATCATCAAGAATCCTTCAAATTTATACCAAGAATCTCTATAAAAACTCCAACAAAAAAAACCAGATGAATTCCAACTTGAGCATTTCAAAAGTTTAAGATACTTGTCTTTTGGTCACTTGAATATGCACCTCATGGTATCAACCAAAATAAGGGATTGCTCTAGTATTAAAGCAAGAACATGTAGCATGCAATCGTGTGCCATTGCACATTTGGCAGATGTCCAAATGTGCAATAGGCATAAATCTGATATGCTCTTGAATTAATTGTTAACAATTTATAGTGGCATTGAGGGTAAAAGTATCCCCCAGCAAAATCTTCTCCAAGGCGCTCGATGTTTTGTATACCATTGTTTAGAAACAACACAAGCCTGTTTATTTTTATTCCCTCCACCATCCCTTTTAGCCATGGACTCCCTGCTAGCCAACCAGTACCGGGACCTCACGGACAGCATCAACGCCCTTAAAGATCAGCTGAGACAGATCAGAGATAACATCAACTCTGCCGAAGGCGATGCGGCCGACAGTGCTGGAGGTGAAGATCATTCTTGATTCTCAGTTTGAAATAAAAAAAACCCAGAAAGATCTGGGGTTGATTTCACCAAACTCGTCGTAACTTATACAAATCGTAGGGAGTTGCAATGCATTAGTCGATTGTAGGGCTTCTTGAAATCATACTATGGTCAGACAACCGATATCGTCTTCTTGGTGGTGATCATCAAACTCGTGTGAGCCACTTTCTCCCGTTTTGTTCATGCTCTTTTTTCTATTCTTTTTAATCTTGCCGCAGAGGTCGCCCAGGCCTTTGTTGTTATCGACAGGGTAGAGAAGGCCCTGGCCGATGCCCAGGAATACCTGGACAGCAGAGGCTGGAAGGCCCTGAAGGAGCTGAACGACACGGCCAGGAACATGTCAGAACAGGCCCTGGAGATGCAGCAGTTGGCCAAGGAGGCCAGGGAACTAGCCTCCGGGTAGGTTCAGTCTTCTCTGTAGATCTCACGACCCTCATCAGGAATCTGGCTTGTTTGACAACAGCTGCCGACTAGCGGAAGAAGGGCATTAAGGATGTTTTTTTTCATGACGCCTGTGTCTTTTCTTCCCTCCTCTTTTACAGTCAGGAGCAGCTTGCTGGAGAGATTGAAGGCACAGCTGGGGAGGCCAAGGACACCTCAGAAGAGGCCCTGAGACTGGTCCAAGGAACTGGCACAGACTCCAGCATCGAGGACGACATCAGCAAAGTGGAATCCGAGTAAGGACACAGTTAAAATGCTTTCCTTTCAACCCTTCCATATCCCAACGGGAGATGATGACTATCCCTGATCACAAAATGCTGCTTAAGTCGCTAAAAAGCTCCTAGATAAATGAGTGTCATTCGTCTGTGCATTGAAAGTGACTGCAGTCATTGTTCTTGTGCTCATTTGTGGGAGAGCAAAGAAACAGACACGTTAGATCGGAACCTGTGATCTCCAGAATACCCATGTTGGTGGTCTGCCATCTGAGCTATTCGGTGTGTTGGTAGGGTACCATCATGATAGGCAGAAGGTCTGAGATGTCACTCAAGCTTTTTAGTCAGTTTTCCTTTGATCTCATATCAAAGATGAGAGCAGTCAAGTGTCACATGAAATTATTTTTTGTTTTTTTGGTGGAATCTGTAGTTATAAGGATGCGGAGGATCTTTTCAATGAGGCAGCCCAGCTGGCAAGGGACTCCAAGACCAAGGCCGACGCGGTCAACCAAGAGTCCACAGCATTGCTAGCCAAGTCCAAAGGGTCTCTGCCGACCTATGATGGAGATGCTTTGAGCGACAGTGCCGATGATATCAAGGAGCAGGTAATAAGGGTCCGATGGGAAGAGGGGGATGGGAAGTGTCTGGTACCCCTGACACCTGCTGCCTTGAGATAGACTCCAGGCAGGTACTCTTTGGGAAAACTGGGTCTGTGACTAGGGGCAGTGAGGCATCAACCAGGGGCACCAAAGCATCAATTTCCTCGTGATAAGGAATTGAACCCTTAAAAAAAAACACATGTTCTCAAAATTTACCCCCTCTTCCTTTTCCTTTGTCCTCGCATTTGAAGTCTCTTCCACAAGAACGCTTTGCTGTCCTTAGTTCTTTGGGTTCCGTAGGGTGCCTCTTATAAACACGCTTGTTCAAGAGTTGAGGTTTTTGTGGCAAATTGTTGATAGGAAATCTCCGGCTTGGTTTGTATCTTTTGCCCACTCTAGGCCCAGATGATCAAAGACGAAGCCGCTGAAGTGAAGGCTACCAACCAGGAGCTGTTGGCCCAAGTAGAGCAGCAAGCCGAAGAAGCTAAGAAGTTACTGGATGACGGCAACAAGGCACAGCAGGTAAAGGAAGACTTGTGACATCAAGTTCGAGGTTTTGCCCTTTCTCTAGCGTGTATCCCCATGAGGCTAGGATCCATTGCCTGGCCAGTCTCTAGCGTGTATCCCCATGAGGCTAGGATCCATTGCCTGGCCAGTCTGGTGGGATTCGAACCCATGACCTAGTAGTGCGGATGTCTTTGAACAATTGTTGAAAACCAAGCCAGCTTGGTGTCGGTGCAGGGAACTGTAAAAGCCGTGCCATGCCCTCTGAGATCACTCACCACACGCAGGCTGCCTTAAGACTTGGCTCACCACTCATCATATAAACTTAGACCTGTCAAGGATCTTAATAGGTAGAAGATATCGGTGGCTTTGATCGCTCAAATGCCAGCAACTTGATCAAGTTGCAGCTGCATCTTTCACAATTCAGCTCCCCAGCTGCGAGTATCAAAGGATGATTAGCCTCCCAAATTGTAATCGTAACCAAATTGGTTGAACCTTCAAAGTGATTCTCTTTGCTTCTTTCGGGTGGGGTTGTTGTTTTGCAGAAACTGGACCTGCTGATGGTGAAGGCTCACGGTGCCGAAACGGAGGCTCAGGCAGCCAAGACCAAGGGAGAGGACACCCTGGAAGAAGCCAACAAGATCTTGGAGGACCTATTGGGTGAGGGCTGCTTGCCAGTTGCCATATGATCCTCTTTGCAGCAAAGGCTAGGGCAGAATCAAATGGCTATAAAAGCTTGACATTACACAGGAGTCAATGGGATGTGGCTGCAGCTACTAAGATAGATGCTAGCCTCATTGAAAAACTCTGCATCCTTTCGACTAGAACCCAATGCTCTAGTAAAAACTCCAAAGCATGTGCTCTCAGATACTGTACTCACACATAAGGCCTCCCAGAGTTATCTTACACAGCCCAATGTGCAACACCTAAGGGAGGTCCTTCGTGCTAGGTGCTTGTGAGTTAATTGCCATATGTATTTCCTCCAGGCATGGAACAGTTTTTACTTTTACAACATTTCAATGTTTTGAACTCTGTTCCACATTTTCTGAAATCTGTATTTTTTTATGAGCATTTGACGAGGAGCAGGTGTCTTGCTCATGTACAGTAATGACAATCAATTACACTCTTGCTCTTAGATGCAGGAAGTACCTCATGCCAGTGCTGGCATACATGTCTTCCGAAGCCATCTCTTCTCTTTTTGATTAACTCTGTCTTCTGGATCTCCCTCACTCTCTCTCTCTCTCTTCCTCTGTTTTTTTCAGGCTTCAACGAAAAAGTGGAGACGAGCAAGAAGGAGGCCACGGATGCCCTGCTCAGGATCCCCGAGATCGAGAGGAAGATTGAAGAAGCCAACCAGACCTCCTCGGGAGCCCAGGGCACCATCGATGCGGCCAAGGAGGATGCCCTCAAGGCCAGGGAGGTGGCAGGGAGAGCAGAGGCCAATGCGACCACGGCATCGGCTGTACGTAGATCTGAATATTCCTCTCTTTCTGTTCATTGATGTCCAGTCAGTCCTCCAATGTTGATTCCTCGCAACTTATGTCACCAGCAAATTATCTTTATTGCAACAACCTTTTTTGTATCAACGATGTATTAGACTTGACCTTTATTCTTTTTTGACCAAGTGTTTTTCTGAAATGAACCGGAGGGCTCGACATTAAAAACAGTATGCTTTGGCTCATCATCAGGATTCTCCTGGTGACTGGTTTGAAATGGGCTTGTAGTGTAAGCTACATTTACATGGGCTAACTGGCACACCTAACTGAACAGGCTTTAATAAGTAGGCTGGCCCAATGCTCTATCCAAGAGGTGTAGCTTCCATCAAGTGTGAAGTGTGAAGAGTGTAGAGCTGGTTTATTAGTGATGCCTGCTTTAGAAAGAATCATTTTGTTATTTTTTTGTCTGCTTCTGCTGTTCACAGGAAGCAAAGGCCATCAAGGGAGAGGCTGATGACATCAAGAAGGTAGCCCTGGCCCAGAATGACCGGGCCAAAGACCTCAAAGGCAACGCCACTCAGACCATGATGGAGCTGGGAGCCCTGGAAGACCAGGCTGATGACGACTCCGATCTCATTCAAGAGGTGAGGAAATCTTCCATCCCGAAACCAATCGATTTATACTCGTTGCATTCTGGAAGTTTTTAATAGTGTGGCTTCCTTCCATGATGCAAATTTGTTATACTGGGAATCCTAACCATTGCACAAAGGATGAGCATTCAATAGGCAGCCATTGCATGCCCAAATATCCCTGGAAGACAAGAGTCTAAAAACAAAATTCTGAAGATTTAATGGTGATTCAGGCATTTGTCTTTGAGCAGTAAGATGCTAAAGTGCAAGGTTGTTGGCAGGAATGTTGACAGGTTTGTTATAGGTCTGTGAGGAATTGCTGAGGGCCTGTTTGTTTCAGGCAAGCTATCAGTGATCCTGCAGATCCGGATCCCATATTAGCGTATCCTGCATGGGACGTGGATCTGTAAGATCACTGATCGCGTGCCTGAAACAAACTTAGCCCTTAGTGCCATTCAGCTGTCTGAATGATTACAATTTTTCTCTCTCCATTCCAATCAGGCTCAGAGGAAGGCTAATGAAGCTAAGCGCAAGGCAGACGAGGCCACTGCAGCCGTCCAGGGGGCTCTGGATGATGTCAAGCAGCTAATGGACGAACTCAGTAAGTGGATGAGAACTCTAATCAATCCTCTAGTGGGCGGTGTAGATCCTATTCAATTCCTACGCGTGACTTAAGCCCACCGCACACTATACGATCCGACATTCCGACTAGGACCACGACTGGTTTTTGGAAGGATCGCAAAGCATTCTGGGAGTCTTAACCGTGATTGTTCCCAGTCGCAAACCCACTCCGATGTCCAGTCGGCAAGATTCGACTGTCGAATCACGGTTAAGACTCCCAGAATGCTTTGCGATACTTCCAAAAACCAGTCGGGTCCTAGTCGGATCGTATAGTGTGCGGTGGGCTTTAGCAAGGATCTCATGTGACTCTGCATGATCTCGCCTGAATTTAGCAAAAATTAAATCGATCAATAAATAGTCACCCCATGTACCTATAAATGACAGTTGAATGACAGCAGGCTAAATTTGCTTCAAGGAACCTGATTTTCCAATTCTTCCATTAGTTGCAGGGGAAAAAGGTTTGACCCATGCATAAGATTATATGCCTTGTGAATGAAACCTGTTATGTTTCATATTCAGAGGTGAATGTGTATCGAACAATTTGTGCAGGCTCTCAAACAGTAAATTGGACACAGTGCTTGTACATTCATAGATTTTTCTAATTTGGCATTGAAAATTTGGGAACATTGCATGAGAACATGCTTCACAAAGTAACGGTTTATTAAATGTTTCTCTACCGAACCACCCCCCCTCCCCTACATTTTTACCCCCTCCCATGAACAGGTGCCCTTGGTGACGTGGATCCCGACCGCCTGCGCGATATCGAGGAGGACTTTGTCAACGTCAAGCTGACCTTTGAGAATGACCTGAACATTGAGGCGGTCATGCAGCGACTCCGGGATGCCGAGCAAGAGCAGCGGGGCTGGATCGACACCTACCAGATCTCCTTAGACGAGCTGATCGCTCAAGTAGAGAACATCCAAGACATCAGCGATTCCCTGCCCGAATTCTGCCCCAACTTCGACCGGTTGGAAAACACCGGTCGGCGTTGAAAATCCCTTCCCTCTCATACCACTCTCACCTCACCGTAAAATCCCCCTATTTAATTCATTTTTGTTTTTGGTATACTTCAGTGTTTTTTTTTTTATATGTAGTCTATTATATTAATTAACAAATCTTTTTTTTTCTCTTGTGGGATGGTTTTATATTTGTTGATTTTTTTTTTCAAAAAAAGGTGTTTTTTTTTACTACATTGTGATATTTTGTATAGCCTGTACTCAATTAATGTGAGTTATTAAAGTGGGATTGGGATATAGGGTAATGCGTAACAGTACTTATAAAGACAGATATTACGTGTCAACTGTCTACACACTGCTTGTCCTTGCTGACTTTATGTGTATAATCAACAGTCAAAGATGTGAACATTAAAGTGGTATGCCATTTTTGATTTTTGGTTCATCGGGAATCATTAGAAATGTTGCAACAAGAAGCACACAAAGTCTTTTTGCCTTTGACCAAAAAGGTGGTCTGGTAGTCCTGGGGCCGAATTCATAAAGCTCTGCGACGCGTCACAAATCGATTTGCGACGCGTCGTAGCTGCGACGCATCGCATAGATGTACTCATAGAGTATGGATGCATCTCTGCGATGCCTCATTAGTTTTATCAAATCATCCCCAGATTTGTAGTCCTGCTTGAAGCAGAAAACTCACATAACATTTTTCAGTTCGGTTTGGTTTTTTTTTTTTTCTGCTGGTACCAACCTTTTTACTAAAACTGGAAGTTGTGTGCCTAGCAGCTCCATAAAAATTGTTTTATGAGTTTGCAGAGTCAAAGGAAATGGTGATATTTTCTCTTGGCAGTGCCATCGTACATTATCACAACATTTGGTATAAAACAGATCGTACTGATGCTGGAAAACACTGTCTCAACGTGGTTGGCAGGCAAACCCAAATTTTGAATTACGCATTTATTGTATGCGATTGTTGTGATCGAAAAATTTGCGAGAGACAATGGCTTCACTATTTTTGGGACTTGCTGTATTTTTGGGGGCTTTTTGGGGGCTTTTTGGACCATTTTGTGTGTTTTGTTTAATTATATATCATGTACAATTTGAATTAACCGCCTTGGCAGTGCATTTGTATTTTTTTTTTGGGGGGGGACACACTGATTTGATGTCTCTACAATGCTGCCGTAATATACCTGTACTTAGTGGTGCTAATCAGCGAGTCTCCTTAATAATGGGAGATATTCTCCTAAACAAAGAAGGTGCTATAAGTGTTAATGTGTATTCTCAGATCTTATTAGTGGTTTCGTCAGTGGAACTTGGGGAGGGGCTTGAGGAGGAGGAGGGGGTGGGCCAATTTAAGCCACGCCCTTGATCCTTCCCCTCACTTTCTCTCTTATACTGACTAGGCAGCTGTAGTTGATACTCTTTCAGGTAATGCAGTAGTTAAAATGTAACATAGATCAGTACCAATCTTGGAATTTTTTGTTTTTCTCCAACTCGAACCTAGTCGATCTCTTTGATAAAAACGTAACATTTTCATCTCCAGGGGTCGATTTCACCAAACTCATCGTAACTTATATCCATCGCAGCAATTCTGCTGCATTTACAAGTCGGAGGATACGATGGGTTATGCTTCGTATCTCGAATTGCGATTGACCAAAGGGCTTCGTGAAATCAACCCCAGATTACTTAACCATGATACTGACTTGAATTTAATTCTTACTCTAATATGAATATAGTTAACCGTCTTTACTTCTAGTTGTATATATACCTTTTTAATAATACATTGGGTTTTTTTGTAAACAGGTACTTATTAAGACTATGCCACTGTACTCAAATAGCAGCTTAATACATCAAGGCATTTATATCATCATGTATTGAACAAAACAAAATTCAGGATTTTAAAATGGCAAGAATTTGATTTCATTGAGATAATGCCTGAGAAAACTACTGTGCAGATGTACCGTCTATTGTTATTGTATGGTTACTGTGAAAAAAGAACGAAGAATACAATGGTGAGATAATTTGGCAAGTTAGAAGATATAATATGATCACAAAACTGGCAACAAAACAAAAATAAAAACCATAAAGTTGACAAGCAAACGAAAATGTTTATTCATGTCAAATCTTCTAAAATCTATAGCTAGCTAAGAGGGTATTGAAATGCTATGGATATTAAGTTCAGTCTGATGTTTAATTGATTTAGGACGTTTGCCTAGAGAATATTTTAACCTCTTCATAATTGGTGCATTGACCCAGCATTTTCAATCATTTCAATTTCGTTTTACAGTTAACTGTGCAAAACAAGGACAGGTATATCTTGTACACGGCTACAAGGTACAAAGTACAACGATAAAACGCAGACCAAAAAACGAAATAATAAATAATGTACTTTTTCTTAAGTTACAAAACACTATGCAATTAAGATTATTATTGTTTTAAATTCAAACGATAAAGTGGCTGTTAAAAACCGATAACATTTTTAATGTGTATGTAGTGGGTTGAATGTACTTTTTTTTTTACAGCATAGCTATTTGAGTAGAACATGGAATTTTTTTCTGTAAGGGTATAGTTTTGTATGAAAAATAGAAAATACTTTTTAGACCTATGCCTATTTATTCAATCCAATATTGTATTAAGTGGAAAGTGAAGGGAAAAAACCGACAACAAAACGAAACAAAAAATCTTAACATTGTTGAAAGTTTTAAGTCTGGATTTTGATTATGTAGATTGTTTTGATTTAATCATGTTTGATTTTGATATTCTTCGGTAATAAATATTTGTATTAAACAAGAATGGCTTGTCTGAACTGTGTGATATTGGATTGTAGATAACACTGTTACTTCATTATTCTGCGGGATTAGAAATGTATTGTACCATTTAATCATGATAGCCTTACATTACTGTGTGTAGACATAGTGTATGAACAAATGCCTTCATGCTCAATGTCTACATGCTTGTCACAAGGCTATTCCCTTTAGTACACGATTGGTAAGGGTGACAGAACAGCTGCAGTCTGTTCATAATTTGATTTGTCATGGAATAAAAACAAACCAGTGAAATTTTCAGCTCAATCGATCATTGGATACTATACAGTAGAAAACAGCCAAAAAAAAAAGAAAAAAAGGTGCTAATCTTGTTAAAAGGTTCACATGTTTTGTATTGTTTATGTGTATAAAGATTTATTTCTCGTATTAACATAGTGTAGACATTCTTAATTCCTGTAACAAATTATACCCACAATTAAACCCAATTAATTTCCCAGTCAAAAGAAATAGAAGAAATTATCACCAACCTATCCATCCTAATGATATTGGCTGGTATTCATAAAAACGTACCACATGCTTTTACTTCACTTTTCAAGTATTTAGCATGCACCATATTCATAAAAAGGGAAGGATTTGCTTATACTTTTAAGCATATGCTTCAGGTAAAAGTATCTCCTTCAAGACATCGAGCAAATACTAAAAGTAGAAGCATCTCCTTCTATACATATTCATAAAGAGTAGTATTAAGCATAAACTACAAGCATATCCTTGGAAAATTCTAAGGTTGCTCCAGACCAGGCTTGAACGTCTTTGTGATTACTTGTGCTTGGCGTGGCTGGCTACATTGAACTTGTGGAAGGTGCAGGGAGGAAAACAAATGTTTGTAATGTCAGGCAGTTGTATTGGCCATCGTACTTCATGCGTTTTTATCATTTTGGTGAAGAAAATGTGGACTGGCTAGCTACCCGTCACATCTTCGTCCGACATGCTGCCCGATGTTACCTCAGTGAGGAATGGTTCAAGTGGCGGATCTAGGGTTTTGCGGGGTGTAGCGCAGACCAATGTATTATTAGTAACTATCAGTATTATAAATGGAGACAGAAAATGAGCACCCATTAAAATTCTGGTCATTTAAAAACCATTTTCATACCTGCATGTGATTTGAATGTTTTCATGTTTTATGCCCTATAATTGGAGAAAAATCTCGAAAAAAAATATTCTGTTCTGTAAACGAAGAATCTGATGTGCTCTAGCCATGACACGTCCCTCGATAATTTTTTCAGATTGCGACTCAGTTTAGGACTTAATTTCATCGAAATTGAACTTTTTGCTTTCCAACCCCCCTGTTTTCTGAAGGCTAAATTTGCCCTAACTGTTCGGACTCATCTGTTCCCCCAGTATGGTAGTTCCCCCAGTATGGTAGTACCCCCAGTATGGTAGTTCCCCCAGTATGGAGTAGTGCCCCCTAGTAGTTCCCCCAGTATGGAGTAGTGCCCCCTAGTAGTTCCCCCAGTATGGAGTAGTGCCCCCTAGTAGTTCCCCCAGTATGAAGTTGTGCCCCCGGTAGTTCCCCTAGTAGTTCCCCCAGTATGAAGTAGTGCCCCCCCGGTAGTTCCCCCAGTATGAAGTAGTGCCCCCGGTAGTTCCCCAGTAGTTCCCCCAGTATGAAGTAGTGCCCCCTAGTAGTTCCCCCAGTAGTCCCCCAGTATGGAGTAGTGCCCCCTGGTAGTTCCCCCAGTAGTTCCCCCAGTATGAAGTAGTGCCCCTGGTAGTTCCCCTAGTAGTTCCCCCAGTAGTTCCCCCAGTATGGAGTAGTGCCCCCTAGTAGTTCCCCCAGTATGAAGTAGTGCCCCCGGTAGTTCCCCTAGTAGTTCCCCCAGTATGAAGTAGTGCCCCCCCGGTAGTTCCCCCAGTATGAAGTAGTGCCCCCGGTAGTTCCCCAGTAGTTCCCCCAGTATGAAGTAGTGCCCCCTAGTAGTTCCCCCAGTAGTCCCCCAGTATGGAGTAGTGCCCCCTGGTAGTTCCCCCAGTAGTTCCCCCAGTATGGAGTAGTGCCCCCTAGTAGTTCCCCCAGTATGAAGTAGTGCCCCCGGTAGTTCCCCTAGTAGTTCCCCCAGTATGAAGTAGTGCCCCCCGGTAGTTCCCCTAGTAGTTCCCCCAGTATGAAGTAGTGCCCCCTAGTAGTTCCCCCAGTAGTTCCCCCAGTATGGAGTAGTGCCCCCCGGTAGTTCCCCCAGTATGAAGTAGTGCCCCTAGTAGTTCCCCTAGTAGTTCCCCAAGTATGAAGTAGTGCCCCCCGGTAGTTCCCCTAGTAGTTCCCCCAGTATGAAGTAGTGCCCCCTAGTAGTTCCCCCAGTATGAAGTAGTGCCCCCCGGTAGTTCCCCTAGTAGTTCCCCCAGTATGAAGTAGTGCCCCCTAGTAGTTCCCCCAGTATGAAGTAGTGCCCCCCGGTAGTTCCCCTAGTAGTTCCCCCAGTATGCGGGGCTCGCAAAAAGTTCTCTAAAATAGTCCAAAAGCTTGGTTAAACGCAAGAATCCAAAACTTGAGTTAGTATAACTTAATATTTGACGACTCCAAACAAAGAAGAGACAATTATATTGTTCTTATATTGTTTGCGGAAACACCAAGTAAGAATCGTTCGTACTTTCGCACTTCTATTTCGTTCACTCTTCTCGTAACGTCTCGACGTTTCGACTGCCTGCTCTAGTCCTCATCAGGAGACGTTTCCGCAAACCGATCCACATACCAATTGTCACCATGCAAAGCCTCAAATCTTTCTTGGTACTGATGCTAATATTTAAAGACTTCGTATTTATCCTTGATCAGACCAAAAAGACGAATTGGAATCATTTTCTGTAGTGCTAGCAATAATTCAGAACACAATTGACAAACAGTTGATATGTCTCCGGATTATTCCAGTTCTTTATTATTTGATCATGTTAGCATTACATATTTTTATATTCTACAGGAACACTATTACCACAGTCATGTTGGACTAGACATGAATATTTTCACTTCCGAGTACTAGTATTAAGGTTTTATAAGCTTTCTTGGTTTTTAATGAATAAAAATATTTTGAATACTGGGAAATTTGTCTCAGATATGGACAATTATTTGTTATATTGTTTTTATCTTGGGGGTCGATTTCCCCAAACTCATACTAGTGTATCAATTGTAGAACTTTTGATGCATTGCAGCCCTACGTTGGATAGGCTCCCTACGATGGGTTATCCTTTGTAACTGGAGTTACGATTGATCGTAGGGCTTCGTGAAATCGACCCCTGATATGTTAAAGATCTACTTTCCAATCATCTTCTTTGCTGTTTTGTCCAAGTTGTCCATGAGTATTTGTTTTTCTTCCTCTGAGCTCTCTACCTCTGGGTGCTCTGAAATGATGCTGGAAGCGACCTTCCGATCTGGGGATGGGGGAGGGATCAAAATTTGAAATTGAGCATTTGAAAGAAATTTGCCAACGGTACTCTCCCGAAACTTACAACTCCTCTTGCATGATCTCATACATAGATAGCTAGGTCATCCAGGCTTTGCTATTTCTGGGGAAGCGTGGCCTTGTGGTCATATAGCGACACTGGGATGCTGGTAACATAGCCTCCCTAAGATGGGGTACTGTGGCTTAGTGGTTTGGCTTGTCATACTCAAGATCTAGTGGTTAATCTACATATTGTGGGTTCGAATCCAGCCATGGGCTAATGGTGCTTGCGTCCTTGAGCAAGACACTTTAGGGCCTTTTCCCACTTGACCAATCTCGGGGGTGGCCCCGGGGTGACGCGGGGGTGAAAATAAGCCACAATTCCCACTTGAAATGTTCACCCCTCCGTCACCCCCGAGCCACCCCTGAGCCACCCCCGAGATTGCCTTATCTCCGGGGTTAGTTCAACCCTGCTCGGGACCAGGGTTGTTATTTTCACCCCGGGGAGAGTTCGCCCCGGGGATGAGCGCTCTAGTGGGAAAAGGCCTTATGTCACATATTGCTCCTCTTCACCCAGGTGTAAATGGGTACCTGTGGGTACATTACCTATGAAAAATTGTCCGCTGTCATGACGAAGTGCACTCTCCGAGATGCTGAGCCACACAATTGTGTCTGCCCCTTGTTCGGGACTCCTCATTTGGTTTTCTCTCTTCATGGCTGCGGCAAAGTCTGGCATAGAGTCTTCAACAAACAGAGTGTTGACGGTCCCAGGATACATTGAGCTGATTTGAATCTTGGAATTTCTCAGAGCAAGCATCTCCGTCATGATCAGTAGCTGGCGCTGTTTTTGTTTTTAATATTGGGGGGGGGAGAAAATGAAGATTGTTTTCAGAAATCTGCACTGAATGTGAATGCTGCATTTATATGGATGACATTCAATTTGATTCCTTTTCCTTGTTGATGATGTTTAAAGATGACACAATTGGTGATGACAACAACTAGAGGATGACCCATAATGCTAATATGATCATGAGGGGTCAGAGAGGTGATGGTGATGTTGCTGCTGGCATTGATAGGGTTGAAGGTGGTGAGAGAGAGGGTGTTCACTATAAATCAAAGAGGCGTTGTCTATACCTTGGTTTGGCTGTAGTTATGCATTCCATTATATGGTTTCAGTTGCTTCTGCAGATTGTGGACGTCAGCCTTCATGTAAAATGCAGCAGATGAGGCGACCATGATCTAATATGAAAAAAAGAAAAGAAATTATGATAATATTATAACAAGACGTGATTGATAGAAGCTATACGTATAAAGCCTGTGTGTGATTGATGGTAGATATGAAGCCTGTGTGTGATTGATGGTAGCTGTACGTATGAAGCCTGTGTGTGATTGATGGTAGCTATACGTATGAAGCCTGTGTGTGATTAATGGTAGCTATACATATAAAGCCTGTGTGTGATTGATGATAGATATACGTATGAAGCCTGTGTGTGATTAATGGTAGCTATACATATGAAGCCTGTGTGTGATTGATGATAGATATACGTATGAAGCCTGTGTGTGATTAATGGTAGCTATACGTATGAAGCCTGTGTGTGATTGATGGTAGATATACGTATGAAGCCTGTGTGTGATTAATGGTAGCTATACGTATAAAGCCTGTTTGTGATTGATGGTAGCTATACGTATGAAGCCTGTGTGTGATTAATGGTAGCTATACATATGAAGCCTGTGTGTGATTGATGATAGATATATACGTATGAAGCCTGTGTGTGATTAATGGTAGCTATACATATGAAGCCTGTGTGTGATTGATGATAGATATACGTATGAAGCCTGTGTGTGATTGATGATAGATATACGTATGAACCCTAGCTGTGTGTGATTAATGGTAGCTATACATATGAAGCCTGTGTGTGATTGATGATAGATATACGTATGAAGCCTGTGTGTGATTAATGGTAGCTATACATATGAAGCCTGTGTGTGATTGATGATAGATATACGTATGAAGCTTGTGTGTGATTGTTGGTAGATGTACGTATGAAGCCTGTGTGTGGTTGATGGTAGCTGTACATATGAAGCATTTGTGTTATTAATGGTATAATTTATAGCTATACATATGAAGCCTGTGTGTGACGTACGTATGAAGCCTGTGTGTGATTAATGGTAGCTGTACGTTTGAAGCCTATGTGTGATTGCATGATGGTAGCTATACGTATGAAGCCTGTGTGTGTGATTGATGGTAGCTGTACGTATGAAGCCTGTGTGTGATTGATGGTAGCTATACATATGAAACTGGTGTTATAATCCTTACAACTCTGGATCCTGGTGTCTTGTTGAGCAGAGGAAACAGCGTTGTTGTCAGAATGTAGGGTGCCAGACTATTGACGGCAAAAGTCATTTCCAGTCCGTCCTCCGTCGTTTTGTGCGAGTTCATGGATATGAAGCCGGCATTATTAACCTGCAGTAAAATTAGACAGGGTAATACGTTGTGGTGAAACATAGTTTTTTAAGGCTCAAATATTTAGTCTTTGCACCAAGTATAGGGCTCATTCTTTATGTTTCACCTTAATCAAGCCGGCAGCAGGCAGACTCAATGCTTTCAGAGCATGACAAAACAATATCACAGAAATTGAATCCTAGATGTCTGGGGCCAATTTCACGGGCGTTGCTTAGCATAAAAATTGTCTCAGCATGACATTTCTGTCTTAATAAAAACAGTGTTAACAACCAAATGTCCATGTGTTGTGTATCACTTGTGATTGTTCTTTGGCTGTTGTTCACTGGCCATGAATACCAAATTAAATTTTTAACAGTGGTTTGTTTTATTAATTAGGCAAGACATTTTTGTGCTAAGCAAATGTTTGTGCTTAGCAGCTTCATGCAATTGGCCCCTGGTTTCTAGAGTAGTTATTTTGTTATATGCTTACCAATACATCAAGTCTATTGTGGCTGTCCACAAACTGTTTAGCAAACTGATAGACATCTTTTGGCTTGGACAAGTCTAATACATGAAGGTGCACATTCTAGTAAAGAAAAAAGTACCAGCATTAATGACCAAATCAAATGGAACATGCAAATAAACAGGGTAGGTTTTTGTTGAGTCATATACCACCCTCATTATGTCCTTTTTATAGCTCCATGGTACTACTTTGACAATTTGATATAACAAAAACTGCAGGTAGATTCCAGTGTACAAGTATTATTTGGGTAGATTCCACAGTGTACAACTATACAATAGGCCTACATATATTCTTGTGAGAGATAAACGACAGGAAGAATGCATGCATTGCAAGGGTAAATGATGTATACTATTATGTGTATGAAAATCTACATATACATAATTTATACTCAACTTCCGTGGACTGGATATCAACTTGAGATTTTTTTTTTATTAATTTTTTTAATGAAAAATCGCCAATCACAAGGCCAAAAGCAGGCCACTCAAGGTGATGGCTAAAACGAGGAGAAAAGGGAACAAAGAAGAAATCATGGGGTAGAAAGACAACTATTGATGTTGCACCTAAATTGGGACAAATTGTAAGTGGAAGGGAAGCAGGATGCAGGGAGTGAATTCCACAGCAAGGATAATTCATTAACAGTCTGGCTGCTCACTGGGTCTTATAAATAGGCCAAGAAGGCCAAATTCCATGGAGATGGTTTGAAATGCCACACAAGTGTAATTCATGAATTATCCATCCTAGCACAATGTATAAATTGTCAGGGCAACCGTTGGTCCATTAGGAGGGCTGTGGGGCCAGAGATATCTGTATGGTGCATCTTCTATCTTCTGGTCAAAATTCATGAGTTTAACTGAAGTAGCTATTATATGGCCTTGGCTTGGGGCTGGAGGGTGTGGGGCTGGAGCTATATGGTGTGGGGCTGTAGGGTGTGGGGCTCTGGAGTGTGGGCTGGAGGGTGTGGGGCTGGAGTGTGCGGGGCTGGAGGGTGCAGGGGCTGTTGGGTGTGGGACTAGGGTGTGGGGCTGGAGGGCGTGGGGCTGTAGGATGCAGGGCTGTAGGGTGCAGGGCTGTAGGGTGCAGGGCCTGCTGGGAGTGGGACTAGGGTGTGGGGCTGGAGGGCGTGGGGCTGTAGGATGCAGGGCTGTAGGGTGCAGGGCCTTCTGGGAGTGGGACTAGGGTGTGGGGCTGGAGGGCGTGGGGCTGTAGGATGCAGGGCTGTAGGGTGCAGGGCTGTAGGGTGCAGGGCCTGCTGGGTGTGGGACTAGGGTGTGGGGCTGGAGGGCGTGGGGCTGTAGGATGCAGGGCTGTAGGATGCAGGGCTGTAGGGTGCAGGGCCTGCTGGGTGTGGGACTAGGGTGTGGGGCTGGAGGGCGTGGGGCTGTAGGATGCAGGGCTGTTGGGTGCAGAGGTTGTTGGGTGTGGGGCAGTAACAGTGTGGGACTGTTGGCGTGGGGCTGTAGGGCTTGGGACTGGAGGGTGCGGGATTGTAGGGTGCCGGGCAGTGAACAGAAAAAAGCAGTTAAGGGGTTGGAATATTATAAATATGCATACACAAAATATTACCTTGTTACCGGTCTTTTCAACTATTTCCTTGCGTGTATCTTCATCCAACATAATACACATCATATGAACAGTACCACCTAAAAGAGATGAATGTGAATAGAATAAAAGCATAGTATAGGAGTAGAAGTAAACATATAAGCCTAGACATATTGGCCAATACACAAAGGAAAGAATTCCACTGATGACCATTACGGAAAGGGGGTTATTATTAGAGTTACCTTACTGGATACAAGTTACTTTGAACTTCAGTCCCAGCTGTATAAAACTGAGGTAGCATTATCTGAAAAGTGAGTTTTACTGTGTTTTTTTTACCTATAAATTGTACACTTCCAATGCAGCAGCAGCCATTTTTGTCAAAACGCCCTCTGTTGGTTGTGCACAAGTGATGGTCATCAGTGGAATTCTTTCCATTGCTCTGGCCTGAGACATTTTATTGCATTTAAAAAAAATTAAATCACTGTTTACCTCTCCTTGCTATTTCCGTGGTTACAGCTTTTCCAATTCCTGTGTTGGCACCTGTCACCATGAATGACCTGCCGCTTATGTCCACATCCATATCCGTGGGGTCAAAGTTTGCGGAAGCGGCTAAAAAGTCTTGACTGAACACCAAGAAATAATGGAAAATATAATATCAAAGGTATAAATACAAGATTGGTAAAGGTCACAGAACATCACACAAAAAAAACATACACATGCGAACATTTGAGCTTATAATCGGACATCTGAGTCACGAGAAAATAGTGAAAAACCAGACTCTATCTTTCTTATAAAACATAAAGAATGGTTTTGATCTTAACCGGAGATTAAAACTGTTTTCGGTCTTTGTTTTACTAATTTCTAGATAAATACAGCAATTCAGGAGGAAAATATTTTAAAGGTATGTTTCTACCAATACCATCTTTATACCCTGAAAGTTATACGTAAATCTGTGAACAAATCTGTTTGGGTATGTTATCAATCCTGTACAGTACCTTTAAAGGTAGTATCATACTTGTAAGAAACTGAAACAGAAATCTTCACAGATTTACCTAAAACTTTCAGGGTATGAAGATGGTGCTGGTAGAAACCTACCTTTAAAATATTTCCGCCTGAAATGGTGTATTTATCCAGAAATTAGTAAAACAACGACCGAAAATCTGTTTGATCTTTTAAAAGATCAAAAATAAAAGAGAAAAGACTTAAAAAATTCTGTGGCCGTTTTTCACAATTTTCTCAAAAAGTGGGCACCGTATGGGACTGAAATTTTCACAGATGACTGCGACTGTATCTTCCTTGATATTTTTGCCCATAAATCTGTACTTCTTTGACAAAAACCAATGTATGATACTACCTTTAACTAACAACCATGGCATACAAGTGCAAAATATGCGGGCATCAGAGTCTGCAAGATTTTTTTTTAGCTCCACACACGTCCGACATGTTTGTTAGGCCCGAGAGAGCTATTATCTAGCTGGGCTGTACGTACTTATTATGCATAATGCATATACAAAGGGTATATCATACATACACAAGCATGTTGAATGTTGTTACAAGTTAAAAACCTTTACAAGTTGTAACTGCGTGTAATTGACTAGATACAAGTCCAAACTTGATCTTGTTTTTAGTTTTTGCTATAGGCAAGTATTACATAGCCTGGTACCTATAGACCCAACACATGGAGAGTCGTCAAAGGCTAAAATTTAAGGTCAAACACTGTTAAAGGTTATATCATACTTTGTTGTTTTTTGTCTAAGAAATGCAGACGCATCATGGGCAAAAACGTCAAGAAAGATACAGTAAAATAGTCAACTGTGAAATTCCCAGTCCCATACGGTACCCATGTTTTGAGAAAATACTGAAAAACGCCCACAGTATTTTTTAAATATTTCTTTTTCACCGCCTACTGTTTATCTTTAAAAGATCAAAAATTGTTTTTGGCCAACTTGGTTTTACTCTTTTCTGGATAAAGGGCCTATATACAGTATTTCAGGCAGAAACAATTTCACTTACGGTATGTTTCTACCACATCACCATCTTTATACCGTGACAATAAATCTGTGAAGATTTCCGGTTTCGATGCTAAGTACCAAACAATTTGATAGTAGGCTATCTGTAACGGGATGGACGTCGTGTATAAAATGCCAATGGAGGAATATTAATAATCATGCTGAACCAGCCTGAGAATCCAAACCACCATGGTCGAATGTACACGTCAACTTCGATGACAATAGAAATCAAAACCTTGTATGCCTACTACAGTAGCCTACTGAAGAAGACCTGTAGGCTACATGGCTAAGACATTTCGACGGTAACACAAACACAGTAACAGAAACAACAGTAAAATCATTTATCACTAAGTGTATACCTACTTTGTATGCTTAAATGATACAGAATACATGGTTGAATGCTTGATGCAGTTAACTGGTCGGCGAGTCTGTATTCCAAATACTTTCCTTGTCAACTGATAAGTGTTGTGATCAGATAGTTCCTAAGCACTGTTCTGCCGGCATGCCCGCACATTGTGTTCATAAAACAGTGATAAATCGGATACGTGCATATTATGAATGGCATGGTATGAATACGTGTTGTTTTTACTACATGTAAGCAAAATGGCGCCACGTGATTGTGAAATACTCCGTTGTGAAACTCGCTTCTCATCACGCAGGACACGACACATCACGTGGTCACTATACAGACGAACACGAAATGCGCGCATTTTTCGTATTACGTCAACAAGCACGCGCAGCCCACCGCCTGGGGCCAATTTCATAAAACTGTTAAGCACAAAAATGTGCTAAGCATGACATTTCTGTCTTAATAAAAACAGGGTTAACAACCAAATTTCCACATGTTGTGTATCATGTGCGATTGTTATTTGGCTGTTGTTCGCTGACCACGAATATCATGGAATTTTCAATGGTGGTTTGTTTTATTGGGCGAGACATTTTTGTGCTAAGCAAATTTTTGTGCTTAACAGTTTTATGAAATTGGCCCATGGTGAAATACGTTTTATGCTAAATTTGTCTGCTATGGTAAGCAAAAGAAATTGCTTACCGTTAAGCAGCGCTATGAAATTGGGCCCTGGTGATCGAGGAGCGCCTTATTTTTTTTCGCTAGGAATCTTGGGTAATTGTCCACGGATGCAAGCCACTGGATTGAAAGCGTGAAGGTTCCTCCATGATTGAAGCATTATTGGGCAGGCGGTGTACGTCTACTTTTCCCGATAACTTTCCAGGAGCCAATTAGCACAAACGTTTGCTAACCAATAAAATTTCTGTCTTATTAAAAATTGGATTAACAACCAAATGTCCATATGCTGTGTACGCACTTGAGAGTGTTCTTCGACTGTTGTTCACTGACTGTGAATATCAATTTTTAATTATGGTTTGTTTTATTGAGCAAGCCATTTTGTGCTAAGCAATTGTTTTTGTGCTTAATAGCTCCTTGAAATTGGCTCCAGGGCAAGAGGACTTATACAGATTTAAAGTATAGGCCTAGTTGATCTTTCCACAATGACTGAGTTGCGATTAACCGAGAGAAAAATTCCATTAAAACGGTGTAATTAAGGCCTACCCAAAGTCGACACTCCTTAGCCCGGGGCTGGATTTCACCAAACACTAAGATTGATCTTAAGATGAGTTGTGCAGTATCACCATATTGATTTGTATTGTGACATCACAAGTTGCTTAGCAATTAAGATGAATTCACACTTAAGATCAATCTTAGTGCTTCGTGAAATCGGCCACTGGCCTGGCCTGGCCTGGCCTGGCTTAGTGGCCCGGCTTGGCCTGGCAGGCTCAGTGGCCCGGCTTGGCCTGGCAGACTCAGTGGCCCGGCCTGGCTCAGTGGCCCGGCCTGGTCTGGCTTAGTGGCCCGGCTTGACCTGGCAGGCTCAGTGGCCCGGCCTGGTCTGGCTTAGTGGCCCGGCTTGACCTGGCAGGCTCAGTGGCCCGGCCTGGCCTGGCATGCTCAGTGGCCCGGCTTGGCCTGGCAGGCTCAGTGGCCCGGCCTGGCTTAGTGGCCTGGATTGGTTTGATTTGGTTTTGCGTTGATTTGCTTTTTGTTTGGCTGGGCGGGGGAGCCGGGAGCCAGCCGGGTAGCCAGCCAGCCAGCCAGCCAGCTGTTTGCATTTCCGATACAACGAAACTCACTGCTTTGAATAATTGTGGCGAGTTCCAATGCTCGCCAACGAGAATCGTCTTCAACTTTCACTAAAAGGCACAAAGATAATCAACTCGAGGAACGTTCAGACTAATGTTCGTGCAAATTCGGCAGCCAATTACAGACAGTGTAAAACAAACAACTTTTTGCAAACAAGCCACAGTGACACGCCAAAATCAAATTTCAAACCTTCACTTGTTTTATTTCCATCTCTTTCCCTAATTCTTTCATCAAATATTTCACTCACGTTCTGTCGAATACAACTATGTTTTTAATGCCAAGAATGCCGCATTGCTTTGTAGGGCTATACTGGGTCACATGCTTTCCTGCAGGGGCAAAAGCTACAAAAGACGTATTGTACATGCAGCCTTTGAAAATGATCGTTCCACTGGGAACCCAGCACGGGAACCGTGAGCTTCACGACAATCTCGACATTTAAAAATGAAATTTCAGCAGCAGTACAACGAGCCTGCTAATTTCTTTTGTCTGAAGGGGCCATTCTCAAAGTTCGGCCCCGCCGCTCTGGCTCCGGCTTCGCCTCTGTTTTAATACGCTGAAAATATAGGTTGTGGTTTGCCATTGAAGCTGAAGCTCTGTTGTCATTTTTAATGCAGAGAATCTACTTCCTAAGTGCAGCCAAAAGCCTCTATTTTGATACCTTTGAGCTTTGAGAAAGGCCCTGGGTGAGAAGTTTGTCCTGAAAGAGCTGGAGCTAGTTAACTCCAGCTTCCACGTATTCTTGTCTAAATGACTCCCACTCGCTAGCCATGCATTATCTTTAAGATCAAAATCAAAATCAAAACCTACACCGGAACGTTAATTATATGTCTGGCTAGTTATTTGTTAAAAAATAATTTATGTGATTGAGATGTATCTATGCTCAATGGGGTTTATCCTTCAAACATCGACTTGGGCTTCAGCCTACATTTCCCTTCCATGATCTTAAAGCTTTTCTTCCGACAAGGTTATTCTTTACTTCGACCCTAACGGTTCACCCGGATGAAAGCAATAGACCATTTGCACGACAAATGTTGACACGCCATCACGTGATGTACAGTGGGGGAATTCGTCATTTTGGTGAAGAACAGCAAAGACGACTATTATAACAGCCACATTCTTCTTTCCAGGTTTCCACCACTGCTCTGTGCCAAATGAGACGAAACAATACCCACTATAGGTCACGTGATGACGCAATCGGTCTATTAATCCATATAAGACCATTCCATCTTTTGTAATCCCACAAATACGACCATTTTTCTTTCTGTTTGTTCTGGAAGCCTTTCTGATTTTGGGTTTTTCCGCAAATCTTGGTGAAGTGCGATATCGAACCCCCCCCCCCCCCACCAAAAAAAAAAACAATCCGATGACATCATCATGACGTCACCATGTGCCACGCACGTGCCACGGCATTAAATAGGCAAACATCACACTCCAAATGTAAAGCAACCTTACGATTCGGTCTAAACATCGTTTGTATTTAAGTTAGGAAGTTTCAAAACGTAAAGTTGCAATGACACCATATCATGACGTCACCATATGCGACGTAACACCCACGTGACCTCTATTTCCGGTCATAGCTTGTCATTTCAAAGTGCCAAGAGCTAAGATCACGATTCTTTCGTCAATTGGGTACATGGTCTTTTTTAAAGTCTCATTGCTTGACCTCTGTGACCTCTACTTCCAACTCAAATCGTACATGTAGCCCTTTATTTAAGTCTATTTCGTTGTGACACAATACTTGACCTCTGTGACCTATACTTCCGTTCAAGCCGGAAGTAGCTTCTTATTTGAACGTGGTAATGATTAAAACCGGACTGTCACATGAAATCCACTCAGACGGACTTTTAACAAGGACCGTACTAAAGATATAGTGTTAACTCTGGTTAGGCCATTGTTCGGGCTGGGTTTTAAAGGTTGCAGATACATAATTCTTAGACATGGGCCATATTAATTCTGTTACAAACAGACATATTTCTAGCGTATATTATCGTTACATTAATTTGTCATGCATATTATCTTTAAAATCAAAATCAAAACCAAAATCAAAACCAAGATCAAAACGTTGATTAAAATTTGTCAAGCTAGTTATTTGAATTCAAAATTATTCAAATGATGATTGAGGATGTATATTTTGCTCACTGTTTTTTTTTTCTTCGGCTTGGGCTTCAGGCCACACGTTTCCCTTAAAGCCTTTCTTCGTCAAGACTAAGTTCGACCCTTATATAGTTTACTTGCATGGATGAAAGAAGTTAAGCCGAAGTCGGAGCCCGAGTTCACTACAACGAAGCTCGAAAATGGGTTGAGTTTTTTACGCATGCACCTTGCTATCATTGTATGTATAACAACAGCGCCATCTTGGGCTTCAACCGATCTTTTCTGTAAAGTCTAGACACTCTTAATTGCGCATTATGTTCGTATAATCCACTTGTGAACGGACACTAAATGACCAAGTATTCCGAATGAAAAAAACAAATTCACGCTTTTCAACTGTCATGAGTTCTCACTAGCTGATGCCTATATCGGGCCTCGTTATATTTCCTATACAGTACGTCGTATCGCTGATATAGCAATATGACAATACTTGTCCTTCAACTAAAACCGAACGTTTATTTTCTTCATGGAAAAAAACAAAACAAAACCAAATATAAATTGGATGAAATCCCAAACCGAATTTTAAAATGACTGCAATAAGTTCTTTGTATTTTTGAAGAAAGTAAAATCCGCACCCAAAAATGAATACGAGAAAAAAAAAGCAAATATGCTCATATATCGCGTTTACGGAAGGTTTAGGCCTACTTTTAACGTAGTGTGGATTACTTAGAGTTAGGAGGGCCTGTGGTCGATTTCACAAAGATTTCCGATTCATCTTAAGTTTAGATAAGTTGTTCATGTTATGTAGCAACTAGCAACTTGAGACGCATGTTGCGATCTGTCTTAGCCTTTCGTGAAATCGAGCTCTATCTAATGCGTTTCGATACTAGCAGGATCTTTTTCAAAGGCTAAATGACAGGGGTACAATTAAAAGAAACAAATATTCTTCTCCACCCTTTTGTAGTCTGTATTCCATATTCCGTAATAACAATTTCATTTGCCAATGGGAGACTTTTCAGAACCGGTCTTCAAGTCAACAGCGCACGCGCACGCACAACAGTGCACGCGCAAAACAACGCGCGCATACTCACAATTGCGTGCGCGTGCGCTGTTGACTTAAAAACCGGTTCTCAAAAGTCTCCCATTGATTGGCTAACTAAAGGCGCCTTTCCATATGCGCGTTTTTTCATCCGCTGCGTATACGTTGCGTGTCCGTCGCGTTGCAAAAAAATCGATCATTATAAAAAAACAAGCGACCCTTTCCATATGTGCGTGTGCGTTTGAAAAGGTCGCGTGCATCTTTTTAATGGCCAAATTTAACGCACACGCAAAGTACACGCAGCGTATACGCAGCGGATGAAAAAACGCGCATATGGATATGGATACCTCAAATTTTAACGACTTCCGCAGCAGATGTTTTTGTGCTTAGCCTTAAGCCAAGCACCGGCTCCATTGCGAGTGTTGCAGCTGCGCCTGGAGGAACAGCATCCTTGGCCACCTGGTCTCCCAGTCTGTTTCAAGCCTCGCCAGTTGTCCGCGAAGTTACCGTCGGTGTCGTACTCGACGTACCACTTACAATTCCTGCCCCTGCGAAGGCGACATTTACGCCCGTTGCGGCCAATGATGCCAGCCGAGGCAAATCTTCCGAACTCAGCTTGACTGTAGTTATTCCAGTTGTCACATTGGAAAGTTGGCGGTGCTGGGAAAAAAAATAAAACGATTAAAAATGAAGGATTCGAATTTACACTCTGCCTAGACACACACGCACACAGAATGAGTTAGCGGAACTTTGCATTCATAATGCGAAGTACAACTTTAGCTGAAATCAACACAAACTGTTATGCAGAGGCGGTTCTGGAGGGGGCGGGGGCTGAGGCGGGGGGGGGGGCGGGTTGAGGTACTGGGTTGCTGGGGGCTGGGAGTTTGGGGCTGAGGTTTCAGCCCGAAGGGTCCTTGTGTCTAGCTCTGAAATGCAATGGGAGACTTTGGAGAACCGGTCTTCAAGTCAACAACACACGCCCACACAATTGTGAGCATGGGCGCGCATGTTTTTGTTTTTGAAATGTGTTTTATGTGAAGGAATCGTACAAACAAATAAAATGGAAAACAAACTAAGAAATCAAATTACACTTACGGCCACAGCAATAGTTTTTGTACTTCAATTTCATCCAGGCGCCGGCTCCAACATCCCTGTTACAGTCAGCACAGCATCCATCCCCACCAGGGACTCCCTCCGACGTCAGCCCCAACCAAATGTTGCGAGCATCGCCGTCGATGTCATACTTCACATTCCACGTACATTGACCATCAGAACGCAGAATACTGCATTTCCGTCCATTTTCGCCTATGATGTTTTTAAGAGCTATACGACTGAAGTAGCGGACAGAGTAGCTGTCCCATTTAGCACAGGAAAATTCTTCAACTGGAAAAAACCCCAATAAATTACACCATAAATTTACAATAGCATAATAAAAACAAACACATGTATGTCCTTAAACTTCAATCTTGAATGGATATGTTTATTAGTGTTACTGGTGTCGTAGCCGACAAGAATAACCGATAACTTGCATGATTCATTGGGCCGTGCCTATATACGGAGCTCTAGAGGTGCCATCCGATCTGTTGAGATCCTGAGATAAACTATCTCGTGATGACGAGGGCAAGAAGGCAACATCATGAGATAATTTATCACGGGATGACGACACCCTAAAATGATCAAGATGACGACATCCTGAGATAATTTATCACGAAATGACGACATCCTAAAATGATCATGATGACGACAACCTGAGATAATTTATCACGGGATGACGACATCTTAAAATCAAGATGTAGACATCCTGAGATAATTTATCACGAAATGACGACATCCCAAAATCAATTGATGTAGACATCCTGAGATAATTTATCACGGGATGACGACATCTTAAAATCAAGATGTAGACATCCTGAGATAATTTATCACGAAATGACGACATCCCAAAATCAAGATGCAGACATCCTGAGATAATTTATCACGGGATGGCGACATCTTAAAATCAAGATGAAGACATCCTGAGATAATTTATCACGAAATGACGACATCCCAAAATCAAGATGATGACATTCTGAGATAGCTATGTGGATGTTTGGATCGCAACCTTGCATACTGACGGACGGCCTATGTTGAACCGTTCGTTCCCGTTCCAAGGGGTAATCTTTGATTTCAGGATGTCGACATGTTTATTTCGGGATGTCGTCATCCCGTGATAAATTATCTCAGGATGTCGACATCCCGTGAAAAAGTATGCCAGGATGTCAACATAATGATTATGGGATGTTATCATCCCGTGATAAATTATCTCATAAATTATCTTGATTTCAGGATATCGTTATTCCGAGATAACTTATCTCATAAACTCAACAAGTTGGACGGTTCATCAAGATCTCTGTAATCAAGCAAGGTTCCATACCTCGAAAAGTTCTCATTGAGTCTTTAGATTCATTACAGACCCAATTATCGTCTCGGCTCGCTTGAAATGAGTACAATTCGCACAAAACTCTTCAACTGAAACTTTTGTTGGAATGTAAATAATGGATGAAACCAAATCAACTTTACCTGTTCGGCATTCGGTCCCGGAAAAGCCATTGGGGCACTCGCAGGAAAATGTATTGTTACTCTCGGTGGAACAGGTTGCTCCGTTAAAGCATGGATAGCAGCTGCACTTGGTATTACCTGTAATGTGGAAAAGATCGACAGCTTAGAATTCGTCAATACCAAGCAAAACTACACATTTAAGTGTTCGTGGACGAACACGGAGCTCTTTCGACTTATTTAATCAGTTTAATAAGCTCTGATGATATCATGATGACGCCACGGTCATTTTCACAGCAGCTAGCTATGCATATCTAGAGGATCTAACAAAGCTTTTGCAAAGAGCTTTTGTCGTTCTCGAGAAATGCACCGAACAAAGTTTACTAATTAAATATTCAAAGGAGCTTCCACGTGCTTAATTAATCAAGAATCCGACATGACCTCTTTCTGGTGATCTCTTTCGAAAAAACCCCAGCAACATAAAGCAATTCTGTCACGTTGGTAGATATTGAATCCACAATTTGAGAGGTGTTTTAAAGCATGTCTTCTCACCGTTTCCTTCAAGCTCTATATGCAGAACACACACATACATGTATAGTACAAAAACATATAAAGTCATGTATAACGTACGTGCAATTTGGACAACAACCAAAACACTCAACTGAAACTTTTTATTGGAAGGTAAATAACGGATAAAACCAAATCTACATTACGTTTTTCGCATTCACTCCCAAAATAGGCATCGGTGCACTCGCAGGAAAATTGATTGTTTATCTCCGGGGAACAGGTTCCTCCGTTCCTGCATGGATTGTTGCTGCACTTAGTATTAGCTGTGTGAAAAAAAGATCGACAGCTAATTAAAGTTGGTCAATTATTGAAAAAGCTTTCGTTTCATAAAAGAAATTGAAGCGTTTCATCTCCTCCGAGTAAGTAATTCGTAAAAGGTTAATCTGACAGCAATGACAAGAAATGATATCCTTACCTTTTTCGCAACGTCTTCCGTAGAAGGATGGTAAGCATGCGCATTCACTACTCCGTCCTGCACGGTTACATGTTCCCCCGTTGCGACATGGATTACATCCACTGCACGCATAGTTCGCACTAACTGTATAGGGAACAACATCCGAGGTTCATCAAACTACTTCACAAACACAGATTCTTTTTAAGCTACTATTTCCGACAAAAACAGAACCTGTAAACGACACTGATTAGACGAAACATAATGGATTACAGGTCAACCCGCCCCCTGGCCGACTCGCCCCTTACCGCCTGACTCGCCCCTTACCTAAGTAACTCTTCTCTTTATCATAATAATCTGCAATCGAACCAGGAGTTTGTGTACGGACTTTGTGCATTTGTTGTACACATAGTAGGCCCTACAAAAGAGTCAGAAACATTTGGGTACATGCATAATAATCTTCACATTTTGCATCTCATCTTTGAATAAATTAGGAGGCGAGTTGGTAAGGGGCGAGTCGGCTAGGGGGCGAGTTGACTTGTAATCATACATACAAATTTACGTATAATTTTCGGGATATGAAGATGGTGCTGGTACAAACATATCGTTACAAGGTTTCCGCCTGAAATGGTGTATTTTTTCCAGAAATGAGTAAAACAAAAACATTCTTCATTTTTTAAAAGAAAAATTGAGTTGGGTTTTCACTACATGTATTTCCTCTCGACTCAGATGTCCGATTGAGCTCAAATTTTCACAGGTTTATTATTTTATGCACATATTGGATCAGGCAAAGTGAGAGTGCTGTTCTGTGACCTTCACCAATCATGTATTATACCCTTAAGACTTCGAATTTAAATGTACACAATTAGGCCTGTAGGTTAGTCTTCATGCCGATGAGTGAAATGAACGTAATTACCAAGCTGTTATTTTGATTACAAGTCAACTCGCCCCCTTGACAACTCGCCCCTTGACCGACTCTCCCCTTACCAACTCGCCTCCTAGCCGACTCGCCCCCTGACCGACTCGCCCCCTGATCGACTCGCCCCCTGGCCAACTCGCCCCCTAACTTATTCAGAAATGAGATGCAAATTGTGAAGATAATTACGCATCATAAATAATACCCAAATGCTTCTAACCCTTTTGTAGGGCGTACGTTGTGTTTATGTTGAACATTAACAATTAAGTACAAAAAATGCACATGTCCACACACAAACTCAAAACATCAAAACTTCAAAAACGAGAAAAACAAGTGAACAACACCACTTAAAACAAACCATAGAACAAAACATATCGTCATAATAAAAAAAAAGTCTACAAGCAAGCAAAACATTTTAAAACAAAACGATAACAAAATATGCTAAAAATGAACATCGAATAATAAAACAAAAAATTGTTATTTTATCTCAAAGAGTCACAAAAACTCAAAAGTATCGTCATAAGGACAAAAAAACAAGTCTGTCAGGAGGCGAGTCGGTCAGGGGGCGAGTCGGCTAGGGGGCGAGTCGGCCAAGAGGTGAGTTGGTAAGAACTTGGAAAAGTTGCATTAAAAGAAAGAAACTTTTTGTGTGCACAAAATCATTTATAAATGAGTTCTCTCTTTAGTCATTTACAAATAGCGGTATAATTTTGCATTTGTAGTGCTAAAAATCGTAATAAACTGCCTAAATTCTGGCAAGCTTTCTATTTGCATTTTTTTTATAGGCCTATGTGTTTTTGTTTGTTTGTTTGTTTGTTGTTGTTGATGTTGTTGTTTTTTATTTATTTATTTATTTTTTTTTTTTTTTTGGGGGGGGTTCAAGCTTCTGGGCACATCTTTCCCACTCTTTTACCACGACACTCCCCAAGACCACCCCCACTCAAATGTTATTGTTGATCTTTTAATGACCCAAATTGTTTTCATTTTTCTTGAACACCTTAAAAATTTAAGTCCCATACGGTGCCAACTTTTTGAGAAAACAGTGAAAACAGCCACAGTACGTATTTCTTATTAAGTCTTTTCTCTTTTATTTTTGATCTTTTAAAAGATCAGAAAGATTTTCGGTCGTTGTTTTACTTAATTCTGGATAAATGCATGTACACCATTTCAGGCGGAACAATTTCAACGGTATTTTTCTACCACCACCATCTTCATACCCTGTAAGTTATACGTAAATCTGTGAACATTTCTGTTTTGGTGTCATACCAAAGTATGATGCTACCTTTAAGCAAACTTTTCAACGGAATGCGCGAACATAAACCAATGTATATAATTCCCCTTATCTCGACCGAGTTCACTCATCTAAGATCTTCGAACGTATTCTGTCAGCTTGAAACAACCTTTTTGCTCGTTAGTCATTATGGCTCCATCTTGAGCATCGGCGAAAGGTCACTCAAAAGGTTGACTCAAGTACAAAATGAGTTCAAATTGAACTATGGACGGACAAAATTGAATGAACTCACCTGTGACGCTGACTTGCAACAACGTGAAGACGAGAAGAAGAGATGTCATGACGATTCCCGACCCCATTTTCCGTGAAATACGCTTAAATGGGCAACGAAACTTGAGGTATAGAGGAGCACAGGACTAGTCTTCGGTCTCTTGCTGATAATGTATGAGCTTGCTAGTAAAGTATGACTTCTTGCAAAGGCCTGGTCCCAGCGAATGATTGTGGGTTCCTGTTGACGCACCGTATATATGATCATCCTCGTATAATAATTATTCGTACACAACACGTGATAAGACTAAATGGGAGGAGTTTAAAATTGCTTCATTTCAGTCCGAGGTTTGAGTTAGTATTCAAAATGTGGCGTCCAAATACACGTGGCAACTAGAGCCCCCTCCATTCCATATTATTTCATATCTTCCTAGGTCTAACATTAGATTGATCACAAAATCCTCTATTCATTTTGCATAATCATATCTCTTGGTTTACAATTTGGTTTCAACTTGGGTCACGTGGTTTGCCGAACCAATCGTTGTTAACCTCTCCCAAGCGGCGTATCTAGGATTTTTTCAGCAGGGGGGCACTGGGGGGGGCCTTGGAATTTTTTTTTTGGGGGGGGGGGGGGGGGGGGCACCCGTAATTTTTTCAAAACTGGAGATTTGCAAAATATGCGAAATGCAGGGGGGGGCGGATCCAGCGGGCGTGGGGCAACCTTTTCTTCGAGCAAAAAAAAAAAAAGGGAAACAGAAAAAATAAAAAAAAATAAAAGGGAAACAGAAAGACTCCAAAAGAGCTGAAAAAGAGGGGGAAGACAAAATTAGCTAAGCTTTCACCACCCTGAAACGCATCCATAGCTATTGAACTGGTGCATTTTATTTCCACGCTCCCTGGAAAATCATGGATAAGCGCGAAGGCCTTGCGGCTGGGGTCCAGGGCCCGCTAAAGGGCCCTGGAAGCTCAGGGGTTCTAAATATTCTCTGGTGCAATCTGAGCCTTATTTTGGAAGCAATTGTTCCGATAAATTTATTTATTCATTTATTTATATCATTACTTCATTATTTCTTTTTACTCCAACACTCTTGAGCGGGAGAAATTCAATCTGGGGACCAGACTAACTAGCCAAACCAGACAAAATGGCAGATGGGCTGTTTTGAAGTTCGCAACCGTAAGCACGTAAGAAAATTGCATTTTTACACTGAAATGTTGCACAGATTTCTTCACTGTAGGGTTTTAAGGACTCAGGAACATTTGCTGAAAGTAAACAATATCATTTTGGAACAGTAGAAGCTATTAAGTTGTTTTTATTTATTTAATATAGCTATCATACCCTGCAGATAACGCCAATTTTTTTTTCTATACCCACTATTTTTTGTGGGGGGCACACAGGATTTGTGGGGGGGGGAGGGGGGCCGTAGCTACGCCCCTGCCTCTCCCATGACTACATGTAGTGATAAAGGCCTAGTTCTTACGCCCAGCAACATTAGTTAGGCCTACATTGTGAAATATGTCCTGCAAATCTTCGTCCAAACTGCATTTGCGAAACTATTGTGCGGTTTCGTATCCTGTGCCAAATGCGGTGGTCGCCATGACACAGGACAATTGGGGCGTGCATTACATTACTCACAGTGTGAAATTAACTATGAATATCTTGCGCAAGACGGCAAAGAAAGGTGGCCCAGGAGGAACAACGAACATCATAAGATAATATCTTCGCACATAGGCATATTTGTGAAGTTAAATACATCGTACATCACGATGTTATGCGATGTTTGCACATGTATTATAACGACGTATAACAATACATCGCACAACACAAATCTGCGCACATTTTTATTTGTGTGTTTTAGTGGCATGATTTATTTCTGAAAAGTCTTTTCTTGCTTTAGTTTACGATAATTAGAAATCAAGTGAAATATACAAAAAGTAATTAAAACAGCGGTCAACTGCGGCGAAAAGCACAATAACAGTAAGCAGTTAGTGGTTGTGAATTCGCCCATAACGTCATGTGTCATGGCAGCCACAAACATGCGAAAGTACACTATACAACTTTACATTCTCCGATCCTAGTAGGAGCAATACGTATAATAGATTCAACACTCCAAAACATAATTTTGGTTTTGTGAGAAATGTAAACGCAGAGAGTTTGGATCAGATGAATTATCATAATGAAAGTCAAAATCAAGTCAAATGCAAAACAAACGAAAAACACATGTTTTGTCAAAAATACAGAAAACAATTTTTAAAAAGTGCATTCATTTTTAATAATGGTATGTATCCCTGATAAATCGATATGGACCAGCCAGCATTTGAATGTAATTAATTACCTTTATACGCTATGTGGCGACCAGATGCATTCTCAGTTGGTGACAGCTGGTAAAAAGGGCATTCCGTAGGTCTCTCGTCTGCTACAAGTTGTGGAAAAAAGTGCTTTACAGTCAAGGTGCAAGGTTCTGAAAAAGCCTGTGTGACCGCCCCTTAAAGGGGCGGTCACACAGGCTTTCCCGTCTGTATCACGTCTGTATCGCGGCCAAAAATTACTGCCCGTGAAGCAGACGCTGTTGGACGCTTTGAGGTCGAGATAAAGACGCGTTACAGCCGTACTTTACCCGGCGTTACACGCGCTAAGAAATTCACACGCGGTTGACCGCTCGAAAAAGTTTTGCGCTGCTCAAAAATTTAGACCACGGGTAACCGCGGGCGGCACACGTGGTAAACACGCGCTACAGACGTGGTACAGACGCTGAACGAACGTGCTAGGACGTGCTACGGCAGCGGTTCATACGTGGTTACACGCGGTAAGACGCCTTTCTCAGCGTATACAGAGCGGCCCAATACCGGCTTAATCACGTTCAATGGCGTCTTGTACACGTTCCAAAATACGATTGTCCACGGCCATACAACGTCTGATTTTAGGTATATAAAAAAAGCGGGATTTGCCTGCAACCCGTGGTAGACCGCATTACCGCCGTGCTTCATCCGCGATGAGGCCGCCGTACCGCCGCGCTTCACCCGTGAAGAGGACGCGAAATAGTCGCCGGCGGTTGTTCCGCGGGCATACCACGGGAAAACCGCGGGTGAGACAATTTTGCACATTTTCCACCACGGGCAACCACGGGCAAAAAAAATCTCTAAATTCTACCCGCGATACAGACTTGATACAGACGGGAAAGCCTGTGTGACCGCCCCTTTATTAAGGAGTTAGCTCAACACCCACTACATCTATGGTTTCAGTTCATAAAATGGAATTTTATACCATTAACAGCTTTGCTAGGTAGTATGTGGCTTCAAATTGTGGTATCACGTTAGATAACATGTGGTATCGTTTGAGGAAAACAAAACAAAACAAGAATGCCTTTCCCACAATGCAACTGAAAAAAGGGGCGTGGTCGTATTTTCTGCCCTCCCCCAAGTCCTTGATATGTATTTTGGTTAATGAATTATGTGATTATATCATTCATAATCCATTCACAGAGAAATAATATTAAATAAGTCAGAAGCAAGAGCTTAAACCCATTTGTTGAATTAACTTTTGTTTTTCTTAATTTTTTGGGGGAAATTATTACAATTTGTTTTTAATATTACACAAAAGTGCTACCACAATTTGAGGACACATAGTACCTACAAATGTTCTCTGCTCCATCAATTTCTTAAGTCAGACCTTAGATGTGGTCGGAGTTGACAAGTCATATTTTTTCATGGTCCGTGCTCCTTGGCTAATAGGAAAGTTCTTATATTTGCAATAGTCTAGTACCGTTTGTTTGTTGCCTTTTCTTTATAAAACGAGGCAGACCAAATTGCAACAATTTCCTCGAGTACTACACATACGTGATAAAGGGCGGGTTGTGTATGTTAAGGCTTCCTAGCTCCATTGTATGACACGAAATGGTCATGTCGGAGAAACATACGCCTGGGCCACAGTGAAAACTGTTGAAATAATAGTAAAACAATTGTGAATCATACGCATTTGTTTATAGGAACATCAAGCTTGAAAGTTTAAGGCGCGCGGTAAAAGTGACGCCTAAGCTACAAATATACATCGATGCGCAGTAGTATATGTGGGGCGGTTGAACCCTTTTTAGTGTGGTTTGAGGAGGAGGAGGAGGAGGAGGGAATGTACTGCGCATGCGCAGCGCGCGATAGCGCGTGCGCGTTCTCACGCACGCGCGCGCGTCGGACGCGCGTGGTAGCGCGTGTGCGTGCGCGTACTCACGCACGCGTGCGCGTACTCACGCACGCGCGCGCGTCAGACGCGCGCTTCGGATTGCGAAAGACTAGGTCCAGACATGTCTGGACCTGACTGTACGGATGACGTAATGGTTTATAAAAAGAAACAAGTTTGATTGGTCGAACGGCAAAAAGTTGTTTTGATAGGTCACCGCGCGCTATCGCGCGCTATCGCGCGCTCTCTTTTGATTGGCTGTTCATTGCGTAAACTACCACGGGTGTACAAAAGGACACGTTTTTGAATAGTGCGAGTCACTTTGCTCTTGGATTCGGAAGACGACACATCGTTGAGATAGTTTTGTATCCGTTCTGAATTACAACGAGGTGTGCCAACGATAAAACAATGGTCGGACACCCGAAGCTAACCAAGTTGAACATCAAACTGGCAAATGCCACGGCTACGTCACCGCCCGTGCCAGTGCCTGATGTTTCCCCTGATGTAGACGACGGGAGCCGTGCAGGAGAGCCTATTCCTATTTCATCTTCGCTGTTTGAAGCTGGTTGGAGACAGGCATTCAGCGAGACTCAAGGAAAGACCTACTACTACAACATGCATACTCAAGAGAGCAAGTGGGCATTGCCGGGTACACCCGACCGGTATGACGAGCCTCCTCCTCCTACCAAAGACGTGTTGGCTGCAGCAGCTGCTGCTGCCGTGGGACTAGCATCCTTGAGCAACGTGTCTGGCGGGAGTGGTGCTGGTCCGTCTGTCACCCCGATCCAGCCCCAGGCATCAACCACCAAGGCCTCCGGATCCGTTGCTGCTGGAAACAGCGGGAAGCCGACACGCGGCGTGAAACGCCGATTTCCTCCGGATCCAGACCAGGAAGAGAATGAAAACAGCGCCGTCAGATTCCAGATCGGAGGTGAGCGTTATGCCGTTGTAAAGCGTTTCAAGGGCCGTCCATACGTTAACATAAGAGAGTACTATTACAATCAGACTGGCACAAAACTTCTTGCTGGCAAGAAAGGGATCAATCTGACAGCAGATCAGTGGAAGATGTTGATGTTGCAGCACGAAGACATTACCGCATTGGTGGACAACATGTAGGCCTGGGCCTACGCACAAGACAACTACACAATAAACTTACCTCAGTTCGTTTTCCTGTTTCTACTTGCTTCAGATGTCGACAGTGGCAGTAGCACCAATACGGCAACGTGGAGGGTGAAATCACTCATCACCAAGATCCTGGGAAAAGTCATCACCGATGAAATCATCAGACTGGCTTACAGAACACTTTCAGAAGCACCGTGTGAAGGCTGTGAAGAGGACTGGCCTAGCCAGTTCGACCATGCTTGCATGGCCTATGGTGTATCCGTCGAGTCACACATCTACGACTACATAGACGATTACTACGACGAGGCGGCAAAATCTGTGAAGGTGAACGTCGTCATGGACGTGTACAAAGCTGTGTCTGCTCGTCTGGGTACCAGATACAGATACGACGGTGGTGAAGAAGGCATGGCCACTCTCATCGATGCTATCCTGGACTCGTGGAGAACTGACTCAACTGAGATCCTTCAAATGTACCACACTGACTATGTTTCTCACATGACTGAAGTCATTGGAAAGGTCATGTTTGCCATGGGCTTCAATTGAACTGATTGAACACTATACACTATATACTCTTCGTACACGTCGTATGAACTATTATCACACGTCTAACTTGAATTGTCAACATGATGATTTTAGTTGGTTTTGATTGTTGTTTGATTGAAAAAAAAATGAAAAAAAATGGTTGTTGTCATTTATAATTATAATCTCGAATGAATTACTAATCGGGTTGAGACTTCTTTCTAAAAATGTTCGCGTTATGGTTATCATTACTTAGTATTCAGTAAGTTTTATTGCAAGTGAGCAAGTTGCTTTGAAATAAATGTTTATGCGTTGTGGTTGTTGAAAACGAGAACAAGTTGTGATGGTCCATTTCATTGACTTTTTTTTTTTTTTGTTAATAAAATTATTTCATTAATAATTTTGTCACGTATCGTACAAAGATATGACGCAGAGACAAGACACAGACACGAAGACGAACGAACGAACGAAATGAAAGGAACAACTGACACAGCATGTGGATAACAGGCAAAATGAACTTTATTCATCAACGATAAAATTGAACAAGGTTTAACAACGAACAGGAACATTTAAATTTGTAATAATAATGATTCTAATTACAATATAGTACACCTATTTTTTCAAATTTCAAAAGTATAACTGTTTCATTTTGTCTAATTTATAATAATTCAACTTGTCAAATTCAACTTGTATTAGGAATAATTACACAGTTTGAGAGTGAACATCATGGTTCACTGCACTAAGTTCCAAGAGCCCTTGAAATCTGTCTGATTAGAAATTTCCCATCATACACTTGGGTTTTGAAACTGGGAAAATGCTTTCTCACAAACTCATTTACTATCATGTCATTCTCGCTGGTATCCGAAGAGAAGAGTCTTTCAATGTCACCCATGTCTAATCCTCGACAGCGATGCAGGAGGTAAAATATGCAATATTGGCCACAGACAGCTGACAAGGGGCCCTGCAAACGTCGGCGGTTGTAACGGTATGCTTTTGAGTTCTTCTTGAGAAACGTCTTGAATTCCGGTAGGAGTGGAGGTAGTCCGTAGGAATCAAAATACTCGGCTTTTCCACATCTGTCCACGTAAATGGATATCCAGTGCTGGCCAGGTTTTGATTTGGGGTCGGTGTTGACTACAAAGCCACTAGGGAGAAGAACGCTTTGGTGAAGGAGTTGGTCTCGGGCAAATACACCCCGAAAATGGTGCATCGTGTAGCGGTCCCCCTTCAATATGGAGTCAATCTGAAAGTTGTCCATACGCACGTTGGGATGCTACCTTAACTGGTGTAGTCGAAAATAACGTTGCGAGCCTGATCAATCTCCAGAATATTGTCAAACTCTGCATAGACGATCACGTTGACTGTCTCTGGCAGTGGAGAGGCAAAGTGCATTTCCAAGCGTAGATTGCCGTGCTTAACCAGATTGAAATGTCCACCTGATGAAATGTCGGGAGTTAGATCAAAGCCGTACAGTGCGTAGCCATCGGGAAAGTCTTTGCGAGTGATACCATTGCCCTCATCCTTGTACATTTTATCTGTTCCCGAGAAAAGAGTGTGGTAGGCTCTGACGAAATTTTCGGACTCTGGTGCAAAATTCGGTTTCAGAGGTGCGTAGGGAATCTGTTCGCCATCCAGGTAGACGCTCAGGAAGTTAAGGTTGAAGTTTTGGAAATTGAATGGGTTTCTTCCGTATTGTCCGTTGAATGCCTGGTTACTCACGCATCCGATCACCATGCGTGTTGGGAGTTGCCCGAGAAAAACGTGGTCTTGCGAAAGAGTCATGTTACCTTGAGGGACAGACATCACCTTGCACAGAGTACGCTTGAGGGGGTACTTTGCCGAGCCTTTCTCCAAAGCCTTGGCGTGTCCGAGCATGACCGCGGAACTCACTTTCACCCTTCTGACGAAGACGGACGCCTCTTGAATCATGACCTTATAAGCAGGGTTGGCACCAGTTGCCATCAGGCAAAAGGCATCGCTGCTGCGGATAAGTTTCAGTTTAAGATCCACTCCGTTCAGCATGAGCCTGTCTTGGAAGAAAATATCACTGTGAATAGGACCAATCATGTCGACAACCCGACTGACCCTGGTAAAATTGGACCGCATCTTCAATCCTCTATTGATCGGAAGGGCGTTCCCATCATCATCCTCCTCGTCGGTGCTAGCATTGTCCATTTGTCTTGCGGTATCTTTGTAGAACATAGAAGAGGTCAACTGGGAGGTCTTAGCGTCCCCACCATAACTTAACAGGGTCTCCATGATGGCTCGGTAGGGGTAGGTCGGTGAAGATGAGGTAATGAGTCTCTCATTCATGGTCACGTCAATCTGACTAAAGAGAGACTGTAGGAACAGATTGACAGGTCCCACGGGAGCATCCTGGGCCAAGTCAGTCCCGTTGCCGTTGACCACTTTAGCCTTGATATACAGTTGAGTTTGGGACAGATCGCTGTATTCCTCGCCCGATCCAGGGATGAAGAATTCAATGGGGCCGCCATCAAAGATATTGGCAATGGGATGAAATTCCACCCACTGTCCCTTTTCTATACTGGTTTGGGTAGGTGGTAGGACAAACAGATCCAACTCGGACTTGGTGCACTCACACGAACGATCGTGCAGCAGCGACATGATCGTCCACGCAGAGGTCCACAGAAAACTAATCAAAGATATCAAGCGACCTTTTCCCGCGCTTGCTCTGATTGGAAGTGACGCGTCTCCCCCTAGCTTTCCTTTTTATACCCTTGCGTGGGCCTTGTCTGATGTTGGCAGTCATACTTTCAATGGCTCGCTGGGTGACGCGACGTCCTGCGCGTTTCAGTCTGGTTCTGGCAGCCGTTTTGATGTCCTTTCCTTGCAGGGCATCGTTGGCAATATTGACCCCAGTGCGAAGAGCCTCCTTGCCTAATGACTTCGCTCCCGATTTGATGAGCGGCAAGGCTGATCGAAGGAGTCCACCCAGAATACCTCCGAGTCCAAAGCCCCGCTGGTTGCGGGGCCCTTCAAACACGGGAAGTCCTTGTCCGACTTGCCGCACGTAATAATCTTCATAATGTTTACAGCGGGGCACGAAAGTATTTCTCATGCTGGGAAATCAGTTGAAATGGGCCGAACGCTGCTGCCTGAAGTGAAGTTTAACAATCACTTTCCCGGAGATGAATGGAATGGACTGGCCCGTGTCGTCCCTTATATCTATTTCGATTGTGTCCACAAGCTTCTGTTTCAGAGGGACGTAATGTGGGTTCACGTAGGTTTTGGTGACGGTTTCCCCATAGTGACCTTCCACGTTGACGGTGCGCAATAGAGGCGCTCTTTTATCACCCACGATGCTGTATTCGATAATGTTGGAGTACACAAACAGGGAATGAAACGGTTGCATATCTACCACTCTACGGCTTTTTTCTGTGCCGGTGAGGGTGGTGTTATCATCAAAGCCAAGTAGATTTGCTAAACGTCCCCTCACTTTCACGACCACTCCCGAGCACGTTTTTACAATTACTTTCTGTATGTGCTCATCATAGTTTAAAGACACAAGTCCGTTGTGGTCGAGGGGTGGTTTCAAACTCTCGATGAGTCCACCCGGAGTGGGGTAGAAACCCTCGTGCACTCGGTGCGGATGTATGACGCCTTGTCCCCCAGCCGAACAGAAGATAACGTTGTCTCCATCAAAGACATTCAACCAGCGGTGTGGGTATGTACATTCGACCAGGGCTACTTCCCACGCCCCTTGAAATGTTAGAGGAGACGGCAGATTGGAGTAAAAATGAGTCAATGTATTGTGCGGGTGGGTTGCCATGGAGCCATTGCTCGGGAGAGTGACAAAAAATGACGACGTGGCCATGATGAAGCGAATGGTTCAAAATGGTCACGGATGGGTCTCCTGACAGTTTTTATAGACTTTGCAGATGTGAGACCCAGCTATTGAATTTAGAGGGATAGCCCAGCCACTTGACAAGATGCTCCATTTTCCCTTTCCTTTTTCGAGTCTGCAGCACTTCTTCCACGGTATACAAATCATTCTTTTTCTTGACGATGCGCTGCAATTCAGGCTCGTAAAAGGTTCCCTCCAGCTCCTCCCCATCGTAGTCTTTCAAACGGTACACGGGAGGATGGCGTTGGAGCTTAGCACTGATGGTAAATTGTTCAGTCGTCCAGTTTGGGAGGTAACCCTTGCGAAATGGTCGTGTCGCCATGCTGATGCGTACTGTGTCCCCGACTCTAAACTTGAAAGCGGCACGATCCGTATGCTCGTAACTAGGGCCGTACAGGTTTTCTCTAACCTTGTCTGCATTCGCAGAATTGACCGAGGCAGGCGACGTCTTGATACTCCTGTGAAAAGCGTTGTTGTAAGCCGAAAGCAATTGGGGCAGGACCTTCATGTAGTCGTACGTATTGTTGGCTGTAAAATACTTCCACATTTTTGTCTTTAACGTTCTGTTAAATCTCTCCACGACACTAGCCTTTGTCTCGTTGTGTGTCGTAAAAAAGTAAATGTTCTTTCTCTTGAGGTAAGACTGGAACAACGCGTTCATGAACTCCTTGCCCTTGTCTGTCTGGAGAAGACGCGGTTTTCTTCCTTGCTTTACAATTTCATTGAAAGCGTCAACCAACGTTTTGGCCTTCTTATTCTTGAGAGGTACGGCCCAGGCGTACTTGGAAAAGATATCGATGCACGTCAGCAGATATCGATAGCCCCTGTTGTACTTGACGAGGGAAGGGAGATCGACAAGGTCTGCCTGCCACTGGTGGTCAATGCCGTGAACCACAACTCTGTTTCGTTTGAAATGTTTACGGACAGGTTTGTGAAGGGTGTAGGTGGGTTGCTCGCTCAACCACGTTTCGATCTGTTTCTTGGTGAGACCGGTCCCGTCTCCCTTTGCTGCACGGTAAACAGCATCCACACCACCGAAGGAAGCTGGATGCTGAGGGTCGTAATATATCCTCTTGAGGTACGCCTCCGCCATCGGCAGAATCTGCGTTTTCAATAATAAGGGTACCTCGACAACACACCATCAAGCATCGTATCCTTTGGAGTAAGCAATGAGGTTCACGGTTGGACTGCGGTGGGCAACAACAATCCATGACGCACGTCAACCATCAAATGAAGGAGGGAAGGCTACGTGTGTACTTAATATGAGGTCCACTTTTGGGTGGATGTTTTCCTTTTGTTTTTCTTCTTCTTCGTCTTTTTCTTGTTCTTCGTCGTCGTGTTCTTTGCTTCTTCGGTAGGCATCGGTGGAAGGTGGGAGGCCTCGGCAAACAGTTTTGAGGATGAAGCGTGCGATGGAAGATAGACAGCGCTTGGCTTGGTGTCAACTTCGGGCTCCAGGTAAGGTGGGTCCGGATGAATCATGGGAGAAAGTTTAGGCATTTGGGATTTTTCTTCTGCCTCATTGATGTTTTTAAACGTCATGGTCAGGGGCGCATTTCTTTTCCTGTTCAACGTCATGTATCTGTAAAGGATCTGATGATACTGTTTGATTTTCTCCTCGTCCGTGAGGTCTTGCCTTTCTAGTAGTTGCCTCATATCGGCATCTAAACCGTGCACAATGCGAGTAACTGGAGATTGTTCAAGCTGCTTTGCCGCTTGTAGTTGCGCTAGGGTCTCGTGGGGGATCATAACCATCTTCTTGGCGTTGTGCATGCTATACTAGTGTTGATGATCACTTCAAAAGAAGACCAGCGACTGTACTCAATATAGGGGTAAGCAGTGCACCAAGGAACCCACCTTTTTGACCGAGAATTTTCTTCTTCTTGTGAAAGCTCATTTTTCGAATGCTCAGGGCTCTTAGATGTCTCTTGTATTTGCTCAATCTGCGTTTATCGATCGGTTTCAGGCTAACGTTCCCATTAAGAACATTGAGGGCGCATTCGCACAGACATGCAATGAGTTCTTTACTCGCGCCTTCGATCACACCCTGGCGCTGCTTTGCTGTTCCCTTCGCCAAGACGCGGAGGTAAGGAGCATGGTTGACCATGCGCTTCGACATCTTCAAATGAGTGGTCTGGCCTGGAACTGCTCATATTTATACCCTCGGGACGTAGACGATGGTGTTTTGTTCTGGGAAAATGCTAGATCTCAATCTTAAGTCTTCTGGCGTGTCTGGCTTTAGATCGATGAAAAGGTAACCGTAAGGTTCGGAGGTGGCATCACGGTAGGCTTCCATCATGTATTTCGGGCGACTGGGATACATTTGTCTGCTTAAGTGAGTGATCTGAGAGCCATCTCTTGGATTTTTAAAGAGTACCATGTAGTGAGCGTTCAGACTGATGGTTCTCATTTCTTTTCCTTTGTAAAACAGATTCTGAAGAATCAGTATGACGGACAGATTTCTGTGATGACTGCCTTTCGTAAATAGTTCTGTGACCCGTTTGTTGTTGCCCGTTTCTGTCATGAGATCGTCAATTACGATGAGACTTCTCTTGGATCTATCTAACTTTGTATGAAAGTCTTCAGGAAGACCTTCCAAAAATTGTAAATGAGGCACCACACTTGCCAAATGAGTATATGCATCTTGATACTCTCCGTAACACCACACTATAGTATCGGGTGGAGGATGGATGACGTTCTCGTCTGCAGGCACCAGCAAACGTTTCACAAATTGTGTTTTGCCACACCCCGTTGGACCCGCTACCACACAAGTAAAAGGATGTTTAATTGGTACTGACATGACGTTAAGTGAGTAACACAATGGATGCAAGGTTCATTTATAGACGATACGAATACAGAGAGAATTAAGCTTCAGCAAAGCAAATGTTGTTTACCAAACGAAATTAAACACAACATTTATTCATTTCTGTCCATCATCTCTCTGCAGCAATCACATTCAATATAAATGCACCGTACTCATAATAAGAAAACAGAGTTGTCATTGTTTAACAAAGCACAGGTGTGATGGCAATTCATTTTTTCTCAATTAATTATTCTCAATTAAAATGAACTAGTCAATACTTTCAAATGATTAAAAACCGGAATTATATTGATCAAAGTCACAATGTCATGCTTTAAACAGAGCTGTTCTTCAAATGGAAAGATAAAAAATAACCATTATTATTTGAAATGGTGACCCATCAAACGCCTTAGGAGCACTACGAATTACACAGAAATGGATACAAGAATGCACAACATGAAGAGGAAATTTCACGGTGGGATGGATCAAAGTACCATAATAACCAGTATATACAAGAAACCAGTGACCCAAAGGGACATAATAGAGGAGAAATGTGTCACTTGAAACACACCTCCGCTAGATAAATCAATCAATAAAAAATAATAATCAATGAGTAATTTAATTAACAAACAAATAAATAATTTAATCAATAAAATAATAGATCAATCAATCAATCATTCAATCAATGACATCACGTTGAAATGATCAACTGCATTTTTTACCACAACTTTGTGATGCATTATGATTTTGTTTTAATCTGATGTTTTCTCACCCTTGCTTAAATGGATCGGTTCAGCCTGCCTCAATCTAAATGTCTAGAAAGGTCGTTGACACTCCATCAGGCGCAACCTTGCGCTTGGGGTAGAAGTAGCTGAATGCTGTTTTTTCCTGGGCATATGTGTACATGTGCTGATTGCACATGCGAAAGCCTCGGTTAACACCTCCTGCTGCTTGTTGGGTTTCGAGAACTCCCAGGTACTTTTGTTTGTTGATGTCATTGGTGGCTTTGTTCAACCCTTTACAGCTGAATTTATTGCTCCCTCCGAAGCAATAGTAGGTTTTACTGGACAGGGCGATAATTCCGTCACCCTCCCATTCGACCTTGAACAACCCCGGTGTTCTCTTATCGTAGTTGCGATGCTCGTCGGTATCTTCACGTGGAAACCAAGCTCTTCTTTCCTGTAAGTAGGACTCTTTCAAATGTGGTTTAATCACCTCTTCTAACGTGTCGGCGGACAGTGCCAAATAAGTTGAATCGGTGTCCATCTGACACAACTGGAAATCCGAAGTGTCGATGAACTTCAGTAGGAAGTCGTAATAGAATTCCAGCATTCTCATCTTGGCATATTGGTACACGAAGAATCCAATGTGAATGGGAAGGTTCAACGATATGGATTTCTTCGACAGTTCCACCTCATACATGTCGTCACCGAGTGCATGCAAGGCACGAAAGTGATGATCGTTCACGCAGCGAGCGGCCCCAAAGTCGTCACACACACGGATGTTGGTATGTCGCTCTTGGTTCGTGACGGTCTTGCCGTAAGCCGAGTTCCCAAGCAGTTTCATGGTATCTGCTATGATTCCTTTGGATGGGTCACTGTCGCCTGCTCGTCTGGCATCGCTCACTTCATTGCCGAACTGTTGGAAGCACTCGCTGGGTGTGTACTGGATGATCTCGTACACATGTTGGACCTGGATCCCGTGCGCCACATACCATCGTAACAGGGGAGTGGCCAGAAGAATATCCTTCCCAAACATACTGCCAATAAGGCTGCGTCTAGGAGTCTTCATGATTCCTTCCAGCTCAGCGAAGTCTCTCATGTGGTGGCCGATGTCATGCCTCTTGATGTCTACATTCTTGAATATCGGAGTCATCTCAGCAAAGTATTCTTGTCGCTGGGGAGGTACCTGGACGTCACACCTGACTAGGCCAAACATACTCCCATCATTGATGTACTCCAACACTTGGCGCTGTGTCATCGTTTTCTCCTTAAAGTGGGGTACTCTGGAGGACGCCAGAAAGGCCCGCAGTGCGGCATCTTCTTGTTGTACCTGCTTCCATTGACATTCCCACATTTCGACAAGTCGACAACCCTGCTGGCGAATGTAAGACGAGATGTGTTCGGTGTTGGCCCTCAACTCTTCACAGCTTACATTTCGGACTGGATTGTGTTCGTGAGCATTGAGATGGCACTGGTGGCCGTGCCAGAAGCAGCCATGGAACTGAAAGACGGTGTTGTTCTCCGAACAGTATCCGTCCACGGGAATCTTGCGCGGTCCGATGCGCTTCTCCGTGTTGTTGTACTGATGGCGGATGTGGACACTGCGCTTCCTCGACTCCCACTCTAACCATTCGGTAGCCATCATGCCGTGCGGACGACCTGGCTCAGGTTTGAACCCTGTTTCGGCTTTGCGTCTGACGAAGTTACCCGTGGGCATCTCCTGCATCAGGGACCACAGGTAAAGGGCATTGGCGTCGAACCCGACGACCTTTCGGCAACTCTTAGTTCCTCCCCGGATGTGTGTCTTTCCCTTTTCGTGATACCGGTGAAACACAATGGAGGGGCCACCAGCGATGTTTTTCTTCAGGGTGTAGTAGAGGTCATCGTTCTTCTTGTCGAAAAGAGAGAGATGAATGTGAGGAGGAAGCGTCATCATCAGGTACTTGAGTGATAGCCCGGGGACGGAAATGGCCGACTTGAACATATCGAGGCCCCGCTCTCGATAGAACGTGAACATCTTTTCAATGGCATCCAGGAAGGGAACAACGTCTAGGATGTTATACCATTGTAAGAAATCCGACATTGTCTGCATTTCTTCCCGCTCCCATACCCTCTGGCAGTACTGGTACTCCGAAGCCGTGATGTTTGCTCCCTTGAGCTTACTGTGAAAGGCATCGTGAGGTGGGAGGTTTCCGTCTTCGAGCTTGGCCAGGTCGTCCATCCACTCATATGGGAAGAACCCCTTTTCTTGCTGGCAATCGTACGCCTTCAGGAACTTGGCGTAGCTGCATCCAGGGGCGAGATAATTGGTGATGTCCAGAAATTTAAGTCGTGACGTCTTGACAGCCATGTAACTTCCGGTCCTCTTGATGACGAATTGGACGGGATCCGTCTGCTCTAACTCGGCGTACAAATACCTCTTGATAACATTCATGTCGTATCTGGCCGAATTGAACCCGATGACCGGCAGCTCTAATAGCACTTTCTCCAGCTCCTCTTTGAGACGTTCTGCAGTGCATTTTCCTTTTTTCTTGGGTTGCCCGTCTTCGGCGGCAGCGTTGTCATCGTCCAGATGATCATCAGTATCATCGGGTTTCTGCGCCTCGATCATCTCATCTAGCTTTGCAAAGACTTCTTCGAATTTTTCTATCATGCACACGTAGGCAGCCTCGCTTATTCGAAGAAGATGGCCGACCATTTCTCTCACCAAAGTTTGGGGATTTCCATCCGTCACGAAGCATTTGGGGCTTTCAAAGTCAGGGACATTCGACGCCACGCCGACACTCAGTAGTTCATGTCTGCGTTCCCACTGCAGCTTTCCTACCCTTCGCTGGCCTTCCTGACCCACGGGTTGGAAAAAACACTCAAAATCAAAGGTGGCGCGAAAGGGGTAGTAACGCAGCTCATCTTCTACCTCTATTCCCTCCTCTGCCAGCTTGTCGAACACGGAAGAAGGTGGGCGGTAGGTGCCGCCGGGAAATCGATGCTTCACGTTGACTTCACATGAGTGTTCATGCCGCTGAAGACTGTAGGGTCTGGGGAAGGCGGTGTTACACTTGCAACAGACGTAGCAGCGACTGTATCTATTCAAGTCAGACACGTAGGAAAAGTGATTCCCGTGCAAGTTCAAGTAGAGGGTGTCATCTGTTAATTTCCGGTGGCTGCGTCTGACCAGCTCGGCTTGGATTCTTGGCTGCTGTTCTTCATCATCATCGGCATCATCACCATCCACCGTCGCTCGCACGAGGGAGTACACCTGGATGCTAACATCGAAAATCTTTTCCAGGTAAGGAAGATCATCCAGGGTCACACCACCACCGAACTGTCGTTTCCCTGTCTTCTGCCGATAGATGTCGAGAAGGGCTTGGGTGGGTCTTTCCAGGGTGTGAAGATTTGCTCCGCGGTGCAGTGCGAGGCTTCTGAAAAAGCACAAATCGTCATCGTAGCGCCGGCCTGTCTGTTCACTTTTGACTAGACTGACCAAACCTCCGTTGTTCCTCACGTAGGCAGGAAGCTGACATTCAGGTGCCCGTCCAATGGGAAAGTTGGGCATCTTGTTGGCGTAGACCGTCATGTTGGTCAGGCTGGCAACGCTCCACTTGGTGTCGGGACGATGGTTGATTGCGTACAGCAACACATCAGCCTCGCTAACTCTCTCCACCAGGCGCTCCAAGTCTGCTTGCGAAGCGACGATCATTGGCGACGGGAACACCCGGGCATTGTTGTGGCTAGAGTGGAAATAGCGCAATACTCCTGTTTCTACGTGCCGCAGGATGAATCCAAAGGAAATATTAATCTTAGTGCGGCGCCGCAAGCGAGGAAATATGGCCCGGATGCCACTCTCTACGTTGACGCTGGATGCACCTATCAACCTCAGATTGTAGATGTCTTGAACAGGGCGGCCCGTTGTGTTGTGTGTGCGAACACAACCCCAATTGTCTCGAAGAATGACTTGTACATCTTCCGCTTCGTCGCTCACCGATTCCGGGGTGAAGTCTGCTCCGTCTTCGGCCAGTGGATCGATCACCGGGGATTCATGCGGTTCATCCAGCAGCCTAGGAGGAGATACTGGCCTGGGTTGGGCATGGCCAGCACCTGCTGGTTTGCGAAATCGGCAGTACTCTTTGCTATGCCGGTGCAGGGCATCTTGTCGGCTGAATTTTCTGCCACATGCTAAGCACTTCAGCTGTACCTGTTTCTTGGGGGAAAGAGGTTTCGGGGTTGGGGTTTTCTTGGATTTATCTTTATTCGTTTTCTTGTTTGGGGAGGACTTTTTATTGACACTCGATTTTATATTTGAGCTACTTTTCTTTATGGAACCATTACACACTTTTCTGTGCCGCTTCAGGTTATCCATGCGTTGGAAGCTTTTACCGCAGGTGACGCAAACCTCCCCGGATTTGGCGTGGCTCCTCTCATGACGCTTCAAGTTGTCATTGCGGTTAAAGGTCTTGTTGCATGCCTTACAGGTGAAATTGCCGGTTGGTTGATCCTGAAAGAAGAAGAAGAAGAAGAAAAAAGATTATTATAGTGACGTAAAACAAATTACTAATTGTCACATGCTTAACAGACATAGACCGTCCTCCGCCCACGTTAACATAACACTCACCGTAAGAGGTTCTTCCTCGGGCACACCAGCTCCTCGCATGTACGATCCATCTCGCTGGGGTGCAGGGGGATTTGCTGGAATGATGGAGTCGCGCGAACGGTCGTCTGCCGATACCTCCATCACTCCAGGGCTTTCCATAATGACCTCCTGCGAGTTCTATTTTGCATAAGAAAGGGGGGGGGGGAGAAGAAAAAAAAGAAGTAAATAATAGATGTCTATGTGCAAAAGGAAATAAACCATCGAAATGTATATTTACTTCGAATACGTTTCACTCACCAGAATGGGCATGTTCTCCTTTACACCAGCTCCACGAATGTATGGAACACCTCGCTGAGGTGCAGGGGGAGTTGGTGGGATGATGGAGTCCTGGGAAAGGGCATCTGCATACACATCCATCACCCCGGGAGTTTCCATGATGACGTCATGTGAGTTCTATGTATGTTGGAAACAATATACATGTATGTTTAGTTGGAGAAGGTAGACCTATTAAAAAAGACTACACATTATTATTATTATTTCATTATTTGTCTTTACTTGTATGGAATACGTTTCACTCACCACACTGGGCATGTTCTCCTTTACACCAGCTCCACGAATGTACGGAACACCTCGCTGAGGTGCAGGGGGAGTTGGTGGGATGATGGAGTCCTGGGAAAGGGCATCCGCAGAGTTCTCCACCACTCCGGGTGTTTCTGAGATAACACTCGGGTCCTGCGTGCCGAAAATAAATATGATGGAATTTATGTAATTATACATCGTATTTTGTATACATCATGTTCCGTTTAATGCAAAATCAAGTCGTTGAAAGATTACGCAACCAAACGTGTTAAACTCACCATGTCATCGTTCTCCATCTCACGCAGACAACGTTGAAATGTCAAACTTGCTGGAGGAAGGGGCATGGGTCGCCCACCATCACCCTAGGGATAAATAATAACAATAATATTGTTTTTTTTTGTTTTTTTTTAATAAAAGAGCGTTTGCTCTATTTATTCATTCAACAAACAAAAACAGACTCAATTATTTAAAAATAGGCCTAATACGAATAACATAAAATAATTCAGGCGATTTAAACAGTAATACATATTCATGTTATGGAGATGAAGAAAGCGTTACGTCAATGTGAGCTCCCTCATCCAGATTTAAGGCCTGCCTGCTTTTGTTTCAATCATAGGAAAAATCTCTACAACGCCACCTTCATCGTTATTATTAAGTGAAAATGAACCATCCCCAAATCATTATTAATTTATTAAATATAGGTCTAGGCCTACTCACCAAAGTCGGTAAGGTCATCTACTCATCTTATTTTATTATTATTTCTTATAAGCTCATTATTCCTCAGGCTAAGTGTTATTTTATGAAAAGCATTATCGTTTGCACCTACCTCACCAAACAGTTCGTCGACTATGCGGTCAATCTCTAACTGCTGAGAAAAGGTTGGATCTGGACTTAGAAATGGGTAGTGTGCCCATTCTTCCTCCAAACGATCCATCTCCTCTAATTGAGAGGATGTGGGATCGGGACTTAAAAATACCCATTCACCGCCAAGCTCCATCGTAAACTCTCGTTATTTGACTTCTTTCCAGTACAACGATCCAAAGAGCAATGCGATTCAATTCCCAACAAAGATCATGTATATGACAATGCCCGTGCGCGTGCGCGTGCGCGTCCGCGCCCGCGCAACACGCGTACGCGCGCGTCCCCAAAAAAGATCATGTACGTGACAATGCCCGTGCGCGTCCAAGCTCGCGCAACACGCGTACGCGCGCGTCCGACAAGCGTTACCACGCTAGCGCGCGTCAGACGCGCAACACGCGTACCCACGCGGCCGACGCACACTGCGCGCCCACGCCCGCGCACCACGCGCACACTGCGCGCCCGCGCGTGCGTGAGTACGCGCACGCGCTATCATGCGCGTCCGATGCGCGCGCGTGCGTGAGTACGCGCACGCGCTATCGCGCGCTGCGCATGCGCAGTTCATTCCCTCCTCCTCCTCCTCCTCCTCAAACCACACTAAAAAGGGTTCAACCGCCCCACATATACTACTATGCGCCCATTTGACTCGCTTGTTCTAATAAAACGTCAAGACGTCTGAAAGCTGCATCAAAAGAAAGCTTTTCTCAAAAAGTGGGCAACGTATGGGACTGAAATGTTCACAGATTACTTTTACTGTATCTTCCTTGATATTTTTGCTCACAGATCTGTATTTTTTGACAAAAATCTAAGTATGCTATTACCTTTAAGTCGTTTACAAAGTGGTATAATTATTGCGTGTGTGCGTTCTGAGGGGTTGTTACTGCCTGGTTCTGGCGTGGTTATATTGGCGTTTCATGTCTTGAATTCATCATTTTACCCAGAAACAGGAGCGATTTCGACGCCCGTTTACCGGGTATGCAACAGCCAGATGCTTATTTTACGACGTAACACGCATGATCAAGCAAGAATCGAATTTAATTAAATAGCAGTGCATCTGTTGTAGGGTTAACAAACAGCCTTGTGAACATGATGTAAGTATTAAAGGTAATATCATACTTTGGTTTTTATCAAAGAAATACAGATTCATGGTCAAACATATCAAGACAGATACAGTAAAAGTCATCTGTGAAAATGTCAGTCCCATACGGTGCCCACTTTTTGAGGAAACAGTGAAAAACAGCCACAGTGTTTCTTAAGTCTTTTCTCTTTTATTTTTGATCTTTTAAAAGATCAACAAGATTTTCGGTCGTTGTTTTACTAATTTCTGGATGAATACTGCATTTCAAGCAGACACATTTTAACGGTATGTTTCTACCACCACCATCTTCATACCACGTAACGTAAATCTGTGAACATTTCTGTTTTGGTTTCTTACCAAAGTATGATACTTCCTTTAATAAATATGTATATACACATATTACTATTTACCACCATCTGCTCAACAACTTCAATCAATTGGCGCCGCTAAGGCTTATCACTTACCATTTTTTCTCTCAATACTCAAATATGCACAGTAAAACGAGCAAATTATTTTGCGTACAGGGCAGGCGCGGTTCAGCACCCAGGGCAGCCCCTTAGCCCAGAGCCGTAAATAAAGAGAGTTTGGCCAACTACGCCATGTTAGGGACCTACAGGGGAGGCGCGTTCACACGCGCGCGCGGGCGCGGAAACTATTTTTAGCAATGGTTGTTTGTCTAATAAACCCCTCAAAAAAGTTCTACAACTCAAGTTTGAGGGATTATATCTTTTTTGTTACGGATCTATGAACGGTGAAACTGACATCATTGGAAAGCTTCGTTATTCCTCTTTACAATGGTGTGCCATTTGTTGTGATCATGAAACCATGGAATGTGCATTTCTCCTAAATATAGGGAAAAGACAAATGTGAAATATTGCAATTGATTGACTCAAAGTTGGTAGCTAACATGGCGCCTTGTAGTCACGTGAGGGCTATTGACCAATCATAAATGAGATGCCTGAAACCGAGTTGGCCAAACTCTCTTTATTTACGGCTCTGCCTTAGCCCCCCCCCCAAAAAAAATGCAATTGAAAAAATAAATCTTTAAAATACTGGATTTTTTCCAGTTATTAAGCGCCAATTACATAAAAAAGCTTTGTCAATGTTTTCTCAAAAAAGTGGGCACCGTATGGGACTGAAATGTTCACAGATGACTTTTACTGTATCTTCCTCGATATTTTTGCCCATGAATCTGTATTTCTTTGACAAAAACCAAAGTATGATATTACTTTTAATGATGTCAGGAACATTATACTGTAGCCTATGTGACTATAAAAATACGAATAGCTTGTCGCTTATAATTTCAGCAGGCTGTTTCAAGGGCTCATGGGTTAGTCTTATATTGATAACTGCCATAAACCAACTGGACTTCTAAAGAAATAAGATCTGAGTATAGAAGCCGTCAACATGTTCAGGCTACAACTTGGCTGCATTGGGCAGAAGTAAACTCCAGGATATAAAAAAAACCAAACTCATTTAGGCCTATGCCTACCTCTTACGCTAAAATGATACAGAAAACATGACTAAAGGGTGGATGCAGGTCTTAAACTGGTCGGCAAGGCTTACCTTCCCCCTATGATAAGTCACCTTGCCCAGATAAATCATTAATCGACATGGCGAGACAAATGATAATATCGTTATCTGAATAAAGTGGAATGGCACATTTGCGGCTCCGTAGGAAAACATCCCAGAACACCAGATCACATGAGCGCCGGCACAAAACAACTGCGGACAGCAACTGAAGTGCGACTATTTCTCACAGTGCAAGGTTATCGATCCCCAACATGCCCCCCCGATACCCATGAACAACCCTGCACACTTTTCTTTGTTATCAGATAAAACAGTGAGTTTTCAAGATCACAAGTTGCTTTAAAGGATATGATACATGATTGACAAAGGTCACAGAACATCAGTCCACACTTTGTCTCAATCCAACTTAATGATGAAATAATGTGAAACATTTATCCGAGTCCCGAGAAATGGTGAAAACCCGACTAATGTTTTCCCGACTAAAACATAAAGAATGGTTTTGATCTTAGGCCGAGATCAAAACTGTTTTCGGTCTTTGTTTGACTAATTTCTGGATAAATACACCATTTCAGGCCGAATATTTGTAACGGTATGTTAATTTCTACCAGCACAATCTTCATCATCTGGGGAGTCAGGTTGGCGTATCGGTTCTTTCCTCACCTTTTACCTCAGTGGACCGGGTTCAAGTCCGGCTTGGTCCACAAGTGGATTGGGTTTTCAGTCCCTACCTGATTCCGTGGGTTTTACACAGAATATTCCTCTTGGGGTTTCCTCCCACCTCTAAAACTGAATCTTCTTCTCATCATCTTTCCATAAAAAAGTTTCATCAGGCTTTCGAGCTACAGTGTCTAGAGTGCTTTTGAGGAACCATTGGTGTCATTACCAATACCAGATAAATAATAACTAGACATTGTGGTTGTGGGAACAACCACTAGGTGTTCGGGGTCTCATTTCGTAGTGGAACTGTTATTTGGAACGTATGTGATCAATCGTCCCTCATACAATGGAATATTGGAATATATGTGGGTATATCCACGGTTTTGGGACATTCTGATCATGCTGATTGCTGTATTTGTACACTGACTGGTAGAGTATAGTAAAAGGCGTCACCTTTAAATATAACATTGTCTAGACAATAACTTCCGGTTAGTTCATCACAAGTAACTGGACATTTACAGTAATCATGGAATGCGTACGATGTAAATACTTTGCAGTTTTCGTTTATGTACGTCATGTAATTACCGATAGAGGTTATTCACCGACGTCATAAAAACACGCAATTGGCCGTCAAGCGTCCATATGGTTGCGCGTACGACACTACGTTGCGTGTGCGCTGAAGCGTGTGTAATCATGGCCCTTTTCCAAACCTCGGCTCCGGCTCCGGCTCAGGCTCCGGCGCTGTCATCCATATGCTGAAAATGTAGGTTGTGGCTTTTCATTGAAGCTGAATCTCTGTTTTCTTGTTCCAAATAGAGTATCTACTTCCAATCCGTAACCAAAAGCCTCTATTTTGTTACCTGTTATTCAAAAATGGAGTCACGAAATGGAGCTGAAGCCGGAGCCTGAGCCGGAGCCGACGTTTGGAAAAGGCCCCAGATTGTGCTTGACGGCCAATGACGTCACGTGAATAACCTCTATTAAATGGCATTTGAACAATTACGTAATTTTTCATTTAAAAGCGCATTACTTCCGGTTGCATGACGTCACAGATTTCAAACTTCACAAACATGTCAAAGTGCACTAGTGCTTTACACTTACCAAATTTGGCGGGAATTTATTGTTTACTTTCGGATTACGTAATCACTGTATATCTTTAATCACATGACGTCATCGTGAAAGCCCGAGACCTCTATCTTTTAGTCTACGGGGTTTTATGTGCCCAAATCCTTCCGTTTTCGAGTTATTTTGAGTCAAACTAAAATATATTAATTGTTGAGATTTACGTGTTGAGTAACATTATGTCAATATGAAAATCGTAGGTTATGTGGTTCTCAAGTTATAGATCACCAAAGCTTTTCCTAAAAACGCGTGTAATTTGATACCCGATGACGTAATCATGACGTCAATCTTCTAGAGACTTTTGAATATCTGGAAATCACAGAGAGAGGCCGCTCGCGGTCAGGTACACAGCTGGTAAGCAGTACGTGCGCTCACGACGTTTACATTGCAAAAGCTGGAATTTGATAGGGAAGTGTTTACAGCATCAAGCATGCATGCACAGATTTGATACATCTGTCAGTCTCCACATCAGGCGAATAATGCATTACCAAACCATTACGATGGCCATACTCGGCTCAGGAACTTGTCTTTGTATCAAACAAAATTGTGACTCGCCAAGGGTGGATAGGCCCGGGCGCGTGTTCCGTTGGAGCCCGGTACAAGGCTCATGCGAGCTGCGAGATAAGTATCTCGGCGGCATGAATTAGGAGATGAGCGGTCGCTAAAGGTTTGGAGGCGGTACAGTACGTCTCATGACAAAAAAAAACATAACCAGAGGAGGACGCGGGACAAAATGAACACACGTTTTATTGATACCAAGACACAAAAACAAAGACACGAAGAAAAAAGCAACAGGGAGGGATTCGAGTATAGTTAGCCGTGGAAGCATATGGATATAGAAGCTAAACCCATAATAATTATGTAATACCCTTGTCCAAAGCTATCCCTCATGCTGAGTTCATGATGCGAAGACCGTTAAGATTAAATTTACACACGGAACATAAAAATATACTTTCCAACATTCATATAAATTCCCCAAATAGACATTCAGGCGCCAAGGATTTTAATCAGCATGCATTGTTTTATCTTCAAAATAATAATATATTGCCAGTAAAGCATTAAATCAGCAAACCTATGGAGCCCAGGGCCGTAACGTCATTAAATATCATTGCGCACGCGAATGAAAGTTCATGCTGGTAATACTTTGCAAGGCCATCAATATGGCAGTGTTTATGAGCTATTGTTGAAAAAAAATCAAAAAGTGCAAGACACCTACACACAAAACGAAGCCACACTGTAAAAAATTACTGTAAAATGTGCAGTACTTTACTGTATTTAGCAACAGTAATTCCATGTAGACGGATTAAACAGTAAATTACTGCTTAATTTACTGTTTTATTTACGCTGTCTCTATTGTAATTAACATATACGGTAAAATACTGTTTGCAAGGGGGCACTACCGTATTTCACTGTATATTGCTCCACATGTAACAGTAACATACTGTGTTGTTTAATGTAAATTTTAATTAACGGTAAAATACTGTTTTAGAGGCACAATTAGCATAAATGGGCGTGTCTAGAACCGCGCTTTGAAATCGGCAGGATAAGGTTTGCATGATACAAATTATGTTTTATAATGTACTCTTACATCGGAAGATGTGAAAATGTGTGTAAGGGGAAGAGCAAAATCACATATGTAGCCTTGGAAAACAAATCAAGAGAACATACCAAATAATGACCACGAAGCAAACATTTTGAGGGGCACTTAACTATGGTTGAGAAAGAGAGTGTGGAGATCTTAGGTTCAAGGTTAATTAGTAAATGGCATACGGTAAGTATAATGTGTAAAGGCTGTTAGCTATCCAAACTCTCAACAATAAAGTGTTCAGGGTATGCAGAGGTCTAGAACATGTAATGTTTTATAAGTAGCAAATGAAAATAAGGAATTATATCGGCGAAAGTCAAACATAAGATACATAAACGAATTATGGTAAATATCTGTAACTTCTGGCTGCGTTATATCTTTCTGTTTTACAGTAAAACGATGTTTGGTCAATTAACAGTTCTTTGAGAATTTAACCATTCATTTTACATTTAAAATATCTGTCAACTTGATTACAGTAACTTCGTATTACTGTAATTTCATTAACAGTAACATGAAAATATGCTGTATATTTTTACAGTACACTACTGGCGCCCGTGCTGCCAGCAATTTACAGTCAAATTTTACAGTAATTTTTTTACAGTTCACAAGTGGAGAGCAGAATAATAGCCACTAGCCTGGAGCAAGTTATTGGAGATTCCTCCATGGTTATGGAGGAATATAGAACAACTTCCAAGCTACACTTGCAGCACTAAACGACACACGTACTGCAGCTGACCCAAGGGTTGACCTTATCAACCCATGCGTCAACTGTCAACAACAAAGGGCAATTTCCACCTATACAGGTTACATTTGTATAAGCTTCCTCGTTTTATGAAAGCTCAATGGAGGGGAAATAGGCATAGTGCAGGGCCTGTTATATAACGCAAGTAAATTTCATTGGCTTTCGTTATCGTGTAGTATAATATTGCATACAGCAAGAAACTTGCGAGTTATATTTGGGACAGGATTTTGTTCACAAAGTCAAATCTTTATACCGGAACTCGCCGTATTATATAGGACTGAACTATGGACGTCTCTCCAGTGTTGAGTTTCACTGCTAACCCAGTGTTTCGACGATATGCCACTTATGCTGCTGCCGTCACCCTTAAGATGATCTATCTTTCATTCAGGGTGGGCCAGTACAGGATATCTCGTAAGGTAAGGCAGGGCATTATAGAGGATCGATGATATTAGGCTGCGATATCAGTGACCCATAAACTGCAAATCCTGCTGCCATGTATTAGTCCTTGCTCTGTGAATGTGCACGTAGGCCCACATTGTAGGCCTACCTAACTAGCTGACGTACTGTAGGCGCGCCTAATGCATAAAACCTATACATTATAATGTACATGTATACAATATGCCAGCATCTATTTCTACCTCCATGTTTGGAACCACCAATGGAACATGTACATAAAGTGTTAACCACAATGGCATTATAGGTTCAGTAAACATAGCTACATGTTCGTATGTAGCTCCATGGCAAAAATGCATAGGCCTAATGTGTGTGCCATGTTTGTGTGTAGGCCTATGTACACAATGTATACATCGTACCCACGGAGGCAATTGTGTTCTGAATAATTATAACAGAAAGGAAACGGATAGGGCACTTTGTAGGCAGGCTTATGTGACTGACTGAATCTTGCTTACTCTATGGTCTATAGCGATTAGCAATATCCATTACATTATACACATGTACATGTATAGTGAGTTTGATTTGTATACAAATTAGAATGTACCGTATAATTAACTGTTCCATCGTCTCTACGGTGGATCAAAACTGCCCTTTAATTCAATTTTATGATGGTATTTTTTTTCTTCAGTTGTCTCGGTGGGTTCTCTAAGGTATCCTTTATTTTGTCTCTGAAGGTTTTTGCAAATCCGGAAGATGCAAGGGGCAAGAAGGAGCTAGTTCGACAGGATGAAGACATCGATCGTACCCTGAGGTGATTATTCATTCTTTTTGGTAACAAATTCCACTGGCGACCATCAGTAATTTGTGCACAATTCAGTCGAACCAACAGAGGGCGTTTTGAGATAAAATTTTATCTCAAAACGTCATTTAATGACTGTCACTGCATTGTCGAAGTATTATCATTGCAGGTTATAAAAACCCACAGAAAATGTACTTTTCAGATATGCTATTATACCCCAGTGATACACGCCCGAGATCGAAGATCATCATCATTTTTATCCAGTATTACGTAACTCTTCGTGGATATAACCACTTTTCCGTGATGGTCATCAGTGGAGTTCTTTCCTATTCAGGATCTGGGGCCAGTTTCATGAGCTGCTTAGTACAACAAATTGCTTAGCACAAAATTAGCTTGCCCAATAAAACAAACCACCATTGAAAATTTCATTTTTAAGGTAAGTGAAAAACAGCCAAAGACCAATTGCAAGTGATACACAAACACAACACACGGAAATTTGGTTGTTAATCCTGTTTTTACTATAGGCCTAAATATCATGCTTAGCGAATTTGTGTGCTAAGCAGCTCTATGAAATTGGCCCCTGGCTCGATTTCATGAAGCCCTACGATCGATATCATTAACTGAGTTATAAAGGATAACCCATCGTATCCTATAAAAGGCTGCAACACATTATGAGCACTACGATTTATAGTAAGTTACGATAGGTTTGGTGAAATCGACCCTATAATGGGTAGGCCTACAGGATAATGCATGATGGACTCATTTAATGACTTTTTCCCACGACATTTTCTATCTTAATTATAGATGTCATCGTAACGACATGGAGAACATACCTCCGTTCTTGGTCTTGGGGCTCCTGTACGTCCTCACCGGGCCCGATCCACAGGTGGCCGCCTGGCATTTCCGTGTCTTCGTAGCCTCCCGTTTCTTCCACACCGTGGCCTACCTGACACCGCTGCCCCAGCCCTCACGGGCACTGGCCTTCGCAGTCGGGGCTTTCACTAACATTTCCATGGGTGTTCAGGTGCTTTTGAACGGTCAGCTGTAGGTGGTGTTGTACGGTCGGCTCCCGTTTCGATCCGTTGAGTTTAAAGCAATGTCTTAAACACGGCAGTTTTAGTGGACATCGTTGAAAGTATGTAGGCCTACCATGTATTACGTATTATACCTAGGGTTAACACTGCGATAGCAGTATACCAAATACAAAAATGCTGCATGTATAACAATTAGGCTTTGTCTGATTGAAAATACGGAATGGTAATGCAATGCATTTCACGGCAGTAATGTGAAGATGGCTCTTTTGAGTGTTGAGGCCACGGACGTCGTATAAAAAAATCTGGACTCGCAATACCCCATATAAACCGACATTGTCACTGAGACCACAAGTATCCATCTCGGAGGGCCAAATACAAAGGTAATACAACGACGCGCTCACCATTGTTAGCCAAACCCGTCTACCAACAATAGTTATCGCATTGTATTTGGCGTGGTAAGATGGCCGCTGGTGGCTTCAGTCGATACAAAAGCGTTGCAAGTCAAGATTTTTCTATATGACGTCCGCGGTTGAGGCCTAAAAAGAGCCAGTTGGAAACTGTACACGGTCACGTATATTTATAATGCCGCTGTGCATTCTACATGTACAATGATGATGTCCATTCTGTCCGTTTTAATAACAATTCCAGACATTTCAAGTCAACAAAAATTTGGTCCCTAAACCGTGGTGTATATTTTATTATGCACGTAAACAAAATGGCGTTTTGCCGTCTCGGAACTTGTTTTTATAGAACGTTAATATCGTATTGTCTTACCGTAAAATGATGAAATTTTAAACAGCTATAATATAAAGCGTCTAGTGATTTTCTAATGAATCATGATGGTAATGAGTGAACTAGAAAACTAAAAGAAAAAATCGGGTTGTAGAGAACTGTAAAGAAAAGAAAAGATCCGTATTTTTCTGTGTGAAAATAAATCAGAAATGACTTCTAAATGATGTCAATGGATCAGTTGTTGAATGTATTCGTGTTGTTAGTTGTTACATTCGAAAGCTTATAAAACTAATATTGTGAGGTTTAAAAGCAATATGATAATATGTTTGTACAACTAAAGATTGGGCTATGTGATTCCATAGCTTACATATATCTCCGAAACAAATGTGATTAACAGTTTGGGAATTTGCTTATAGGATAAGACATAACAGCTCACTAATGTGATAATTTCACATCAGGGGCCAATTTCACGACGCTGCTTAGCACACAAATTTTGCCAAGCATGATATCTCTGTCCCTGGGCCCACAGGCCCCATCGACCTTATCTTTGCCTGACATGTCGGCTCAAAGATTAGCCAAACGCCAGACTAGCCAGACTTTGAACTACTGTAATCTCTGAACGAAAAACTAAGTTCAATAGCACATTGCCAACCATAATCATCACACCGTAGTTGTATAGTAGACTCTCCAGGTCTAGGCCTACACCCCAAGAACAATTCAACACTGAGGGCCGGTGGCAAAGGGTCTGAATCTAGCAAAGATGGAGTCGTTGCTATCATTTGACAATGAAGTGTTTCGTATGTTTGCGTGGTACGCAACGGCAGTCACACTGAAGATGATGTTCATGTCTCTGTATGTTTCCCAGTACAGAATGCGACGAAAGGTAAAAACAATATTCGATGTACTGTACATGTACAGTACTTGTTTTATAGACCTATACTGTGGCCAATAGGGTTAGATTTAGGCGCCTGGACAATGTACATGCACTCGTTCTTGGAGCATGGCTCGCAAAACTTTGAGGAAGAAAATGATTGCCCCAATTATACTAGGAAACTACTGGAAAGACTGGGCTCTCTTCAACAACAAACACAACTACTTTAACACGACTATGGCTGAACACCGCCAGTCCTTAAAGGTAATGTCATACTTTGGTTTTTGTCAAAGAAATACAGATTCATGGGCAAGGAAGATACCGTAATCTGTGAAATCAGTCCCATACAATGCCCACCTTTTGAGAAAACAGTGAAAAACGCCCACAGTATCTTTAAAAGATCAAATTTGTTTTTGGTCATTGTTTTTTTTTTTTTTTTTTTTTACTCTTTTCTGAATAAATACAGCATTTCAGGCAGAAAAAAAAATTAACGGTATGATGACCTGTAAGTTTTTAGTAAATCTGTGACGATTTCTGTTTTTGTATGTTACCAAAGTGTGATGCTACCGTAAGATTGCTGCCTTTGGGGGTAATTTACTGATTATTGTTCTGACCTCGTTTCCCCAAAACTCATTACATGTATACACTTTCAACATTATGTTTGTTTGACAGGTTGTTGAAAATCTGGAAGATGTCCGTGGGGATAAAATCAAAGCCTTTCGAAAGGATGACGATATAGAACGTGGGAAAAGGTAGAAGCGATGATATACTTGGCTATACAGTCGAACCTCGTTAATACGAGGTCTCCGGGACTTACCGAAAATGCTCGTATTAAGCGGGGCCTCGTATTATGCGGGATCCATATTTTGCCAACCAAAATGCACATGTGTGCGGTACACTGCACATACAGCATGCACTATCCCTCCGGTAACCCATAATTACGTGTCAAGTCCGTGTTTACATTTTAGAAGTACTTAATAAATTTGCTTGATAAATTTCATTTTGTTGAATTGTCACGGTTGTAAAAGGGATTTCATTACAATATGTAAGAATAATAAAAACCAAGTAAATAAAAATAATGCAACACGAAAACGACATGAAAATTGCGAGAGGATGACAGCGACGAACGTTAGCACCGCACGTTCAGACAAGTTGGTTGCCAAACAATGCGTGCAGTATGAAGCAATGTGCACCGCAGGGAACCAGTGATATTTTGATGGACACGAGAGGGCGCCATTTTAACTTAAATTAATAAGTGCGTTCGTGGGTTTTTTTTTGGTTTTTTTGATACGGATTATTTTTTTTAAGATGTCGGGTTTTTTAGCAGTCCAACATCTGTCTTTTTTCCCCTTCCCTTCATGTAGCCAATCACAAAATGTGCGCTTTGTCGGCACTTTGTAACGGTGACCAATGCGGAAGCATTGCATGAACAAAACCCATGCTGCAGTTTAGCCACATTATATCCGATCACGTGCATGGTGACCACGTGTAGCTGTAACATCGGCCGATCGATCGGGCCGCAGTCGGATCGTATCGGTCCGTTCATGGAATATTATTTTGTTCGGATACATGTTGGCTACACTTTGAAGAATTTGTTGTGACCAAAATCCTTCTTACACGTCATCAGCAAGGTAAAATTGTCTGGAAATTAGCGTGGACTTTGTTTGATTTTTGAAAAAAAAATGAAGAGGTTTTTCTCCTTACGAAAACGAATCGACAAAATGGAAGACCTCGCCGTTTTCCTCGGGCGGGTTTTGACTTTCGTGACAGCCAAAAAACCCACGTGGATCACGCTCAATAAAAGAAAATACTATGGGCCGTACGTTAATTGTCTGTTTTTTGTTTACACTTTCCACTGGGCAAGCCGCTGGTAAAACCGCAGGAGGGGATTAGTGGGCATTAGCGCTGCGGTGACTTGATGGTGGTGGGATTTTTCTTAATCTCTACAAAGAAATCCGAAAATCGATTCTAAAAGAAGCCAGATTAAAAAATCCTCGTATTAAATGGGTTGTTTACAATGACTTCCACGCAACTGGGTCAGCCCAAAACGCTCGTATTAAAAGGTTTTTCGTATTATCAGTGCTCGTATTAAGCAAATATTTCCCCATAGAAACGTGCACAACTCGGTCGGGATCGGCGTGATATGCTCGTCTTAACCGAGATCTCGTCTTAAGAGAGCTCGTATTAATGAGGTTCGACTGTAGTTATATAGTCATTAAGTGCTACCTTAATTTTCTTTATTCCTTATGAAACATGAATATGGCCCAATCATTTCCCCCATTTTGTTGTCATATTGGCAGGTGTCATCGTAACGACCTGGAAAACATACCTCCGTTCCTTGTGGTGGGGCTCTTGTACGTGCTCACTGGGCCGACTGTACACGCGGCCGCCTGGCATTTCCGTGTCTTCGTAGCTTCTCGTTTCTTCCACACCGTGGCCTACCTGACACCGCTGCCCCAGCCCTCACGGGCTCTGGCTTTCTTCGTCGGGTTGTGTGCTACCGTGTCCATGGCCATTAATGTCCTGAAAATTGGTCAAATGTAAGCAAATTATTGGGAGAGTTTACTAGCAATGGAAGGGGAGATATCATTTGTGAAGTACTGTAGTTTAAGAAGAATTAGCCCTCTTGATCATGTTGCAGGGGTAAATTTAGTTGCCACTAAGGTGAAATAGGTTTTCTTTTCGACTTGAGTAAAATATCGTCTGAAACTTACCAATCGTGATACATGTATATCCAAATCTGTTCGTAATCGTAATCTGCCGAATCTACAAGAAAGATCAAAATAGGAGAATTAAGACAAAGTTTCCTCACAACTGTGTATGAATTTCAACCGCACAGGAGGAAATTACTCTAAATTCTCCCAACATAATCATTTTAGGCAGTATATATTTAGTTGCCAATAATAATTTGTCAATGCTTATTTTAAGTTTTAACTTAAGGCCCTCCTTAATACTTCAAGCTTTGTATTATAATAATATTAGCAACTCATATAGCGCATATAATAATTATGGGCCGATTTCACTTTGCGATCATCGCTAAAGCGGTAAAGCCCAAATCCATGATCGCTAAACGGAAAATTGCTACGCAAAGTAGCTACATGTATCGATTTAGTGAAATCGGCCCAGTTGGTCATTATTTTGGTTGATGAGCAGTTTGCAGCAGTTTTGTATTGATCAATTAACATTAAGAGAAAATTCCAACATAAAAAAGGAAAGTTATTACTGTATACCTATTATGCGATGATGTACTCCAACGCTGTCTAAAATGATAAAATACCTGATATTTCAAAACAATTAATACCTTCATGATACAATCATAAATAATCGACGTAAACATAATGTCCATTTGATTTATCAAAACGTCAAACGTTAATACACACATTTTATTCAATGCTTATTCGTCAGTAACAAAATCAAAGAAATTCACTTAAAAAACTTCAAAAAGAAGAAAATTCGTAACAAATAATACAAATGAAATTCTTAATTTACATTTGGAATGCAAGAATTAATATCCGGAGTTAAATGACATTTCATCGTGCGAGGAATACCACATGCATGCACGTATGGAGAAACAACACAAACAAAATGCGTTCGTGTCTTTAAAAAATACGATTGAGATAATTATACAGTTTGATTTCAATCAAACGAAACTTTGAGGTTGACAATCATTTGCCTGAAGAAATAAACATTGCATTCCAAAAGGAAACAAACGGTGGAATTATGGATACTGAAATAATTTGGTTTGATTAGGAATTCATATTATTAGCTTCACAGTGCACTGTTATTCTGGGATTCTAGACCGTTACAACGGGCGTTCATCCAAAAACTACAAACGAGTAGCTTTCACTGAAATCAATACCGACTTTGTTCGGGGTCATTACTATGATTTCAGCCCGTCTGTTATAGTGTTATTATGTGTCAGTTGCTTGCTCCATGACCATTTACTGCATGCAGTTGGAAAGAATTCGACTAACGGACAATACAGAAAAAAACGTTATATCCTTTAAAAGTTAACTTACTGGATGCAAGTGATGATGAACTTCAATCTCAGTAGTGCAAAACTGGGGTAGGATACCTGAAAGTTAGTTTTATGGTGGTGTTTTGGCATACTATGAATTATGATACACTTTGAATGCAGCGGCAGCCATTTTTTTTTAAAGATCTTAAAACGTCCTCTATCGGGCACCAGTTTAGTCCCATGGGGTTTGTGCACTGATATGATACACGGGTTTACACCCATAGATATAATAAAAAAAAAAACCCATTGATCTCCGTACGTATAGACTATATGGAGATCAATGGTTAACACCATGGCAGCCATCTTAGATTTTGATCGCAACTTCAAAACGAGGCACTTCCACGCATGCGCACTTTTCGAAGTGTAAACCCGTGTATTGTCATCATAGTTCGGAGGAGATCCACTTCTGGTGTACATTCAAAACAAACATTTAAACTGTTCATAACAATTTCATTAAGTATTGTTACCGTATAGAAATGGAAAAAAAAAACCATTAAAAAACAAGAAAACAATGTAAATTTCTAACCAGTCCAAACAGCACAATCATTATAGTGGTATTTTTGATCATAAATCGTACAAATCTGTTGTTATCATACAAATATTTATATTGGTCCAAATAATTATACATCATCGGATCCGTTGAAGGCACACATGAGAAATAGAAATACTTTTTTTTTTCTTACGATGAAAATAAGTGTCATAGAAATGTTACAAGATAAGAAAGCAAACTATTGTTCAATGCTCAGTGAAAAATATATTTATATACATGTACTTTGAACGTTGTGGCTTTTAAAAATATAAAACACTTCAATACCCTTACTATTCATTTGGCAGAAAAATACACGAAATAGACCAAACAGGCAACCGTAAAAAAACCCCAGAAAATAATGAGAAGACATATCTTTAAAAGGTAGCTTCATACCTTGGTTTTTGTCAAAGAAATGCAGATTCATGGGCAAAAATATCAAGAAAGATACAGTTAACAGTCATCTGTGACATTTCCAGTCCCATATGGTGCCCACTTTTTGAGAAAACATTCGAAAACGCCCACGGTATTTAAAAACATTTTTCACCGTTATTTGTGAAGTTTAAAAGATCTAAGTTGTTTTGGTCATTGGTTTTACTCTTTTCTTGATAAATATAGCATTTCAGGCAGAAGAATGTTACCAGTATGTTTCTACCATCACCATCTTTGTACCCTGTAAGTTTTAGTAAAATCTGTAAAGATTTCTTCAGTATGCTCCCAAAGTATGATAGTACCTTTAAAGGTATGGTATAGAAGTGGTAAAGACCACAATAAGATATTGTTCGGTTTTGGTTTGATACGCAAAATTTCTCACAAAACTCAACACAATAATAAACGTGTATAATTAACGTGAAAAACGGAAAGCTGCTTTTCACTGTTCGTTGTTTCAATAGTGTCTTCGCTTTTCTAACTTTTCACAAGTCAATGTTTTGATTTGATTTTTCTTAAAAAGTAGATAAAGAGAGGGTGCTCTTTCTTCCAAAGTGATTGTCTTTTACACAGTTTTTGATCTTGCCAAATTTCAGGGTGAAATTCACAGATTTTATGATTACAGGGGTGGATTTCAGGAAGCACTATTCTTAAATGTGAATTGATATTTATTGCTAATTTCACAATACATGTAGGATTTGAAGCTTTGCACGGTGGAAGTAACATAAGAAAGGAAGGTTTGCGGAGACACCATGTATGAACTTGTTTCTAGAAGTGTGATTCTGAAAAGAACTGGGGTGATGGTATATTTAAGTCTTAGCCGTGCCCTATGCTCGTTAGTAGAACTGCGACTTTGACACGTCGTCCCGTAAAGTATCCAGCAGCATGTTCGACGAATGCTTCAACCGGTCGGCCATCTTCATGGCATCGCTCAGATCAATACCGGAACTGCGTGCGTACTATCAGAGAAAACAAACAAAACAAATAAAACAAACAAACAAACAAATAAATAAACAAATGAATGAAAGTCAATGCAATCTTGGATGTAAACACTGAATCTACAGTTATCTTTAATATCTTTAATAAAATGGAGAGTAACGGTACGTGCTCTTCACTAAATGTCAGAAGTTTCGATTTTCGATTCCGTCTGCACAATAGCATGACAACTTTCAAGTAGATAATATCATACTTTGGTTTTTGTCAAAGAAATACAGATTCATGGCAAGGAAGATACAGTCACAGTCATCTGTAAGATTCTCAGTCCCATACGGTGCCCACTTTTTGAGAAAAAAGTTAAAACGTCCACGGTATTTTAAAAATCATTTCATTGTTATTTTTGATCTTTTGAAGATCAAAATTGTTTTTGGTCATTGTTCTTTTTACTCTTTTCTCGATAAATATAGCATTTTTTGAAGAAATATTTTAACAGTATGTTTCTACCACCACCATTTTTACACCCTGTCAGTTATAGGTAAATCTGTGAAGATTTGTGTTTCGGTATGCTACCAAAGTATGATACTACCTTTAAGCTGAACATACCTTGGAGCCTTTGGATCTCCTCATGAAGGATGGGACCTTGGTGTCGGTGTCTGCTCTGGGTTTCCTGAAATACGATCGAGATATTCTACAATGAACTTCTGAGGCTTTTAGATCTATTTTTCACTGACGTGTACACTCAGTAATGCTATTTCAAGCAAGTACTTAAGGGTCTGAGAATCTCCTGATACCTACTTCAGTGTAGCAGCACTTTAAGGCATAATACAGTATTGGTAAAGGTGACAGAACAGAAACAGACTGTTCATAATTTGATCTGTGAAATTTTCAGCTCCTATCATCATCAGAAACTGAAGAAATCAGTGAAAAATATCAGTATTTTCAAATCTATTCACAGGAGTTTTGATCTCACCCTGAGATCAAAACTGTTTTTGGTCATTCTTTTACTAATTTCTGGATAAATACAGCATTTCAGCAGGAAATACTGTATTTGAAAGATACGTTTTTAACAGCACCTTCTTCATACCCTTGCCCTGCTATGGAGATTTAATCTCGGGTTCGGCATCATTCTTAACATACCTCCTGTAATAGTACTCCTCCTCCATACTGGTACTGGAAGCCTCTGCCTCCTTGTCATCAAGGACGTAGTATCTGCCTCTTCTCTTGGTCGGCGTGATGTAGATCGTTGTGCCTCCTTCAACTGGAGGTGCCCTGCCAAACCACGCACAACATGGAAATTATTTTTAGCCTTAACTTCAGGGATGAGAATGACCAAGGATAAATATCTGAAAACAACTGAAAGGGGGCATAAACAAATCTAAACTCTGAAAATCTTGTATACTTATGCAACCAAAGTATGATAGTACCTTTAGGGAATGCAATGATAATAAGCCAACAGACCTCCCAAAGCAAATGCAAAACATACCTGTCAGCATTCTGTGATTCCGTCGATTTCTTTCGTTGCTTTCCACTTGGCCTCATTCTGGGTTTTTCACTGGTATTCTGTGGAGTGGTGGTGCTGACCGGAACACTGGTTAAAACTGGGATGGTAACCAGCGACAGGTAATTGGCTGCTGGAGAGGAGAGGGTCTGGGCTTGGCCCGGGAGGGATGCATTACTAGGAGCCTGGAGTAGAAGGTTTGAAACTGTCTGTGGATTATTGGCCGGGGTCTGTGGTTGACTCGTCAGCACCGGATGAGGCAGGCTGGATGCCGCCTGCGACTGGGTGTAGTAAGCCGGCTGTGGTTGGGCCACCGGCTGCGGCTGGATGAACGTCGGCTGGGACGGGGTGAAAACTTGCTGCTGCTGCTGTGGTTTTGCGGTTTCCTGGTTGGTTGGGAGCTGCTGGTGGTTTGACGACAGCGGCTGAGACAGGTGTATCCCAGGCTGAGGGGTGAATACTGCTTGTTGTTGTCCATACGCGGAATTCGGATTAGGGACGGAGACAGGCGCTGCAGATGGGTTCTGAGGAGTGTTCAGACCAGCTTGCATATGATGACCCTGTGATGAATGGGGACTGTAGATGCCCCGAGTCTGGCTGGTGCCAAGAGGTATTTGGGTCGGTCCATCCCTCCCAAAGTGAGGTGTAGGGTCTGTAATCCCTACGTTTCTGTGCAGATCACGTGGATAGGAATATTCACCGTGGGTGTGTACCCCACTGCCGCTGCACATGGGGCACGGCTCCAACCTAGTGCTGTATACAGGAGAAGCAGCCACTACTGGCTCAGTGGGTATCCCTGATCTACCTGCTGGGTAACTGGGTGGGTTATAAGGCCTTCTTGAAGGAGAAGGGTAGCTTGAAGTGTCTGGAATGTATGGAGGGTTACTCGCAAGGCGAGTGCTTTCAAACTGGGGTGCTGGATTCCGTGTCGGGGTCCAGTGGGGTGAACTTGAAGGCAAGACTGATCGAGTTGGGGTCCTTGAGAAGGATGGGTCCCGAGGAACGCTCTGTGGAATGTACTTCTGTCTGAGGGTCTCACGTAACGTGTCTTTTGCAGGTGATGAGTCGGGTAGGTATGAATCTCGATAGGCATCCCCAAGTGGGTCTCTTAGAGAACCTCTTGATAAAGGTGATCCGTACATCAGTGGTGAAGTATCCTGTTCATTAACTTTGTTCCTCAACTCATCAATTTCACTCTGCAAAGCTCTAAGAATCTCTGAACGGTTGCTGCCAGCTTCGGAGCTGACAGAATCTAACCTGCTCCTTCTGTGGTCTGACCTCCGGTGACGGGGTTCCTCTTTGACGGGAGGGCGTCTCCGGATCTTCTCAGGACTATTCATCTTGGCCATCTGCCTTTTAAGCCGTTCGATCTCATTCTGGAGACCTTTGACTGCTTCGCTCTTTCCGCTGCTCTGTGTCACATCTGACCTCGTGTCATACCCCCTCTGCTCTTCAGGAGCTCTCCTTGGCCTCTGCCTCAGAACCTCACCAGGACCCTTCGTTCCACTCCTTCTTTCGGGAACCTCTATCCTTGCAGCTTCCCTGGGATTGCTAAACCTTGAGTGTCTGGTTTCATCACTCTGCTTGGGAAGCTGCGAATACCTTGAGGATGGGTTGGGGTAAACCGTAGTCCTCTCCCCATAGCCGTTCTGGGGCCTGCTTGGGACCTTCCCAGACTTGACTCCCGTTCCTCGCCTTTCGGGTGTTCTATCTCTCTGAAGGGTATGCTGGGGTTCCCTTATTTGACGATCTCTCCGATGTTTCTCGGCAGGTAGTCTTAGACCTGAAGGCTGATGTCTGTCTGATGGAGTCCTCGTTGGTCTTTGCTTTGGCTTGTCAACTGACCTCCTTTTCTCCTGTGAAGTGCCTGTCAAGAAGAAAGTACAGAAGTTAAAATACATAAACCAAAAAAATCACATTACTCTCATCAGGCAGTTGCTTTTCAAATCATATTAGAGGACTCTGATTCAACCACATGTTGGATGATGTTCAGACAGCCAAACATTTTGTTTGAGCAACCGTTGAGGACATATCAGCCTGTCAATAAGGAGACTCTTCGGCCAAAGTTCTGAGTGCATATTTTCAGGGTACAAGTTGCAAAATAAGCAATGATTCATTCCTGTATACAAAGGAGAATGTGCCAGCAGGGCAAACTTTGTCTCCAAATCCTTCTCATTTACAGAGTGGACGGGACTGAGTGATCCCTTTGGCAGAGGTGCTTCCAAGACTGAAATGAGATGTCTACAGAAACACTTGACGAGGCACCGAGGTAACGTCCAGGGGGCCAAACATGCAATCGCTTCTGCTGGTTCCCTTCCTCTCAACTGTGATTACGTAGAATCGGTGCAGAGCAAACAGACTCACTCCTAGAAGGGGGCGTCTTCTCGGAAGCCGTGGCTCTCGTCTTTCCGACGCCAGCGGACCGTCTGCTGTCTTCCTCCACATCTTCGTCCCGCTCGCTGATGTCATAGTCCGAGAACTGCGGGCTTTCCCAGTCTCCGGGCAGCCGCCTGTGGACCTGGGGTGGCGACCTCTGGCCAATGGCTAACTTGCTGGACCTTAAATTCTGCCTGTTGGGACACAAGGTTCAGAATGGATTAAAATTAATGGCTCCTTGGCTCCTTTCATAAATAACATCCACAATTTGTGTCAGTTTGTACCTTTCCCGCGGCTTCCTCAATGGGCTCCGGCTTTCGAACCCAGCGATTCCCGCATTCTGATTGGACTGCCTGCTACTCTCCGATCCCATGAAGCCGCTGTCAGCCTCTGGGGACACGAAGCCGTTGGCTGGGGGTTTGTGGCTGCCCCTGGTCGGCGGGTGACCCTCCCTGGGGTCCTGGGAGTCCTCCTCCTCCGGGTCCTGGCGGACACGGCTGGGATTCTGGGTGGTGGAGCCCAGGGACTTGGGTCGAGGGAGTTGGCTCTGAATGGAAAAGCAAAATCATCAGATTGGTGTCAATAAGGAAACAAGGTGATCAAAGTCACGCCATGTCATGTTGCCGGTAGCAAAGTTTTGGCTGCTGGAACTGCTAGCCTTCATCAGGCAAGTGGAGAACTGGATACTGCGGCTTCCCTTACATCCTGCTGGTCCGCATCCCTAGTGCTCACCATACCATGTACTGCAGACGTCAAACGGGTCACTCTAGCGGGCGTTGCAAGCATCACTCTATGGGTTGTCGGGGGGGTGTCCTGGGTGTGGCTCAGACTTAATATCCCAAATCACATGGACAGAGTACAATACATGACACTGATGTTAATGATGCACAGCATTTATAAAGCGCCATTTATCTGAATATAAACACATTCAAAGGGCGCCGGCTCTACCAACAGTTATTAATCACAAAATTGCTGAAATAGGTAGGTTTTTGTGCCGGATTTGAAGCTTATAAGTCCTGCAATATTTCGAAGAGCAGTAGGGAGTGAGTTTCAATTTCAGTACATACCTTCTTTGGCTGCCTGTGGCCGATTTCTGCATTGTTGGTATTAGTATTTCTGGAACGCATACCATTAGCCTGCGGAGGACGGGATTTCTGCGGAGGCGAGAACAGCGAGGGCCCTTCGTCATGGGACTGATAGGGATCATCCTCTGATGATTCATTGGGTGAGATGGAGCCCTCTCTGTCGTACGGCGGCTCCAACTCCTCATGCTGTGGTCTGGAATCTGTGAACATTTAAAAAAATAGAAAAAAAAAAATACAGCATAAAGGCAAGAAAGATTGACGGTTTTGCAAGGTGACAATTGGTATGTGGATCAGTTGCAGTAACACCATGTGATATTCGGTTCCTACTTTTGCAACTTCCTTGCACTACTCGCACAGGATGTTGCCGCAAACCGATCCACATAGCATTAAGCATGTTAAGGAAATTTGGGTGATTGCAAATAGTTCGCCTCCAAGAGATTGCAATGCATTGTCCAATGAGGGAGTAATATACATTGGGTAAATTAATATGGTTTATTCTTGCAATGGTTTACTTACCTAGACCATCGTGTTCATCACCTGTTCCATCAGTAAAATTGCTCCGTTCATCTGCTTGCCTACAAAAATCAAAACAAACGTCAAAACTGTCAATTTCACATCAACCAACAGGGTAAAGAAGTAATTGATGTGGACCCACCGTTTACAAGAACTTGATTATTTTGTAAGTATACACAAGTTCAGTCGAGAAAGAATATGGTCGAGTTGAGTACTAGAAGTGAGTAAGAGACCCAAGTTGTTCCCAGTCATTGTTACCTCTGGTTCTGAGAGCGATTCTCAAGCTCCTGCTGCAACCTCTCTCGAAGTTCCTCCTCCCTGCTTCTCAGTTCCTGAGCTTGATTGAAGTGTGGAGGTGGAGGTAATAGCGTAGTAGTAGGTGGGTTATTGCGTAGGTTGTTCTGGTGAGCGAATAAGGAAAGGAATACAAACCAAATAAATATTAGTTTGTAGTTCATACATTTCACAAAATTATTCTCAGGTTTGCAGCATTGCTAATGTTGCACGTTTCTTAAATGATCCTTGGGATATAGCAGTATGCGAGTGGTTTCATGGCTCCTGACAGCCAAACGAATAAAGATAACTGACTATTAGGGACACCGCCAACATAGGGCTGGATGGCTCAGTTGGTAAGAGTGACTGATGGTTCGGAAAGAACTGAACTGGATGACATTAACTTGATGTTCCAGACCAAATTGATACGGTAATCTTCAGGTGAAACACTCATTGAGAAAATACCAAAATCAGACGAGCCAAATTTGTTTTCCAACAAACTGTGAGAGTTAGAAACACTGACTGGCTAAAGATTTTCAAACAAAAGGAGAAATTCAAGTCATTTTCAAGCTGGAGCTGGATTTGAACCTATGACAAGAAACAAATATGAATAATTCGAAAAAACAACTTTAAGCGATGTCAAAGTTGAAACGTTAAAAACTTCCGGTGACTGGAAAAAGAAAGTATTCTCCTTAGTTCTACTTTAACCTGAACCACTGCAACATTTACCTGTACTATTTCTGCTACATCTTCTAATTTCATTCCTAGCTGGAAGATTTCGCCCTCCACTTGCTGGTCCGGGTCAAAGGTCGCGTCGGCTCCAGCACCGAGTATGCTGTTCCTTCGCCGGAGGGAGTTGTGCTCCTCCTTGGCGCGCATGTAGTCTGCTTCCAGTTTGCCCTGGTCCGCCCTCAGGCGATCCAAGACTGTTCTCTGCTCCGAGGGAGCGAGCTGGTTCTCTTGGAGGAGAGTCTCAAAAGACTCGATCTGTTTCGAGACGAAATAGTTTTTGGGGTGAGAATTAGTAAAAGGTAGCTTCATCGTTTGGTTTTTGTCAAAGAAATAAAGATTCATGGGCACAAATATCAAGAAAGATACAGGAACAGTTATCTGTGAAAGTCCCATACGGTGTCCATTTTTGGAGGAAACAGTGGACAGTGGAAAAAACGACGCTCACAGCATTTTCAAATTTATTCACAGGAGTTTTAACCTCACCCCGAGACCAAAACTGTTTTTGGTCTTTAGTTGTACCGGTACTCTTTTTAGGGATATATACAGCATTTCAGGTATGCTACTATAGTATGATAGTACCTTTAAAACAATAAATGCAAACTTTTGAGATAGAAGACTTCTGTGATGATAGACTGGATGTTTGCTCTTGGAAATGGGTGAAGTTAAAAAGGATCCTTGGTTGGGGAATTTGTTGTTATGTGGATCGGTTTGCGGAAACACCATGTAAGAATCTTTCCTACTTTCACACTTCTATTTCGTTCGCACTTCTCGTAAGGTTTCAACGTTTCGACTAGCCTGCTCTAGGCATCATCAGGAGACCCTAACTAGAGCAGGCTAGTCAAAATGTTACCTTACGAGAAGTGTGAACGAAATAGAATTGCGAAAGTACGAACGATTCTTAAATGGTGTTTCCACAAACCAATCCACATACCAATTGGTGACAATTGGTATGTGGATCGGTCACGGTAACCATGGAACGCCTCAAATCTTTCTTGGATTTGTTGTTGTTGTTTATCTTTCCTGAGAAGCGATAACCCGAGGACGTACCTGTTCCTGATGACCCTTGACCCGGAAGGCTAATGCCATCAGAAGACCCTCGCCTGCTGGGAAAGCAGAGTCACTCATCCTTGGGGTCTCTGCTGGTCTGGTTCCCTCAGGCCCCTGTATGTTGTTGTTATTGGTCTGGATGCCCATGGTTGAGTGGCCAGTCTGGTGGGTGGGCTGTCCTCCGCTGTGGCCTGCAGGAGTGTGGGAACTGAGGGAGTAATGTACATGTACATTTATCAGTTAAATGATGTACACAAACCATCCTGACTGCATGAACTATTGTACTAATTATGTACATGAACAGTGTAAACACACATGTTCCAAACAGCAAATAAAACTGCAGTCCTGGGGCCAATTTCATAGAGCTGCTTAAGCACCAAAGTTTGCTTAAGCACCAAAAATAAAATCAGATGCCAGACAACCCTTGTGAATGTTAAGCTCAGCAAACAATGGCCGAATAAAAGTCAAAAGCAGTACTACTACTAACCGTCACATGAACATTTGGTCAGCAATCCTGTTCGACCAATTATGGAAGACCTTTCATGCTTAAGCAATTTTTGTGATTAAGCAGCTCTATGTAATTGGCCCCCGAGTGTTTAATGACAAACAATAGATGTGCAACATACTGTATGAATACCTGTACTTGTACGTCTAATAGCAAACATTGAAATTGTAAAATCTCACCTTGGTGACAAAATGTGATGGACGGCTGCCTTCTGTGGATGAGCAAAGCTGACGACTCCTGGCTTCTGTGAAGGAGACAAGGTACCTTGAATGCTCTGCCCTGGTGCTGGACTGTCCCCGTAAAGATTCACTCTAGCTCCAAGCTTCAGCTGGTCTATCGTGTTTTCAGCCTGGGCGTATTTACCCAGCAACTCATCGTAGTTTTTCTGGAGCTGGTCGATAAGCTCGTCGGCCTGCTGTCGAGTTTCCGACTCGGCCTCCAGTCTCAAGGAGAGTTCAAGCTTTGAAGGTTCGGACAACAAGCTCTCATTCAGACTGCCGACTGTCGAATTCATTCGGAGATCGAGCCGGGGAATGGTGTCTACTACATGTATCTCTCTGCCTTCCGACTGATATGAGAGGTCCTCTGAATGCTGAGAGTACCTTGATGAATTGCGGCTCCTACGCGAGCTGGTGGCTGACGGTCGGGGCGAGTTCTTGTACGATGATCGGGCCGACCTACTCCCGGTGGATCCCCGCTGCGATTCATTCAAGTTAGGAGGATGGAGCTCCGTCTCGTTGTTCTTTGGAGTCGAACGTTTCATCGGTTTCCCGACAGGCCTTGGAAGACGATTTCTATTGACCGCATTCGGTGCAAACTGCCCAATGCTCATGCTTGCCGAATCACTGTCTTTACTCTCCGGTGGGTCATCTCCATAGTTCTCTTCGTGGGATGTGACAGGATGCCCGTTGGCAGCGACTATTGTATTACCTAACTCTCCTGAAGCGTCATCGGATAAGTCTTCAGAATCTAATGGAGTCCGTTCTTCTCCTGTTCTAATGCCATTACTTGTATTGCTACCCCTGTACGTTTTGGTTTGAGGTGAACCCTCCAAATATTGCTCGTCGTTATTATTGTAAAAATGCTCGTGATGATCAAAAGCATCACCAGAGTACCCAAAGTATTCGTTGTCGTGTCCGTCAGATGCATAGTCGAGGTCGGCCTGAGAGGTATCACCCCTTGGGGTGGCTTCCATGTATCTCTGCATCAAGTCAGTTGATGAGCCTTCTCCAAGAGGCTCACCGTCGTTGTGGAACATGTCCTCACTCGGACAATTGCTCCCCGAGTCGTACTGGTGGTCCCTGTGATTCAGCAACTCGCTGTCGTTCAACAGTCCGCTCGTCTCCTGTTCCTGGTCGAAATGGATGATGTCGCCTCCGAGAGACTCGATGGTCAGGCGATCCCCTCGGATGCCAAGGTCCTCTGCGTCCTCAAGAGAGAATCCATTCTGGACGAGCTCATACTTCGGAGGGGTGGCATCAAACGGGAGGTCTGTCTCAAATTCTCCGTCCGATTGGCTGTTCATTATGTTGCCCTCAAGCCGTTCAAAATAATCCAGCGAGTCGCTTGGTCGACTGGAGTCGTCATTGCCTGAACCATTCATGGTACCGGTAATATCATTACATTGTTCATAAATAGTTACAAAAGAGGTAGCTATAAAAAAAGAAGTGTCACATAGTTGGCACGTTTAGTTGTTCGTTGGCTCTTGAAATTTGTTCAAAGTTCTACATATGCAGTGCAGTACTGTTGCAAAGTTCGGTGGTGAAATTCATCTCGTTGTTCATTTTGCTGTGTTGTTCGGTTTTCTCGCTAAGAGTCTAACGTAGGTTCTGTTCATTGGCTCATCAACTGAAAACAAAAACATAGTTTGTTATACATTTACGTATACCTTTTTTTTCTTACTTGCGCTATTGCTTTTTGATATCTTGCACCGATCTACACAGTATGTAGACATGTAGGTCAGTCCACTAAGCTGGAATGTGATTTGCTTGGTGCTCTCATATTGTACATGTAATTGATCAGCAAACTTTAATTTTAAAACATGACTCACACTCATTGCATCAATAGGCCGATATTGATCTAATTTGCCAAACAATGGGAAAGCATAATGACCGTACATCTTCACTGGCGAAACAAGAACAGCGTAACAAAACTGTGACCTAAGTTCTGCAGTCAACATTTTTCAGCCCCATAACATGCATAATGTAGGCCTACACAGTAATCATGCTGTCAAGTGTCACATACTGTACGTCATGTACATCATGCATTAGTTTTATACACATTGTGTGCATGTACACGTACACACACACGTATGTAGTTGAGTAGTTGTACACAAGTTCATCGTGTTCATGAACATAATCCCATGTCCTCCGTGTGTACATTAAGAGCCAATGTCTCAACTTGGTAAATTTTTCAGGCAACTTTAGACAACCAACAGCCATAAAAGCACTACGTAAAATTGCCAAAGAATCATATCAGCATCAAACACAAAAACTACATATTGAACACTTTCCTGACCTTTTCACAACTGCGCCTTTAATATCCCCTAGGAAATCATGTGAAAAATAAGACTGAAACCGAAAGGTGAATGTTTTCTCCTTGAAGACTGCCTTGAAAAAAATGCCTGTACCAGGGCTGGAAATAAACGGAGGCCACACAGGCCATGGCCTTCGTTGCCCTGGTTCTTGGCCTTGGTGCCCCTTCAAATGTTTCCATAGACATTATGATTTTTCAATAGAAGTGCCCCTCGCAATGGAAAATTGGCCTTGCCCTCACCAAACCTTATTCCAGTCCTGCTGTACATTGCACTGTGCGCCATGGCTCTCTGGGTTTACTGATTTAGTTTTCATCGAGTCAGCGCAGAGTTGCTGACTCAACACGGTGCAACCATAATGCACAGATAAACTGACACACAGTACACCTGGTAATGTACACTGTACACTCCCTAGTGATGTGTGAGTGATTGAAGGGCAAGGGAGCCAATACTGAAAGATGTATGAGGCCTCAGGCCTGAACATGTATCAGCACAAATGGGGCCTAATTGGCAGTAAATCAAATACAACCACTACTAATCCTTGTCATCAGACTTATTAAGCAGAGTGTACACTGTCATAGTGTCAACATTTTCGGTAACAATCTCGGTAACATGTTGTCCAGGCACATTGTTGCTGAAAATGTTGTCAATGTACACGTACAGAGCAAAAGGAGTTGGGAAACATGTCGCAGCAACATCTCGGTTACATGTTGTCCAGGCACATTGTTGCTGAAAGTGTTGTCAATGTCAGTGTACACAGATCAAACGAGTTGGGTAACATGTCGCAGCAATATCTCGGTAACATGTTGGCCAAATGTTGCTAGTGTACACAGGGCCCAAAGTCGTTTGCCCAGGTGTAAATTTGCCTTAACTGGTCAACATGTTACCGAAAATGTTACCGAAATAGTTGATTCAACTGTGTACACTCTGCTTTACAGTACATCCTTAATCAAGGTCAATTTGTTACAAGATGAGAATTTCCTGAAACAATAAAAGGCACACCATTGAGGTTGGCTAATTAATTGCTCAATTTGAAAATGATTTTAACGTGGGAACACTATCCACAGTAATGAGTTACCGGTAGTCATTGGGTGGACACCCACCCAACCGCTTACACATGTGGAGTCATTTACTAAAATGAGTACACAGAACACAATAGGCCTATCGTACAGGTACAATGCAGGCCTACATATTGTTATGTATATGTACATGTACATGTATACATACATACATACGTGTATGTGTGTAAATAATGCAGTCCAACATGTCCAACTGAAACATGTTAAACTTCCTTCAGGACAAATTAATACAAATATTCAGTCTTACAATGACTTCAATTTGAAACCACTTGTACTTCTTTTTAAAGGTACAGTACAGGATTGGTAACATACCCAAAGTCCAAACAGAAATGTTCACAGATTTACGTATATAACTTTCAGGGTGTCAAGACCGAAAACAGATTTGATCTCGGGGTAAGATCAAAACCATTCTTTATGTTTTATAAGAAAAATTGAGTTAGGTTTTTGCAGTTTTCTTGTGACTCAGATTTGTGGCTCAAATTTTCACAGGTTTATTATTTCATGCACATACTTGATCAGACAAAGTGTGAATGCCGTTTCGTCACCTTTACCAATCATATATTATACTTTTAAAATATATGAGCACTGATAAACAGGTTCATTTTAATATTTGAGTACATAACTTCAGGGCCTTTACTATGGTGCATGTCGTATAGGGCCTACATCATACCTTTTATAAAAAGCATGTATTGAAAAACCATGTACAACATTACATATTGTACATTTACAATACATTGTACATGTACATTACATGCACATATGGATGTAATCTGTAATGAAAATATGGACAAGTACTTTGGAAGTTTGGACAAGATTAGAAATTCTAAGTTTGGTCAGTCAAAATAATTCAATTGACGAAAAGGATTTCAAACTTACCTCAATATTTATACATCATGCAGGAGTGAAAGGTCAGTGAAAGTTTCCTGACCAAGAGTCTGCTTGTCCATCTGGTGTACGTGTTGAACGCTGCTGGCCTGATTGTCTGCTGCCAGACCTTGTGACCCCATGGGACAGTGTGGATTTTGCTGCGTAGCACCGTGTATATAAATACACCATCATGGCCTCTCTTGACTTATTCACTTCCTTCCTGGTTCTAGGACCGTGAACGTCAACATGGGAAGATAGCGTCTAGCATGCTGACAGACTATACTGGCATCGATGTACAGTACTGAACTCTCTCTCATGTGTAGGCCTACCTCTGCTGATGTTAAACAATGTGTCAAGCCTAGGCTCGTCAGAGCTAAGTCGTTTGTTCCACCTTCCAGAAGACAGACAAGGCTTCCAGTGCCTTGCCAAGTTGCGAAACACTCTACCTCTATTCAAGCTAGACTGCAACCTCAAACCTCATAGCTTCAGCCTCGACTCTCTCCGGTAGGTCCAGACACGACACAAAGTGCGTCAGACCTCAGTCGCTTGTTCCAACCTCAAGAAGAGACTAGGGATTCCAGTGCAGTGTCAAAAACACTCTCACTCTATTCCAGCTAGACTGCAACCTCAAACCTCAAAGACTCTCTCCAGTAGGTCCAGAAAAGGGGCTTCAGAGCTCAGTCGATTGTTCCAACCTCCAGAAGACAGACTAGGCCTCCAGTGCAGTTCCACACGCTCTCACTCTATTCCAGCAAGACTACACAACATCACACCTCAAAGCTGTAGTCTCGACCCTCTCCGCTACAGTAGGTCCAGATAGACAAAGGGCTTCAGAGCTCCTGGCTGCTCCCTGAACTGGAACTCATCTGGTCGGCTCATCTCGGCGGCGGCGCGGCGTTCCACATGGCCAACGAATCCACATCTCATTACCAGGCATGGTCGATTCCTCAGTTCCTGGGCTGCTGCCAAAGTCTTTAATTTCTGAAATCAACGACAGGAAACTACATTACATAACCCCATCAGGCAATAACACAGTGATGAGGAAGTTGACACAGACTATTAAAAAAAAAAACCCTCAGAAACCCCAAACAAGTAAACGATGGATTCTAAGAGCAAAAATAGATCAACCCCAATACGGAATTGCAAACATCTTTGCCATTGCAAAACACATGGATGATAACTCACTGTTATTTTGTTAATATCAGACTGTCACTGACGGATGTACATGTTCTAAGTAGAGGTTACGGGTTAACATACATGCATGACTGCAATGGCCATATTCACTTCTCGTAAATTATAGTAGAGGTACAGGAAATTATAGCAATACTTTGGAGTACTGTACGTCACATCTGGGAATGCCAATGTTGTGTTGTCACACTGTAAACAATTCCACATCTGTTGGCAATACGTGATATAATGTTTTATACAGACATTGGATGTGCGGTGAAAAGCCCCTCCCCTTGATGAGTAATTTTTCATTTTTACTGTTCGCCCCAAAATTACTTAATATACAGAAAGTCTGTAAATTTATGCTTTACAGATGTTACTTTATGCATGAAAAAAAAAAACCAAAAAAGAAATCTGAACCTTTTTTCACACGTAAGGCTAAATTTGGGGCTAAACAATTATTGGAATACAAACAATATCATATTAATTTTGTTTTCTTTGGAAGGACTGTTATTAAATAATAGGCCTATTTGAGGGATTAAAATTACTTTTTGGTTTGGAGTGTCAAACGAGGGCCTTTTAGAAGGAGTGAGCCAAATTCTTTTGGCAAAGAACTGTTTTAGTGAAGGGAAAGCTAATATGAACAAATTTTTTGGATGAGAATGGCAAGAAATGACCAGGATTTTTCCAAAGGTTAAGGTTAAAGTGCAAGACCTTAGGCGAAGACAGAATCAAATATTTATGATACAATTTACAATGTAGATAATTACATTATTAGTGAGTCTATTCATGAGCATTTTGAATGCACAAGTTCATCTGTCATGTCTACAGTAGGTCTACATTACACACATACAGTGTGTGTAATACAATCAAGACATGAATGCATTCATATCAAAATCCCACGAGACTTATTGCTGAACAAATGCGGTTCCAATGTTGTAGACATGATGGATGTAACATGTTTAAACAGTGTAGGCCTACGTGTAGGCCCTACGCATTTTTTAAAATAATTTCCATATCTTGGTCTCAAACTCAGAGAACAGTTTAGAAGATCACGGTGCAAACGGACCCTGTGTCATGGCATTATACACGTGCACATAATGTACATGAAATATGTATAGGATAAGTATGTACTGTACACGCACAGTATGTGCACCATGTGCATGGTGCACCTCATACACTATACATGTAGGCGTACATATGTGCACATTTGTGCACACAGCTCGGCCAACAACATGTCACTTTCCTATCCACAGCCAACACCATTATAAGATGCGCCATCTGCCTGATTCTGAAAATAGCACAGAGCAGATAAACTTCACACCATTGGAGGTATACATGTACCTCAATGTTCACACCATTACCCCAGGGCTGTACATATGCTGTAGCCTGTACCATCATAGTACACATTATGTAAACCGGTGTTGACTTAAATGTACATGTACACACCCCTGTATACTGACTCACCTAGCATGCCTAAAAACAATTTGGGTACAAGTCAATGTATCATCAGAGTTTGTGACCATCAACCAGGCAGTCAAATTGCAAGGATTTCAAAAAGGCTCAAAATAACTCCCACTTGACTATGATGCTCCTAGCCATCTGTTCACCCTTAACCAATCAGACAAAATGCCTGAATCCTCTCAGGCTGAATTGCACCAACACTGTGTGAATTGGGCACTCGATAAGTCAGACTTTATTTGAACAAGTTATTATTGACGAGACCATGCAATTCTTCAGTGTACTGTGTATATGCACAGTTTCTGTCAGTTCATGGAGACGACCGTTGCTATGGCTGCATTTGTAAGAGTTGGACCTTAGACTTATTGAAATTGTACACAACGAATTCAAAGTGAACTCATCAAATACAGATTGTTCATTCCATTACTATGTGCTATACATACTGCTGCACCATTAGCATACCTTCTGTGCTCAAAATGCAGATCAATACTTTTCAATTACCTGCTCTTTTTGAAAGTCTTACAACAAAAATAAAATTTGTACTATGCGGTACAGTAACCACCAACACATTGTGTTTGAATGAACATTACAATATGTACACATACACATGTAGTTTTCTAGAGCTATAGCTTTATGTATTTGTCCAGTTTCATTACAAGCACAATTTCAACTTCTAATATAGTAGCTGGGGGTAATTATTGGGTAACCGGTAATACTACTATGTATGGCAAACAATACTCGAAAATATGGAAAATACCGTAAATACTGTAGTTGAAATTCTGTTTGGTTGAAACCAATCACACAGGATGATGATGTTAAATGTTTTCTAATAATATTCTATTATAACAAAGCATCATTTTTGTACTTCAATATTTAACGTTAAATATTTACTACAGTACTATAAGTCAGAGAATTTGTACATCACACGTTAAGGATTCTAGTACAAACTCCAATGCACAAATCCTTTACTACAGCTGTGCTCAATATATTGTAAAGCACAAAAAGGGCTACAAATTACAAGTCTCAACAAAATGCAGTAAAAAGTGATGACAACCTAACACTAAAGAAATACAGTTTCAGATAAACAATTCAAGCTGTAAAACTTGTGCATCATAACAGTTTGTAACTTACATTGGATGTCCATATGTACGTACATGTACAGATCAGTATTATAACACAACTTGTCTATTGGCAAACACTATCAATGACATGGTTCCTTGGCCTGACATTGATAAGCCAGTGCTGTGCATAACTGCACAGTCAGACCTCAAACCTATAATCCACTTAATTGGATGAGGTCAATCAAGCAGAAAAACTTCTAGGTCAAAAGGTTTTGCACTTTCACCATGAAGGGAATAGACTTAACTCTGGCAATAAACTTGTCTCAGTCACTCGACGATCTACGAAATTATTCCAGAATAAGCAATCATAAAAAGTTCTAGGAGATATTTGTTACGTGCCATGTGCCACCCACTAACTATCCAATCAGTAGATTGACCATTTCCCTAAAAACAAGTTGGCACAGACAATGTTTTTAGCATCATGTTATTCTCGTCAGGAAAACATTGTATAAGGTTTTTCAAAGAACTCGAACAATGTAGGCCTATCATGTATAAATTGTCAATAAAAACATAGGCCTACATGTTTTAGGTACAATACTTCATGTTGATATTGACTGAAACTGAAAAAAAGAGATGTTTTACGTACTGTACGTGTACGGTACATGTACATAATGTGGGTGACTGGGTCCTCACTATTTTGGTATGGAAATTATGAGTAAGCCTACCAATCACAAAGACTCTACCATATTTGGCCACTTTGTAATATTGTTCTAGGGAACACATATCAGGTCTGAGAACAAAACACAGCTCACGCCAAGGCAGTTATATACCGGTATGCCTTGATCAGCTGACTAAAAACACTTTGGCAATACAAGTACCATGTCCAAGGAATAACACTATATTACAGCCATGTACTGTAACAGCACAACCACTGTTTAGTTATCTTGAGTACTACTTTTGAAATGATCTTCCATCCAACATGACAAACTGAGTACTTAATAGTACGGTACTCATGCAGTCACGTCATCTTTGTGTCAGAAGTCATCTTTCATTGAACTTTTTTTCCTGCCAAAACAAATTTTTAACTGCAATACGTGCGCCTATTTCTGCAATACTTACATGCAAACAGAATTTGGAAGGAAACAAAAGCTGTTGATGGTTGAAGTATGTCAGGGTTGAAGGGTCAACAGTACACCCCTACTACTACCGTACTAGTCCGTCCTTGACAAAAACCAATCCCCTGCCCTCCCTGTCAGCAGTAAATAGTTTATCCCATTGCCATGACAACCAGATTCCACCCCAGCCAGCATTTTTACCCCACACGTGGCTATAACTACGGTGTGATGTGGCAGGGCATGACTATGGCCGGCTTGGCCCACAATTGAATTGTTTGCGGTCACAACCTTCTGTATCTTTCACAACTTTTCTTTTGGCAGTGTAATCCCCCAAAGCCATAAAAAAACCAAGTTTCACAATGGCCGATTCTGTTTATGACCAATTCAATGCATGTGTTGTGAATGTGGGAAGTTGGTTTTTTGATGCAATGACTCAGTGAGTTCTGAGAACAATGTTAACTGAGTGACAGAGATAGGCCACATCTTTTTTTTAACAGTCAAACCCGCTTGTTAGTTGGCAAAATAATATTCTTCAAACTATAGTTGAGAACATGTAGCTTTTTCGACATTGGCATATTTTCTCAGGGTCTTTGTCTTTTTTTTCTAATCACAGTGTGCTGCTATACTAGACATTGCTCAATGTGGGTGTAGGATATTTGTGTGGTTTCTATTGTATACGTACACATTATACGTGCAAAAGTCGTTTCAACTCCACCAAAACGCAGCAATAGCCAGTTGTTTGAGCAGTATTTTGTACACTTGAGTCTTGAGAAAAAATAGGCTTAAAATTGAACTGTTTGCATATTTGACAACCACCCACATAATGTAGGCCTCCATGCAAGCTCCAATGTGTGGAACACACCCCTGTATCCTACAATGTCTAACTATTGGAAAATGGAAATTTCACAATTTTTACAGTTGGTGATACCCATTTTTTTTTCCAGTAGGGCCTATGCATGCATAAAAATTGATTTCATTTCATTTATAAAACTACAAGTATATGTCATTTGTGGTACAAAGAAAAGCCAAATGTTTGTCAAAAAGTACTGCAGATTGGATTTGTTCACCTCAATTAACTATTAGGCCTAATTAACTTACGATAGCACTGTAGGACAGTTATAAAATCTCTTTTGTGTGTAGGCCTACATTGTGTTGGTTGTAGAAAAGAATAGGAGTAAAGAACCAGATGGAGTCCAGTCCTTTTAAAAAACCAACACACACTCACACAAAAGAGACAAAGTTTGTTTATATACGCTACCAGCCTACCACCAACCTAGTGTACATATCTAACCAGCTACATAACTGTCATCATGAATGTAGCCTTATAATTATCTCATTCAACTGTATTTTGGAGGGGAAGGCTTTTGGATAGGCCTATAGGTTTTTTCATTCCATATCCATGTATAGTGAGTAAAACAACATCAACTGTCTGAATTTTGGCACGTTATTATGAATATAATCACTGTTGTTATGACACCAACAAAAACAATTTTTCATTACTTTATTTTTCATTAATTAGTTTTCTTTAATTCCATTTCCCCCCCTTTTTTTTTGGGGGGGGGGGTTGTTTGGTGTTAGAAAATAAGTTTACATACATGACAAAGTACATCACAATGTACTCTTCAATAAGAGTCCCAGTCATTGCAGTTTTTGTGAACAGTTTTTGTGAACAGTTTTTGTGACGCCCCATGCACAAATCCTATATATTTGCGATGATCATAACCCTTTGCGGGTTTGTCCGTCAACGTAACCTCGGGTCAATTTCACCAACAGTCGAGTTACGACCGATCGTAGAGTTTCATGAAATCGACCCTGGGACGGACCTACAGATTGCGCAGTTGCGATGATCGTTACCCATGTTCTGACCAAGGAAATTACAATGATCGCAACAACTAGCCTACTATCATCGCAAGTACCTAGTTAAGGCTATGGGACTGAACTGAAGTGTTCTAAAACAAGTAAATCTTTTAAAAAACATAAAAGTGAACTGGAGGATTGTTAAACATCACAGCTTCCAATGTGTGCAAGCAAAGTTTAGGACTGGTTGCAGGAAACCAATTGGGGCTACAATTACGAATAGCCTACTTTGTCTTTGTGCACAATATTTTTTGGGGTTCCTGAAGTTTAGTACACTCAGGTTAGCTCAGCTGGTACCCAGCTTCTACTTACCTAGAATTTTAGGTGAGTAGAAGCTGGGTAGGCCTACCAGCTAACCTGAGTGTACTACTAGTACTACTAGGCTACTACTAAACTTCAGGAACCCCTTTTTTTTAAAATATCAATAGCACTCCGCACTAATGACGTCACACGAGTCCCCGGATGTCAGACAAACATTGACTCACGCACGTAGTGTACACCATGCATGCTCGCGCACATACCACACGTTTGCATGGTTGCAATGTAATTTGTCTGAGATCCGGTGTGCTATTTTTAGCGCAAGTGCGGAGTGCTATTAAATTGTACATCCAGGATCCACAATAACTCAAAATTAATACAAAAGATGAAATCTGTCTGAAATCCGGACTACAAATACACTGCCTTTTGCACAGCAATTTATAGATTTCAAAAGAGCTGCTCTGCAGTAAATATACTACGCCCTCTACCGTGGGTGTCTGTCAGAAGTTGGAAGTCGAAAACACACAAAAAATTTTCACGTAAAATTTAAGTTAGATGTAAATCAACTGAACTTACCAACACAAAATTCCAAAACTTGAAGATCTAAGGCATTCTGTCTCTTTACTTTAGATCGTACAGTAGTGAGGTACATCGTTACTTGTTCAAATTGGTGAAATTACTGTTCATATCCATGGCTCAACGATAACGAATTGTAACGACTGAACGTATTTCATTGAGTACGACGAGTGTATACAAAAGCATGTACGCGTGTTCACTGAAAAATAAATGCACGGTTTATACGAAGCAGAAATCGGGTCAAAAAGATTGGAACACATTACTTGGAATCGGATGAATTTTAGAGAAGCTAACATGTTTTGAAACCTAATGTTTTGAAAAATCGAACATATTTTTTAAGACTCGGATGCATTTTCAAAAACCTAATCAAATTTAACGACCGAACATATTCACGTTTCGGATGCTTTTGCGAATCCGATCATTTTTCAAACATCGAACATGTTTCCGAATCGGATGCAATTCCAAAAACCTAACATGTTTTTCGATTCGAATGCATTTTCAAGTTCCGAATGCCCACAAAACAGCCGTAGGCATAAAACAGCCGTAGAGTGTGTGTTAGGTTTACGAAATTTCATCCGAGTTTTTATTTCATCCGATTCTGAAAAGCATCCGAAACTTTTGACCCTGTTCGGGCCGGGTTTTGCCTAGTCTTGGTCCAAGACTGTAAAGCTCGATAACGGACCCCATCGTGCCACTGCGCCCTCTCGTGACTTCATTTGACCCAGCTGCTCGCATTACAGTCTTGGGCATTTGCTATGAATTGTTTAACTTTTTCTTTATTTTTCCTTCGGATTTCCGGAGGAACCAATCAGCGCCCGCAAAAATCCAGTTGAATTGGTATCTAATGAATATGGATGACCTCCGTGTACCATGATAATGCAGTATCGTATGACTAGTACTGTACTGTGCTTCGGTGTCGATCGTGGGATCGGGAATAGTCACGGTGCGCTGTGGTATTGTCATGGGGAATTGAAATAATGTCTGCGTTACCTACTGCTTAAGTTGTCATGATAGTATACTTACTATTCATCGCATAGTCGAACATGCCTGATGCACGAGGGCATTGAACCCTGTTACTATACACACGATCTATTTCTATTATGGTAAATATTACAACATGAAAGCTGGTGGTACACACACATTAATTGTGGGTGCGTAATTAACTCTAGCTTTCCACAAACGAGACACTACCGCATGGATTTGAATGTAGCCGCCATGTTGTGTCTGCGATTCAACAAGCACGGAATCATGCAGCTCAGACTGTTTTATAAACCACGCGCTGAGACAATAGCTATAAGTTTTATTTTATAATGTCTATGGCCGAGACTGTCTGGACGCGGACGCGGACGCGGACGTGTTTGTTTACATTTCAGCAGCTCCAACCGTGACGCTCCCACGCCCGCTTGGCATCCTATTTTGCATTTCAACGTAAATCATGAATATTCATAATAAGGTACCTAATTGGCATACAAAAGCCACGCCCCGGTTTATAGGAAATGCCCAAGACTGTAATGCGAGCAGCTGGGTCAAATGAAGTCACGAGAGGGCGCAGTGGCACGATGGGGTCCGTTATCGAGCTTTACAGTCTTGGACCAAGACTAGGTTTTGCCGAGTGCCCGAGCCCAGAACTGATAGTCTTGCAACAAGACGTCCGGGCAAAACTCCACGCCCCACTGCAAGCCTACGGCCAGAGCCACTGTGCACCAAATGTGCGCCCCTTAAACCATGGAGGTAGAAATAGAAATTATTCAGTACTGTAGTCACGCTCGTACTAGCTAGGCCATGATCATGACACCTATCGAGTGACGGAGTCGGGGTGGGGGGGGGGGGGGGTATTTATAATAAAATGGAGAAAAGACAAAATGTGCACCCCTTAAACAATCGTTAATTTTCTTGTGGCGTTTTAAACCATTTTTTTTTCACACCGGTGATTTAATTGTAATGGCCAGGTTTTATACAATAAAAGAAAAATGTCGACCGTCTTCTACCTGTTTTGTAACTTACAAAGAAAATAACGGAGGTCATGCCCATATATTCATATACAAGACATAAGCTAATTGTCCCTCGATAAGTTTTTCAAGCCCACACGGATTGCGACTCATTTTTATTTTTTATTTATTTTTTATTTTCAATCAACTCAGCAATATCCGCCCCAGATCGAGACTGTCGACCCAGCTTTCGCCGATTACTGTTGTAGTTCGACGAACTACACGCGTACGTTCGATTGAATGCTGGTCAACTCGTACGCCGACCAACTCGTATGGCGCCGACGCCACCAACTCGTACGCCTCATCTCTACGAGTTGGTCGGCGTACGAGTTGACCAAACCGTACAAGTTGACCCGACGAGTTGGTCGGCGTACGAGTTGACCAAACCGTACGAGTTGACCCGACGAGTTGGTCGGCGTACGAGTTGAGCAAACCGTACAAGTTGACCCGACGAGTTGGTCGGCGTACGAGTTGACCAAACCGTACGAGTTGACCCGACGAGTTGGTCGGCGTACGAGTTGACCAAACCGTACGAGTTGACCCGACGAGTTGGTCGGCGTACGAGTTGACCAAACCGTACGAGTTGACCCGACGAGTTGGTCGGCGTACGAGTTGACCAAACCGTACGAGTTGACCCGACGAGTTGGTCGGCGTACGAGTTGACCAAACCGTACGAGTTGACCCGACGAGTTGGTCGGCGTACGAGTTGACCAAACCGTACGAGTTGACCCGACGAGTTGGTCGGCGTACGAGTTGACCCGACGAGTTGGTCGGCGTACGAGTTGACCAAACAGCGTACGAGTTGATTGGCGTTCTCGGGTGGGTTGATCAGCTTCGGTAATAATTTTAGTACAAAAGATGAGACAAACATGAAACATGGCGACACTAGCTACTAGTGAACCCCTGGCGAGTCCGTTCAAATCCCTTTTGGCAGCCTAACGTAACACTTATGCCTACTATACTAGCTCACTGGCTTTTGACAGTCCTCAATACGCTTATAGAATGCAGGATTATGACTGCGTAGAATGCACTGTAGAAAGACACGCCCGACGTCTTGTTGCAAGACTATCAGTCTGGGCTCGGGCACTCGGCAAAACCCGGCCCGAACAGGGTCAAAAGTTTCGGATGCTTTTTCAGAATCGGATGAAATGAAAACTCGGATGAAATTACGTAAACCTAACACACACTCTACGGCTGTTTTATGCCTACGGCTGTTTTGTGGGCATTCGGAACTTGAAAATGCATTCGAATCGAAAAACATGTTAGGTTTTTGGAATTGCATCCGATTCGGAAACATGTTCGATGTTTGAAAAATGATCGGATTCGCAAAAGCATCCGAAACGTGAATATGTTCGGTCGTTAAATTTGATTAGGTTTTTGAAAATGCATCCGAGTCTTAAAAAATATGTTCGATTTTTCAAAACATTAGGTTTCAAAACATGTTAGCTTCTCTAAAATTCATCCGATTCCAAGTAATGTGTTCCAATCTTTTTGACCCGATTTCTGCTTCGTAGGTTTAGATATCACGGGTACCAGCCACTGTTACTGAAGTTATCGACATGTCGCCCCACGTCAAACAAATGATAAGAGGGGCGAAATTACAGCAAAAAACGCGGCCATAGAAACCAGTGAGCAACTAAACCGAAAAGTGATGGTCGATTACCAAAAGTTTCATACAGATTATTTAAAACATGCTAAAATCACCATATAAATGTTAGACTCTGCTTAATTTTGCAAAAACTCCATATTTTTAAAATTATTTAGCAAAGAAATTGACTAGAAAACATTACTTACAGTATTTGTTTACGTTTTTTTCTGTTACGGTTCACCGATTCCAAGTGCACGCCAAGCACCACCACCTGTCCCGATTACAATTAAAAAATTGGCCAATCACAATCTGTTATTGTGTCCATATTTGCATATGAAAGACTTTCGTCTGGCACCTTCCTCTCATAGACCACGTAGGTAATACGATCCCAAACCAGACTAATTTTTTAATGAATATTCATGACTTCATTCAACCTGTAAAGGGCAAAAGAAGTAAATTCCTCGTAAGGAACGTAATGGCTGCTTGGCTGCGGTAGCCAACGACGCGACGCCACAGGTTTCCGTGCTGAACTTGGAGGCGAAATACCTCAACCTGTTTGATCAAGAGTGTGGAAAGGAAAGATCGCCGTTGGAATTACACGTGGATGATATCATGAAGCCGAAAAACAGGTGATACCGTGAGATTTTGTCCATTTTTTTGTAAACTGGAATTACAAAATGTCTCTTCATCGGTCGATCGTCAGCGAGCCTTCACACCGTGCGGATCACTACCGGCCGCGGTCGCGATCAACCCACAGCAGTACGGGTGGTGGTCTGTCTGGCATGGGGGGATCGCGGACCATGTCGGCCAATGTTCGTCGCCTCCACGAGGCCCTGAACACCACCTTGCCAGAGCACGACAGGGCTTACGTTATCCACGCTCTGAGCGAGTATAACTCCCGAAGGAATGTCTACACACTTGTTGCCAACTTGAAGTCGATCTTGGACACTCCTGACAAGAGGCAACTTTACGTCCTCCTTGGGAAGGTTGTCCCTGCTTCCGATCAAGCTCTTTACTGGCAGCATGCTGAACCCCTCTACAAATTCACCGAGAAGGAGCGGTCAAGACCGGACAGTGTAGGAATTAGGACTCGCAGCAATAGTCATGGAGAGCAAAGACATTACTTTGACACCATGCCAACGAGGACCAGGCCACCGGATTTATACAAAAATGACGAACCTCACGGGAAGACGCACCGGAAGACATCCGGGAGCAGTTGGGAGGCAGATGCCAATAAGGACATCCGGAGAGTGGTCCTCAAGAAGTCGGAGGCTCCAGATGGAGAGTTGGGATTCAGCATTCGGGGAGGCTCGGAACACTCGGTGGGAATTTTCGTGTCCTTGGTGGAGCCGAACACGATGGCCGAGAGGAAAGGACTTCAGGCCGGAGATCAACTCATCCAAGTGAATGAGATTCCATTGGAAAAAATCACGCACGGAGAAGCCGTGAAGGTGAGATATGAGTGGCTGACGGTGGGATGGTGATGCGGTTGTCATGGAAATATGATTTGAGAATGGATGTATAGTTCTCATTGTGATGGTGGATCAGATTTTTTTGCCATGGAAATATTTTTTTTTAGAATAGATGTAAAACAGTGAAAGCAAACATAGTTTATGCTACATCTAGTTGCCGGACTCATCAATGAACAAATTGTGTTTTGGTGAAAAAATTTGAAAATGGTGACTTTTGATGTCAAAAAGATGCCATTATTTAGGCTCTATTCCTTTCCAAGGGTTACAAATATGATCATCGCTATGGATATAAAAATTCACATAAACAAACATTTAGCCAATTTGTAAGTAATGTAGGTCACACTGTCACAGCTACATTCATGTACTAAAAACAATGAATGAACCAGGAACAAAAAGTATAAAATGACTGAACTTACAGAATCAACAACATTAAATACATGTATGATACATTGATCATTAAAAATAAGGTAATTTACAAAATACTACTGCAACTTAAAGACATTACAAATAACATGAGCAAGTTGTGATGCAGAAGTCTTTATAAAAAAAGAGATTTCCCTGTAACACCAGTATGTGTATATATAATTTATGTTTTGGGAATGAGAAAAAAAACCCTGTGGTTTTAGTACTTTCACAGTACTAGCCTGCCATGGTAGTAAAACTTTCTTTGCTTTGGTACTGGTAAATTAAGATACTGATCTTTCAGGCCCAGAAATAAATTACCACAATAAAAGTAATAAACTGCTGCTCACTGGTTGGAATAATAAGCTTTTTATTTGTGGAATTCAAGCAACTTGTCAAAGGACCAGACTGCTTGGTGTTTTGTCACCAACATTCATAACAGCACAGGCAGTATTGCTTAAAATTACTAAACATCCAAAACATAACATAGTAATTGCATTTTGTGGTGAATAGAACTGGTTTGGCCAGTATTCTCACTTTGATGGTGTCTTTTGGAGTAAATTCTCATGAATATGGCTATTCCATACTGACTCAGTGACTGAAATACATTTATAAATAATACAAACATACATGTCTGCTTCTTTTTTCCCAAGAAGAATTATTCACACAGCACACTTTGAAAATAATATTTCCTAAACAAGATTGATCAATTTCCCTATAGAGGTAATATCATACTTTGGTTTTTGTCAAAGAAATACAGATTCATGGGCAAAAATATCAAGGAAGATACAGTAACAGTCATCTGTGAAAATTTCAGTCCCATACGGTGTCCATTTGTTTTAGAAAACAGTGAAAAATTCCCTCATTTTCTTCAGTCTTTTCTCTTTTATTTTTGATCTTTAAAATATCAGAAATAATTTTAGTCACTGGTTTTACTCTTTTTTGGATAAATACACAATTTCAGGCAGACAAAGTTTAACAGTATGTTTCTACCATCACCATCTTTATACCCTGTAAGTTATAGGTAAATCTGTGAAGATTTCTGTTTCGGTATGCTACCAAAGTATGATAACTACCTTTAACTAAGTCAAGACAAACATTTAAAACAAATTGAAACCCAAACACTGACTTCTAAGTAGGTATGATGAGTCAGCCATTAGGCCATAAAAAAAAAATTGTTGTATTGGCGTAACCCGCCCGACCCAAAAATATGCCCCGACCGTAAACATTTTAAACAAAAAAAACCCAAATAATAATAAATAAATAAACAAAAATCGGGAATTTTTTTTTTTTTTTTTAATCGCAAATTTCTATGCAGATTAAAAGCTTAAAAGGAGCAAAAGAAGGAAACCAGACTGGTTAAAGTTGTTATGTCATTTCTTGTCTTTATTTGACACGTCAAATACTGTGATATACAGGGGGAAAAGCATTTAATACCCCAGGAAAAATTAATTAAAAAAAAAAAGAATCCGCCCGCCCTACCCTATTTTCCAAACCTCCGTTACGCCAATACAACAATTTTTTTTTTATGGCCTTATATGAAATTTATCTTGCAATTAAATAATGTGCACATTGGAATGCCTTCTCTGCCTAATTTGAAAAAAAAAAGCCAAATGGGAACAGATTATAAAGACACTTAATTGCAAATTACTGGATTTGGGACTGTTTCTCATGGTGCTATCTTAGCTTGTTAGTTCAGTACTGTCATTGCACATTAATAGGCCTCTTTGTTAGTGAAATGTTCATTGGTTTCTTTGTCCAGCGTAATTGACCAGCCGACTGACCAATTACCACAAATTGGTCAGTGCGATGGAGGACTTCTCTAAAGTAAAGGGATGCCCAAACGATGGTCAATATTTGTTTTTTTGATGTATTCTATTTTCACCATAATATTTTAGCAAATGTGGGGACAGTACAATCTTTCTCATTTATTTGAGAAATAATCTTCTCAGATAATATTCAGATAGCTTAATACTCCAAAAAGACTAAGGGAAGTCATTTTTGATTCTACATTAATTTATTCTTTATTCAGAAAATGTTCTGAATAAAGATGAAATATAGAATAAACAAATGGCCTCCCTTAGTCTTTTTGGAGTATGTATAATTGAGTAATCTTCACAGGATTTACAACAAAAAGGTCTTTGGTTTAAATATTTAAACTAGTCTTTCAAAATCTGATATTTTCATTCATTCAGATTTTGTATTCAGGCATGGTTTTCCCAAAACAATTTGCTATGAAGGATTTTTACTGTGGGAACAAATTTGGGCCGATAATTCCTGTAAAATTAAACAGAATATATTTTTTTCTGTCCAACAGTCTGATATGACGTCAATTTAAACTCCAGCCACTTGGTAAACAACAACAGGCATTGTAATGGACAAATTAGATCATGTGTCCACAAGGTTCTTTTATTTTTAACTGTGCACTTGATGCTATTCAAGGCCGACAAGCACCAAACACTACACTGAAAAAAAAACGAATTCCCCAGAAATCGGTCTATACTCTTCAATTAATAATATTACTGCAAGTCGGCGAGTACGCATAACATTAGGGTATTGATTTTTTTGCAAGGCTGACATCAGTTGCACAACAGGTCTATTGTTGTGGCCCACAGTGCAGCAGTATACACATTGGATTGGTACAATGAACAGTAAACACATTATGCCCCTTTTTTGCTGCCACAGATGCTGCCTATTGGCTCTCCTTCATTTCCATAATTATATTTTTTGTGTTGAAAGTATGCAGGAATTCAATGTAGACATTTAAAAAAGAAAAGCAATTGCTAGTTGGGATTTATTATTTTTATGTTCAATTAAAATTGAATTTAAAAATATAATTGTGCTGAAGGAATGTGGGATTTTGTTGTTGTTGCAATTTTCAAGCTGTATTTTTACATAATTGTTGTTTAATTGCTTGATTTTTTGTCTTGTTTGCTTGTTATTACAAAAGATAGCTAAAAATTAATTGAGACCTTTAGCCTACATTTAAACTTACAAGTGCTCCCACACAAATTTAACTATATTTAACAGCCACTTTACAATCTACTGTAATTGATACAAAGAGATAATTCTTGTTTACAAGCAGCTATACAAAATTTCCAAACATTTGTTTTGCTTTTTTTTTTAACTGGGGGGATCCTTGCTCTCTTATAAGAAGAACCTGTCATAGCAAGGCAATTTGGCCACATTCTGTGACTTTTTTATGAAATGATGTGCAATTAGTGTATTTTTTAAGGTGAAAAATACACAATGTTCACGTACATCACGTATACATCTGTAATCTACCTCAGATGTGTAAATTATACAGCAGTACCCAATGTGGCTGTGCTTGTCTGGCTTTAGATATAATCAACATACAAATAATCAACATACAAATTACAAGTAAAATGGTCTTTCCAATTTCACATTTAAATAGCCAATTGAATTGTGTTTTTAAAATGCAAATAAGATTAGACTAATAGGCAACAAGTGGATTGTACAATATACTAGAAGTTAACATTCAAGTCTGTAATTTTGTGCCCACTCAGATCTGTTTCCGAGTCCTACCTTCATGACATTGTGTAGCTTCCAAGATCATTCAGATCCCCAGTTGGATCATGGTTAGATGGTCATGGTTTAGCACATGTTAGGCCCTAGGCACACTACAGTTCAAGGTTATTTACAGGCCAAACCAGCTGATTATTATAATTGTGAATACCATAGTACTAGTAGTCAATCGCTCAACACAAGCCACTCCAAGGCGAGAGCCACATTGCTGCAGAAAACACCACAGAAAACAAACAGTCCCTCATAGAAATTGGTCTCTTCATGATACAAATTTACTATGAAAAAGTGTCTAGTCGTGTACTGTAAGACAGTGAATGCACAGAATGTACAATTACTTTCTGTTTTGATGCAAATATGTATTTGTCTTCATCGATTTGTCATCCTTTTATAACTAACATATTAAGGACATTCATTGAAGAGCTTGTTGCATGTTGTAAGGAGGGCCTGACGCATTTCGATCCTAGCAGGATTTTTCTCAAAAGCTAAATGACTAAGGAACAAGAACATGCAAGTACAAGATGCCCATTGGAAATTAGATTTCCCGCAATGAATGCAAAATAAATCAAGTGAAAATGTGAAATTTAACTATGCAAGGTGCATATTAATTTGTACATTTAGGCCTGCATACATCACAAATGATTGATAGGTAGGCCTACTCCAAAACCAAATGCACATAACAAACTGCTATTTGTTTAAGCACTTATACCATTTGGAGTTCATAATGCAGTGATGACATGTCCATTGTCCTTATTTTGTGGGTTTAATCTTTAAAAGGTGTATACAACGTTAAATTTATTGAAAATGACAGTTCATGCATTTGGGATGTGTATAAATGATTAATGCTTTAAGCCTACCAGCGCCTTCCTCACTAATAGTAGCATAATCACATAATGACATAGGCTTTTTTTACTGGCAGCCATACACAACACCCACCCAGGTCTGCGAGGGCAAGAGAGCGTTAGTGTTGCCACGGAAACCGCTGGGGCAAGGATATGCGTAATTTTTCTCTCCCCTGTGACATGGTGTGTATACCCAGTCACTGTTGCTAGCACTATATCATGGCTGTGGGTCAGGTACTCAGGTGCATATTAGTGTACAATGGAGAACTACATGTACATGTATGTTTGTAGGTTAATGCCATTGGCCTTGAAGGAATGGTATTTAAATGTAGGACAAACGTATAGTGTACAATGCACTGTAATTTGCACTTGAATAAATCTTCACTTCTTCACATTTCCCATTATTTTTGGTGTTAGGTTTAAACCATTGTGACTTTTAGTACTTAGTCGTACAGTAAGACTGAGGCATGGCTGTTTGGTTAGGGTAATGTTGCAAATGTTTAGACCATCAATTTTTTTTTGTCAAATTACATTTTCAATTTCATCAATTTGTGAAAACGTCACTTGAGACAAACTAGCCAGCTTTTGGGGTTTTGGGGACTGCTTTTTAAGACCTAAAATTAAATCGTTAAGTGTGCTTCAGTTAAGTGTGCTTGGAATATAAAAAAAAAGATTCAAAACCAAATAAATTCCTCAAAACTCTTAAAAATCATGGAGATGATAGCAGATGCACAGGAGGTTGCCGGTTCGAATCCCGCTTCAGTAAATTTTTTGTAACTTTAATTTCAGTCAGTTTCCCTTGTGGTTATTTGATGATTAAATAAACAACCTGGCAGACATACCTGTAATCAGGTACGGTGAAGTAAGAACTCGACGTTTCGGCCAGTGTGCTCTGGCCATCCTCAGAAGAGAGGTTCTTTTCAGAACAACACCTATTCCCAATAAGAGTACTTAATATCGTGGGATCTGCAAGTCTTATTCAGTTCTCGTTTCCACCCCGATCCTCACCGTGCAAAACTTCAAATCATATTCATCAGTTTGCATAGCTTTACTCACCTGTACTGCGACATCTTCTCCCCTCAGGTGCTTAAATCAGCGAAGAAGCTTGTCCTGTATGTCAAGTCGGTCGGCAGGGTACCGGGGTCCTTCGTGTCCCACCAGACCTACACCTGGGTGGACCCCCAGGGTCGGAGCGTCTCCCCACCTCCAGATGTGGACCTGATGGGCAGGAGGCTGTCCGAATCCCTGGGGCGGAAGAGCGGGCTGAACCTGCTGAAAGACGGTGATGAGAAGAAGGTGAGTCCCCCTCAGAAAGATGATTTTTTGTGATGATTTTTTAAAAACCATTTGTAGATGCTAAAAGACTCAATTCATTTCATTAGATATATTATATCAATGGTATTATTTAGATGGAGAAACCTATTTCAAGTTACCTATTGGATACATTTTATATACATTGTAGCATCATGCTTTTTTATTTTAATGCTGCAAAGTGCTCATCAACTAAATTGAGCTGAAATATGTAGAATGCTTGGAGTAAGGAGGGTCTGTTGTTTTGATATTAGCAGGAACTTTCTTAGCCTTTGAGAAAGAACCTGCTAGGATCCAAATGTCAGGCCCTCCTAACCCTTAGCAGATTTAGATTTTGAGAGATTTTGGCATGATAAAGTTGTCATTTTAGTTCATCTACTTTTATTTAAACTGTCATGACCATCACCATTTTGCAGAAATTTCCCGAGAATTAGTTTCATCAGATAATTTTAATCCCCTAGCAAATTTGAAATTGTGCATGGTGGTTCATGCATAAAGCAGGTTCATATTGATGTCTACTGATGCATACCCACAGACTCATTTACAAAGTGTTTTGTGCATCCAAGCAAATCTGGGATGAATTATTTTATGTTTTTACTTCTTTTTTTTGGGTGGGGGTTCCACTTCATGGGCCCTGAACATTTTGCAGGGGGGGGGGGGGGGGTTCCACTTCATGGGCCCTGAACATGCTGAAAAGGGACATCGTGGACATTTAGTTTCAGCTTTCTATTCATTTTGCAAACGTAAAGCGACACCACGAACACAGTTCAGAATAATTGTAAAAGTACATTGCACTAGGTTCTGATAATTTGCAAATTTGACAATTGATGTCAAATTTGCATTTGTATTGGCTTTCGGGAATCTGTAAAGAATGAGTTACCAGGGTAAATGCTACGCAGTATGCACGACACGTAGTATAGTGAATGGTGATTAAGTTGGTAATGCATTACACACTATTCAGCTATTGGTATGTGTTGAGTTACATTATGTACTGTATGTATTGCACAAACTTTTTGGTGGTGATTCAAATTCAAGATCCCGCAGGACAATTTCATAGATTGTTGGTTTTTCAGACCTACTAAAATGCATGGGATCAGGGTTTTTGCACCCTTTCAGTAATTGTTTCTTTCCACCCTGAAGCCCAACTGGTATGTATGGGTGGAGAGATAGCTACTTGTACTTCATTTACTAGTTTGATAACATTTCGTCGACGTTTTCACGAAGGGGCGAATTGCCCACCAGGGCGTTGAAACATAGTTTTGAGAAAATCGGCTTTTAAGTTTGTTCCTTTTTAAATTGTATATTTTGCCCATTTTTAGAGGACTTGTTGATTAATTTGTCATACCAGTTTCAAGCTGAAGACTTTCCCTTACACGACGTACTAATTAAGAGTTGATAGAGCTTATGATTGGGGAGTAATTAACATTCAAAGAAATTCGCCCCTTCGTGAAAACTTTGTTTGTGTGTGTAAGCAAATGTGATAAAATTGTAGTTGGTAGTTCAGGAGTCAATACATAATAATGTAAGAATGATCGATTATGGGGTAAGATAATTAGCTTATGTTGTGCCTGATGCTCTCTGTGCATGGCCCTCGGTTCATTAATAAGCAAATTGTAAACAGACTTCAGTGGTATGGTGCTTGATGAACTACTGGTAATTATAAATTGATAATAACCAAAATGATTTTTCATCGGGGTGATAGAAAATTGTAAATTAGGCTTGCCCTTCATCAACGTAGATGAGCACTGCATACAAACTAAGTGCTTTTTGAGTGGACATGAACAAATTATGCGCTGACTCAGGTGAGATTCAAACCCATGACCTCCTGCTTACTAGCACAGATGTCATACCACTAGACCATCAAGCTTTTTATACTTACAAGTAAAGATCTACCATGTCTACAGGTTCGCTTTGTGGTTTGTCATATCAGAATTACTCTGATGTAAAGATTGCCATTAATTCAAGGCCAGCGTTCATTGGATCGCAGCCTATACCTCACCATATCCACACATTGTTGATTTTTAAAACGTCACTTTGGGCAAAGTGACGGGGAATGCTTTCATTCAATGCAAACACGCTGGGTTTACATTTTATTGGCCACCACTGCCTCAGCAGCATCTTAAATAAAAAAGAGCACAGACGGCTTCTTGTAAGCAAAGGGAAATTTAACATAATTAGTCGGTACTTGACATGCTTGATGATTCTACTGTTTTGCATTTTGCTATTTTTTTTAAATACAAAATGTATAGCAATAACTATATTCCAATGGTTATTTGGAACTTTTTAGCCACCGGTTTTCCAAGTTAATAAATATTGAGTAAAAACTAAAAGGTATAATTGTTCAAATTGGTATAACCAAGGATGGGTACTTAGGGAGACTTTTCCATGGTCGTGCACATACTTTATTTTAATACCTATTTCTAAACATCCTCCAAACCAATGAATTTGAAATTGACATCAATATCTTCATATTGAGAGCATGCACTGTCTTCTATTAAAATATGGACAGTAAAAAATATGTCTTTAAAAGGTAGCTGGTACCTTTAGGGAGACATTTCAATGTCTCCCTAATTACTCATGTCTCCAAAATGTTCACTTTCAGGCGCTAATGTGTTTCCCTAATACCCTAAATTTGTAATTATTGTAGTGAATCTTTACAAGATGGTGCCTATCACAAAGGATAACCCAAAATGTATCCTACATAGGGCTGCAATGTATCATAAGTCCTACGATTGATAGAAAGTTAAGATAGGTTTGGTGAAATCAATCCCTGCACTGTGTTGGCTTTTGACCTAAAGATAAGGATGGATAAGGAGAATTGAGGAAAGTGAACTCTATGCAGATATGTACCAACCACCATTTGTAAGTTGACCACGAAAATTTCATTTTCAAATGCATTATTGTAGTCAATATTTCAAATCAATTTCCTTTCTCGTTTCCAGGTCAACCTTGTGGTCAGCGATGGTCATAGCCTGGGTCTGATGATCAGAGGTGGACGTGAATTTAGCCTAGGGATCTACATCACTGGAGTGGATGCTTACTCAGTTGCTGATCAAACTGGTCTCAAAGTGAGTGGAAATATAAATACTGTGCTTAAGCACCAAAAACCTTGGTAAATAAAATTAGTATGCCAGCCAAAACTCATTGTGAATGTGTTATGCTCAGCAAACAATGGCCAAATACAAGTCAAAAGCGAGAAGCATCACATGAAAATTTGGTTGGCAATCTTGTTTGATCAAGGAAGACTTTTCATACTGAAGCAATTTTTGAGCTTAAGCAGCTCTATGAAATTGGCCCCTGAAGCCACATATAAATTCTCTGATATTTAAAACTGCATGTGCTAGTATCCCTCATTTTTAATAAAAATAATAAACTGCTGCAAACTGCTCATCAAATGCCAACAATTACCAGAAATATAGAGCTCATGAGCTTTTGTAGCAACAACTACTACGAAAGCTACGAAAGCTCGTGCTCTTTTTAAACTCTAGTTAGTCAATATAGTGCTACTTGTATTTTTGTATTTTATATGTTATCTGACTGACACGGCTACCCACCATTATATTCAGAAATATAGAAAGGAGTTAGGAGGGCCTGATGTGTTTTGATCCTTGAAGGATCTTTTTCAAATGCTAATATTTGATTCACCTTACCATCACTGATCAAACCGTCTTCGTTCCAACCTCCGATGCAGGTTGGGGATCAAATCCTGGATGTCAACGGAGAGAACTTCCTGGACATCAAACACCAAGAGGCCGTCAACATCCTCAAGTCTTCCAAGCTGATGATGATGACGATCAAGGACGTCGGGAAGCTGCCTTATGCCCGTACCACCATCGACAGGACACAGTGGATCACGGGAGATGGGGTGTCCGAGCTGACAGGGCAGGGGTCTCGGCCCTCCAGCGTGGTGAATGGTGGCGGCAGCCGACCCATGCACAATGGCACCAATGGCAGCAGCAGCAGTATGGTTAACGGAGAGCAACTTAGTAAGAGCTTGTCGGTAAGTTTCCTTGTAAGAAGAAATTGATCATGAATCAGAAATCCAATACATTCAAGAGGTACAGATCATTATAAAACTCTGAATTAGTGCTTCTGCAAAGGACTGAAAATTGAATTGAAATTTCTAGCGATTATGTTCTGGCTGTCTTCAGAAGAATACTGCAACTTTTCGACAGACAGTTTGATAGTTTGGTATTGCAAACCTGAGCCCAAAGGCATGGCTCTTCATACTCCAGAATTTTACATTTATGATCCTCATTCTACACTTAAAGCACTAGCACCAAATTTCCACAGTAGCATTGGACATATAAGCACAGAATTTCCTGCTCTCATGGAATTTCGGCCCGATAGAAATCTCAGCTTTTGCTTCGCAACTTTCCAGTATTTTCTCACTAACTGTTTTATTTTCTCTGTTTTTTTTTTCTACTGATTTTGAAATCTTACACAATTTAAGTGATTTTAATGTCATCCTTTGTGGTTACCATGTTTTGTAGCAAATATAAATTCTAGCAACATACATCATGTACATGTATGAAACTTGATTGAACATTGTGTACACTACCAACATAGGGCTGGATAGTTCAATTTGTAGATCACCAGTATGGTTTTTCCAGAATCACGGGTTCAATCCCACTCCAGTCAGTTTTTCTTTGTTCACCTTTCAATGACTTAAAATTAATCCAGGCAGTTTTCCTTGTGGTGGTAATTTGATGATTACAAAAAAAGGAACATTTTTTGATTAACCTTTGTCCTCTTCTTCCTCATTTTGTCCAGTCATCTAACTTCAGCAGGGGCATCGCGGGCACCCAGGTCATGTACAACTCTGCCCTGGGCACTGGTACCCAGGCATGGGGTATGATTGAGGACCAGGCCAGGCACCTGCTCAACGAGAATGAGAGAGGAACGATGATGTACTACCTGGGCGAGTACCAGAACGGGACCATTGACATCCAGGCCCTGGTCATGGCTCTTTTTGAGCTCCTGAACACGCACGCTAAGGTAGGATATTTAAATCAAATCAAAGTCAAAAAAGTTCTGTTTTGAAAATTATTCATAAATTCTTCATTCATACTTGCACCAAGGTTTTTACACATTGTTTTATTTTTTTTTTCACTCTTCAGTTTTCGTTGTTCTCTGAGATCCGGAGTTTTGTGTTTCCGCGGGATATCGACCAATTTGATTCTCTGGTGCTGAAGAGGGAAGTGGAATCTATGAAGGTAATGACAGACTGACAAATGATTCAGTAAGGGCGTTTTCCCTTCTCTTGCTGCAGCTTCAGAAAAGAATTGTAGCAATAACAGAGATAGACATTTCAGACTATTTTACTACTAACAGGGTTCCAAAAAGTACTAGTACTAACCCTAACCCCTTGATGATCAGCTTCTTAGCATACTTAGGGCATTGGGTAGTCTAAGTGCAAGTCAGAGGAGACTGAACATTTGCTGAGAAAAAAATAATAAAATAAAAACAAAAACAAAAGCAACAATAACAAAAACTGTGAAAAAATAAACCCCAGAAATTATTTTACAGATTTTTTTACTAGAGTGTGTATTTTTAAAAACAGACACGTGTAGAAATTATGCAGCGCTAACCTTAAAATATTACATGGCCCTGGACTTAACAGCCCAAAACAGCATTGGTGTGCAATTCTGTCAGCTGTGGATGTTCCAGGTATAAACCAGAAGGGGGGGGGGGGGGGGGGGGGGTTGGCGGGGGTTGCAGTTGTTCCTGACCAGCTGTTGTCAGTTGAATTATCTCATGCTTTAATAGTGTGCGTCAGTGTGTATATACTTGACCTTTCAATGCCATTTTGCGTCCAACTCCACATGTTGCTGTGCAAATGGCCAGTGCTGAATTCGACAGAGCCTGTACAGGGGGTATAGCTTCTCGTGGAGACCCCCTCTGTTGAAAGCAGAGATGGCATAGATGTTATCTCCTGTTGGGAAATATGTGCGCAGAGATTTAAACAATTTTACTACTACAGACTACAGTGGAAAGAGCTTTGCTATACCAAGCGTATGGCTACATGTGCTGGTATCGAACTGGCTCCCAAGTTGTTTGAATCACTACAACGACTGCTATAATAACAGACAATTTCTGTGGATCCAGTTTGCTTGATTTGTTTGATATAGCTTTTGATACAAGTAGTAAAGCTGCTCATTTGACATACCCAAATAATAACCTGAATTATATTGTGAAATGCTTGGAGGGCCTGGCGTTTCGATCCTAGCAGGATCTTTATCGAAGAAGTCGAAGAAGGAATTGTTCTCATCCATTTTACTTGCATGTTCTTCCTCTTGTCTTTAAGCCTTTGAGAAAGATTCTGCTAGGATTGAAATGACAGGCCCTCCTAACTCCAAGCTTTTGAACGGAAACTTAATATGTAAGGGAGCAATACATATGTCTATGTAACATAATAGTTCTCAAATGTATTTCAAATGTTCTGAACATTTAAATTTTTAAATAGTTATTGTAGGCTGATTTAGACTTACTTTGAAATATTACATACAGACATGACAGATAAATTTATATTATTATAGTGAAAACAGCCAGACTGCACTGGCTGGAAAATGCTGTAAAAAATTGTCCGGATCTATTCAGGAATGATGGCTGTTCTATTTCTTGAAGATACAATCACACGGTTCACCGGTTGTAACCCTTAAAGGTACAATACATGATTGGTAAAGGTCACAGGACAGCACTCATACTTTGTTTGAAACTAAATCTTGATTTCCTTGAAAACCCCAGCATCTGATGAACCAAGATTTCCCATGGTGACCGTTTGCACTGTTTACGAACTGTTGAGTCCATTTTCTGTCTCAAACTCTTTTTTTTTTTTTTTTGGAGGCCTTGCAAATCCTATATGCTCCCTTTAAACATGTTAAAACTAAAAAGCTTTCTGTATTTGCACTATAAGCAGATCCATCTGCTGTGTTATTGTTTCATTCTCTTGGGCCGTCACAAGCAGGTCAAAATCGTCTGTTTGGTCATTGGTATTAAGTGTGTGAGAGAGAAAAATTACAACCTTAACCTACAAAGGAAATAAAATTGGCCATCTTCCAAGAATTAAATAGTATTATTATTTGATTCTATTTGCTTTGATTTATGTTGCTGTTATATTACCAGTGGTTTGAGAACTCAAGTTTGGATATTCCAGACTATTGCATGATTCAGGGATTAAAAACAGCAAACAGCCATCTGATTCTGCGGCACGCACCAATCAGCCCCAAAAATGTGGTCAAAGGTTTTTGATGAAAACATGTATCATATTTCCAGACTAGTTTTATCAGCAGGAACTTGACATGTTGTTTGGTGACCTTGCATGACCTTTGACCCAGACAGGTGTCAGATACAGTTGACATTGGTGGTTTTCACCCCCAAACAGGTGTACTGTATAATGTATTATACCTGTAACAATGAGATTGTTATAAGAGTTGACAAAAAGTGAAAGTTAAAGTCTGATTTTGTTTGAGATTCATTTGCCACCCTAATGTCAATCATAATGTAGAATAGAAGAGTGACCCGAGGGGTGGGGGTGGGGGGGGGGGGGGCACACTAATTATTTTAGAGGGTACTTTGCCAATACACAAGGGTGAAACATAAATTAGACTTTTTAGAGGACTATACACACAAATGAGAATTTGGGTGAACCCTTGGGTTTTAATTATCACCAAATTATGATGCATGGTCCAAAAGGTTAGAAATATAAAATGTAGGCCCTATAAGAAAAACACAGAACAGTTTAACTGTAGGACTACTGTATTTGGATTTATCAAATTATGCCTTTTCCACATGTGGCTAATTTCTAATTATTTTATCTTTTTATCATAATAGTATTTTAATGACACAGGTGCACTATCAATTCAACGCAAATTATTTTGTTCATTTTGTGTTCTGCAGCTTGTGTATGTACATGTTCTACAAATTCTACAGTACTTACAATTAAAGTGGATGTTTTACGGTATATTGATGTTTTTCGGTTTTGTTGAGTGGAATGTTAATTGTTATTAATGATTTTTATTTTGTCGGGTGATAGAATGATATGCAAATTAGGCTTGCCCTTTACCGACATGTATCAGCACTGCATACTCAGTGCCTTAGATTGCACATGAAAAAAAAATATCACGTGCTGGCTCAGGTGGGATTCGAACCCATGATGTCCTGCTTACAGTGCTTATCTTGGTTTGACAAGAAAACAAACAAACAAAAGGTCTTTGTTTTATTTGTTCCCAGGCCAGACAAAGAGGACACTTCATGAACGAGAGGGAGAATTCCTTCGGCGAGACCTTCTCCAGCGGCAGCCATTATTCATCGAGTTCCATCGATTCCCGACCGATCACGCCACCTCACGTGCCTGCACAGTTGCCTTCATATGTCAAAGTAAGTTCAATAGACACACCTGATCACTCAACACCCACCCTAACTTAACATTTTTTTCATTATAATTGCTATAGAAAGAGACAGTATAGGAGTTATGTGTTATCAACACCTGTTACAATATCACATGAGTAGCCATCTCTCCCCCCCCCCCCCCCCCCCCAAAAAAAAAATAATAATAATGATAATGAAAACAAAAATAGAAACGCAATTCAGCTCTCGGAAAATAAATTAATTTCATGCAGAAAAGGAAATGTGTGCATGTGTTTTTCTATTTTCAACACTGGCTCAAGTTCAAATTTATTGTCTGCAACATAGGCTATGTACATAATTTTACCCTTCACATCGTCCCAAGCCCTTATCACTGTGGTGTTTGGATTTATCTAGGAGTTGGAACAAGTTACTTAATTTGTAAAAATGGTTAAAGCTAATTTCATACTTTCGTTTTTCTCAAAGCAATGTAGATTCATCGGCAAAAATATCAAGGAAGATACAGTAACAGTCATCTGTGAAAATGTCAGTCCATACGGTGCTCACTTTTTGAGAAAACAGTGAAAAACTCCCACAGTATTTTAAAAATCTTTTCACCGATATTTTTTATCTTTAAAAGATCAAAATTTATTTTGGTCATTGGTTTTACTCTTTTCTGGATAAATAAAGCTGAAAAACGTAAATGGTATGTTTCTACCATCACCTTCTTTATACCCTGTAAATTATAGGTAAATCTGTGAAGATTTCTGTTTTGGTATGCTACCAAAGTATGATAGTGCTTTAAAGGTTTGATTTTTGGGAGAAACAAAGCAAAACAATCATTATTTCACTGCGACTGGATACTTTTAAGACACCCAGAAATTCTCATCATTATAAACTCTGTTCCAGGAACGCACAAACCGCTGCACAATACAGATGACGTTAACCCAGACAGCATAACAATAGCAAAAATTCAATAATATTTATGCATACATATGCAAACAAAAAAACATGTCATTACTTTTGAATGGGGTCTCTGCGCGAAGAGAACCGGCCAGTGCAGCTGTCATGTATGAACATAATCTGTTAACGGCTTATGTGTACTGCATGTGCATTCAATTGTGTTTATTCATTTCAATGCATTCTGCATCTATATACACACTGAACAATAATTAACGATAACATGTTGTTGTTCTTATTTAACATACAGTGTAGTTCAACTGATCCATTCTCGATGTAAAATCCACATGTGGATGTATTGATCTGATTTTAAATGCCATAGACTATTATTTTGTTCATATACAGCTTGTAATGGGTGATTTTCTTCAGTTGTTTTGTAAATTAACATTTCAGGCTTTGAAGTTTTGAACATGTGGAAGCATGTACATGTATAGCTGCATTGATCACATTCTCTGTATTCAATGATCCGTGAAAATACCACAAATGTTATTATACAGTGGAACATAACAATTAATTAATGAACAACATGGGATCTACAGAAATAGTCCATTAAAGTGGCCGTTCATTAAAACGAATTTCAACAACAGTGCTTGATATGCCAATATGGTGTTCAGTATACATACATATGTAGCTGCGATTGTGTGATATAGCAGTGTTCATTAAAACGGAATTCCACTTCAAAAGTTGTGTACAGTGTTGTATCCTTGATTTACAGTCATTTTCACTGCCGTCAAAGGGTGAATTCATAAGTATTAAATTCAGATTACCACAATCTTGAACGCAAATCATGTGTGACTTCCTTGAATTCACAAACTAGATGGAGCCACCAAGAATTAGTTGCAGTCAAATTCTTTAAACTTGTCCTGCATTTTGTTTTTCGTTACTTTTTATTATGTTCTAATGCAGGCAAGTGTTGGCTGTGTTTCTTTTGCTAAATTTGCTTTTAATTTGTGCCCTTTTTCCAAGTTTGTTTGTACACTGTTCAGTTTGCTTCATCAAACTTTAAGGAAAAAACTCGATAAACATATTGCTTGCATAAATTCACTTTGTAAAACTTTAAAATGTCAACGATACAGATTATTGTTTTTACAAACTAAAACCTATTTTTCATCACATGCCAAAAAATATTTAATTTAGGACCCTGAAGTATAATTGCAACTTTGTTGACCTTTTCAGATGACCTCTGACCCCGATGAGTGGCCAAATGGATTTGACCTCCAGCAGATCAATGAAGACACAAATGGGCTTCCAGACTTTTCAATCCCCGTAAGCTAATAACAGAAAGTTGATTCCAAGGTTCTAAAAGAGAATTACAGAATAATATTTTTTTTGGGGGGGGGGCAGAATTATCAAATGTTACTGTGGTCTGTAATAATTGATAGAACCAATTAAGCTTTACCAATTGAGACTAGATCATATTGCCAACATTGTGTGAAATTTGCAAGACTTGCTAAACTGAGCAATTAAAACTTGAACAAAGAATCACAGAACAAAACGAGATTGTGCGATTAATGTCAGTGAATCGTGTCATATCAGAGAAACATTCACTGATAAATTCAAATTTGTGCATGCGATATAAACGTATACTCGTATAGTCAAGCCGGACTTCTTGTGTGTTTTTTGTGCCATTTCCATTTCAGATCTGTGTGCTCAGTAAATTAAGACACTTGAAATTGCATGTATAATCTTGCAGCACTTAATACTAATTACCATTTGGTAACAATTGCCTCATCCTTCTATGTGCAAGTACGTAGCCTGACAATCTTGCTTACTTGAGAAAAAAATGTTTGCACTCTTTCTGCTTATTGTATGGATATTCGCTCACCCCGGCAAGCAACAAAATTGGTCCAAGGTCGGGTAAAGATTTCATGACAATTGTGACATTCATTACGTAGGTAAATGTATTGATTTTATTTAGTGAAAACGTGCACTCGTTAAACGAAAACAACAACATGTGGTACAATTTTACAATTTACAAGGGACATTGTGCATTGTTGGTTGGTGGAGTGATTGTTTCATCACATTCCACTTATCAGTCCATGTTCCAGTCCCAAAGAGTGGGCGTGTGAATTGGGTTGGTTTTTGTCAGGGTACTGCATTTTTCAGACAATTTGGCGTACGCTTCTTTTGATTTTATTGGATCTTGGCTTGTGCAGACATTGAGCTTGCAAAGTTTTGCAAGATTCTCTAAGTTTTTCAGCAAACTTTAATTGCAAGATTTCAAATTCACAAATGACCAAATCTCGATTGATTTGAGTTTAACTCTTTGTCTTTCAGCCAATTAAAAGCTTTTATATGGCACATATATCACAACCAATATGAGTTGTCTATAATTATGCACTTATCCCTGGTCATTGGGCTACATTTACATTCCTGAAACCATCTTGACTCCCTATATTTTCAAGGTCAAGAATTTAATTCTTGGAATCTGTTTGTGTATGTGTCCGCAGGATTTTGCAATAGATTCGTCCCCACCATTACTTATTAGACCCTCGAGTAGTCACAAATCATCACGTATCACCCCCACGAAATCGATGATGCAACAGTCCAACCAGAAGACCATCACTGTAGATGTGCACCACCACGACCAGCCCACTGGCAGCCAAGGGGGGAAGAATGGGTCGGAGGGGATATACGGCGGGTCCATGAAGAGTCCGAGCGAGGACAGCGGAGTGGACGTCCAGTTGAACGGCAGTCGAGTCAGTAGTCGGAATGGGGACCGGTAAGTTAGTCCCAGAGAGGCCTTCTCCAGAAGGAGGGAATGGCCAATTTAAAATGAGACTCCTGTTATATCAAGTGAAGGATGCTTCATGTTCTTGTGGGTTCTGGTTGTTTCTTGTTGGTGTTTCAGCTCATGTGTGTTTTGCTGTTGGAGTAAAGTCCGGTTCATACTTGTTACGAATTAATGCTTTGTACGACAACAAATTGACATAACAACTTTGTATTTGCAACAAATATGTTAGCAAGGAGTTGAGCAAATTTTGACTTGTTTGCTGCAAATGTTTGTGATGTCAAATTCACTTCGCAATTCGCATGAAGTATGAATCAAGCTTATTCTCTGGCATGTCTGGAGGTGGCTTGCAGATTGCGATAAAATTGTGTGACCTTGGTAGTGGATTTTTAAAAAATTAAACTGGAGGAAAATGCACTTCATATTATTATTATCCCTGGTCATTAATTGGGCTACATTTACATTCCTGAAACCCTCTCAACTCCCTGGGCAGTAGATCAGAAGGCTTCTTTAAATACACCGCCATCTTTATGCTCACAGAGTGGCCAGTTAACATGTTGGTGGAGGGTTGTATTGCACTATCACTATGTCAAGTCCAGCTAGACGTAGCCTCACTTACATACACCATCTTGCCTGTTCCTCCCTCTAGCAGTTCAGCATGTGGCATTTTGTACTTCCAAATGGAATGGTAGCCAGGTTATATATTTAGGACTTTATACTGACTTAGAAAATGGGCATTTATGAAACGGAGGCTTATAGGCTCAGGCTCCATTTCATGAATCCATTCTAAAATAACAGGTATCAAAATAGAGGCTTTTGGTTGCGGTTCGGAAGTAGATTCTCTGGTTTGAAAAGAAAAACAGAGCTTCAGCTTCAATGAAAAAACACAACCTATATTTTCAGCATAGGGATGACAAAACGGGGCCTGAGCCTCCATTTTGTAAACCCCCTATTAGTGATTTTTTTTCTGTAATAGAATCACTCAAGACTTTTCTTTCAGCTTTAGCTTCTTCACATGGTATTGATTAGCACTAACCTTTTTTGGTGGAGATTCTTCCAGCTTGGTGAGCTTGGGATCTTGGGCTAACCCTGAATTTTTGTTCTCCTGTTTTGTTCTCCTCCTCCTTCATCCCCGGCTGCTCTCTGTGCATGGTTTACCTATCCATCCATCCTCCCCTTGATCCTGCACGCCATCATGTATGCTCCTCGCTAAATGCCGTACTGATACTAGCTTCAAGAAAAGGTACAGAACAACAGAAAGGATTGTTAATTTTAATACTTACATAATTGAAAAGTGAACACCTTAGAAAAATTGACTGAAGCGGGATTCGAACCAGCGACCTCCTGAATACCGTACAGGCGCTCTACCAACTGAGCTATCCATGCAGCCCTTCGTTGGTGGTGTCCCTAATAGTCAATTATCTTTGTTCTGTTTCTTTGTTCATTAATACTCATTAGTTTGCGGCATATGGTTCTGAAAAGAAACAATGCTTATGTTTTGTTCAGTACGGTACTTTCAAGTGCCAGGAAAAACATTTGTGGAAAATTTGATTGCTATGTCCAATTTGACTAGATTGTCGGCCTCTCTTTCTTGCAGCGTGACCATCTCTCCCATCCCGCCCATCACCATCCATAGTCCAGGTAGCATCAGTGACATGGATAGTCCCATGTCATCCCTGAGTAGTCCCCAGTCCACCAGCAGCCCAGAGCCTCCGGTCAGCAGGCAGGGCAGGTCCCGATATCGGATCTCCAGGAGACTGAGTCTGGATAGCATTTCTACCGAAGGGTCTTCAGTGGCCGCAGTAAGTTGCAACCAAAGAAGGGGCCATTTTGTGGTCACTATTATCCTGCTAAACTTGTTACAAAGGATTACAAAGGATGGTTCTTAGAAACTTCTTAAAAGTCAATTTTGCAAAACATAGGATCGTGCACATCGGCCAATTTGCAGGCAATCTGATCGATTCTAGGCAATTTCTAAGAAGAAGAAACATGCCATCTTTCATTTGTCATTTAATTTCCTTGTGGATATTGAGAAAATATTTTTTTGTGCTATGGAAATCTTCCTTTTGCAAGTTTGGTAATTAGTCAGTTAGTTACCTCTATTAAGTGGCCTATACAAATTGCCTCTTCTGACAGAGTCGAAGTCATCATAAGTTTGATTCATACAGTGCATATTTTGACCTAGTGCATAACTTAGAAACTTAGAAAGCCCAGGCCTTTGTGCCTGAAAATTTCCTCCTGTCAGGCCTTGAACTTCACCACAATTGAGCTTCTAAAAGTCGATCAAGCCTGGCTTCTGGATAAAGTCCATGATCGATGTCGACCTGTCAATCAAGTTAATGCCAACTGTGATCCAGGATGCAGCTGGGGCTTGATAGTTCAAGGTGACAGGGATTATAGATGCCCAAGAGCCAAGGCAAAGCCCAGGCTTGGCCTGGCCTTTCAGTGGCTGGGCCTGACTAGTATTTAAGTTTCTCTCCCTAAGCTTCTCTCTCTCTGTTTATGGGCTTTACTTGAATCGACGGTCAGAAGATTGATTTTAAGGATGTTTTGAATCTCGTTTCAGTTGGCAGATTCCCCGAGGAAGCTGAGTGTTAGCAGCAGTGAGCACAGCATCCCAAGACGAATCAGTGATCCTACTCATGTAAGACATATACTCATTCATGTCTATACCTTAATCCTAACCCTCTACACGTACCACAAAGAGTTGCTTACCACACATTACCATGGCCTCCACAGGGGAACTGGATCATAAACCTCACACTACCACACAAAAACCACATTATGGTATATTGTGGTATTCAGGATACTGTACCACACTTGGGTTAGGGTTAAGTGACTACGTGATTGGAGCACTGATTTTCCACTTTAGATTTTACATGAGTGAAAATTCTGAAACAGTCTTGATGATTAATTTGGCCACAGTATTTGTCAATAACAAAACATACAAACCTTGTGTGTCAAATTGGTAATTTATGGAGAAATTGTACGACTGCTTCATTTTGTGTTAAATTCTTTAATATTACACAAATTGAATTGTAGGCTTCTTAAACGTTCAAAATTTCAAAAGGGCCATACTGTTAGTGACATCTGTTTTAGACAAGAGCAGACAATTAATATGGATGGGATTGGTTTATTCACTAAGTGAAGTATTGATATTTAGTCGCACATTCAGTGACATTAAGATGTACTGTATACTCTTGCTTTTTCTGTTTTAGCATGTGCCTCGTGAACAAAGAAGAAATGTGGAAAAGAACAAGAAGGCTAGCGAAGCCCTGCTGGCCCTGAAGAAACAGCCCCGCAGCAAAATGATACTGACCAAGCCGGCCAACCCACCTCCACCTCCCCCGGCCCACATTGCTCAGCCGACGTCTCGATCCAGCACGCCCCCACCCCCGCCTCCCATCCCCGCACCGCTGCCTCCCAGGAGCGAGCAGTCGCACCAGCGAAGCTCCACGCGGCCTGCTCCCCCACCCAGACAGGGATCTACGATCACGTCCAGGCCGGCACAGACGCATCCTCTGCAGGACCAGACTGGCTCGTCTCATACACTAGGGGGCAGCAAGCGGGTATCAAGAAGCAATGGCCATACCGGCTCTAATGGAACTATCGATCATGTAAGTGTCACATGCTTATAACCCTAACCCTAAGCTCTTGCATAATAAGACTTTAAGCATAAGGGCTTTTCACACTATCCAAAATCTTGGGGTTGGAAGCGGATTGAACCCAGAGATTTTGTTCACCCTTTTCACACTTGAAAATGTTCAACCTCGAGCCAACCCTTGTAGGACCGCCATTTAACCTGATCAGAATCAACCCTGGTAAGGGACCAGGGTTGATTTTGTGACTGCAACTACAACTGTCCTAACATTTGGTCAAACCTTCTTACGATCCCAGATGACCGAGAAGGAAGTGGACACGGCCAAGAGAGTCCAGTTTCCACTGGTCAACCTGAACGATGAATTCCCAGAGGGTATCGAGCTGATCAGCGTCAGGAAGACCAAGCCCAACCTAGGAATAGCTGTAGAAGGGGGAGCTGGAACGAGACAACCCATCCCTAAGATCATCAATGTTCAGGTGAGTACACCTGTCGCTAGATTGTGACGGGTCGAGTTTTACTATTGTATGGGACCCGATGAAAGCATCACCATACTTTTAATTTCACAGTATGACTGGGGTATGCATGCTGCTAATGTGGCCATTTCTTGGGATCACTGGGGCCCATATCCAACAGATTGTGTATTGTTTTAGTAGTCAGGGGTCGATTTCACCAAACTTATTGTAGCTTACTATCAATCGTAGGATGTGTGATGAATTGCAGTCCACGTAGGATATGATGGGTTATCCTTTGTAACTCAAATTACGATCGATCGTAGGGCGTCGTGAAATTGACCCCAGGGTCCAAAAATATCAAAAAAATTGTGAAACATTTTCATTCCCGACCTCAGGGTGAAGCTCACCGTGTGGCAGACGGCAGTTTTCTAGGAAACATGTTTGAGGCAAAGCTTGCGGGCTATTTTAAGGGGATTCTGTTAATTTTCCCGCAAATCTCATTTCTTTTTACAGTATGGCGGATCCGCATACCACAACAGCAACCTGAAAGTTGGTCATGTGATCCTAAAGGTCAACGGGAGGTCAATACGAGGTCTGTCTCACCAGCAAGCCACGCGGTGCATCGCAGAGGCCTTCAAGAACAAAGCCAATGATGGCATCAATTTCATGGTGATCGATTCAAATAGATACACTATCCAGTACTAAGATACATTTTACAGTGAAAATTGGGCAAGAATTTAGCTGTCTATGGGCCTTTACGAAACCATGCTCGAGGATAGGCTAGGGACTTACCTACAGTCATTTGAAGCCCACAAAACAGAATGAAGGGCTCTGGCCACATGACGAAGCCGAAGAAAGGCTCCAGCTTCGCCATGTATCTCAAGCCCTTTATTTCATTTAGGACACAAAACGGCGGTAGCAAAATAAATCCCAAGCCTCAAGCCTCATTTTGATTAAAGGTCCTTTGTGAGGGTTTGCTGTACGATAATTTCATGAACAGTACTTGGTGTCATCATGTAATGTGGTAATGCATGGTTTATGATCCAGTTCCCCCTGTGAAGACTGTGGTAGTGTGAGGTAAGCAGCTCTTGTCTTCAGTGGTAGGTGGGCAATTCCAGCAAAAATGTTCACTAAAGTGAAAAAATGAAGTATGAAATTGCACTTCAGCTCTCAACGATTCTTGAAAAGTAATGCTTGAATTTTCATTTTCCAAAAGATTAATCATTTTTATGAAAAAATTTTGTGTTTTTTTCGCAATTGAAAATGTTGTGTATTGTTTTGCAGAAACACAGAAATGTTGCAATTTTTGAAGGTTTTTTGGTTCCTGTCTTTAAATGAGACCAGAAATGCTCTAGAGGCCTCCTTCAACTTTAAAACAGCAGAGGACGGTATTACTTAATGAAAAATAATGGCAACATTTTACATCAATTCTTACATTTCAAGCCACTAGTAGTCAAAGTTGTGCGATTTCTCTAACAAAATAAGTGTCATGTCCGTTACGTTTTTCACTAAAAGTTTTCATTGCCAACAGGAAATTTGGATATAGGTGCTGCAAATTCATTTCCTATGTTAGAATCAAATGTCCTTATATGTGTAGCAACCATTTTTCCTTGGCACTTCTAGTTTTCTTACAAATAGCGTAACGGACATGACATTTTGCGTAACGGACATGACACCTCATAAAAGACAAGTGCCAAAAACAATATTTTGGCTCTGTGTAAAAGTCATTGAACATCAACATCTTCAGTAATGATGCTGCCTCATAGTTCAAAAACAAGTTTGTATTCAGATTCCCCTATGAGCTCTTTGAATCCTGGAACCTACATCTCCAATGGCAATTCTTTGCGAGATCACATGGCAAGAGAGCTATGGATGTAATAAAGCATGTTGTCACTAGTGCTGTGGTCAGTCAAAGTCACATTGTGAATGATGCAATTTCACTTACTCAGGCAGCTAATTATAATGCATAAAAAGTATGCAAAAGGTTCTACCCTGAGGAAGATGTATTGCAGTGTTTGTCATCAAGCACAATCTTGATGCTACATGTACATGTATGGGATGATGTTTGTCCATTTAAAGGTACATAGCATGTTTATTGGTTGCACCCAGTTAGTAGCAAAAATGTGCAGTTTAAGCCCTATTCATAAGCTGAAGAGAGTAGAAAACTAGTACATCACTTTGTCAAGCCTTGTGAAATGTGTGAAAGGGAACAAGGTATCACAGCCAATGATGATGAGCCACAACTAACCCCCTCATGCTGCCATCTCCTCTCCAGCAGTACAAAGAGGAAATCTTGTTCGAATTGAACTTTGTACAAAGAAAAAGTGAAAATACTTTGTCTCCCAGGTGACTAACTAACTACAAGAGGATGGGTGTGATGTAGAATTTCTGAGAAGACAAGCTAGGGGGCTCATACAGTCAACTCAAGAGGAGGAAGCTTTTCTTGAAAATGATCAAGTGGTGGATGTTTTTATATTATCCGATATTAGAAAACAGAGCACACTTCTACTTGGAGGATGACATTGATTCTGAATGAAAGAGTTTACCAGTAAAACAAGCATGCAATTTGCTTCTCTGAAGGTTATTACCCATGTTAAAATGACACTGGTTTTATAATCCTGTCTCATCATCAAGCATTTTATTAATCTTTCTGCAAAACAGAGATGAATAATTTTCATGAAATTGTATTCAGGACCCAGGCTAGGTACATGTGAACGTTTCTTTGCCTCAAATTTTAAAATGTGACCTTCTTAGCTCTATGTAGGCCCCCATTGGTTGCACTCTGAAACATTTTATTCCATTATATTCCATGTTCTACTGTGTTTTTTTGTGATATCACTGAAACTCAAAATGAATTTAAGGTGTGTTATTCATAACATACTGTGCAGTTATATTTTTTTTAAGTAAAGAATTGGAGATATAATGGGGTGTCATGTCCGTTACGCCAATGTTTGTCAAATATGAAGCCATTAAGTAAAAAATCACCATAATACCAACTAATCATGTATTTTGTGTTGGCATGGTGGGCGATAGCAAGAGAAATAATTCATGAACGGGACCCATGGAATGAAGAAGCAATTTTTTTCAAGATTTTTTTGTTTTGTTCATAATGATGAAAAAATAGCAACTCTGAAATTTCACAAAGATATGAGATATTACAGAATACTAGTTTTAAATTGTGTCCCAGTCTTCTAACATTGATATAAATACAAAATATCTGCCATAAACCTTAAAGGAAGAAAATTATAGAAGTTTACAAAAAGTGGACAAAAGTGTCATGTCCGTTACATTGAAAGTGTCATGTCCGTTACGCTACTTTTTGAGCTGGCAAAAAAGATTGGAATCAAAACTGTTTTAAAAAACTGTATTTATGATAAGAACATGGCCTTATGGTTCAAACTAAATCAAAATTAGGTGCATTAACTCTAACAATTCACAGGAAATTGCATAACAAAAAGCAGGTTAAAAAGCCTTGTCCATTTGGTGTCATGTCCGTTACGGTCACAAGAAGTGTATTTTCTCTACAACCGTTCAATGAAATCACATGAATTTTACTACATATGTCACTGATAGTCAAATGTGTCTGATAAGCCTAATTAAAATTGTTTGCAAACTGCCAATCCTACTTTGTGATCCTCTGAATAAGGCAAAAACTGTGTGATTGTCATGTCCGTTACGCTGGAATTGCCCAGGTGCAGAGGATATGGGTTAACAGATTGATTTTGGAGGATTTCGGTTGGTAAAGGGTCATAACCTATTCATGAAGACCAACTTAGTTTTGGGCATTTTTGGGTGAAATAAAACACTTCATTTACAGTATTCTTGTTTCTTACATCACACAGCAAATAGAAATTCATAATATTTTGCCTTATTTATATTCAGAACTGATACTTTTCTACTTAATAACAGCATTTTTTTCTACTTAATATTTCAAACGTGTGCCTGCTGAAATAGTGTCTCTCGAGCGAGGTTTTTTTTCTAGCGTTAGTGATTTGTAAAGCAATAATGTCCTACATATCCTACATCCAAACAGTGCCTGTTTTAAAGTTTTGCTGTTTGCTTCAACAGTTTTGTCATGGATAGGAAAATAGACAATTTGGATATAAAAACTGCCTTTGTGTGTTTAGTTGTAGAGATAGGGCCACCTAGTTTTAAACTTTGTAAGTTGTATCATTTTATGGGGATATTGTTTGTTAAACATGGTTGAAACTGCTTAGATCTAAGCCAAAAATGTGGTTTTTCAAGTAGTGTGTTGGAAACGTTTTGTGGTGTCCAACATTTTGATGCAAAAAGGATTTAGTTAACTTAGTTAAGAATGAAAGGAATAAGACACGTGAAATATTAATTTTAGTTGTAATCCCTTTCTTCAATCTGGCGATCCCACGAAGAACTGATTAGATATTAGAGTGGATAATCCCAATAAGAGGATTTACTCATTCATTGGATTGTGGGATAATGAGGGATGATTCCCATACTGGGATTAGATTAGCAGGGATTAGCACAGTGGAGTACAGGATGACATTGGATAATCCCCACACCTTGGATCTGGATCAAGTATAGAGCAATGTTGGATAACATTGTATTTATCCTTAGGATTTGCTTAGGTGAGCGCAGAAGCCAAATCTTAATCCCTACTCCGAGTTCAAGAGCCTGATAAGTCTCTTGATGTGTCTGATTTGTGAACAGATCAAGTCTCTTCTAATCTCAATATCCTGGCACAAGTTACAGCTACAAACCTGAAATATGTCAGTTAATCCTAACTGCCTATCTACCACGAGTGCTTTACTATCTTTGGCCTTGTTCTAAATATAAACCTTTGGCTGAGGCAGCAAGTAGCCAAAGTCAATTGAAATGACTGCAGTCACTGGCTAGTGGCCGCTTTATGTGCCTTTGTTATTTGGAGCCGTAGCCAGAGATTTTTAAGGCACTGCCTTATTCTGAATCTTGAAATAGACATATGCTTCTTTGGCAGTTCCTGTAAAGAACATAGAACTTTCCAAAAACACCTTTTGGCAATGCTGTACCTTTCCCGTGCTTGTAGAGCACAGTACAACAAGTTCACTGCCTAATCTACTTACTACCAAAATACAGGATGCTTGGTAAAAGCCTTTCACCTTGAAACTTTGAAAACGTCTGCTGAAATTGATATTGACTGCATTTTTATTTTTTATACTTCCATACTTTTTTTATATGAGTTTTCTGGTATTGTTTGTCATGTTCAAGTTTTATGATTGAAGTGCATGCATTTGCATCATCTTTGTACTTTGCATACTGAACATTCCAGTTATTATTAGCTAAAACCATAGACTGCCTTTTGACCATTTGTGTACATACATTCCTACTTAGGAACGGTTGCCTTTTTTTTCAATTGCGGTGTCTTTTTCTCATCTATTACCTTCTATAGTTATGTAAGTTAATACTTCATTCTTTTCAAAGTGCTCTGAAAACATTGACATGTCTAGAAGACTGATTTACGTTTTTTTTTTTTTTTTATCTTTTGTTTGGTAGGCCTATCATTCCATTTTCTATGAAGTATTTGAACTGATTTTCGTTCTAGATTGCACTGTCAGAACAAATGTCAAAACACGAATCCACTATAGTACTAGTTTGGGGGTTATGGTACCGGTAATTAATTGTAGAATTCCCCGAACATTTAACCATTGACCTCCGAAATGAGAAACAGGGTATACATTCATCCCCATCATATAACAATAAGACATATGTAAGAGTCCTAGGAATGCGGGGAGAGTTGTGACATCTGCAATTGTTTGTGGAACCAAGATGGCTGTCTGGAACAATGTTCACTGTGCAGTGAAGCCCATGTGTGTCCCTATTTAGGACCGTCTTTGTTGATAATTTAACTACAGCTTTCAACCAAATCTACTCAGGTGGCATAGAAATACTTACAGTACCTATAATGTAATATTATCTATCTCTTTCCTCGGTCCTGCAGCACGGTCCTGTTAAATGTTCTGCCGAAAGTGCCACATAACCTACTCAGTACAATAACATACTATTCGGCCAGTTTAAAGAAGGAAAGCTTATCTTCTTTGCCTCTTCTTTGACTATAGAATTTGTTTTGGGATTTTGGGCTACATGATCTATGGCTTGAACAGCAAGCCTTCATAAAATATGCTAGTGCTACTCTGTCGGGCGACTCTGAAAATTCTGCAAAACTATTTTGTCGGAATTTTGTGCCCACTATTTGGGGCCATACCGGTAACAATTTTCTGCTGCATATACACCATTATCTACTATATTTATCGATCGTTAGGATTGGGATGCTAGGATTTTAGATGCTATATACAGGGTTTAGGATTTTGCAAAAAAAAATGTTAACTTGCCAAATGTTTTTTTTTCTTAATGGAATTCCATCATTGACATGAGGCTAGGAGTACTTGTATAAAGACTACTTATTTTTTATTTTCAAAAGATTTATGATATACTTTCCGCTTTTAAACCAAACTTTTTATTAACTTATAATAAGCAACGACTGAACGTCATTTAGTTAAAGTACTTATGTTTTTTATTGTGGTCTACTGCTTATTGGAAATAGTGTAATTTTCTTTAAGCGTCACTCACTGTGTGTTTGTATGGAATTGATTAACATTGAAATAAGTGTTGACTTTTCGTTACTACTATTTAAGAACAGTGTAGGCCTCACTGAAGGCTGAAAATGTCTACTTATGAGGATGATGCTTTGTGTGTGCCTACATTTATGTTCGTAGATTTAACAGATTTTCAAAGTCGGAAGGTTTTGTGTTTATACAGGGTGGACAAGACACAATGGTATATATTTGTTTTTGATTATCACAGGTAACAGTTTGGAAATATAGTTTTAACATGTCTTAGCTAATTAGAGGATATATTTAGCCACCAACACTGACTTAATAGCTCTTCTTACCTCAGTAAGAAAAAAAAAACCCAAAACTAAACAAATTCTTATAAGGTGTATTACAAATGCTCTTATTATTGTATTGCTGAAAATGTTTGATTTTTTCATTGGATTACGGCAATTGAAACCGGAATGGATTGAATTTGCAGTATACTTAAAATTCCTTTGCCTATGTCATTGATTTATCTTAACATAAAATTTTATTCCGAAGTACTTCTGTTTTAAATTTAAGTTGTTACATTCATAAGATACATTGATAGTCGGTGTTACTACCATGCTCGTGACCAACGTTAATTATTAAACGAAAGTAACACCTCTAAACGGACTACCAAAAAATGCACATTTTGAGATTTTACAGTTTCTAAACTTTTAAAATCACTTGGAGTTAGGAGGGCCCGACGCGTTTCGATCAGGCTAGTACGATCTTTATCGAAAGCTAACATTTTAGCCTTCGATAAAGATCCTGCTAGGATCGAAACGCGTCAGGCCCTCCTAACTCCAAGCATTTGATAAATTTCATGTCATTATTTTGGCTGATGACCAGTTTGCAGCAGTTTATTTCTTGTATCTTTTAAAATCACGGCACCTATATGTGAGTTTGGTCGGTGTATTTTGGTTCATGTTTTGCAATGCTATTTTTTTTTCGTTCCGTCCTTGACATTTACATATTTATTTAAATTATTGTGATCCTTCTTACAATTGTACGTTCAAATTCCATCCAAAACTTGACAGTTATATTCTCGAGAGGTATATTAAAGTTATAATATAATTAGGTGTTCGGGTTCAAGCCGAACACCTATTGTTATTGTTCGAGTTTTTTTTAGGTGTTCGGGTTCAAGCCGAACACCTATTGTAATTGTACGAGTTTTTTTTTTCCTTTTTTTTATTTTTTTCTTCCCAAACTTGTCCGCAGGACTTCTTGGTCACAGGAACAAGATAATGACATGAAACTTGGTGGGAACTTTGGTCATGATGTCAAGTTGTATTTAGAAGATTGACGTCATGATGACGTCATCGGGTATCAAATTACACGCGTTTTTAGGAAAAACTTTGGTGCTTTATAACTTGAGAACCACATGACCTATGATTTTGAGATTGACATATGTTACTCAACACGTAAATCTCAACAATTAATATATTCAATGTTGTGTACAAATGTCCTCCACTTCCGGTGTTACCGGAAGTTGAAGTTTGACTCAAAATAACTCGAAAACGGAAGGATTTGGGCACAAAAAACCTCAATGGGTAAAAGATAGAGAAGGTCTTGGGCTTTCAGAAAATATAAACAATGACATCATGCGGGCTATATAGCGCCCTCTACGGTTGATTAAAGACATACAGTGATTACGTAATCTGAAAGTGAACGATGAATTTCCGCCAAATTTGGTAGGTGTAAAGCACTAATGTACCTCGACATGTATGTGAAGTTTGAAATCTGTGACGTCATTCAACCGGAAGTTATGCTCTTTTAAAGGGAAAATTACTGAATTATTCCAATACTGTTTACTCAGTAATTACATGAGTACACCAGTGAAAACTGCTTGTAATGTGATTACAAGAGACTCTGATTAGTACCAGATGGCAGTCATTGCAAGGTGATTGGAATGTGCTTCATTACATTGTCTCAGTGGAAACACATGATAGCCTCAACACAGGAGTTTGATACACCTCATACACTTTTAAACAGTCAATTTTAACCATACAAAGGCCCAGACAAAGTTCTTACAGCGTTGATTTGAAATGAACATTTACGGCATCTCTTGATTTTATATGAATTTTTTAATTATTCTCACATTGTGTTACGTGAAAATATGGTCATGTACAAAAAAAATGATGATCGATTGACTCTTTTTCCCATACACTATATATGTACAAAAATTCACTGTGTAGAACATGTACATGTACATGTAATGTCCAATTGTGTGACTCAAAACTTTGTTTACATCTTGCTATAGATATATTTGCACGTAAATCTTATTATATATCATAAAATACCAGCACCAAATCTTAATCGAAATGCTATCGATGTAGGTTGCGGAGTATTGTACATCATTTTATCAAATGACAATGTGTTCCATAAACACTGCAACTAAACTCCATGGGCTAAAATTAAGTTTCTTTACGTTGAGATATGGTCACTTGTAAACCATATGTTTTAATCAAACAAAATAAAAACTGCAAGATATTTACATCATATTGAAAATTTAGTGTGTATTTCAATATGCCATTGTATGAGGATGAGCGACAATTGACCACATTCGTTCCAACATAACGTTTATGTTCACATAACAGTTCCACTACGTAATGAGACCCCGAACACCTAGTGGTTGTTCACACAACCACAAGTCTAGTTTTTTTTTTTTTTTTTTTTCTCCTTCCGACCAAACTTGTCCGCAGGACTTCTTGGTGACAGGTACAAGATATTGAGTTGAAACTTGGTGGGAACTTCGGTCATGATCCCAAGTTGTATTTAGAAGATTGACGTCATGATGACGTCATCGGGTATCAAATTACACGCGTTTTTAGGAAAAACTTTGGTGCCCCATAACTTCAGAACCGCATGACCTATGATTTTGATATTGACATATGTTACTCAACACGTAAATCTTAACAATTAATTAATTCAGTGTTGTGCACAAATGACCTTCACCTCCGGTGTTACCGGAAGTTGAAGTTTGACTCAAAATAACTCAAAAACGGAAGGATTTAGGCACAAAAAACCCCTCTGGGTAAAAGATAGAGTAGGTCTTAAGCTTTCAGAAAATATAAACAATGACGTCATACGGGCTGTATAGCGCCCTCTACGGTGGCTTAAAGATATACAGTGATTACGTAATCCGAAAGTAAACAACGGATTTCCGCCAAATTTAGTGAGTCTAAAGCACTAGTGCACCTTGACATGTTTGCGAAGTTTGAAATCAGTGACGTTATTCAACCGGAAGTTATGCGTTTTTAAAGGGAATATGATGTCATTATTCAAATACTGCTTACTCGTTCATTACATGACGTAAATCAGTGAAATTTTCAAAATATTTACATCGTACGCATTCAATAATTTCTGCAAATGTTCAGTTGTTTGTGATTAACTAACCGGAAGTTATCGTCCGGGCAATTTTACATTATTTAAAGGTGACACCATTTTTTATACGCTATCAGTCAGTGTACATATACTACGAATACACTGCACTCAACATGATCAGTATTTGCTCAGTCACACAGGTGTATATATGCCACACATGCGTTCCAACAGACATTCCAGTACAAAATTAGACCCCGAACACCTAGTGGTTGTTCCCACAACCACAATGTCTAGTTTATGCTGTTTTAGTTTATCTTAAAGGTGTACACTACCTATGTGCTGGGTATAGTTTTAAGTGGGGGAGAAATATAGGGTTTGTAAATTGATAGGATAACAAAAAATGCATTAATTAATTAGAGTGTGTAAATTAGAAACTGTTTGATTTGTCATAGAAAACTCGTGTGTTCTTAAGTTTTCATCTTATAATTTAGCAAAAATTATGGATATGGTCTGATATTAATTTTGTCTCTGCTTGGTTCAGTTATTTAAAAGCAGAGTTTAATAATCTTCTTTGGATGATATTATGTAAATAATTCAACATAAAAATTCTATGATTTTGCTTGGTTGCGGATGGGGTACCGTTCGGACCATAGCGTGTGTACATTGATCGTGTATTAAATTAAAGTTGATAAAGTTGTGGACTTTCATAATAGTTTGCTGAATAATGAAAAATAAATACACAAGAGGGCTGATATATGTATGTGTGCGTTTTGCTAGATTATTTTCAAGTGAGTGAAATTCTTGTGAACGCATATCTCGTCCCTTGTGGGGACCTAGGACAAAAGGTTGAATGTGTCTCCACACGGAAATTAGGAAAGTATAATCCGAGCACACGGTTTTGAATGGCGCCCTCTTTTGATTAAAACAAGAAACTGCGGTGGTGTTTATCGATCTAAATGCCCTACAACTCCGGCTTGGTACATGGTGCGCGATTTATTCCTGACAGGAACACTGAGTTAGAAGAATATTCGGCATGGACAACATTCCCCGGATTTTCCCACCGGTCTTTTGCTCATGATTAGCTTTCAGGCTTCGGCAGATTCCAATAAAAGATGATTGGCGGTGTACAAAATAAGCGTTTCTATTTAATCAAAAGAGGGCGCCCTTAAAAAACTTGTGTTCAGATTATTGATTTCACAAAAATGATAATATTTGGAATTAACTTTAAAACAAGAAAAATAATTTCCCAGGTATGCTTATGTGTCGCAAAAAGAAGTATTTTACATAATAATGGACGTTTGCTAGACATTTCAACCAAGGAAAGTGATTCTCGTTCAAATGGGAGCTATTTCAATTCTGCTCTTCGAAGAGGGTTCATTAGTACACAAGAAGAGAGCCATGTCTCCACAAGGATACAAATTTAGATTAAGTAATTAGCTGTTCAAATAGAGACGGCTTACAATTTGAAAAAGTAGCTTTTATGCAAGGGACAATTGATAGATAAAAATGTGTTTGTTCTTTGTTTGTCTGTCTTTGTTCGAGAGAGGAATCTTGAATCGTTTGTCTGTTTGTCCAATCGGCTGAGTTATGCTAAACTTTTAAAATTAAAGAAAAATAACATCATAAGGTTCACATACTATTAGACAATTCGGAAAGAATTACACTGACGGCCATGACGGAAAAAGAGTTTGAACACCAGTTTTCATACCTGAGATTGAAGTTCATTATGACTTGCATCAAATAAGTTAACTCTTGGAGGAAATAACCCTGTTTCCGTCATGGCCGTCAGTGGAATTCTTTCCCACAAGGGGAATACATCTAAATCTTCACCTACCTAAATCCACGACGATTTCCTCGTTTTAAGAAATATGCCCACATTTCCTTCAGACGAAGAGGGTATGGTCCAGGCTTGTGTATCGGTTTCTCCATCGGCCATGCAATAAGAACAACCTCCCCATGCATGCATGTGTACACTGAACCATGGAGGCATTCAACTAGGCTCGGCAACTTTCTGTCTTAATTTATGCATAAGAATTCGAGGTGATTGTCCCATTCGTGATCGGTGTAGAATGGCCATTGTCTTGAATTATGTGCGGTATGTTCAATGCGCGTCGACGCGCATCATGGTGGCCAATGAGAATCCATCTTATTGGCCGGGTGTTCCCAGCTACATGGTACAGAGGCAGCCATTGGCTGGGTCGCCCGTCGTTCGGTCACGTTATCTGTTATTCGTTAAACATTACATGCGCACAATTATTCAAACTGAGTCTGCCGTGGGAGTGATTGTATTACGTGGTTTTGAGATATGCTGCGTGCTTATAAAATTTGAAACTCTTCGAAATGGATACCATTATGACAACTTCTTCAAACCTTTAACCTCAAGTTTCCTAAATAAGGCCCAACCCAGACGGGATGCAATGAAAAGAAGAATAGAAGACGGAAATGTTTTAGTTCGCTTTGCCCTGCAAATCATTATAATTCACAACCGAATTAACACAATCCACTGATTAAACAAAGTTTTGACAGATTTTTTCTCAGTTGGCATGGCATTGGTAACTTGGGCGGGATTTAGTGCTTTCCATACATCAATTATTTTCTCCCAGTCGTTTTCTACACCATATTAATTAAGAATTTTACGTACTCTTTACGTACCATTAATTAAATCACTACAGACATCACGGAACTTATGAAAATGACTTAATTTAGAAGGGCGCCCTCTGCTTAGAGTCAATTGAAAGTATAACTAGTTGCCCATTATTTCATTATTACGAGTATAGCTGAATTTCTTTATTCCTTCATTTTGCCGTCTGAGATGGCGACGGACAATTATTACCAAAGGCACTATCAATGCTATTCTGTACAAAAAATTGCCATAGTGTCACCTTTTGAGCAGCACAACAAATTAATAATGTTGCATTCTGTTTTCAATATATTAATTTGAAGAACATTTTCAATCTCCTATAGACATATAGGCCCTATTTAAGAAGTCGTGTATTTCAGAAATAATATGAACGAGTTAAAGGCCAATTTTTAGAGATATTAAATAAATATAATGTACAAACATCTATGCAGACGAATTCGCTGATGCGCATGTCTAGGACATACATAGACTGGTTCCCGTTCCCTACAGTAGTCTCCTGACGTCTGTCGTCACTCAAATGTAGGGACCGGTAGCGGGTAATGAATAGTGTCAGAATTCCTCCACTCTTATGTTAATGAGCTCCCATAATGCAACGGGGTTCTTTAAGTCTGATTCCCAGACCCAAAACATTGTATTCATACAGTACAGTTACGAGACCTGTCTAAAGCTAGACGCGTATTCAATCCGTGATTCAGCCGCGTATTCAGCCGCGTATTCCAAAACCTAGAATCCATGCAACAAAAGAGATTTAAAAATGCATAATCTTTTGAAACAAAGTGCCAGTTTCAAACAAAGTGTACCAAATATGCTTTATCTAAATCGATTTTTTTATTAATGGATCAGGAAGACCAGGTCCCTGGGCACACTTTATTTCCGTACTGGCTAATTCCAATCACTAATTAGCGACTAATTAATCAATTGAAAATACCCCAATTTTCGGCCTTTATTCAACACATGCGGTTATTCAGAGGAAATGTGTCACTTTCAAACAAAGTGTACCAAATATGCTTTATCTAAATCGAATTTTTACCAATGGATCATGAAAACCATGTCCCTGGGCACACTTAATTTCCGTACTGGCTAATTCCAATGACTAATTAACGACTAATTAATCGATTGAAAATACCCCAATTTCCCGCAATTATTCAACACGTATAAAAAAGGTATATGCGGTTATTCAAGAGAAAGGTGTCATTTTCAAACAAAGTGTACCGTGCTTTATCTAAATCGAATTTTTATAATAATAATAATAATAATATATAATTCTTGTATAGCGCAAAAATCCGTCAAAATTGACGCTCAAGGCCGCTTCACAGAAATATAAACAATCATTTAGAATTAAGCAACAACCTTAAAAACTCATGAAGACCATGTCCCTAGGCACACTTAATTCCAATCACTATCTTTTGGCTTTTGAGGGGGTTACTACGTCCATGATGATAGTCAAAATTTATAATAATCAAACAGCTGCATATGGCATGCTGACCGTCACGCATGGGACACGACTTGTGATCATCTTACACGTGCGCACACAAAAGTTGTAAACACCATATCTATAAATAGAAACACTTTTGTGCGCATGCGCAGAGCTGACCCAATCAGGAGCCTTCATTTACTACTAGCTACCTGTCCCTATATATTTTATGTATTGGGACGGGAACCAGTCTAGGACATACATAACACCGCCCTCAAACGTCCAGTTCGGTGCACGAATCTCATTCTGGGCTACCAAGTCAACAACAACCGACTTGTTGGACACAATTAGTCCCATTGTTCTTTTCACGCCCATGTGGACACTGGGCGTGGACAGTTAAAAAGGGCCTGACGTTTCGAGCCCCAACATGGTCTTTCTCAAAGGCCTTTGACAAAGCCCTATTATAGAAGTTCACGATAAGATAAACTCTCTTTCAAAAAAGACAATGTACGGTACCTTCAAAATGCCCTTTGATGGATAATACACACAAGTAATTCCCAAAGAATTATGTAAAAGTTGTTTCTTCTTGGAGTGCTAAAATACATCAGTTGTGAAAATTGTTGTAGGTCACACTTTCAATGGCATGTTTTAAGCACACACGTTTCTTAAAGGCACGAATAACAAAATCTGAAAATGTGACAATAATAGACCTTAAAATAACGATGACTGTTTTCAGCTGGATTTGAACATGTCACACAACAGCCGTTCAATGGGGACGCTACCAATGGTGCGCCTGAAGAATATTTCCTCGATGCACTTGGAATCTATGCTCTTGACGTGGGGCAGGGCCAACAGGAGCTTGCCAAAGCGGATCCTCTGGATTGGCTGTCTGGCGCGCGTGACGTCACACAGGACCAATTGAGACTCGTCTTGTATAGCCTCGACTTTCTGCACCTCGCGGAGCCCTCTGCTTTCTAAACCAATCAAAATGAAGCAATGAAAATGTTAAGTTAGTCTTGTGACCAGTCTGAGATTTAGTGGTTAATGTGGCATATGTTTTAAAGGCACGATAAAAATGCACGTTCTGAATGAAGGGATAGATATTAGTTACAAGCATACCTGGTTTGAAGAGTACTAACGCCTTGAGACAAGCATACTCCAGAGTGTCGGCCTGCAAGGCTCGCAGCCTTCTCACAACGTCCAGGAATTGTCTGACGGTGGACTTCAGGGCAATGACTCTGTCCTCGGTATCCGTTGCGCTGAACAAACAGTCAGTGCTGAGAATGGATTCTTCAGGAATGAAACAAAACAATTCTATGGTCACGGTATTAATTAAAAATTGACGTGTATTTTTAAATGCTGAGTTAGGAAGGTCTGGCATTTCGATCCTGCTAGGATCAAAATGTCAGGCCTTCCTAACCTCAAGAATATAATGTTGTATATTTCCGGTCAATATTTTGGTTGATGAACAGTCTGCAGCAGTTTTGCATGCATTGATACTTATGGTAATAACGAGTAATAAACTGCTGCAAACTGCTCATCAACCAAACCAATTTCCTGAAATATACCATGCTTAGAGTAAGGAGGGTCTGACGTTTCGATTCTATCGTGCACAATCTCTTTCCATCATGTGCCGTTCAGCCTTTGAAAGATCATGATGGGACTTGCTAGAACTATAATCCTAAAATTACAAGACATGGGAAATAAATATTTATCTCACACTGAACACAGAAAGAGTCTTTTTGATGATTTTTCAAAGAAAATACTCCCATATCTGACGTCACGAAATCACACATATTTGTCTGCTGCACCCAATGACGAAATACAATAATTATGTATTACGCACATGCTTTTTAAAAAACAAGAATGGGTCTTGTACCTAACTCGATGGGAACCGACCACTGACAGGCGCTCAACACGAAGAGATCACTCCAGGCCTCCTCCAATAGGATCGCCTGATCCCGGAACGGAAGCGACAGGAATGCTGGGATGCCCCGCGCCCACTTGACCGTCATGAAGAGAAGGCGTGCGGCACACTCGTAGACGTTCTCGGCCATGCTGTTGGAGTACAGGTGGAGTTTGTAGTTGGTCTTGGCGTCCATGTGACTTGACGACATCGGTGACAGTGTATCTATGGACGCGAGTTAAACGAAGAAGAACCTCAGAAATTTCAGAAACTGCCGTTCTTGGAAGTCAAAAGCTTTTTCTCGTGTGCTTCTAAAGTAAACGTTCTATTTCTACCAAAAGCCGTTTTGTTTTATGTTCGCTTCTTAGATCTTGAAGTGGCGTGGGGTGAATTAGTGGAGTAGGGAGGACTTGACGGGACTTACCTAAACAGGACTGAACCGGACGTGACTGAAGTGGGACTGGGCTGGAATCGGAACTTAAGCGGACTGGACGGGACGGTATTGACCGGAGTGGTCCTAGAGGAGTTCCTTGAGCGGATTGAGTAGGGCTGAACTGGACTGGCGTAAACTGGACTGGACTGGACTGGACTAAACTTGACTGGACTGGACTGGACTGGACTGGACTGGACTGGACTGGACTGGACGGGACGGTACTGGTCGGAGTGGTTCTTCCTTCTAGAGGAATTCCTTCCAGTGAGCGGACAGAGTAGTCAAGACTGAAATTCACTGGACTGCCTTGACTGGGCTGGACTGTACTAAACTGGACTGGACTGGACGAGACCGTACATGTCTCGCCTAGACAGGGGCAAACGCCATGAAGGGATTTGGAGTCATATTCTCACCTGCCTCACAGGGAATACCGCTTCCCCCTTGATGCTCGCTCACGTTGATCGCCGTCATCTGCCTCGGGTCGAAGGCGCGGTCCGCCAGCAGCAGGGCCTGCAGGAACGGTATGCCCATTAGGTCCGGGAAGACCTGCGGGGGCAGCCGGGCGGCGTAGTCGGTGGCCACCGGCACGAAGCCCGACCGACGGGCGTCATGGTTGAAGATGGTCGGCAGCGAGGCGTGCTCTTCGTCAGCTGGGTAGGACGGCCGCTGGGGAGGCAGAGGCGGTAGCGGCGGTGAGAGGTCGGACCTGGTCGGGCTGTGCCGTGTGTACTGGTAGCATCTGGGCGCCCTCTCGTGCTGTACAGCTGCATGGGGAGATATATAGGAGGTATGGTTAGGCGATGACACCATGCATAGGCCTACTTTGGGGTTTACGAAGGGGAAGCTCAGGCTCAGATAGACTCAGGCGCCGGCTCTGGCTTAGGCTCAGTCTCAGTCTCAGGCTCAGGCGCTGGCTCAGGCTCAGGCTCAGGCTCAGGTTCAGGCTTAGGCTCAGGCTCAGGCTCAGCCTCCACTTCGTGATTCCATTCTAAAATAATAACCGGTATCAAAATAATCGGCTTTTGGCTGCAGTTTCGAAGCAGATTCTTTGGTTTGAAAACGGGAAACAGGGCTTCAGCTTCAATGGAAAAACACAACTTGTATTTTCACCTATAATTATTATGGACGTCAGAGCCGGAGCCTGTGACTGAGCCTGAGCATCTGTTTCGTAAACTCTTATGTGAGTATAATCGTTTCCGAGGAGAACCGATTGGACTCAACGTTTCGGAGCCTCAGTATACTATGTCAATCGTTAGGAAAGTCTGCTGATAAAGACATAGAGCTAGAGATGCATGGCAACATGCGCATGAATAAAACAAACAAAATCCCGTCAATGATAAATCTATTCACCACAGTGACAGTATAATAGTTATCTATTTATCTAAATTGCATATTAGGGAGACACTTAAGCGTCTAAAAATGAACATTTCGGAGACATCTGAAATAGGGAGACTTTTCGGTGTCTCCCTATTATACCAGCTACCTTTTAAAGACATATTCTTACTGTCCATATTTTAATAGAAGACAGAGAATGCTCTCAATATGAACATATTATGTCAATTTCAAGTTCATTGTTTTGGAGGATGTTTAGAAATAGGTAAGTAAAGTTTGTGCACGACCCAATGAGAAAGTCTCCCTATAATGACCCATTCCCGGTAATACTAATTTTTACTTTAAAAATGGAAAAATAAAATGAATTTTGCATTCTGTCCAATCTGCTGACTTAAACAATATGCCCCGGTCCAGTTCCACACTCTCAATATAATATACAACTAGGATTAAGACAATCAATAGTGTAAAAACAAGAGGATCACAAAATTATCGATCTTCCTATCCAGAAACGATAATAATAAATTAAAAAGCTCAGAAATTCTCCTTTGAAAAAAAAAAAATCCATTCTGGTATAAACCGATAGTCCTTCACGGGGCATAGGAGAGACACCAGATGGTCGGCTGTACGGTCCCACAGACAACAGATCAGACAAGCATATGTCACTCTACCATCGATTAGGAGGAACTAATGAGGGAGACGTCATTATGCGACCTTTGACCTGTACAATTAAACGCCATCAACGGCCCCTTATCAACAAAGACTTGTTGGCCAACCCTTAGGCCGTGTCCTAATTCTCTGGCTGAGGCTGCAAATTACGCACGCACCTATGGCAGCCACTAGCCAGTGACTGCAGCCATTTCCGTAGACTTGTGTGTTATTTGCGATGGGACACGGCCTCAGTCTGGGTCCCAGAAAAAGAATCTTCGATAATTGTCTTTCAATTTAATAAAAGTCGTCAGGGAATCTTTAGGCAGGGAACCAGACTATACCCAACCATGAGTTCTGCTTATTTTTCACTTAAAAAAAATATTGTTGTTGTTGTTTATTGTTAACCGTACCTGTATTTGACGATTGTTTGGCTGAATTGGAAAATGGTAAATAATTTAGATAAACAAATGAATACAAAAATAGATAAATACAGTAAATTATTCACTGGAGCGGGATTGATTTCGATCGCCATGTTTAGCGAAGTTTTGGCAGTGTGATACAATATAACTTTGACTGGAGTGGAATTCCAACCAGCGATATCCGGAATACCGTATCGGTGCTTGCTCTATTTACCAACTGAGCTATCCAGCCCTATGTAAGGTATTTCGGAGGTCGCTGGTTCGAATCCCCTCCAGTCCATTTTTCTTTGTTCACTTTTCAATGAAGTAACACTGTGACCTCAATTCCCCAAGAGGAACGCCATTTTTTTCTCCAGATTTGATTTTTACAAAGTTAACTTGAATGAGATGGAGTTGACTAGTTCATGGAGAAATTCCATTTAAATGTAAATGCAGTACTGCGTTATACTGCATGCAATGCTGTTTTGTAAAACGAACAGCAACAGCATCAGCACGTGTTAAAACATAAACAACCATTGTATAAAAAGCTGAAAATTGGCACACAGTAGGATTGAATTGTCATTTTAATGGTGTCAGGTGTTGGTCCCAAAATTTGTTTTCAGATCACGGATTTTTTTCTTTCACAAATATGACAGACAAGTGTCTGTGACGGCTCAAAGCCATCCTTTTGCTCGCGCTCCAGTTTCAATCATTGTGCCTTTGTCAATTTGAACTAAATACATCCTCAATAATAAAAGCAACAATGCGCCATCAGCGTGGCCCAACACAGCCAGCCATTGATCCCTTCTGAGCCGCTCCCCAGCCCCCCTGGTAGGCTCGTGACCTAAATACCTCAAAACTGGGCGAAGCAAACAATGTCCAGGACTAGACTGTAATTAATAAAATGAAAATGAATAAAAGAAGAAGAAGAAGAGAGAGAAAAAAAAGAATATCGACCGGGATGAAACAGTTTTTTTTTGGCGTGTGGCGTCAGCGACACACGCAAGGCCAAGGATGATACTGATCGGTTTGTTGCGATGCGACGGGGCGAACAACCAAGTTTAGTGGGCGTAGTTTTTTGTGTCCTTTGTGAATTTTTGTTTTTCATAATATTGATGTGATGCCTTCAACCCAGGATTATCACAGCTTACAATAGGGTGTATTAAATCCCTTCTCTATTTGCAAGGTCGGTATAAATAATACACAGTTGGTTACTGCACAAAAGCATACGGTAGGCTTTATAGGTTGACAAAAAAGTATATAACGTTGCAAGAAAACATTCTCTGTGAAATGTATACCCGTAAACTATCGTAAAAATGTGCTGAATCCCTTATCTGTCTAAAAACAAAAAGAAGAATAAATCAGCCGTTTAAATGCATAATTTCATTGCATAATGTTGCACGCACGCGCACAATATTAGTATTTGACATTGCTCTTTGATTGGTTAACACGACGATTTATGTTAATTCCCAATTTATGAATTTTCTAGCCTCAAATTTGCCTTTAATTTTGTTTTTACAGTGCTGAAGAGAAATTTTCAAATGAAAGATTTGAAATAGAAATATAATCAACAGGATTTCATCAACGGAATTTAGTTAAAATACGATTGACCGTAACTATAATGTAGGCCTAACTGTATTTTCAAGTTCCAGTTTTTGACAATTCGATTTCTGTACACTATTAGCTTTTTGGGCAGCTTCCTCATAGTGGATGTAAACCATGCAATAGCATAAGACTATTATTACATGTATAGGAAAGGGAATGACTTGTTGCGCAGCCGTTTGATGTATTTTTATGTGGGATTTTGTATACATTAATTTGCAAGTATGCCTATGTTGGATCATGGAAAACTTTTTCTCCATGGTTTGCTCAAAGGCATAATATTAGTGAGAATAATTTTTTGCAGGGTCAAACAAACTGATTTCCTGAAAGGGGACGTATAGTTACGACACAAAAACAAGTACTTCACATTTTACGAAATTCGGCGAAAAAATTATTTGAAGTGCTATATAAAAAAGTAAATTCTCAAATAACTCGAATCATGCTGACTGTTGAGCGGCGTAAATTACAGACTAAAACGTTGTAGCAAACAATAATTGTCACTACTTTAAATTTATTTGAATTAAAATTCAATTGAAATGAAGAAATAAAAACTTCAAAAGAGTAGGCCCTATTCTAAATGAAACAGCCCCCCTCCCCCAACCCCCCCCCAGAAATCCCAATAACCAAAACACAAAACAAAAAACGCTGAATATAAGTGTGTTTGACAATAAAATCATCGTTTAACCTCATTTCCCCAAGGTACATGTAATTATGATCGAAGTTATGATGGTTCAAATATGATTCTGGGTTATATATTTTGTTTGCATTGTGTACCATGATTATCATATCTAACATCTATCGACACCTGGTGTGTGGTTTTTCTAAACCCACCATTGGCAGCTCCTATATATCATGATCCCGTGTATTGTATCGGTATTATGATATTAACTCTCATGCTATGATGGGCCAGCTGTGAACGATGATGGCGCGACCGGCGCCGCTGATTGGCTGATGTCGTGGGTCAAAACTTTGACGTGGGCGCGTAATCTTTGAACTCTGTATATTAATATACCAGAATGCTGCTGCTGCATTATACCATAGGCGAAATCAAGGCCCATCTTATATACCCACTTTAAGGTAGTATCATACTTGTAAGGTAAGAAACCGAAACAGAAGTGTTCAGAGATTTACGTATAACTTACAGGGTATGAAGATGGTGGAGGTAGAAACATACCGTTAACAATTTTCCGCCTGAAATGGTGTATTTATCCAGAAATTAGTAAAACAACGACCAAATCTTTTTGATCTTTTAAAGAATCAAAAATAAAAGAGAAAAGACTTAAAAAATACTGTGGTTGTTTTTCACTATTTTCTCAAAAAGTGGGCACCGTATGGGACTGAAATTTTCACAGACGACTGTTACTGTATCTGTCTTGATATTTTTGCCCATAAATCTGTATTTATTTTGATAAAACCAAAGTATGATATTACCTTTAACCCCCAGTAACTATTGTGGGCGTTTACGAAACGGAGTCTCAGGTTCAGGCTCCAGCTCTGTCATCCATATGCTGAAAATATAGGCTGTGGTTTTTCATTGATGCTGAAGCTCTGCTTTCCTTTTCAAACTAGAGAATCTACTTCCAAACCGCTGCCAAAAGCCTCTATTATGATTCCCGTTATTTTAGAATGGATTCACGAAATGGAGCCGAAGCCTGAAACGGAGCCTGAGCCTCCGTTTCGTTACGCAGCTCTGTGACATTGGCCCGAAGTACCAATGCCTTCGTTTTGGATTTGTGCAAAGTCCATCTGCGTCGCCATAGTTATTCTCGAATTCTTTAAGAGTGAAATTATAGGAACTAGAAGATTTTGAATGAAAAATTATTCAAATTTTAGGATGAAAACTGTAAAATCTAGGGGATATTCAAGTGAAATATATACATTTTTCTCGAGGGCATGAACTTTGCTCAAAAAGTCTCTCTTGTTTCACTCGAAATTCGCTTCAAATTCTACTGGGTAGCGGGTACATACAAGGCCACGCACCGAATTAATTAATTAAGTAACCATCTGAACCTGACGTTGGATCTATAGAATTGTCTACCTATTGTTTCATTAAATTAATCATATCCAATATTGCTGACGCTCCAACCATGTGTGTCGTACATAGACTTGGTATAGTAATAAAGTCCTATACTAGTATACACAATGTTGCCAATGTAGCATGAAAACCACGCATGAGAGAAAAAATCAATGACGTTATTCAAAATGATGGTCAGCTGTGTACAATGCGTTGAGCTCAAGCTATATATATACTATATACCACGAGATAACACTAATTACTTTTGTTTACCAATATAGGTAGAGGGGGGGGGGGGGGGGGGGTTGGGGGTGGTGGGCTCAAGGTCAGTTAAGAGACAGACATGCTCTGTGTGACCTTTCCCTGTCTGATCACTGTAGTCAGCTTAATTACGCTCAGATCAATGCTTTGGCGGTGCTGGGGAGTATAGGCACTGTATACTCATGCATGTAGGAGCCGCATCAGAATACACAACAACAAAGTCATCATTTTCGATCGAGTCTCTCGCCCGCTATTGTGTGTGATGAGTCTGGGATGAGGCTCGTATATAAAACAAATTATTTATTGAAGTCGAGAGGTAATTTGCTTTGTCTTCCTTTCTATATTTTATTAATAATCCAAACTGATGGTGGACCATATCTTTCTCCCTTGGGTCCGTTTTCTTGAAGGTGATGTACCAAACATCGACCCCCATAGTCTATACACTGCGTGACGCTGAGACAGTGTATATACACGCTCATTATTTGAACAGTGAGTTCAACACGTGCTAATACTAGGTGTGTGTACATAGGGTGGATGGTAACATATTCTAGGGCGAGATGAAGGCCGAGTTTACGGAGGGGAAGGGGGGGGGGGTGGTCTCAAGGGAGGGGCGGGCATGAGGATTCGAAGCCAATGGTTGGTGTCTGTATAAGGAGGATACAGTTATGTTCAGATTATACTAAAAGGGAACTTGTGCCAAATTTACAACAATGGTAATAAGTCCTGAGCATGGACCAAGGAAAGGATTTGAAAAAAAATATCAATGCAGTATTACAAAAAGCGATTCAAGTTGCTACGATTATGTCACAACAAAGTTCCCACTTTGTTAGCAGGAGGGTCGTGGGTTCGAGTCCCACCTGAGCCAGCGCATGATTTTGTTCATGTGTGATCTAAAGGCACTTAGTGAAGTGCTTATCTTCTGGACGAATAAATCCATCGTAACAAAGTTCCCAGTATTGGCAACTCTTGTGTTGCGTTAATGATTTGAAATATGTCAAATATCGTCATTCACGCTCTTGTACGATCTTTGAAACAAGCTTCAGCACCGATTTCTGTGCAAAGGATGATGCACTATGAGTTTCGTCATCAGCGTAAAAAATTGGGTCCAACTTCAAAGAGCTGGTTGGCATGTTCTACTGCTAGTATTATGTATGTGTTAAAGGTTTATTACACCATGAGAGGTAAAGGACTTATAACAGCACTCACACTTTGTCTATCCAATATGTGCATGAAATGATAAACCTCAATTTGCCGAGCCAAATTCACGCTAAACGCCGTGCTATTGCCGTGCCAAACTTAATGTAAAATGTACAATTATTTGAGTTCGGCATAGCAGTAGCACGGCATATAGCCTAGGCCTAAGAGTCTAACAACAGATATTAAGTATGCACTTTCGTTTGTACTCCTAATATTAAAACGACGTCCCATAATGGATTTGAGGACCGACATCAGCAAGTTCAATATAGTATCGACTGTTCGTAGGCCTACTTACCGTTTTTGTTCATGTTGACTTCGAGACACTTCTTGAACCGGCAAGCCTGGCACTGGTTTCGCCGTGTCAGGTCGATCACGCACGCCCCGTTCTCCTTGCAGACGTAGGCCATGTTTCGACGGACGCTGCGCTTGAAGAAGCCCCGGCAGCCGTCGCAGCTGAACACGCCGTAGTGCTTGCCCGAGCTGCGGTCCCCACAAACCTGGCACAACATCTCTGGCTTCTTGCCGGCTGGGAGCGGTGACGGGGGTAGCGGACATTGGTCACAGAGCTTAGCTGTATAAATAACAGGAAAAGTAGAGAACCTGGATTTTCAAAAATAGTTCTACGGAAAACGACGGCCTTATATGTGATCCAGAATTGTCAGTTGAAACCCTGCAGTATTTACGTAGCGAAAATCACTCGTAGGAAACTACATGAAATGGTCTAGTCACAGTTGTGGTTTTGGACACTATTCCAAACTAAAACTGAGGCTTAACTGCTTGCCAATGTTATGTGAGTTATGCGAAGCATGCTTATTGTGTAAAGCCCAAATAATAAGCCCTTTTCTTTTCCATTATGTAGGCCTACCACACTTTAGTCAACTTACTGGCAATCAGTTCCAGGCAATCTACAAGAAGAAATATAATTCAAATTTCAATCTGCACAGTATCTTCTAGGGGGTCTTATAACATATAGGCCTACACTACAGCCAGAAAAAGTCATCAGTTCAACAAAGTGTTTCTTTCGCATGTTGCTCGCAGACGGCTCCCTCCAAAATGCATGTCTGCTGATTCGACATGTCCATAAATGATCCAGGAATAGCGCTCCGCACTTGCGCTAAAAATAGCACCGGATCTCAGATGAACATTGCAACCATGTAAAGGGGTGTGTGTGCACGTGCATGTACACTACGTGTGTGAGACAATATGTTTGTCTGACATCCGGGGATTTTAAGACGTCATTAGTGCGGAGCGCTATTGAAATCGGATTTGTAAATTTTGAAATTTGGACAGAACCTCAGGCCCGCGTAAAATGTCGAACTTCTGCCGCGTCTGATTCAAATATTGACCCAAAATTTGAATTAGACACGGCAGAAATTCGACTTTTGAAGCAACTGTCGGCTTTCTGTCGAAAGATCGACAGGGCTTGCCGCTTTTGAGGCTGAAGAGTGGCACAGCTTCAAACGTCGATCTTTTTCCGAGTCTAATTCAATTGAAACATCCCAAATCGGAGTTCCACACCGTCCATTTTAAAAGAGAGAGCACCGCCTTCCCCCAATAAGAATATATCGCAATATTATAACTCTCTCTTGGTCTGCCATGTTGAAATTTGCATTAAAATTTACAGAAAACCGGCGTTTGAAGCAAATGACGAACTTCTGCCGCATTTATGTCAATTGCAATGTATTGCATCAGGCACGACAGAAGGTTCGACGTTTGAAGCTTTCTAAAACTCTTTACTGACACACATCACCCACAAACAGACTCGTATTATTTGCAATTTAACCCCTCATGTTTGCCAAGCATAAAAAAATCGAAAAACCAACACTTCTCGTCTGCTGTATGACACCGGGGCTTAACAGTCTGATCTTCAATATATCATAAGCCATTTTTTTTTGCTGTCACATTCATTTCAGTGCCCAATAAATTACGAAATGAAGATCGCAGTCATACCGAAAAATCCTGATCAAAACCAGCACTAGAAATATTAAACTTTTCAACTTTGCACGGGCGTCCGATGAAGTACAAATGAAACAAACAATCATCGGAAAAAACATTCATTATATTATCAAATCTCATGCAAACAAATGATTTTATTAACTCATAACTCGGCAACCGAAATATTTCGCGCCTAGGGGCCTACAGGCAAAATTTTGTCCCACTTGAAGTTAACGCGAGAAAGTGATGAGAAAATTAACGAAAGATGCTCAGCCCTGAACCTTATATGTCAACAAAATAACTACCTATAACTCATTAATACTTGTACAACTAATAAACTGCTTCAAACTACTCATCAGCCAAAATAATAACTTGAAAATATATGAAACGTTTGGAGTTAAGAGGGCCTGACGTTTCGATCTTTATCGGAGCCTTCGATAAAGATCCTGCTCGGATCAAAACGCCGTCAGGCCCTCCTAACTCCAAGCATTTGAATTGAAACACGGATAAATGAATGAAATAAAAAAGGCAGACCTTGATTTTTAAGGAGAGTGAGAGTGGTCACTCTCCTCCGCTCTCCTTAATGCTTTCCAAGGAGAGCGAAAAAAAAGAGCTCCTAGGAAATTTAAGGAGAGCTGCCTTTTTTCAAAACATCACATACATTTTTCCAGCTGACATTTACCCTTTATGGAAAATACAAAAATAGTATTATCTTTTTATAATCTTTTGTTTTAACAGGGTAAGCAAAATGTTGCATGTTCTCATGCAAAAACTTGGTTAAGCAAGAGCAAACTGCTCTCTTCATCCACTAGTATGAGTAGGCCCTATGTTGATTTCAGGAGTTGAATTTGCAGCTCAAACTTGATTTTTGTTAGTGAGAGCAAATCACTCTCCTAAATTTTCCACGCGATCTGCAGCTCTCCTCATTTTTATTAAAATGAAGGCCTGTAAATGAAATATTGGATAAATGAATAAATAAATAAATGCCATTGTATTATAAAAACATACCTTGATTCATATCCTCCATAACTGAATTTGCTGAGTTGTGAATCTGTCCCAAATAAGCGGTTCACCTTTTTTCACAAGTTGACGTACTACTAACACTGCACTATAGGGTCCCTGGCATTGAAGAAGAGGCATCCAGTATCATACAGAGACTAATATTACCAGGAGGATAAACTACACGTCATTGATCCTGTAAGGCCTAACGTCATCTGATCATTTGAACATCCCAGTCGTTAACGTAGAGTTTTTTTCTTTTGGTATTAATATTAATATTGATAATAGACTAATCAAGGTATTATAAAACAATGAAGACCGGGACGGCACGCGCGTGCGTACGCGTGGGCTCTTGTTGCTCGTGGCCGGCCCGCCCGTCAACCAATCGAGCGCAGCAAGTTATTGACGGCTGTTTCGTGTCTCGCTCAAACAAATTGTGCCGCTTTTTCACTTTTATTATTATTTTTTTAAAGGCATACCCAAGTTACAATTATAAGTGCGTGGTTTCATGGCTTCTGACTGCCAAACGAACAAAGATAATTGACTATTGGAGTCACCACCAACGTAGGGCTGGATGGCTCAGTTGGTATAGAGCGCCCGTGTACGGTATTCAGGAAGTCGCCGGTTCGAAACCCGCTCAGTCAATTTTTTCTTTGTTCACTTTTCTATGACTTTTAATTCAGTCAGTTTCTCTTGTGGTTATTTCATGATTAGATTTATATTTGATTTAAAATTAAAACTGAATCGGCATTTCGAGTATTTTTTCCCCCAATATACACTAGTTTTGTAATGTATGCATATTCATTCACGGATACGTTATTTTGACTGCGTTGACAGACTTTCCCTGAAAATTGCCTATTTTGTTCAAATACATCGCACTCTTACACAAAACATTAAAGCCTATACGTAAAACGCAGACCTGTATATTATAGTGATCATGAAACAGTCGCCTGAAAAAAGTTTGACACGAGAAAATAAGCCACAAGTAAAAAAAAAAATTGCGTGAGAAATAACCAGATGTGATTTTGTGTGTTGACGAATCGGTGGTGCGATCTCTGCTGCGAGTTCCATGAACAGGAGACAAATGTATACATGGTTAAAAAGCACGCCTAATAATTATCACTAGTTTGTTTATTTTCTGAATTTTGTGATAATTATTTACAGCCGTTATCGTAAATTGAGGTTAAAAGAATGACAAAGGTTAGATTGTTTACTGTATAACGTTTGGAAATTATCTGATAAAAAAAAGCTGTTCAATGACTTTGTGATGTATAATAGCCAAGAGTTAAGCAAGTGGAACGAGTGTATAGAAATATAATAAATGGATATTATATTATAGATTTATACCTTAAGTGGTTGTAGGTATTGTGTTGGCCGGAAAATGGTTTGCTGGGGAATAAAAGATTTGAAGCGAACCAAAAATAACCCGTACCATAATTGATGTCATTAATGTTGCTTTGACGCTTAAACTGAATGAATAAAAGAATTATAAATGGATTCTTTCTTTGGAGGGAAAACATTTTCGGTGCCTTGGGTTGAATCAGAACGGTTGGCTTTGATTTGATATTCGGTCATGTGAATGGTACAATTGGTTTGTATTCATTCGGTAATTGACTGCTACATGATGTGTACATACACCAATTCAATAAGCGTTCTATAATGGATAAAAATCAAGTTGGACATTTGACCTACAAAACACATTATGTGTGATCGGTTATTATTAAGCCTATATGTTGATGTGTCATTGATTTTTCTATTAGTCAGAGGTTAATAGTTATAAGTAATTGCAATGAGTCAAAGCAAAATGTGAGTTGAGAGTCGAAACGTCTGCTTTGATACGAAATGATTTGCAAATTGTAGGCACATATTGCATATTTTGTTCGCTCGCGATGACTGCACATCACCGCATAGCAGAAAGAACGGGCAGTTCTGACAGAAAACCCCGCCATTTTGCGATATCGAAAGTCCAGTATACTTTTCAGATCATTTGATTATTTGCAGTGCATGAAACTTGTACCAGAACTGACTTTGAAAGAAAAGTGGAAATTTTACATACAATTTACCGAAATTAAAGGATTCAGCGCGAACGCCATGTGCAATTGTTTTGTCAGTATTCTATATATGTTTCATCACTTTGTGGGAAAGAAAAGAAGCGTTAAACATATACATCTGCCATCACATAAGGTGCATTCGTTTTAGCTAACCCGGGTCGACACCAGCCAACCTCGTCCCCATAATCTTGCTTGTTTTGTGCAGTATAGCACGACCATTCCCAGTAAGGGCTGACCCATGTTAGCTAAACGAATACACCTATTATGGCCGAGCTGCAACAGCATGTTCCCGATGAATACTTTCATTGTGTTTAGGAGTTTGTTTTTGTATTATCTTTTTGGTGAGAATAGACAGTTTTGCCAGTAACTGAGATCCCTAGAATCTGGGCTGGATATCACTAAACACTAAGATTAATCTTAAGATGAGTTGTCAGTTGACTAAACTTTATTTACCAAAGCTATACTTATGGCCCTAGATGAACAAAAGTTTAAACGATATAAAGATTGCAGGCTATATACGTTTATGTGATACAGTTATGATTGGCATAATAAACACACCGTAACCGCGGTATTAATCGATATAGGCCTTTTCGAAAATTAAAAACAAACTCTGTCTGACATTAGGTTAAAGTACTAACAGTATAATAGAGTTTCCATAAATGTGCGGCATCAAAAGTTCATTTTCAGGTTAAACAGCCGTAAAAAAAACAAAAAAAACAAGTATCGTGTTGTACCTTTTCAAACTTGCATTCGAATGATTGTTTGTTTTTATTCGTCCTGCTGTTAAAAGTTGTTAATGTCGGTTCAGTGTATTCTAATACGTTACATCTTTTGTTGCCAAAAAGTTGTTTAAAAAAAGGGGGAACAAAAACAATTTTATGGCCCCCGGGCGCTATTTTCAACTTTTAATTGGGCCTATTGAACGGACACGACAGCTGACAAAAATATGACAAATGCAAAGAATCATTTTGCTTGACAATGTCAAACCCGAGCACGTTAATGCGCTGTATATGGCGTTGTTCGTGAATTGGTGCATAGCCGGCCGTTGTATTGTAATACCGTATTCAGATCGATGTGATTACAATAGCACATAAGCCAGGGATAACGAACAACCGTTCATGAATCAACAATTAGGGCTTACCGCCAACAACATTTTTTGAAAACAAATCTGTACAATTTTTCTGATGATTATTTATGAAGCTGTATTTGTTTTTTATCCTGAGCCGTTGTGAAGTTTCACGCTTCTGTTATCAATAGAATAAGTAGAGCAATAGTGTACTAATAGTTTAGTTTGCATAATTGGGGGGGGGGGGGGGGGGGGGTGTAATACATGCATAATTGCCGATCCAAATCTGCTCCCGTGTATTTGATGTTATGCTTAGCGAATAATTGCCGAATTGAAGTCAAATTCAACGAACATCATAAGAAGATTTGGTATAGGTAATCCTGTGAAATACTTAATAATCAAGCATGTTATTTTGTTGATTCTTGATTCGGCTCCTAATATAAGAGCCCCTTATTAGCACAACAAAATAACATGCTTGATTATTAAGTATTTCACAGGATTACCTATACCAAATCTTCTTATGATGTTCGTTGAATCTGAAGAATGAGCGAACTACATGTCGGATATATAATGTAATGGGCTTTATAAGGCGCTCGCTCGCGTGCAGACCAGAGAGGGCCAATTTCATAGAGCTGCTTAAGCACCAAAATTTGCTTAAGCACAAACAAACCTTGTTAAATAAAATCTGTAGGCCTACGCCAGCCAAAACTCCTTGTGGATGTTTTGCTCAGCAAACAATGGCCGAATACAAGTCAAAAGCAGTAAACATCAAATGCAAATTTGGTTGGTAATTCTGTTTGATCAAGGAAGACTTTTCATGCTTAAGCAGTTTTTTTTTTGCTTAAGCAGCTCTATGAAATTGGCCCAAGGTCTTCAGCCAAAGGCACCACAGTGTAATATTTGAAATCATTCTAAATTACTGTTATGTAGACAATACTACGTGCGCTGTCGCGAACGGTAATCGTCTTCGTAAATTGTGATCCACCTGTATGCGTTTTTGTGTATAGAACACCTCTGCGTGAAATAGACATTATTCACGGTGCATCCATGCATCCTACGTTCGAAGCAGTGCAATCAAACCGAGGCTTGGATTCAAATTAGTCTGGTATCCGTTTTGTTTTGAGAATTGGTGTTATATTTTCCAATGGGTATACAAGGAAGGTGACAAGATGGATGCGCCATGAATAAGGCATATTTATAAACGGCTGTAAAGGGGAATGGAAATCAAGCATTAATGATAATTGTTTTACAAACTTTCATCGAAACATCGGACCCTTCTTACTCCACGCGTTTTACATAAAAAACTTTGTAAGCTTTCCCTGTAATGGTTTAAGATTTCGTTGATTGGTTGATGATTTGGTTAACCGAATTGAACTTGTACATTGATTACTTTATTTGGTTGTTTCATTCAATCAGTCTAGTCAAAAGCCAATTTTGAGGGATGGCAAACTCTCTCAAACTTTCATGTTTTCACAATTACACCAATAGCTAGGACTATAATTGGAGGAATTGCGATTCTAACCGCGTGGTGTGTTTGTAATTGTGCCAGCATTCTGAACACATACACAGACCATTATCATTCTAGCATCCTAAGTACATAAGCAATTCAGTTGCTTGCATTATTTTGCATGTTTGAGTATTAATAGTTTTTCTTTCATCTGTCGAGACATCGATATAATATCAACCAGGTGTTTGGGTGTGTGAGGAGCATGGACAAGCATAATGGCTGGACAATATTTGCTCGATCGATCCATGATGGAACCACATGTCAAAACTTAGAGCAATCAATTACTCAATCAGAATAGCTATAGCACGAGGTGTATTTGAGTATAGGGCCCTCGATCTTTACAGATAGTCAATGTTGATCAAGATTATAGGGAGCATATAGGATTTGCAGAGATGTGCGTTTTGGCTTAATTTGGTACTTGAATTTGGAGGTGACGAATGCCATAACATAACAGTGTGTGGAATAGCGAGTGTTGTCTTCAAAAATGCAAAGATTCAATATCATCATTGGAGGAAAAGTTGGTGAAATTTTCGGGACCCATGGAAAATGCTACTTTCGAAGGGGGTAACGCTTCAAGCAAAGGAAACCTTTTTCTGCAATTCTACATAGTCTTTTCCCTGGTAATCATTTAACTTGAGGCCAGGCCTGTAATTTTTTTTGCTACCGCCATTTTGTGTCCTAAATGAAATGAAGGGCTTGAGATACATGGCGAAGCTGGAACATTTCGTTTGTTTGGGTCTCAAATGGCGGTAGCGAAATAAGTTCCAAGCCTAGCCTCAAGCCTGTGGTCGATTTCACAAAACTCATCGTAACTTACTATCAATCGTAGGACTGATGATGCATTGCAGCCCCATACACAAGTGGAAGGATACGATAGGTTATCCTTCGTATCTCGAGTTACGATCGATCGTAGGGCTTCGTGAAATCGACCCTGGTTTCGCAAAGGCCCACAAATACGCATTAACATCATGTGCATAACGTGGCGACAATCACGGGAATGTCGCAATGTAGTCCAAACGATTGGGTTTTCATTCTCACCAACATTGACTCAACAAATTTTCACAACACGGTGCCACATAATTTCGCGATTCAGTCTGAAATCGCAGGTTTCAGAAATCGCAAGTATATACATTTCGCAGGTTTTTATGGGTTTAAATCATCAGAAACTAAGAACGATTTTTAGGTTAACGGCTTTCCACTCGTTCTGAGTTGTAGGTCAGGTATACCGCTAGCCCAAACGAAGTTCACGTTTAAAACGGGAAGTAAACGGCCGAGGCACGCGTTCGTGATTAATTAGTGACGTACGTACGTATTTGCATTTCTGCTATCCGTAGAGATGTAGAGCTCCATGCTTACATGACTTTGTAGTGAATTAATGTAAACTGACTCATACCGTAGGACGTGTATAAAACTGGCAATATGTTTGTATACCACCCTACATAGGGCCCCACGTCTCTGGAGACCAGTACACCAGCCGATATGATGGGAAGAAAGGAGGAGTAGAAAAAATGATTTCGAGACCCAGTCCAACTTGTCAATGCAGTTCAATTCTGAGCCAACTGTTCTATTTCTGCAAGCTAAATAATACGAAAGCGGCGTAGTATAAAATCAATAAAAGCATCTTTAAAAAAAAGAAAGAAAGAAAAAAGGACAAAAAAAAAGAAGAAACTATAATACGTTGGTTAATACAAGGCTTGGAATACACGTTGGAATACAGAGCAAAAACAGGCCTTTTCTTTTTATTAACCGTCTATTTTCTGGACGAAGGACTTAAAACGTCACAGTAAAACTGAACGGGGGGTATACAGCTTCCATAGTTATATACATAGACTGACTAGGCCATTGGGTTTTATAGGAATTGTGTTGTTTTAGCACCGAAATGCATGCATGTAATTCCTATAACGCCATTGCTCTTATTTTTTCTTACTGTATCTCAATGGGATGATTGAAACTCCGAGTTAAAAAAAAAGGATGCTAATTAAATTGTTTTAAATAAAAAAAAATATTAGTTTGTGTTTATGCTGAACAAAGGTGTGGTTACAACTTGTTGGTTATATATGGAGTTTGGTATGGGAGGTAGTCGAATAGGACAGGTATTATGATACCTGTTATGATACCTGTCGATATATTTGTGTCTTTTTGGTGAATCCCTGTAAAACAATCGAAAATATGTTAAATTGAAAGATTTCCTGAAGACACCAAACTCGACCGCTGATTTGACATTAGGATATTTTATCAAGCTGCCATTATTGAAAATACTTCAGGATATGTTGTCGTGGTCCCAAGTGATATTCTAAAGATATCTGAGAAATATTCAAAGATACAAGGTGTTGTCAAATCGGATAGTACTGCAGTTATAGCGCACATAACTTAAGTGAAGTATAATAATAATGTATATACCATAAAATAATAGCTATACAACTGTTAATGGACATGCAACTTTTTTTTTGGTCAATATAATATTGACAAAATGCCATTATTGTATTTTGGAAAAAATACCACAATGGACTTTGGAACTGTGAGTTAAATTAAATTGAAACAAGTAGCATTTCAGTAGAAATTATGAAGTATGTTCATTGTGTTCATACCGCATCATTTTTGGTCAAGTAATCGTTTTGGCAAAATCAGATAATATTATAATTACCGTTCGTTGTTGGCACCACGTAAAAAAGACATTAGACATAGTCTCTGCTTATATGGCTAAACGCTTAAAATAACCGCTTATTAAATAACCGCTTATTTTACGGCTAAGCAAATTTGAAACTGTCAATCAAATCTTTATAAATCAAAAGATAAAACTGTTAACATAAACTTGCTTACATTGTGTCACAACTGACTTTGAATTGCTTAATATATACTTTTGTTAAACTTATTTTCATCCTCCTCTAAGCTTGTAAAAATGTGAGCAGCATTTGCAATTTGAAATAGTCTTTTTTCGTTAACTATTTGACAACTGCTAATTATTTTCTTACGTGGTGCCAACGTGAAGCGCCTCTTTATAATATCGAGTATAAAACAGCCGTCGGAGCTTTCATGGGGGGTTGAGTTAGTTAGATATACAATTACACATCATTATCCCTCAACATACACTGATAATACAACTCGTTTTTTGAACAAAACTTACATATAAAAAAAAACTACAAAAGAGAATACATGCAAAATTAAAAAAAGAAAAAAAGAATAATAATAATAAGCAACCTGAAACCAAAATCTGCTAAGAGTAACTACTGCAATTGCTGAGGGAAAGAATTCTAGTCTACGAAATGATCAAGTACAATCAAGCCTTGCTGTAAAAAGGTGTTGCGTTTAGTAAAATAAAAAACCAATAATAATAATAACAATAGTCATAATAATATACAAGCCAAGTGCATAAAAGCTGGGGAATATGGTGAACTAACAAATAAATTGGTATGGGCTCGTGAGAAAACAATTGGAAGGTGAAAAGATGAAAAACAACTTGTGACTTTCGTCTGTGCGTAAAAACCCATGCGATGAGATACCAGAAACAAACTAATACACAAAATAGTTTGATGATGTGAACACAGAATCAAATGAGGAACTAAGAAATATCAAAACATGAACGGTGGAACAATCAAACCTGTGAGTTGTGTTCCAGTCACTTGATCTGATTCGAACAAAGAAAAATGGCAAAAATGGGTTAAAGTTCAGTAGTGAAAAAGAGACAAAACTGACAAAAGAATGTTCCTGAAACAATCGCAATTAGAGAAAAGGAATGCTGTAAGATGCCAGTACCAAATACGCTTAGCACATTTACTCTAAATTAATATACGCAGCATGATTCAAAGAGGTTATCTTGTGGTTCGTCGTCAAACATAATCCTTCTTTCTCGTTCTCCAAGTCTCGTCCAAATTTCAAAGCCACTATCTTATGTAATTAAAAAAAAGCATCTTAATTTTTTTAAACACACAAAATACAAAAAAAATCCATTATTTTCTAAATCCTACCTGGCCTTTGTTTTAATCACGTCATATTAATTACAAAAATCAATTCCCCCATTATTGAAGAAGTCAGTTCGTTACAAGATATTAATTCTAAGAAGTAAAAAACTGAGGAGGCAAATGGTTAATATAGTAGCTACTAGGAAATCATGGCAAGAAAAGTGGACTAAGAATCACAATTTGTTGAAATACTGAAATAAGATAAACACATGTCTACATATTGAAATATATGCTGTATGAGAACAAATGTACACTATGCTCTGTGCAGCATCAATTTTATGCGTCTTATACTGTTGTAGTGCCAAAGAACAAAACACCACTTAACCACATTTTTAATTTTTGTTATTAAAACAGAACAAGGGAAAGAAAATACAAAAGGACACTAGAATCTATTGTTAAGCAGAAATCACTACAATTAAGGAAAAAACAATTAATCTAGATGAGAGTTCCATCTACTTTAAGCTATTGTGGTTAGGGTATATTTGTGTAAAATCAAAAAATCAATAATATCAAAATGTTTATTTGTCTATTCTGGTATTAGCTATGTGTTCCCCCTTATCTGTTTCTTTTCTTTTTTTATTAATTAGTTAATACAAAGTCACAAACACGAATAGCACCATTGTTAAAGACGAGAGTGTCTCATTAGTTTACTCATAAAAGTATAACTCACAAGAAACCGCTCTTTAAGTTTTTTTTTTCATTTTTTAAAATTTTTTGTATTTTGTTTTATAGGTTTTACAGCTGCTACAGACGTTGTTGGCCCTTTTAGTTGAAGCACACGGGGCCCGCCTTGTAGCCGAATCTTTGGGACCGTGCGCCGAAGTCGTAGGCAGCAAAGTCCACGATGGGTAGTTGCTGCAGCTTGGTTGTGTTGACGAAGAGGACGGTCACTCCTTTGCCAGGCTTGTCCTATTTGCAAAAGGAATTCTCAAAGGGTTAGTGCATTGTCATTGTCAAGGGGCTGGCTACTTTCCCACTCTGAAACCAGTGGTCGATTTCAAAAAGATTTGCGATTAATCTTTTACATGAGTTGTTCATGTTTCCATAGCAGCTACCATTGTGACATCACACTTTGCTTAGCAATTAAGACGCATGATACGCATGTTACGATCTATCTTAGCCTTTCACGAAGCCTTACGATCGATCGTAAGTTATGAAGGATAACCCATCGTATCCTACGACTCCTACGTGGGGCTGCAAGGCATCATTAGTCCTACGATTGATAATAAGTTACGATGAATTTATTGAAGTCGACCCCAGGCCATTTGAATAGTTTGTCTTGGTAAGCCATAATGACCTTTACGAAATAAGGCTTGAGGCTAGGCTTTGGATTTGCCTTGCTACAACCATTGTGTCCTAAATGAAATGAAGGGCTTGAGATACATCATGAGCGAAAATGGAGCCTATATCTTCGGCTTTGGCATGTGGCCCAATCCCTTCAGTTTCGAATTGTGGGCTTCGAATGGCGGTAGTGAAATAGGTCCTTGTCTCAAACCTAGGGTCGATTTCACGAAGCCCTGCCATCGATCGTAACTCGAGTTACGAAGAATAACCCATATCGTAGGTGCCTATTCCACGCAGGGCTTCAATGCATCAAAAGTCCTACGATTGATGGTAAGTTACGAAGAGTTTGGTGAAATCGACCCCTGATTTTGTAAAGACCTACAATTTTGAATTCGTTTTTGTTTTACTGTGTGGGCTTGGGATGTGCCGGTTGGGCATTCACGAAGTGGGAGATGGTTGTACTGTCCTATAGTCCCTTACCTTGCATTCGTCTAGGAGCAGCTCTGGCTCCAAGAGCGTGCCGTACCCGAATACCTCCTCGTTGGCTCCCTGTAGTTTGATGGCCTTGTCGTAGCTGGCGTCCTTCTGGTCATACCAGCCCACGCTGCGACTGCACATGTATGTGAAGTTCTGCGTGGCGTGAGTGCTGAGCAGTCGCAGGAAGGTCAGCTGCACGGTGGTGATGCTGCTGTAGGTCAGCTGGATTCAAAGCAAAATTGGAGAACCTCGTCAACAAAGATTTTCTACGGTTGTGGTACCATACCAAAACAGCCATCTTCATACATTTACATTAACTTAATAACAGGGTATAAAGATGGTGATGGTAGAAACATATACCGTTCATTTTGTCTGCCTAAATGTTGTATTTTTTCCCCACAAAAAAGTACAACCAAAGACCAATAGAACGGCATCCCACAACCAAGCAAGAGCCGTATGCTGCTCTTGAATGATGGACAAAGTATTACTGTGATTACATTTTAAGAGAAATATTATCCACAATATTTATAACATACCGGACTAGCCTTTGTCTCGCTGAACCAAGCACCGGGAACACTCTTGCGATAACCACGCAGCTATATGGGATATCAAAAGAAAGGTACGGTAAGAGCAAATAAAATCATGATCAAAACAACAAAACAACCAAAGCAGATAGTTGAATCTTTGCTAATGAAATGTGATCTCCGAAGGTTTTATGGTTGGTTTACTGAACAGTATAGTGCTTGAGACCAACGTAACAACTCTAGGCTATTTCGACTACCAAACCCTTTTTCTAATTTTACTGGGACCATTTCATGGCTCTGCTTAGAGTCAGCGCTTTTTACGTAAGCAGAAAGTTTTGTGCTTACGATATCCTACTATAGGAATTTTCAGTTGAGCGTAGTTTGCGTAGGAATTCTCGCTTACTGGAAATTCGAGTATAATTAGACGAGTGAAGAATGAGGATCTAAGGCGGCATCCGAATCTGTTGTCTAGAGCTAGGTCTAGGTCTTCTATTGGAAATACGCGGAGACACCACTGAAGACAATAGACCTAGCCCTAGCTCTGGAAGCCCGTTTCGGAAACGGCCATAAACGGGACATTCTGCGGTAAGGAGAGCCATGAAATTGGGACCCGATCACTATAATAACGTCAATGGCGTATAATGGCCTATAATGGATGAACGGAACGTGGTAACTATGTCATCAACTATCGAATCAGACTTCGTAAAGCTATAATATACAGTTATACATCATTTCATTATGTGAGGACCTATAAATTAGAGGACATGTAATTAGAAGTCAACTATACTTGAGGGGAACATACATACACATAGGATGATGCAAGATATTCTCTGAGTAACACGGGGGATAGTTTGGGGGCAATTCCATTCCTTGATTCATTGGCTTCCCTTGTCTTCAGTGTCTTTTTTGGGGGGAAGGGACAGCCTTTATCAACTACCAGTGTTCAACTTGTTAGTGTACCAAACCCCTTTTATAAACAGCTAATAATTCTATTTTGTGTAGAATCAATCGGTTTAGTTGCTTTATTAATTCATCTATTGCATGCCTTCCGGGCATATTGTAAATTTCCACAAGCTCTGCTGAACTTAACAGTTTCTGGTTCAAATATAACTAACTGGAAAGTTTCATGCATTATATGCACTTGCTGCCTGACTTGAGAAAAACTTCCATATGGATCGGTCTTGAGCTGCCACTTCTGCATCATCAACTGACCATCCAGTGTTCAAATACTAATACCGAATACCCCAAATTGTTCTAGATAGGGAGGTATACATGGGCCTTGAGTATCTACTGAGTAACTTCCACGTATGATAAGTTTCTGGAAACTATTCTACAACAACTATGATTATATAAAAGATAACAACACGGTAACAAGGGGGTATTCTGTTAAATGGAAGCGTTCAAACAAAAAAAGCATTCACCATACTTCATACTCTGTGAAAGATGCCAAACCAAAAATAAACATGAGATTGATTATCAACGACAACGAGTGTAGAGATTAAACATGGTTTTTACATACCAAGCATTAATGTACTATAACATGCATACCACATAGGGCCTATACTTTTCAAAGTGAAGATTGAGAGTTACACTGCTTCCTGTTGTATAAATACAGGGAGTCAGGTTGGTGTAGTGGTTCTGTCCTCGCCTTTCACCTCTGGCGGACCGGGTTCAAGTCCAGCTCTGTCCACAAGTGGATTGGGTTTTTAGTCCCTACCTGATTCTGTGGGTTTTACCCAGAATATTACACTGGGGTTTTCCTCCCGCAACTAAGCTGTATCTTCTCCTCATCATCTTTTTATAAATTGTATCATCAGGCTTTCGAGCTACGTGTGCCTAGGGCGCTTTTTTGGAATCCTTGGTATCACTACCAGAAATAAATAAGAATAACGAAGTCCCCATACTAATAAAATGCTGGAGTATTATCACATTGAAGTTGGTGTTTGTTTTTCAACAGGAAAGCCATATGTCCGAATTACTTGGCCATGTACGGCTCACACGCGTGAGTCTATGGGAAGCGGCTGCAGCCATTTACCATAGACTCACGCGACAATCCAAAGCCGTATAACTATAAATACATCGGACATGGTCTAGGTCTAGGTCCAAGTCAAAATATCGAAAGGTGCTCTCGTGCTACACGTGTGTTACTGTTAGACATGCTAAACTGCTAAACATAATCTATGGGCGTTTGCGAAATGGGGCTTGAGGCTATAGGCTTGGGATTTATTATGCTACCGCCATTTTGTGCCCTAAATAAAATGAAGGGCTTGAGATACATGGCGAAGCTGGAGCCTTTCTTCGGTTGCGTCATCTGGCCCAATCCCTTCGTTTAGTTTAGTGGGCCTCTAATGGCGGTAGCGAAATAAGTACCAAGCCTAGCCTCAAGCCAGGTTCCGTAAAGGCCCTCAGTAGAGCGTTGAAAGTCAAGTATCCGAAGCTTGGATCTTACTCCACATGAAAATAACAAGACATGAAAAAAAAAACTGCTTTCGGTTGAAAGAAAAAAAGGAAATAAACATCTAAAGGTGTGTACCAAATCGTCCTCGACGAATTCATCCGACTTCGGCACAGATGGAATACACATTGCACACAAGAAGTAGAGAAATGTGAGAGGATATAAAAATAAAAAGAGAAGGAGGAAAAGAAACAAGATACCAAGATAAAGGTTAGTACTCCAAGAAAAAATTAGACCAAGATGCAAAAATAACAAGGAAGGGTAAATAAGGAAAGGGACCGAGGGGCCTGTTTGTTGGACAACAAAAAATAATAATCATCATACTTTTAAACAACACGATGCTTTTGCGGGGTTATTTGAAAAAAAAAAAAAAAAAAAAAACACAGTCAGATTTTAAACAGGTCGGGGTGCGATTCTCAAGATTTTCAGTTTGTTTCATATTTTTTTGCAAAACGTTCAGCGATTAGATTTTTGAAAGAAAAACTACGCTTTTAAGTTAGGCCTATTTATTGCTGCCAATCTATATGCCATTTCGAATGAAGAAAAATGCTTGCACTACCAGCCATTGAGCCCATTGAAAAACCGGTTTCGACTTTGAACTTGGGTGAATAAAAAAACTTGGGGTGTCCGTATTTCTACGTTTGCCAGAATGGCTCAAGCATCCATATTAGATTGTGGAACAGTGTATACATTTACAGGCGAATTATAGTGACTACTTTCCAAGCCTTTTAGATGTGAGCCCATACCGGTTAACAATCATACTCGCAATGATAATTGTGTATATTTGTTTCCACCAGGAATATCTTCTCAGGTTTCTCTACAAACCCAAAACCCAATTCCTCCCTGTCTTTTCTCCACCAATTTCTTCGGGTTTTGAGAGCTCCACTTCTATAGAACTGAATTAGCGCTGAAGAGCTTTTTACTTTTTATTTCATCATTGCATAATGATATTAATTGAATCATCTGCCTCATTTCTAATATTAGTATAGTCGGCTTCGCAACGGCAAGGGAATCTTTCGGAATAGTTTTCCTCTGGATGATGGGTGGAGTGTGGGAGGAACTGGATTAAAGGGATTAACCAGCACTGATTAGCCTTAAGTCATTATACGCTTAGGTTAGAGGCCGTGGATTAATAGGAAATCCACTTGATCCGGTACTGCGTTTCGAGGGAAGGTATTAAGGGGGATTAGGGGAAGGAGATCTGTACTTAATCGAGACTAATATCAAACTGAAAATCAAAAATAGTGTTAGCAGTATAGTTTGTGAGAAAATGAAAGCTAGGGTTAATATCAAATGCCGCTAAAAAGGGAAAAAATGCAATATACAACACAAACGCTAACACATCAACTCAAAAGTGCATCTAAACTGCATCTATAAGAGTAAATAATTTCAGGCATATATATTCAACACACCGCTCATAAATATGCATAACAAAGGCCAAGCAACATCTCTTACTTGTTTGAACTGGTTTTTGGGGTATTTAAAAGAACGATACAAAAAAGAAGACAACGTTAAAAACAAAGAAAAGGCATTTCAGAGATGTAGGATTAATATTGATATTTTGGTTCTATTATTTGATCATTGACTTTTTACCCTTTTCCCTTGCTTCCCAAAATATTTCCTAATTCGAGTAATTTAGTTCAATTCAATTCTTGTATACCCGATTATCCATCATATATTTAAACCCACATTTGTCTTCGTGGCAATCGGTTTCAAGATTTTCACGAAGATGAATATTATAGCCATCCCGAATACATCTAAACATGTACATGCAGTGTGCACACAGTGACTCAACATTGATGAAACATCCACGAAAAAATGAGGACTGAGTGTTTAAAAACGAATGCAGATGATGTACAAGTACAAGGTTTAATGTGCATCACGCCGTCAAATTTTAGGGCGAACAGTCAATTTTCGGGGGTCGATTTCACGAAGCCCTATGCTTGATGGTTACTCGAGTTACGAAAGATAACCCATGTACGGTTGCAATGCATCATAAGTAAGTTACGATGAATTTTGTGAAATCGACCCCTGATACCTTCCAGCAAGAAAAACTGCTTGAAAAACACATCAACCGTAAGGTAGCAATGAACCTTTTGCCAGTTAATGGATTCTTTTGATTTGGTGTTTTTGCACCTAAAAGCGCATACTACTGGGAATCCTTACATGCTAGTCAATGATAACCGATAATCATACGATTTGAATTGGCTGTTCACCTTAAAATTTGCAAACAAGATATGGACAACATAGAGTGAATTATTTGAGCATACTATAACAGGTAACGGTTCGCTGCGCCATGAGGATGCACGTGATTGAACTGCTGATGCTTCCCAATGTGCACTTTTGCCAGATTGCTGTGCGTCGACAGGGTTACACAAATCAAATCACATGTCAAAAGTTGCGCCTTATACACGGATGCGCCGTATACACGGGTAATGCTTTGAGGATTTCATTTTGCTTTCAGGTTCTCTCTAGCTGATGCGTCTGGGGGAACATGACGTCTTACCTCGTCACCCTCCTGGTCTGGGTAGATGCAGGTCTCTCCCTCGGCGGTCATGTTGCAGAAGACTTCCAGGGCGTCCTTGGTGCAGCCCTGGTTGGGATCGATCCAGTAATGGCCTGGAAAATGTGTCAAGACCAGAAAATAACATTAGGCCTAACGCAACATCCCAACAACTAGGCTATACATAATTATAGTGTAGAAAACGAACAGCACTGTCGGCGGGCAGGAAGCAAGTTAAACAGAGTAGTTCAATAATCAATACACGTCTCTCTTTTATCAAATTTAAAATGAAGAGCCTAAACAACTGCATTTGGCATTTATGTTGCTTTTGGTTTCTTGTTCTCACAATTGTACTTACAGAGATAGAGAGAGGGAAATTGAGAGGGAAAGAGAAATAGAGGGCGCCAGACAAGATACCAAATGGCATTGACAAAAGCAAATTGTATGTGACTGCATGGTGCACTGACGAGTACCACTAACACAATCAAGGATGTGAAGTACCTCTGAGCTTCTCAAAGTAGGCCAATCTCTCAGCTCTTTGAAAATGCTATTTGATGAGAACCACTAACAAATTCAAGGATGTGCAGTACCTCTCAAAGTACCTCTAATTTGACGACTAGGCCTACATCTTATTTGATGTAGACATTTAGGGCAACAATTGAACTCTTTGTTCTGATGCTGTTGAATACTTCCCATCACTTACCATCTGGGAAGTCCTTGTGGCTGAGGTACAGGTCCTTGCATGTCCTGGCCGGGTTGTTGATGGATCCCACGGGGTTCTTCATCTGCTCCATCTCCTCCTTCAGGGCACGAAGAGAGGTGAAGAGTTGAACCAGGGCTTCCATGTAGGCCTGTTAGAAAGAGGAAATAAGATGATAGAAGAATATTAATGATTAATCCTACCAGAGCCAGCTCAGGGAACTTTCATGTGCACTCAACAAGCATTGAGTATACAGTGCTTACCTGAGTCGGTGAAGGGTATAAGCCTAATTTTTAAAATGATAGAAGCAAAAGGAAGCATGTGCAGCTATGCACGACGCTATCTAGTAGTAGTAGCGTGGCAAATGTAGTACATTAATTACGACTGGACAGACTTCTCAGCAAAATATGAGCAAAATATATTTCTTTATCCTCCTCTGGAAACATGCAATAATAGATTCAACGGTGACTTACTTCTGGTAGCTCTCCGTAGTCGAAATAGAAGTAGTCCTCGGCATTCTCGGGAATCTGGTTGTCCGCGAAGTCTTTCTCGGTGTCCATGCCGGCGAAGGGATCATCCTCGGTGGCGAACGGATCGTCCCCGGCCGCTCGACGCCTTCTCTTGACCGATCCCTCGTAGCTGCTGGCGCTGCTGCTTGGGTTACCTCCACCGCCACCGCCACCGATGCCGGCGCCACCCTCACCGGGGGCTACCGTGTACGGGGCGTAGGTGCCATCAGGGGCGAAGTTGGGGTACAGGTCCGGACGGATGTTCAGGATTCCTTGGTCTAGCAAAGCTTGGAGATACTAAGAGAAAAAGGGAGAGGGGATAGAGGAGATGATAGCTGGACTTTGCACGCAGGTATGGCTTTGTGCTACAATTTTACGAAAGGCCCTTCTTGCAGAAGATGTTGATTACAGCATTATGTTCATGAAAAGCCAAACTCTGCTGAGTACCAGTAATATCCAACATACTTTGCGAAAGAAATTGGCTGGTAACAGGCTGTTCGCTTTAAATGAAGCCTCTTTGCTTTGCAGTATTGGAAACAGGCCACATACTCAGGACAATCCTCAAATAATTGTTCAACATTCTCTGTTAAGTATTTGTGACTCAACAGACCAAAAAAAAACATGTGTTCAACTATAATTCATGTAGGCTTATAGTGACTTTTAAGACTACACACAAACAATCTAAGAACCAATCCAAAGTCATAAGTGAATGTTCTGAACAGAAAATGATGCTTAATTAGTGGTACCGTCACGCTAAGCAAACATCAGACACATGAAAAATGTGCCAGTTAGGTAAAGAAGCAAAACCTGCTTCGTGCTAAGCAGATTGAGCACGCTTAGCAGTTTTAAGTAATCGACCCCACAGTCTGCCTGAACCATCACAATGTAAATGTATGTTCATGAAGACAGTAGAACAATGTGTAGTGATGTATATACTTACGGATACGCTGGCCTCGGGTCCCTATACAGCAAGGAAAACAGAAAGACAATACATCATTAACAACATTCTTGTCATGTGAGCATTTGAAGTCTTTGTTGACACGTCTTAGGGCCGCAGTCAAAATGTCAAAATGTGAGACATCAAAATGTCTCCCTATTGATAGATGTCTCAAAAATTGTCACTCTCAGACGCCAACATAAAACATTGCTTAAATAGCTATTATTTCGCAATATTAAAACTGATAATGATGTACAGTAGTTGGTCATTGATTATTTATTGCTGAACATAAAATCGATGTGTATAAAATGCCTATGATGTTGCTAGGATTGATTTCAAAGCTGTCTTCTGATGATACGACGGTCGGTGTAAATACAAATACTTAATATTGCTATACAGTAGAATACATCACGTACAACCAAAGCCCCAAAGATAGGACATTTGGTTGGGTCTAACAAATTAAGCTGAGCAGTATTGACGAAAATTATATTACAAGAAATACTTACTGGAGGTCCAGGCGGTCCCTGATGAACAAAAGGAAAAAGGAAAATCACAATTATTTCATTTCGTGGAGAAAAACAAAAATTCTAACATCAGATTTCATTTTAATCCTATCAAATGTAATGCTAGGTTTGTAAATGGTTCATGTTCACGGCATTTTGCGGGCCAAGACTTATATAACATGAAAAATACCATGATTCATGATGAGAATTGGTCACAATCTATTATATCTTAAGTCATTTTTGTGTACCTAGTCTACAAGGAAATCTTGTACTTCTGGTCAACTTTCAGAAAATTACAGAGAGTAGGGACACGGGTACTACCAAAAGAGTCATGTAATGGACTACAGTTGGAATTAAACAAAGGTAAACTAAAGTATAAAGTTAAAAATATATTCAAATTCATAAAAACAGCCGAAAAAGAAGTTACAAATATACACTTTATGCACACTTTATACAACTTTACAAGACAATATGAGGAAAGCTAGTAACCATTATCATTACCAAAAGTCTTTACAAAAATCAAACAGGCAACATCTCTTGGTTATAGTCCAATGACAACAAGTGAACTAAGCATCATGTGCTGATGATGTATTTGTAAATATTTGACAAAACTTACCGCAGGACCAAGATCTCCCTTGATACCAGTGTCTCCGCGGAAACCAGTGGGGCCGGGCGGGCCAGGTACACCCTGTGCAAAGGAGCCAAATTAATCAGGTTCATTCAAAGTCATTGAAGAATACAAAACGACAAACGACATACAACTGTACCAAACAAAATTTAAATATCCGTAAGCTCATACATAATATTATAATTTACCAGCACAGTTCTGCCATTTTTAGGAAACTGTGCTGTTTAGGGCCTACATTAGGGGATGGTATTTGAGGTGCTGTTAGACAACTTACCCGTACGCCGGGAGGACCTTCTGGTCCCAATGGTCCCTGAGGTCCCTCTATACCCTGCAAAAAACAACAAGCAAACAAACAACAAGTCAGACGGACTGATTAACACAAACTGTCGCTATAATGCAAAATCTAATGACTCGGTATCAAAGTTTTCATATTAATAATGTGTTCAATAATAAAATGAATTCAGTTGCATTGATTCCAATTCTATAGTTTTAGAAAATCCGATTCAACCATGACCAAGACCAATTCCAAGACCAATTACCGAACTACGCGTGAATTGAAATGCTAATTATTTCTATACAGCTCTGTTGCATTGCATTTCACTGATAAGATTGCTGCTGAGTTTATTGCTGAGAAATCCGAATCTTCTGAACTTACTGTAAGCCATTTAGAGGCAAACAAAAACCTCTAAACTAACTAGAGTGGGATTCGAGCCAGAAACATCTGGAATAGCGTACTTACACGTTGCTTACAAAGTTATCGATCGGCCATTTGTTGGTAGTGTCCAAAATGGTTAGTTACCTTTGTTATGTTACTTGTCAGAAGCCAACATTATATTGATGATTAAATAATTCAATCAATTTTGGGAGAGATTATGGTTTGTGGCTTGGGAAGAGATAGTGGCTTTGGGGGAAAGATCAGGTCATGCCGATCGAGACTATGGATTGCTAGGGATCTAGCTCTCTACAAACCTGTTCTCCTTTAGGCCCTCTAGGACCTGATTCACCGGGGTCTCCCTTGTCACCTTTCTCGCCAATCTCTCCAATCTCACCAGTCAGTCCCATCAGACCAAGGTCACCCTGTCCAGGAGAAGTCGAAATCAGTGAGCAGTTCGCCAGATAGAGGGAGGGGGATATGCGGTTGAAAGGGAGATTGTACCATGGCCAAATGTATCTGTTTGTGGCCGTGTCATTTTAAACATGATTCCTTCTGAATGCCTAATACCGGGGTTTACACTTCCAAAAAAGCGCATGCGTGATAGTGCCTCGTTTTGAAGTCGCGATCAAAACTGCCGAAGTGTAAACCCGTGTATTGTCTTCGACAAAGGACGGGCTTACACTTAGAAAAGTGCGCACGCGTGGAAGTGCCTCGTTTTGAAGTTGCGATCAAAATCCAAGATGGCCGCCATGGTGTAAACCCGTGTATGCATGAATTTGTGGCGACACTACGAATAGAAGTCTCTTCAGAGTATCTGTGCACGGTTCAAAACGTTTCTATCAAATGGTGAACTTGCAAGTTCTGTGAGGACCACGCATATCGATATTAGCCATCTAGGCCTGGTATTCAGGCCGAGTCCCAAATCTCTGGCAGCGACCACAAATAACACACAAGTCTATGGAAACGGCTGCAGTCACTGGCTAGTGGCTGCCATAGGTGCATGTGTAATTTGCAGCCTCAGCCAGAGAATTGAAACACGGTCTTATCATTTTGCAAGCCTCTGGGCCTCATTCTTGCCCCTGTCAATGATGTTTGTCAAATTACGCCGATTGCAGTTACATAAAATATCACGATTGATGTTTATCAAGATTGAATGATTGGGAGACTTTTGAGACCTTGGCAGCAGCAGACTGACGTCTCTTCTTTGCTAGCTCTGAGCATGCGCGCGCAATTGTCAGCATGCGCGCGTTTTTGTGCGCGTGCGCTACCAAGTTGAAGACCCAGCCCCAAAGTACCATTACAGGTACTCGTGACAAGGCATCTGCAATATCATTATAATCGTCATACCCACCTTAGGACCCACTGGACCGGGGTCGCCTGTGAATCCTCGCGGTCCCTCTGGACCCTGGATAAGAAACAAAAGTGAGGGCGCTGTTTTACAAATCAAATCAAATCAATTTAAATACATCCGAACAAATGGATGTTATACAATATTCTTAAGCCTATTGGTTGATATTTTGAAACATAGGGCCTTTAAGAAACCATAATATATGGTTTTTGCTCCAGATAAAAAAGTAGATGTAAATACTACGAGTGAGAACATAATTTTGCAAAGGACAGACGAGACTGGACTTACCATTGGTCCCATCGGTCCACCTTGGCCTTGAGGTCCCTGCTCACCTGGGTCACCCTAAAAGGAACAAAACAACAATGATTGGACTCGATCTCTCTCCATTATAAAATTATGACAATAGGTCTACCGGCTACTGGAATATCTGTAGCAATAACGTAAAACAAAACAAAAAGCCCGCACTTGCATATTACTGATTACTGATTGAGTATTTTGAAACAGAAAAAAGAAACTTGTACAATTATACGTAATATTATACAATTATTAAGAATAATGTCCAAACTCACTTCCGGTCCGGGCAGGCCTCGAAGACCCTGTGTGCCTTGGGGTCCTGGTGAACCCTGGAAGAAAAACATTATAACAAACAATTTTTTTACGGATTCTTAAAGTGAGGAGGAAAAAATACTCAAATGTAAAAGCTTTTCAAATTCATACAATGGAATTTGTTGAATGAAACAAAAGAAGAAAATGACAAAGGGACGAACATAGGAGATAATGTAACAGAATAACTGGACACTTGTCAGGATTTATAAAACAATAATAAATCGGGACACTTGTCAGGATTTATTAAACAATAATAAATCGGGAGTCATATGTAAAAAAAAAACAATAGACAAAAGGAGTGAACAAAAGAGGCAAAGATTGAATTTGTTAGATGTGTTGGCAACACCATGCTTAAAGCAAACATTAATGCATTTTTTTTTTACTTTGCAGTGAAAACCACGGGGACATTATTTGAGGAAAGATGAAGTGATATTGGGATTGTAACGGTGGAAACTTACCGGGGCGCCAGGTGGACCGGGGTCACCTCTGATTCCAGGGGGTCCAAGATCGCCGGTATCACCCTTGGGACCTTGCTCTCCTGGAGCACCGTTCAGTCCAGGTTTGCCCTGTCAAAACAAAACAAACGCCGTTGAAAATCGTCCCCCCTTAAAACAGAGAAGCAGGTTTAAAAATCTTTAAAATGGACAATAGGTAATGTGCAATTTGGCAGACTTGGGGATATTGCTACAAAGTTTGAATAAAACGCCTTTGAATTGCGTGGTAGATACTGGTGCTAAACAATCTAGAAGTATCATTATCAAAAAGCACAAGTGTTAATTTTACTCAAACTATTGGCTTTCGGTGAACAAAATATGCAGAACTGAGACCACGTACTTCAGGTTATTCAGACAGTGACTGGTTTAATTTGGATATATTGTAAGACAATTAGGCATGAAATATTGGAAGGTTGCAGGAAAATGATTTTACTCTCAACTTACAGGCTTTCCACGTGGTCCTGGGCGTCCAATATCACCGGGAGGACCTTGGGGTCCCTTAACAAGAGAAAAGGAACACAAAAATGTTAGTGTATGTAATTAAATTACTTCTGCAAGCTGTTCGTCAATTAAGTGAAATAATAACCTGAAATATGTAAAATGTTCAGAGTTATGAGGAGTTTAGGAGCATGATGTCTAGATCCTAACAGGATCTCTGCCGAAGGATAATTGCATAGCCTTTGCGAGATGTTCTGATAGAATCGAAATTTCAGGCCCTCCAAACTCCAAACTCTGTTTCGGAACAGAACGTAATCTCACAATCACTCCAGCGAAAGGTTGCATCAGATTTAATGAAACCTAAAATCAACATTTTAAAGCATGGAACACTTTGCAGAAGAATATCTCCTTCAATTAGCATTGCGTGTCTGAATACTTACAGGTCGGCCTGGGTCACCATCTTCACCATCCTCTCCTGGGTCACCGGGTCTACCCTGCAAGGCAAAGACACCAAGAGAAGAAATATCAATGAAAAATCAACACCACTTACAGACAATGGCTGGAAGATGGAACAGATTCAAAATCAGACGAGGAATGATCTTAAAAAAAGTTTTGACCGGTGAGTTGATATTAGGAATGCTGTCTTCCATTGTCAGTTCCAAACCTGAGATACTTCAGGATATCTATCTGCCATCGAAGAGCTATAGATACAAGGGAAAACTGCTACAGTGCTGCATGTAATAAACTGTTTAATACAACGCATATCGCAATCAAGTCTCTGTGCGCTGTAATACGAAAACAAAGGGGAAATGGACACAAGGAACAATAACAGAGAACAGACTAGGAATAAGACAAACTATATTTGTACTTTTGTATAAAACGCTTACCGGAGTACCGCCTTGGCCGGGCTCTCCTGGTTCACCAGGGAAACCAACTGGACCCTACAATCAAGAACAAACAAAATGAATAGTCTATATTATTCAATCAAAGCAAAAAGCAGATAATATCACTTTTAATCAAATCAACATCTTTAACAATGTCTCCAACCGGTTATAAAAAACCTATAACCGGTTCATAAACACAGACCCCTTTCGTGTTTTTTTTCAGGAATCAAGACATATTGTCCTATGTGTTTTCAAATAAACGCAACAAAATTGTCAAGTTGGTTTAAGAATTCTGTATAAGTACAGAACTGTTACAGAGAGGTCTAGAGAAACGTCTATATTCTGGAACTGTTTCTGATCACGTTTGGCAATGAGAATCGTTTCCAAAGGATAAACTTAATAAATAATAAAACTGAACGAGCAAAATATTGTGTTATAGTTTTGACGACTTTTGGATGGTAGTTTCTATACTTACCGGGTTGCCCTTGGGTCCCTGCGGTCCTTCTGGTCCTGGTGGGCCCACGGGGCCAGGGAAACCAGGGGAGCCTGGCTCACCCTTGTTGCCTGCATCACCTTTAGCTCCCTATCAGACAAAAAGAGTAAAACAAAATTAATCACAATCTCAAGGAAGGCAAATAAACCAAAGGCAAAGAATGGTAAATCAGGTTATTAATCGACAGAGAGATGCAAAGAATGTCATGATAAGAACGGTACAATAGACCTTATTCATGACGCATCCATTTGTCACCTTCCTTGTATACCCTTCGGAAAAGATAACACCAATACTAAAAGAAAAAGAGCACCAGACTATTTTGAATCCAAGCCTCGGTTTGATTGCACTGCTTCGAATACATGATGGATGCACCGCGAATAAGGCCTAAAGACCCGTTTTGAGACACAGATAGAAGTCAAGTTACTAGACATCACTTACTGGTGGTCCGCTCCTTCCTGTTCTGCCTGGAATACCAACGGATCCTTTCTCGCCCTGAAACGAAGAACAATAAAACATCATTAAGGTTTGTCTTTTACCACAAAGTGTATGAAATTGAAAAAAATATTGGATTGAATTGAATGAATTGATTGAAGCGACTTACCTTCTGACCAAGGCCGCCATCGTTTCCTCTCCTTCCAGGTAAACCTTGTTTGCCCTTTGAAAAAAAGATAAACAAAACGGGGAAAATTATTAAATCTTCAAAATTACAAAGATGCCATGAAAATAATATAACAGTTTTCCAGCTTATGTTGATGGACCTTTCGCAGGTTAGGCAGTAATAATCTCAACGTAATAAAAAAATGATTGCATTTGAAATGGCACATACACACAAAACCATCTGTACCAAACACAAGAACGCAGAATTAGAAGCGTTCACATGATGTATGCAAAAGAAAAGCCTTTGACTTGATGTTCCAGTTCATTCTTGTTTGTATCTATTTTACATTTTGTTGATGGGGATGTAAGGGAACAATATATTTGTGGCAAATGAAAGAAGCAGGTAATGGTTGAACAATGGGTGATTACCTCTCCACCGGATGGTCCCCTCTTACCGCGTAGACCCATCCTGCCTGGTAGACCCTGAAACGAAGAGAAGAGGATCAATCAATCTATGCTCTAATAATTCTTTGAAAGGTGAAGAAAGAAACTGGAGCGAGATACGAACCGCCTGAATACCGTACAGGCGCTCTACCAAGTGAGCTATCCAGCCCTATGTTGGTGGTGTTCCTAATAATCTTTGTTCGTTTGGCAGTCAAAAGACATGAAACAACGCACACACCGCTAAATTTGTACTTTAAATAAATGGGGGATTAGGGGATCTCTAAGGTAACAGCTACCTTTTAAAGACATACTTGTAATGCCCATTTTTTGAAAGAAGACAGCAAATGCTCTCAATATGAGCATATGTCAATTTCAAGTTCATTGGTTTGGAGGATGTCTAGAAATAGGTAAGTAAAGATTTTAAGAAAGATTTTCGGCTTTGCAGGGTGATAATATTGGTATGTGGATCAGTTTGCGGAAAAAACAAGGAAAAGTCGTTCGTACTTTCGCATGCACTTCTTATTTTGTCGCGCTTCTCGTAAGGTCTCAACGTTTCTACTAGCCTGCTCTAGTCATCATCAGGAGTCAAGTAAAGTTTTGGGTATGTCTCCCTAAGGTACCAATTACCAATTAGAGGTATATGTGTTATTATCTCTGTTCATAATTATAATGGAACCTCATGTATAGGGCAGCATGGAGAAATAAATGCAAATGTATTCATCATGTATACTTCATGAGATTCTGATGAGATTATACTTACAGTAATTCCTGGATCACCTTTGTCGCCCTTGAGACCGACTGATCCTGGCATTCCTTGGACGCCAATAGGTCCTGGTGATCCAGGGGCACCGACGGGTCCTTCCTCACCCTGGGGGCACAAACAAAATTCAAATCACAAGTTGATCTTCAGTTTTGTCGTCTTAATACATCCCATTTTTGTTAATTTTTACTTCCAGTTAAAACCCTTGTCTATATTTGTCCAAAGACTATGCAAGTCTAGTATCAGATTTGAAAATTGGCGAGACGTAAATGAAATAAACACAACAAATTGATACAGCCATATAAAATTTAAAACAGAAATTTAAAAGACCAAGAAAATGATAAATCAGTACAAAAGAACACAACATTTATTAAGTACTGCTTCAATGGTTATCAACGATTGATAAAACAATAACATTTGATACAATTTAACAATGAAGATAAAGTATACTGATACAGAAGTGATTAAATTCTAGAAATTTCCATGCATCAATTTTGTAAAGTCCATATTTGTGCAAGTTGCACCCAATATTAATTTCATACCATTTTTGGGCGGTAACCTTTACTTGCAGTTAGTCAATACCTTCCTTTGCTTAACCCAATTTTTCTGCTTAACAGAGGTATAAAATTGGCCCCTGGTAGGATTGCCACAGGGGATGGGGATGGGGAAGGGGAAGGGGAAGGGCTGAGAAAAGAATGACCTACCTTTGAACCTCTCAAACCCATCTCTCCTGGCACACCTGGATCGCCATCTTCTCCCTGTGCAAAACCAATGGTATCCAGTTATTAGCAATAGGCATATGCAATACACACACGTCTTTACCATTATCAATTCCAAATTGTTATACTAGTCGAGTTACACACGTCACTTTGAAAAAAAAAAAATGAGCCAATTTGATTGTATATTACTCATTTTTTTGGGTCAAAGGTCCACCTGCTAAAGTGGTTAGTCAATTCTTTGTCCATGTTCGGTAAGTCTGTTCACAACTTCTATCGAACTTAATAATCATTGAAAAGTGAACAAAGAAAATTGACCGCAGCGGGATTCGAACCGGCGACCACCTTAATAATCATTCCTAATAATCATTACAGTAACTGTAACATCTGACGATAGTTGACCAACTAATTGCTAGTAGGCCATTCTTTTTTTTCCATTTTTTTTCTTCAGGATTTCAGGATGACAGGTGACCTTTAAAATTTCTCATTAAATTCTGATGAAACAGAATCACGAATGTGTTTTTCCAAAGTTTCACAAGCTTTAATAATTGCTCCCTAGATCAGCTTACGTCGTGATGACTGTAGTTACGACAAACTGAAACTATCGTAATCTAAGATACGATTTTATAATTGGTACTTACTGGTGGTCCGGGCTCTCCAAGTGGTCCTCGTTCTCCAACAATTCCCATTGGTCCCTATGGGAACACAAATTAGAAATAAAGGTCATGAAAATAGGGTTGACACAATAAGGAAACATGAAGATCATTGCTTTTGTTATCATTTTCTTTTCATTTCTGAATTTTTCAAAATTGAAAAGCGAAAAAGATGGTGTAAAGAGCGTGACGTGACACTTGCAATGGTAGCACTACGTTGACTTGTGGAAATAGATTTCAAATGTTCGTAGTTTGAAAGATTTCAGATGGGAAATCGATGGAAAGGGTTGACCGCTTTCTTACCTCAATTCCCCGTTCACCTTTAGAACCTTTGGATCCTGAGCTACCAGAGTCACCCCTGTCTCCGTCCTCACCAGGAGGTCCAGTCAGTCCCACAGGACCTTGCAGACCCTGCCAGGGAAAAAGGAAAATTCAATCAATCAAATCCAAGAAAGCAGGGTTAAGGGGTCGATTCCACCAAATTATCGTAACTTACTATCAATCGTAAGACATCGGTGGAGAGTAACATAAATTCCAAATTAAAATATTACTAGTACTTAAATATAGGCTGGGTCGATTTCACCACACTCATCGTAACTTACGACAAATCGTAGCACATAATGATGTATGGCAGCCCTACGTAGGATACGATGGGTTATCCTTCGTAAACTCTGGTTAGGATCGATCGTAGGGCTTCGTGAAATCGATCCCACGATGTTTATAGATTATCTCTGCATATTCGTGCTTACTTATTTTGAATATGAACTTACCCTTGGTCCTGGCATTCCATCACGGCCGACCGGTCCAATGGGCCCAGACCCTCCCTGAAAAAAGTAGCAATTACGAGACAAAATTCATAGTTAAGACTTATAGGTTAGATTCTAAATGTACAAAACGACACTGTTAATTCTGCAAACATTTTTTAAGGATGATATGTAATGTGCGGCTTAAGAAAAAAACAAACTAAAGTGTCATTGAATGTGAACAAAGACAAAATTGACTGGAGCAGGTTTCAAACCAGCGACCACCAGAATACCGTACCGGCGCAGGCGGCGATCTACCAACTGAACTATCCAGCAACTATGTTGGCGGTGTCCTACTTCTTAATTATCATTGTCTGTTTTGCAGTCAGATGCCATAAAACCACTTACAAGTTTGTGGTAGATTCGTATTTTCGAATGGAAACTGTCCGTCATTCTGAAAATACAAGGTTAATTAACTCCAACTGGCTGGAAGCAAATAAACCATATTTCCTGACATCCTTACCGGTTCACCCTTCAGTCCTCTGCCGCCCTGTGGCCCTCTCTCGCCCGTACGACCCTGTCGGGAGAAAAATAATGACATATACTTGAATCAAAATCTCCAAATCATCTGCAATTAGTGATCGTAGAAACACTTAAAATGCCTACATGGTGGGACTCACATGGACAATCTAGCACGCTTTTCCATGTGACAAATGGAGGTTATGATGCATTGAACATTGGAATCTGGTTTGAGCAAATTGGGTTGGTCATGATGATGACCATCTTAGCTTCATCGTGACCCCATTCTTAAGACTATTGGCAGAGCCTTAACCAGTCATGGAGCAAGCTTCCATAGCGAGCCTATAGCAAGCACAGGAAGACTGACTATACATAGGCCTATACACAAACCCTGGCTCTGTTCTGATACACAATTTCACCAGGAGGAGAATATAGGACGGAGCCAACTGATGATGCCAATCAAACCTAGTCGATGTCAACCCAGAGCTGGGGCAACCATAGCTATCTCTCCAGAGAAGACGAACAAGCTTCAAAATGTAAGTAGGATTTGAAGTTTTGCTTGCTGGAGAGTCTAGTATTTTGTAAGACTTGCGGAGACACCATGTATAACACTCTGGGAGGTGTGTGGTCCTGAGAAGGACCGATGAGAGTAGGTTCTCGACGTTTCGACCAGTGTGCTCTGGCCGTCCTCAGGAAGAGAAGCTTCAAAATTGCATTATACGAAAGCACCTGAAGAGAGTTGATTTTTACCCAAACAATTAGATCGCTGCTTTCTTTCCCCGGAATGGGATTCGAACCAGCGACCTCCGGAATACGGTACAGGCCCTCTACAATGATATTTACCTGTATGCCAGGCGGTCCTGAAGATCCAGAAGGTCCTTGAACACCAGGAGAACCCTGAAAGAATATGAGAATTATAACAAGTGATTAAACATGCGGTTGACAAGGATGGATACAGTGGTAATGCACCTGCTCATCGACCCAATGCACGACAGGTTCGATTCCTGGCTAAGGTTATAACATGGGTAGAGTGGTGCGTAGTTTCTGATGATTCTGATGATTTTAAAGGCAATACGGGAATTGTTAAGAACTTTGTAATGTTATTTCAAAGACGAAATGTCATCTTTCCCAATGAAACATCGTCAAAACATATGAACACTCGTAGGGTTAACGTCTGCATTTATTGGGTGCTACTTACCACAGGGCCTTGAGGTCCTGGACTGCCATCCTCTCCGCTATCACCCTCAGGTCCCTGAAAAACAAAAACAAAATTCGAATTCAAAATAATTGAATGGAAATCAACAATTCAAACGCAAAGTTACATTGTGTGGCTGTTTCAATATACATTTCTGTAGTTCTCGAAGCATTATGTTATCTCGAGTTGTGTTGCAAAAGGTCCCCCCTTAGGAAAATCAGCAATATGGAAGTCATACGCAATTCCTATTTGATCAAGTCATTGAAAAGTGAACAAAGACAAATTGACAGGAGCGGGATTCAAACCAGCGACCTCCGAAATACGGTAACGGTGGTCTACCAAGTGAGCTACTAGCCCTATGTTGGCGGTGTCCCGAATAGTCAATTGCCTTTGATCGTTTGATCAAATAAGCTTTGCTTCAGCAAATAAAGGTGAACCTGCAAAATTATCATGGAATTTATATTGAGTTTAACTGGTTTCTTTAATAAGCTGGTATTTGTGACCCATAGAAACCTACTAAGCAGAATTTCAAGCTTCATCACAAGTTGTTGGAATTGGGTCCCAGGTCAGTTCAGTCTTGTGCATAGCTCTTGAGTAGGTCAACCTTTTAAACATTTGTACATTGGCAATGTTTCATAAACTGAAAACAATTTGCTATTTTCCCAGTGAAGTACTCTACATTGGAATAATCATGTGGTTAGATGTCAGGATTTACCAACCTGTAAGCCCTGAAGTCCTCTATCTCCTGGGAAACCTTGCACCCCTGGGGGTCCCTCTGCTCCAACCGGTCCAGGCTGGCCTGGTCTGCCCTGCACAAACGAAACAACAAACAATTTCACAACCACTGGTGCTATTAACATTTGGTAATGGACATGAATATATTGCTAAGATAAACACTGAAAAGAAGAAAGATGTTGATAGAAAGATGTTGATGTACCTGTGGTCCAGTGCCTCCTGCTTCTCCTGGTAAGCCGTTCTCACCAGGGATTCCAGGGCCGCCGGGGAAGCCCTGAGGACCCTCTGGTCCCTTCTCTCCTGGTGCACCCTGGTCATGGCAAGAAAGAAAGAAACAAACGTCGTATCAATATTAATGCAAAGCAATGCTCTCATAAGAGAAGTAGGAGTTATCCTTACACAACCTCGTATTTATTCAATGAGCCAAATCACAAATTCTATACACTTAGAGACATTGGCTATTGTGAATAATGCTACTACTACTACCGCAATTTCTGACTCCCCTTATTCTGTTCCCTTTTTAATTGCCTTTCCTTTGTTTTGTTCCCGCAATCAAGAGAGAAATACTATAATCTTAAATAATCACACGCAAGCATCCAAACAAACAGCTCCATTTTGATACCTGTTACCATAAAAACGATTGTAAGAAATGAAGGCAAAGTCAGAGTCAAAGCCAAAGGTCCAAAAAGGCTATTATACAATACACTGTAGGTTCGAATATCAAAATATAGTTAGAAGGGCGTTTCGGTCCAGGAACTTTTTGCCTTGCAGGATCTTTATCGAAGGCTACGGTCAAAAAGCGTCAGGCCCTCCTAACTCCAAGCATAAGGTTAAATTTATTGCACCAAACGTTAAGCAATGTAAAGATTGAGGCCCTTACTTGCGGTCCAATTACACCTGCTGGTCCAGGCTCACCGGGCTTGCCCTCAAAACCCTGCAATGGAACAGAATGAAATGAACGAAAAATTAATAGCAGATAACTAGAACTGATGACTGGACTGAATAATATAAGTACCATCGATTCTTCTCAAAAAGAGTTATATCGGTGTCACGGCTATAACCACCCCTGTCATGTTAAACACCATTACTTATGAGAAAGGGCTCCAAACTTGTGACATTTCGGTGTCGCCTATAAACTGATGAAATGGTAAAGAAATCATTCAGTCTGAACATGACAATCAGAAAATAATGTTAACATTAATTTGATTTTTAGTCAGCCTTTACAAACATAGAATTTGCAGGTAAAAATTATTACTTTGGACTTGGGTTTTCCTTTTCATGCCTTTAATAGAGCAATAGAAAGATCTAGTCCAACTTTATCTTTGTATGAAGAAAGATATGCTGAAACATTGACATTTTACTTACGGGATCACCACGGGTCCCGGGGAATCCTGGAATACCGTCCTGGCCGATGGGTCCAGGCGGTCCTTTGGGTCCTGAGAACCCACGGAGACCTGGCTGGCCGGAAGGTCCCTGTCGTACAAAAACAAAGGAGGACAGTTCAATTAAAAACAACTTGATACAAAGCAATACACAGTCTCTGATATGAACTACCTCCCTACTCAAACGGATTATGAAATGAATAATACAACATTAGTAAAATCTGAAAAACAAGAATGTTCGTTTAGGCTATGCAAACTGTATGCCATAAAAGGAATTTTTTTTAAGGACTGAGCTCAAACGTTCACAGGTGTGGATTCCATTTGTATGTTGGGTCAGAGTGAGATAGTATTCTATATAGGTTGCAGGTTCGAATCCCGCTCCAGTCTATTTTCTTTGCTCACCATCAATAATTGTATACATTTTGGAAAGTAAAACAAGGACAGCTTGATCCAAACTTACCCGGTCCCCTGTAAGACCGTTAGCTCCAGGTGGCCCCTCCTCTCCCTGTGATAAACAATACAAAAAACAGATCATTAAATGATACAATATTGATAAGCAATTACAAGATTCAAATCCAGAAGCTGGATTTAACATTTTCCATTTCATACTATGTATCTTTCATGATATTTTAGTCCATGAATCTGCATCTCTTTGTCAAAAACGGCCAAGAATGAAGTTACCTTTAAACTTTATCAAATAAGATACTATAATTCCTAATTAATTTAATAATTATTGAAGAATAACATTTATAAAGCTCAGCACAAAATTAAAGACAAAATCCCGTCTTAAAAGTTGCAACAACCGATGAAGGCAAACGGTTGCAAGAGCCATTTTGATTTGCATTTACTTTAGGTCCAGCTTTGCCTTGGCTTCCAGAAACACCACGCTCTCCTCGCTGGCCTCTTGGTCCACGATCACCAACGTTACCGGGAATACCCGTTTGTCCCTGATGAGAAAAAACAACAACAAGACAACCAAGGCGGTAACCATTACCTTGCATGCTGATATACCGATCAAGAAATAATTGAATGTTCAAGGCGATTGTTTAGAGCTACGATTAAGGTGACACATCTGATATAAGTAGAAGTAAACATCACCATGCGTAAGAATCCCCTATAATTAGACTGCTACAAATACTCGACAGAACCTACTGCAACGTCACAATTATATGGCATTTAATGAATCATTAATTTTTTTTGAACCGTTTTGGTATTTGTATCAGATAAAACATACAATTATATGCATAAGAAATTTTCAGTTTTTAGCTATTATAAGGTAAAGGTCATGTTGGAAAATAGCATAAATAAGTAAGTCATACCAACAACTTGCTAACTTAACAGCAAAACCTCTGCCCACCCTTTTCAGATAAGACAAATTATTCTTTCTGTACGTTTATACATTTTAAAATCTCAGTGCTGAAATTGCAATCAGCTGATGCATTTGGTTTTTGGATGCAGATTTCTAATAATGATGACTGTGTTTCAGATGAAAAGTGTCTATGACGTAAGATTAGTGTTCATATCAACTTTGAAAAACAGTAAGCATTTACACAAAAAACAATCTCTCTTCGGTTATTCCAATTCCACGCTCCATACCTTCAAGTTAATCTTTCAAGTTTGTCCAACAACCCCAGCCAAAAAAAAAGAAACCAAACAAACACAAAAACGAACAAACAAACAGACAAAGAAAAGAGAGAGACTTACCCTTGATCCCTTTTCTCCTAGTCTTCCTGGATTTCCTGGCTTGCCGATTTCTCCCTAGGTGCACAAAACAAATACAGAGAAGGTATAAGGTCGATGCAATAATAAGTGCACAACTTTTCCTTTAGTGGCAGATGAAATTGAGGCCGTGTCCGAAACGGGCTTCCAGAGCTATGGCTAGGTCTATTGTCTTGGTGTCTCCACGTATTTCAAATGAAGCAAAGACCTAGACCTAGCTCTAGACAACAGATTCGGACGCAGCCTGAGCTGAATTTACTCATGTATAGGCATTTGTATATCTATCACAACGCACGATTAAGACCCAGCTGGGTCAAACAAAATCCGAAAGCATCACAAAACATGAACGTTGTTCAAACATTATATTTTCAGGTTTCAATCATGCTTCTGACCAGCAACCACTGGCTAAGCTCTTCGCCTTTACATGACTTAGACTTTCTCTATACTCACCTTGTCACCGCTTCGTCCGGGATATCCTGGCATACCTGGTGCTCCACCTTGTCCCTGCGTACAGGAAAAGAATTCAGATCAATAATAAAAGAATCAAATTTCAAAGAGTCAAACAGCTTCATATCAAAGAAAGATGAAGACGTAATTCTCAGTTATAAACTGATGTGACAATATAGGCCCCTAGTGCCGTATAATTTCTTCATGTGAATCAATTATAAATTGCCTTCGATAAAGATCCTGCTAGAATGGAAACGCATCAGGCCCTTCTAACTCCAAACATTTTACAAATTTCACGTCATTATTTTGGCTGATGAGCAGTTTGAAGCAGTTCATTACATGTATTAAACTAATCATTGATTCAAAATGCAAATCAAATTTAACTGGTTTGATTATTAAAGAAATATGTTGTTTGATAATTTGGTTATTTTGCCAAGGAACTGTCTACTTAAAACTGGGATGTTTAATGAGAGTTAAAATGAGAGTGTAATTTGTTTACTGATCATTGAAAAAAAAAACGTATTTGGAACTGTATAATGTATAATATGTAAATGGAATATAACTACAATCCCTTGCACTAAATACATCAGAGTTAAGGAGAAGAACAATTTTGCTTACATGGTAAGGTTTTGTTTGAGAAGTTCAAATTCTGTTTTGAAATTGATTGTCGAGTCAATGCTTTGTGATATAATTATTCAATTTACCTTGTCTCCAGGGACGCCGATAGGACCTGGATCTCCTGCCAAACCCATTTCACCCTGGAAAAGGATAAAAAAAAGAGAAAATGGAGAAAAATGATCATAAATTCATCAATTCCAATTTTCATCATTTGTTATAAAACACGGATAATGAAAAAGAAGAAGAAGAAATATATCCACCTTTTCTAAGATTTATTGATCGTGTTTAGGCAAAAGTAATAATCAAATTATCTTTTCATAACCAAGTGTAGAAGGCTTATATCTGGTTATAGAATTAACTGAAATATTATAAAGAGATACAGAAATCTAGGATTTCCATGAACTTTTGATTATTAAACAAATGATTTGATTTTACCCTTGATTTGATTTTGTTTCAGAAGTTTCTGCCATTTAAAATGGTTGTTGTCGGTTTTCGGCCAAGGTACCAAAATGATGGTTCAAACATTTCCCACCTTTTGAAAGTAACAATTTGAAATTAGAATCTACCTGCACACAGCTGCATCAGCCTCAGAGTTAGGCAACGCATCTATATTTAAGGTGAAGAAATTGAATACCAATGTCATAGCAATTTACTAACCTTTGGTCCCATAATTCCTTCTGTTCCTCTTGGGCCAGGTGGTCCTTGGATTCCCTGCTTATTGAAAAAAGATAATTTTAAAGATTAAAACAGGAAAGCATATTTTTGTCTGATATGCCATACTCCTATCCACGTGTATCTCAGCGCATCAACACTGTGTAAACACATCAATAGTGAAAATAAACATATTTCAGTACAAAGTCAATGCAATGACTTTACTCATGTTTGGGCATAAGTAATAAACGAAATGATTTTCTTCAAGGAATAAAATTGATACCGCTTATGAAACGAACACACATCTTTAAAAGAGATACCACATCTAGGAACGAACAAATCATGCACAATTTGGACAGTTGTATTTGTAAGGATGACTTCTAATAAATGAGCACAATATAACACTGTAATCATTCACAAATAAAAACTGGACTGGCGGCGTAAAATCTGAATCAAAGCGTGAATTTGCAAAGCAACTAGATCAACATGATTCTATTGAATCTTGATTACGAAGCTAAATCAGATTTGGACAGAGAACAGCAATACATATGGATTCCCAGTGTGACCTCTTGGCGTTACCAAGACAATTACGGATACTTGCCCGTTCTCCTTTGAGGCCAAGATCTCCCTTCAAGCCTGGTAGACCCTCTCTGCCCTATAGAACAAAAGAACCAGACAAAGAATCAGACATTACATTACAATTGCTTAGCAATTAATACCAGTTCACGTGTAAAACTATATAATCTCAGTGCTTTGTGAAACTAAACCCTGTGGCCAATTTCTATGGAGCTATTAAGCACAAAACAATTGCTTAGCACAACATGCCTTGCAAACATGTCTTGCAAACCAAAACAAACCACCATTAAATATTCTATTTGAAATTCATGGTCAGCGAACAACAGCCAAAGAATTGCAATCGCAAGCGGTACATAACACATGAAAATGTGGTTGTTTGTTCCTGTTTTTATCAAGACAGAAATTGCATGGTTAGCAAATTTGTGTGCTAAGCAGGGCCGTGAAATTGGCCCCATGTCAACTAGCATGGTGGAGATATTGCAGTCAATCAAAGAGATATGATATTGTACGATCAGTGAGATGCTGATTTGGAGTTATACTAATAGGCCCTTGATCTTTTCCAATGAAGCATTGGGTACTTTCGGTACATCCTTCACAGATCAACTTACCGAGGATCCCTTGGAGCCAGGCACGCCTCTGAAACCATCCACACCCTTCACACCCCTTGGTCCTCCATAGCCCTGCAGACCTTGCGGTCCCATGGGTCCCTAAAAAGACAAAAATGGAAAGAAGACGAAATAAACTAGAAATACTATAAGAAGGAATGGGGTTTATGAGAGGTGCAACATTAATAGCAGGTCTGTGCCAACTGGTGGTACAAATTAACAACACGAGTGGCAAGTCAACAGTTATGCCCTTTCAAATGTCACTCATGAATTTCACAAAATTATAAGGGTCTAATCAGGATTCATTGTGATGGCAGAGGAGGGTGTAGTGTCCAGGTGTCATGATATGTAGAGAATATATGGACCTCAAGTCACCGGCAGTTTTGAATGTGCTCATATTTCTACGTTTCTTTTTTGCAGTTTTCTTGTTAACTACTGCAATTACTCCTGCATTCATTCGCTTGAGGGTCAAACAAGCATAGGTTGACAATGATCACTGGTAGAGTCGAGAAAGAATTGTATTATTCACCTCCCATTCAACATTTTAAAATGAATGATAAAAGTTCTTACATCTCCTCCTTTGGGTCCGGACGGTCCATCCTGTCCGGTAAAGCCCTGTAAAAAATAAATGAAATGAATGAATTACAATGTCATTAAGGGAGACACAAACAAACATGCAACATCGAGAATGACAGCAAGAACATTCCATTTTGTATTAAAGATTATTTAACCATGGAAAACACATGATTATTAGTGCAACACACATTTTTACAAATAGGGAATCAGGGAGACAGGTTAGTATCTCAAAGTGAACATTTGGGAGACATCGGGAATTAGGGAGACGTTTTGATGCCTCCCTAAGGTACCAGCTACCTTTTAGAGAAATATTTTCATAGTCCATATTATAATAGAAGACAGAGAATGCTCTCAATGTGAGCATATGTCAATTTCAAGTTCATTGGTTTGGAGGATGTTTAGATAGGTAAAGTAACGTTTGTGCACGACTCTACGGGAAAGACTCTCTGACGTCCCATCCTCGGTCATTTTTATACTACTTATTATCTATGATGAATAATATTGCAGTAGGTATTGCAATAAAATTGCCCAATTAAATAAATAATGATGGAGGGATTTTGTATACTCACTGGGGGACCGTCAGTTCCAGGCACGCCTGGGACTCCTGGCTTGCCTACTGGGCCTTGAACACCAGGTGTTCCCATAGGACCTTGAGGTCCCATCGAACCCTGCAACAAAATCAAAAACAAAAGAATTCAAACATCTGTTTCCTCAAAATGATCCTGACACAACCATCCATTTTTTTTATGTCACAGTTTCAGTTTTGTTGAGAAAATCGCGAGATGCTACGTTGAATGAAACTTGCAGAGGCTTAATGTTAATACACATTGTCTTTTCAAAATGCAACATGGAAAAATTCACTTTGCAATTTGTCTAGATAGCCCTGACGAGTGCTGTGAAAGCTCAAAGCATATGAAAGCATATGATATAATCTTGAATGCTAGAATGGTTTCAATTCGAGTCTAATACTTACAGGAGGTCCTTGCTTGCCTGGCATACCTGGATTACCAGGCATACCTGCAATGCCCATAGCTCCCTTAGGACCGAAAGGACCTGGTTCACCAATGGGGCCCTGTACAAAGAATAACAAAAAACAGAGACAAATGGTAACTTAATGGCTAAAACAAAACAAGAAACTGACTTAAATGTTTGTATACTAATTCCATTTTAATAAGTGACTTTACCATTAGTGACTATATACAGTGAGCATTATTAAAGTAGATGTATACATGTTGAAACAGACTGATCTCTCGATTTCATTTCATTAATTGAAAAGCGAACAAGGAAACATGTACTTGAGCAGGATTCGAACCTGCCACCCTTGGAATACCATACCGGCGCTCTACTATCTGTGCTATCCAGCCCTATGCTGGCGATGTCCGGCAATCAGAAGCCTTGAAACCACTCACATACCGCTATATCCCAAGGATCATTTAAGAAACATGCAACATTAGCAATGCTCCAAAGCCAGCAACCTGATGAGCATTGAAATGTATGTGGGAGACCACTCAAAGAGGATGCGGCTTTTAATCAATGACCACATATCTATTTTTGTTTGTTGTTTGTTTGTTGGGGTGTTTGTTTATTTACTTGAGAGTGGAAGGTAAACACTTACCGGCATTCCCATTGGTCCGGGCATACCTCTTGGTCCCATCTGTCCGGGTAGACCCACTGAACCGGTCAGACCGTACTCGCCCTGTTCACCGTCATCACCCTAGATATCCAATAAAGGAAGTAATATCAAGCTCATCGGGAATTGCTTGCTTTCTCACATAAAATTGCAACAATTAATGGCCACCTTTAATGTAGCACCTGACATCTTTGTCATAAATTCAATAATGTGCCATTCACAATGCTTGCACCACCACGAGAGGGCGCTAAAAGGGTACCAATCTATCAACAGCTTAACCAATTAATGATCATTACTTTTTGCATTACTTTTGTAATTCAAAGTGTTGGCAAATACTTGGTGATACTATACGTGCTTGAAGTTGTTTTTGTGTAAACAATCCATAAACACAGCGTTCAACTTCTATTTACTCAAAATGCTGCAAATAATGTACACAGACGCCAATTTATAACAGAATCACAATTTTTTTAAAATTAATTACGGATGCAGCCTTTTGTCTTTTGTTTACGGTGTTGACATATGCCTCAGCAAAACATGTTGCATGTTAATGCTCAAAACATTGATAATGAAAAAAAAACACGACAATGATGATCAAATACTCACCGTTTCTCCCTTCTCACCAGTCGGGCCTCGCTGTCCTTTGAACCCGGGCCTTCCCTAGAAGGAAGAAGGAGACCAACAAAATGTATTACTCTGTATGAAGACAGACCTGGTTTTGACAGTTTGACGTAGTTTTAGGTTTACTGATTATATAAATATGAATTCGATATTGAAACTCAACTCGCAGGACAGTATTCTCCAAGTGCTCTTTCATTCATATAAAATTATCATAAATATAAAGGTTTCTACTGTAATAATCTTTCCCTTTTTATACATTAGAACACTGAGAGGGTTTTGAAAGGTTCGAAATGGCGGCAACACGGGTAAGCAAAGATTTATCTTACTCCAGACCACCCTGAATATGACCAGTAACCTGGCCATCATCCTGAGATGTATAAATGCCACAATGTAAGAACTTCTAGAACAATAAGTGGGCAAGTTGGGTTGATTAAGATATTGATTACATTAAGGAACCATGATTTGGTTTACTTTGAATCCTGCTGCTAACCTAAGTGTTTTGTTAAAAAACTATCAAGTTTACTTCGAAGACAACATCAGAAGAAGACCTTACCATGCCTCCCTTGACGCCAGGCAGACCTGGAAGCCCATCATATCCACGCTCACCCTGACAACAAACAAAGAAAAAGACGAAGGTAAAGTAAGTATTTGGTTATGCACCCACCAATGACAAAGATATCTTCTTGCAAGTTTTTGGTGGACTGGAACTTGCATCAACAACTCCCCCCCCCCCCCACACACAAAAAAGGTGAAAATTTATCAGCAAAATGTTGTTGGTTCACATCTTCTGTGTTTAATACCTTTTTGTGCATTTATGATTTCTACAAACACAGATCTTCTCCTACATGCAGGAAAGAAAGTTATACCGATAAATAAATAAATTATTGTAATACATTACAATACAGGAGTGTTTTTGAACAACTAGTCTTTAACTCATACATTTTTCCTTTCTATATAGGGTTACCTTGATTCCAATCTCGCCTGGCATACCACGTGGTCCATCTTTTCCAAAGCGTCCCTACCAAAGACACATTTATTAAATGATTAATATACAATAGTAATAACAAAAAAGTCAACAGAACAAATTGGGATGTAAGAAGTACTTTGCATTGATACCAATCATCCTAAGAGATTATTGAAAATATTCCATATGATCTTTCAAACGTCTAGCAAATAAAGTTTTCCAGTCAGTTTCCCTTGTTGTTATTTGATGTAAAACAGTTTTCAATGGGACACTGGCAATTTTGTCATACTTCAAAATAACAGGCTAAAAGCTAAATGATATCGACCATCCGTCATCAATTTCACATTTTGTATAGCAACGGCCAAGTTAAAAAGTTATTATGCTATTCATTTTTGAGGTTTACTATATCAGGTTTTTTTTAAATTTTATTATTTTATTTTTTTTTAAAGTTTCTCTCCCTTTTGCCTAACAGGTCAGTATATAAAATAGAAAAAAAGGAAAACCAAAAAGTAGACAAACAGACTAACCCTTTTACCATCTCTGCCACGCTCACCGGGGATTCCAGGCAGGCCACGGGGTCCAACATCCCCGGGACTTCCAGGATCACCCTTGGGACCCTCGAAACCTGGCGGACCCTGATCGCCACAACAAATAACCAACAAACAAATAAAGAAACAAACAAACAAGGAATATTGTTAGTGCATTGTATAGAGCAGTGGTTAAAACCAAATTCTATTCTCAATGATGTGTGATTGGAAAAAGAAGCCATTGAAAAGTGAACACAGAAAAATTGTCTGGAGCGGGATTCGAGCCAGGGACCTCCAGAATATCGTAGAGCTTTATGTTGATGGTGTCCCTAATAGTCAATTATCTGTGTTTGTTTGGCAGTCAGAAATCATGAAACCACATGAAACTTCAAACACACAGGCGCAAAACAAAGGCTGCATCCTGTATAACAAAAAGTCAAATTTATATTTTTCCAGAGACGAATACAACCAAAGACCAAAAACAGTTTTGATTTGATACTGTGAGCGTTTTTCATTGAATGGAACTGGAAATTTCATAGATGACTGTGACTGTATTTTGTCTTGATATTTTTGTCCATGAATCTGCATTTCTTTTACCAAAACCAAAGTAAGAAATTACCTTTAACAAAACCGTATTGTAAGTCTAGGGAATGGTCATAAATTCATATCCATCTCTTCAAAAATAAGAATCCTCCTCAACCAGGACTCAACAAATTATTGCTGTACGAGACACCTTGAAACTTTACCTGAGATCCAGGCCTTCCTTCGAACCCCTCTGGGCCACGTTCTCCCCTCATCGCAAACTGGAATCGAAAACAGGAAAGCACAGTCGTATTACATGCATGTCCAGTAATAGCACTGTACAAATCACTCTTCTGATTTTCTTCTGAATGGCATATAATTCTGACTGAGCTTCTCACATTACATCATACTACCAACGAAAATGACACCATCTTCTCAGATCACTAGCCCTCAAAATGCTAGTGATTGCGCTACACATGTCAACAACTTGGGCCCAAACTCCTTAACTAAAACAGTACATTCATTAGTATTATTGTTGTCTTAAGGCCTTTCTACACGACGCTGAAAAATCTCTCAACCATTGAGAAATTCTCTCATGGTTGCGAAATCTCACAAAGGTGTAACCGTGTGAAAGGACACCAATGCTTGAGAGTGACCCACGTCCCTGGTGAATCCTTGAGAAATTTTGACCGAGGTTCAGACCCATGAGAGAATTTCTCAATGGTTGAAAGTTTTTCAGCATCGTGTGAATAGGCCTTTATATTGTATGCGGTAAGAAGTTAAGAGCACAACTGTACTAGCCCACAGCTTGACATAATAACCAAGAGAGCTGACAAAGCAGTGACACTGAAAAAGATGATTCTACTCACTCGCTGTTCTTCCAAGACAGCTCTGATGGCTGCCATGTTGGCCTGGGCTCCGGGTCCTTTCATCCCATCTGTTGCCGACTCGGCAATCATTGCCATGAGTTGTTGCTTTTGTGAGGAATAAAGAGGGAAAATATACATTTCTGTTCAGAAAAACTTCAATGCAAGTAAAGAACTGCTGTAAACTGCTCATAAGCCAAAATAATGACATGACATTTATAAAATGCTTGGAGTTAAGAGGGCCTTACGCGTTTTCGATCCGAGCAGGATCTTTATCAATGGCTTCCCCAGTAGGAAGGCTTTAAAACACGTCAGGCCCTTCTAACTCCAAGCAAGAAAAACTTCAGTGAATATTCTTAAAATGTACGTTTATTAAAGAGGTCCAGAGAATTGTTTTGGTTTTAAGTTAAGGACACTCCTATGAGCGAACCTGGGATGTCTCGTGATGAATTTAAAGGGGCACAATATAACTAATGACGAATGGGCAATTGCTCATTGCTGCCGAAACTTTTGTGACGTTCAAGCTTTCAATTTACAGGTTTTGACTCATGGTCTGCCTTATTAAGTGTAACGACTCTCATCTATCTGTCATATACTATATAGAGTTGATTTATCTGTTTCAACGAAACGGATTGTGTAAGGCCATCAAATTTGGTCCATAACTTGGTGGGTCTAAAACTAAAAGCACGATGATCTGTTGAAGAACAAGGCGGGTAACTCACGGGTATCAGTGCGCTGGCTCCTGGTGGGCCACGGACACCATTAGCGCCCGCGCGACCATCCTGTCCAGCATCTCCCTGAAAACAAGACAGAAATTAAACTATAAAATTCAGTCAGTTTCCCTTGTGGTTATTTGATGATTGTATTACTTAAAAAGCCGTATCCTCTTTGAGTGACCCCCCATGTACCTTTCCAGGTTGCAGCATTGCTGCATGTATCATTGAAACGATCCTTGGGTGATGAGGTGTGTGCGTGGTTTCATGGCTTCTGACTGCCAAACGATCAAAGATAATTTTATTACTATTGTGGTCACCACCAACGTAGGGCTGGACGGCTCAGTTGGTAGAGCGCCTGTACGGTATTCAGGAGGTCGCCGGTTCGAATCCCGCTCCAGTCATTTTTTCTTTGTTCACTTTTCAATGACTAAAAAATACAGTCAGTTTCCCTTGTGGTTATTTGATGATAAGACAGAAATCACTCAGAAATAGTTGCTTAAGGAGGACAGGTAGTTCTTCTTCTCCCTTAAAATTCCACATGTGGGGTCCTCTGTTCGAATCCCTCTAATGTTGCTATGTGAAGTGAATTCATTCCAGCGACTGTTATGATGGTGCCCACATTTTCTATTCACCTCGAAAGCTGTTGGCTTGGTTTTTTCTCCTTCTCCTACTTAAATTTATTTTGTATATGCCTTTTTTACCTTTTCTCCTTTAGGTCCATATGGTCCGCGGTCGCCTTCGAAGCCACGTGGCCCGGTCAGCCCCTGCAAAAGATGATAGGAAAAAACTATGGATGCATAAGAATAATACAACAATTTCAGCTTGCTATGATCCAGCTGAGGAATGTGCACATTTCCATTGAGTTCATTGGGATGATTTACTAACACACTGGTTTCCTCTTAATTTTGTATAGCATTATACAGGGTGTCCCAGAAAAATGCAACACTGTGTCGGGAGACATTTTGTTAACATTAAACTGTTTACCACTTCAAGATTCAGATATGTGATACAGCCATGTCTTGGCTATCACCATGTAGAATTTAAGCATATTGAGGCTGAAATTGGCGAAAATATGACCAATTGAAAGAGTACTCCTTAAAAACAAATTTGCAAGGATAACACGCATAGTGGTCAATCCACACATAATGTGTTTGAAAGAAAGATGAAAATCGGGTTTTAAGGTTGGGTAATTCTTAAGTTTTTTCACTCAATTTAGGTCGAATTTTGCCCACATTCTACATGGTTATAACCAAGACATATCTGTATCACATATCTGAATCTTGAAGTGATAAACAGTTTAATTTTCATATAAGTGTTGCGTTTTTGTTTGGGACACCCTGTATAATCACTGTTCCTGCGTTTTTCTTTAAGATTAACTGCACTCCTTACAATATACGGTACACGAATTAATCAGAATTATGTTTGAAAAACCTAATATTTGATACACGCATTACAATATCAACCAAAACGTTATACGTTACTCACCCTTGGGCCGGCTGGTCCCACTGGTCCAGGGAAATACTCCTGTGATCGAAAATGTGAATGTGTAAACATGAGAAGATATTCATTGAATAAAGTGAAGAAGAAAAAAAACCCACCAAGATCCCTAAAACAGGGAACTTTTTGCCACTTCTAACAATATCTTTGGGTATCCTAAAGCAGATATCATTATAATCTTCAGATATCATGCATGGTTCATAAGGTATGTCTTCGAGTTTTGGCGAGTGCAATGAACGAGAAAATAACATTTGGATAGAGATGAAGTTTTTCAATTTTTTTCCCGAGATTTCTTTCATACACATTCAAAAGTTTACGCAGTGACACCAACAAGAATGTTTACTTTGTTTGCAAAGCAGGCTTGTATTTTCTTTCTGAAAAGGGTAATTATGCCATTTTCCGATTGGTAAGGGAACATTTTATATTAAGAAGAAAATAATGACGGACCAGTTGTAAGGAACACAGAAACCTGGGCCAAACTCTCCAAATGCAATGTTTTCCACCCCAAAAACAAAGAATGTAAACTTACGACTCGCGTTTCACCTTGCTCTCCCTTTTCTCCCCTTTGTCCTGACTTTTAATATGGAGGGGAAAACAAGACATACATTCACATTAAGTTATACCTGGAGGAAATGGGTGTGTATTGTCCACTTTTGTCAGTATAAGTTCATGAGGAATCGATTCTTTGCTTATCGTCCATGTGCTTTCAGAAATATAAATAAGCGATTATAAATGAATCTGTACCATGCAATTTGCTTGTACTGTTTATATTTAAGTTATATACAAGCATAATAAATTAAACTTGAGACATCTTTAGACCTTTGGACCGCTTTATAAGCTGCAAGATAAATGTCACGAAACCACTCGAACCAACACATCACTCGCGTCCAAAAAGGACGGACGATTCTTGAAAAATTCGCAACGGGTGTTATCGTGGGCCAATACAATTTTATTTGTATAACACTGTTAGCTCACATGCATTTTGTCACTTGAAATGGCAAAAAGACAGAAAGCTCTCATGTTCCCTTCTATGGGCTGACGATTAAATGAGATGCGATCTAGTGACTTTAGGCGACGCTATATTATAGCAGCCTTGATGTGGCGTAGGCCTACGTACGGGAAACAGATATCTAAGGAGAACGGCGATTCTGATTGGCTAATAGGCAGATTGGTACAGCTTTCATTTTCTTACTTTCATTTAAAATAATGTTTATGTTTTAAATACTGACGGATATTGTCGACTAGGGTATCAAATGAAAGCTTATAACCTCTTCCCTCTTGTTTCATGAGCTACAAAACTAAAGCTATATATCCACTTCCAATTTGGCCTAAACATCGAGCAATGTATCTTTCACAGCGAGTCCAGTAAACAGGAATTGAGAGTGGACAACATAATCATTGGCTATGGAAGCCCTTGTCACAATATTAGTGTACATGTACCTGGCCTGAACCAGTGTTTGTACTGGGATCCACATCGCTACGATAGACACTGTCAATGATCGGATCGTAACTGTAGGAATCGGAAGATACTTGCGACTCGCTGTAAAACGCAGCCGGTGTTGGGGCCTCCTGTGCTCCGTTCGTATTTCTCGTTGGTTCCTGGGTCTGAAACAAAAGAAGATAATTATAAAAGAAGATTGTGGTGGTAGAAACATACCGTTAAATATTTTCAGCTGAAATGCTGTATTTATCCAGAAATTAGTAAAAAAAAAACGACCGAAAAGTTTTGATCTCGGGATAAGATCAAAACTCCTGTTAATAAATTTGAAAATACCGTGAGCGTTTTTTCACTGTTTTTTTTTTTTTTTTTTTTTTACACTTTCCGATGATGACATGAGCTGAAAATGTCACAAGCATGTTTTTTATTCCAAGACAAATCAAATCTGTCTGTAGCTGTTCTGACACCTAATACAATCCTATATTATGCACCTAATTCAATGATGATAAAAACTGTTCAATTGGACTCATACTTACAGGTTCGAGGGCCTTTTTAAAAATAGGCATAGGACTGTCGCAGTCTGGCATGTAATCTCTACACTGGTCGTAAGCAGCGATAGGATCTGGGACGATCATAAACTGCTGAATGCTTCCCTGTATACATCAAATAAAAACAATAATATCGGAGAGGATAAAATGAAAGTCAGTAAAGGTAGTACCATACTTTGGTAAGAAACCCAAACAGAAATGTTCACAGATTTACTTATAACTTACAGGGTATAAAGATAGTGGTGGTAGAAACAAACCGTTCAAATTGTTCCGCCTGAAATGGTGTATTTATCCAGAAAGTAGTACAAGTAAAGCAACGACCGAAAATCTTTTTGATCTTTAAAAAGATAAAAAATAAAAGAGAAAAACACTTTAGAAATACTGTGGCTGTTTTTCAATGTTTTCGCAAAAAGTGGACACCCAATGGGACTGACATTTTCACAGATGACTGTTACTGTATCTGTCTTGATATTTTTGCCCATAAATCTGTAATTCTTTGACAAAAACCAAAGTACGATACTACCTTTATAACAAAGGAAGATGGCGTGGATGTATAAGCCGTATTATAATCAAAGAATCAATGGGTTGTGAGGAGGGACTTTCAACTTATATATTGGAACGAAATATTCTTCAAAAACAAAGGAATTTTTACCCTTTACCCTTTATTTTACATACCACTTCCCAATTTGACCTTTCGGGATTTTCAGCACGAGTTTATCGTCGTTAAACAAACAAAATCAGCTCTACAAGTTGGTTAGCATTTTGGTTATTGTTTGGCCATATCCGTTTGGCCATAAGCACGTTCCCCGTATATCAATGGCGGTTTCGGATTGTCTCTGCAAATTTGCTTGGAAGTCATCTTCCACTATTGAAAACTTCCACCTGCTGCGGGCCGGTTTCTTGAATAACAAAACCTTACCCTGAGTATTACAGAGCTGGTGTTGAACTTCAAGAAAGGAATTGGTATCAAGATTTCACTTCACGCGGAAGCAGTGTTCTGTATGATGGGGAATGCCTTCTTTGTATAAACACGGATAGACAACCTATCGTTTTCGTTAAGTATGGTAAGAAGATACTTTAGCCAAAAGCGGTGGCATTTTTCATACATGAGTCAAGTGTATTTAAATCACCTTTCGTTGTCTGTGCGAGACTATAATTAAGGTCAACGTAGCCTCATCGTGGAATGCCAAGGAAAGTTCAGCTTGGATAGTAATTTATCACGACATTGAATACTGAACTTGAGCTTTTTAAAAGACACCAAATTATGCGTACATCTTTAATTATTCAATGAATGCCACAGCGAATAAAGGTGAAAACTTCAATGCATCACGTTTCCAATATCATTCGTCGTGTAATTAACTGTTAAGTCATTACTTGCAGACAGATAATGTGCATTTGGTACGTTTTTGATTACATCAGTGATAATCATTCGTTTAAGTCAATTGGATATTTAATTGCTCTTTTTCTTTAGGTGCCTTGTTCTTCTAGAACGTTGGCGGACATGAATCTCCATAATCTTCTATCCTTTGCTGTTCTTATTATTTAAATTTCATTCTGCTCACCTAATGTTAACAGTGCTGCAATAGGACTAAGCGTATGCAGAATATAGGCCTAGGGCGTGGCGGCCTGAGGCGTGGTGGCCTTAGGCGTGGTGTCTTTATCTTCAAATTAAAGGGCAAGTTGAAGAAAGTGACTTCGCCTGACAGGCAACAGACACACGCACTTAATATATCACACACTGACTTTGTAATAGTTATTTTGGCGGTGCAATGCTTACTTACCTCAAAATATGTTGTTTCAAGCGTGTTGCGTATATCCCGCCCAAAAACAAAGATTCCGTCGTTCTTGATATTTGCAGGAGAATTTCTCTTTAAAGATGCAGTTTCCGTCACACTACAATCAGTTATTAGATTTGCTGTTTGGCCGTTAACACTGAGGGCTATCCGATGCCACCTGTGTGAAGGAGAAAAGTGGATGCAAAGTAAATTTTATTTCATTGCTTTGTGTGTGTCATGGCAGATACGCCATTTAGAACGTAGCTTACTAAGTTTTATGATCTACAACAGTACTTCGATCCTAATCGATCACATAGGAATAGACCAACGTGCAAAAAAGCTTGCATACCTCCCTGCAATCAGGGGCGAATTTCATAGAGCTGCTTAAGCACAACATTTGGTTTAAGTTAAGCATGAAAAGTCTTCCTTGACTAAACAGGATTACCAACCAAATTTTTATGTGATGTTTACTGCTTTTGAATTGTATTCGTCCATTCAAGTTTGCTGAGCATAACATTCACAAGGAGTTTTGGCTGGTATATACTGATTTTATTTACCAAGGTTTTTGGTGCTTAAGCAAATTTTGGTGCTAAGCAGCTCTACGAAATAGGCCCATGGTAAGGGAATTCAAAAATAGCCTCAGCACGTGCCATCTATCATTATAACAATACACCATACAATTATACCAATGACAATCCCCATTACCTGTCATTGTTTGTTAAAATCTTATTACAGGGAGAACAATGCAAAATGCAACAAAACAAAAAGCAACATCGTGCGAGATCCGGCGAGATATAACGAGAATTTAGGCGAATTATACCAAGCATATCCCAATCCCTTTGCTGACAAGCAAGTATGGCCGGCCACTTGAGCCTTTAGTTTAGCTGTCATCTGCGGTTTGGCCACCGCAAGTTATTTACATAACTGCAGTCAACCAGTTGTTGACACGCTCAGAGGAGGAAAGTACAGCTGAAAGGTGACGGCATGGCCGTTCCCCAATTTGGCATAGTATAATGTCCAGGCCTACACAATTTGATTTGCGACACAGATTCCCTCTTGAATTGGGTGCTTGATCAAATTGAAGTGCTCTCAAAATCAGCCACTTCAGCAGGCAAATCTTCTTCTTTTTTTGGACGCAGCTAATAATAATTCGTGACTTTCTTGCACGAGTGGAATGGTTAAGATGTGGAGGCAAAACGTTTCAAGACCAATCAAACCTAAGGAAAGCAATTTATTTTGGTCAGCGTGACTTCGACAGCACTGGAAATTAGATGCTTATTCCCCAACCATGTAGGCCTCTATATACCAGGGAGGTGACCTCAACGGTGTAACAATATTGGCGAGTCAGGCTGATATAGGTGTTCTTTTTTGAACCGTTGCATTACACGTATGCATGGAGGGGCGCACTTCATTAGGAAAATCGAGAAAGTCGCGGTAAAACAAATAAGGGCCTGTTTGTTTCAGGCAAAATATCAGTGATCCTGCTGATCCGGATCCCATTTTAGCCTATCCTGCATGGGACGTTGATATCCATGATCACTGATCACGTGCCGAAACAAACAGGCCCCAACAGAATACCAAAAATATATTACGGATAACCTTGACCAAGACCTCTGGTGAAGACAATGTTGAACTCCTTGATTGCAATGCGAGAGCTTTGGCACAAAATAATGCATACCAAAGAGGACGAAGAAAATGTGTTTCAAATCAATGGGAGACTTTTGAGAACCGGTCTTCAAGTCAACAGCGCACGCCCACGCAATTGTGAGCATGCGTGCGTTGTTTTGCTCGTGGGCTTTTGACTTGAAGACCGGTTCTCAAAAGTCTCCATTAGGCTTTCACTTGGATGGATGGCATCCCATATTTATCGTTACCTTGGAAATTCGACATTACTTAAAAAAAATTCCAAACAAACAACCGAACAAAGAAGCAAAATGTATGCCTTCCGATAAAGCTATGACAGCCCATACATAAATGTTGTTTACTAGGCAAACATTTGCTTTTATACACAGACCATTATTGGAAATCCCATTGTGGGTTATAAATCAGTAATAAAAAACTGGAGAAATACAAACTAATCATAACATACATCTGCTGCAGTATAACATCAATGTTTCGACACCGCCTGCAATTATTTATGACTTCTGTAATATATGTCTTAAAATTAAAGAAGCTATATTAATAACCGCGAAAACTGACGCCAACTGATGTAGAATTGCCAATATTTGACATTTTCATCATTATGGCCAAAATTCGCTTAACAATACCTGCGAAGTTAACATTATAATAGATAGGAAAACACTATGATGATGTAGGTGTAACCAAATTGTATTAATAAAGAATAATGATAAAGGCATTAAGTATCAGAGATCTTTACAAAAACAAAACCGTAAAAACTACCCCTGGAGAAAAGGGTGTTAAATGTGTGCCAGAATGCCTAAATATACGTGTTATGTATTATTTCAGGGCCTCGATTTATATACTAGGGAATAAACACAAGCAACGAACCTGAAAACAAACAGGCTCGGTCGCCCTTTAAGTTTAAGGCAGCAGCACTGAGCGCAGGCGCTGCTGCGGGGTTTAGGGAGGTCGAAACATGCACCCAGCGTGCATTAGTTTCAGTATAGTGACGACAAGAGAATGACTGCGGCTGGCTATGCACGACAAGCGAGGCAGTGCTATCCCGGTCCCCTGTCCCCGAAGGCTAGGCTGGGACGTGGGCCCACGATGGGGCTCACCTCGAGATCAAGAACTTTTCCTGAACTCTGACCGCTTTGGAATATACCACTTTTGACTGCGATGCCTTGGTTCGAACGAAGGCTTGAAGTGGCTTCGTTTAAAGCGCAGGTTTCCCAGCACACTAATACCAAATTCATGCAATATCAATTGCATTATCTTCTGATGTCTCTTGGGAGAGGAGTAGGTCTACCATCAGAAACAAATCCTTTTGAGAGACCATCATACCTATATGTCGCTGCGTGCTGGCGATGTCTCGTCTAAATATGCGATGCAGTGCTATGATTTGCTTTCGACAGAGTCATCACCAACATACATGTACATGTATGCTCTGTAGGACTTAAATTCCATCATGTTCCTTGTGTTGGTCTTCGTCTGACATTTAATTTGAGGTTCGAAGGACAATGACCGATTGATGAGAAGTAGCTGCACGGGTTCTCTATCTGAACAAACTTTTCACGTACGTGCACGCACGTAAAATGACAGCCAAAGTGGTGTCACTATGGGTGCCACTTGTGCACTTAAAAAGGGAAAGGGTCTGGAAAACAGCAATGAGTGCGGATAACCTTCTTCCCGAATTATCTGAAGGTTAAGAGCCCCACTTTCCCACAAAGTAGACCTACATTGATTTAATGCTGGCGCTTCTTGGGAGGTAATGAAATCACGGTCTTTGTAGAATCAATAAATGCTTGAAGCTTGTATGCTAGTAAAATGTACTGTAGTTGCGAAATGTGGATTTAAGCACCTAAAACTGACAACCCATAATAAACCTTTACCAACAACAATTTCGCTATTACAAGTGAATTTACTACTACATTTACTTAATTATAAAACAAAACACATTTTTGAGAATATTTTTATAAAAAGATAAAATAAGAGGAGACTAAAGAAATCACTCAGAAAATAATGTTTGTGTATTGAAGTCAACTAGATCCATATTGCGGACAAAAGAACGGGTTATTATTTGGTGAGGTAACGAAAGTTAGGTGTGGTAACGGGTTAGATGTGGTACAATTAGGAGTGATAACAGGTTAGGTGTGGTAACGGGCTAGTGGTAAAATTAGGAGTGCTAACAGGTTAGGTGTGGTAACGGGCTAGTGGTAAAATTAGGAGTGCTAACAGGTTAGGTGTGGCAACAGGCTAGGTGTGTGGTACTAGCGGGTAGGCTGCGGGTTATAGGTGTGGTAACGGGCCAGTTGGGAGTGGTAACAGGTTAATAATAGTTGAGGGAGCAGGTAAGGTAAGGGAACAGGTACGGTGAGAAGGAAACAGGTAAGGTGCATGTGGTAACGGCTTGGGAGTGGTAACAGGTTTGCAATAGGTGAGGGAGCAGGTAAGGTAAGAAGGTAAAAGGTAAGGTGTGGTAACAGGTTATGTGAGGGAACAGGTAAGGTGAGAAGGCAAGGTAAGGTGTGGTAATGGGCTAGGTGTGGTAAGGGGTTTTAAGAGCGGTTATGGGCTAGATGGGGTGTGTCTTGTCCCCGTGGACGTTTCGAATAGTACAGTCCACACTTCCTCAAGAGTAGAATGCTTAGATACAAGAGACTTGTTTACTTGGTGAGTTCGTCATGCTATGTAAGTTGTCTACTGCATTATCAATGTACTCCACCAAAATATGACAACTGCTTCGTGAAAACGACCGAATGGGTGTATTCTGAACAAAATTCAATCGGACGTGCGTATACTGCACGTACACAAGGTTCAGATCAGTGCTTAAATTGGGACATTATGAGCACACGTGGTTAACGTATATGAATGAAAAAGGGGTGGTAGTTTTCAATTTGTAGCTTTTAAGCGGCGTGTCAAAGATCAAAGCACGCATTTCTTCAGATCAAAACGGGGTTAACAGCTGAACTGACAACAAAGAAGAGCAAAACGGTGACAGCAAAGTGGGAAAAATGCTCGGGAAGTTATGACTTTGGAATGCAGGTCGTTACCCACACCCCCGTCTACGCCAATGGACTCTTCCGTTGGCACAAAGTTGCTGAAGGAAGCACAATTGAGCAATCACATAGACTTGGATATCGTGCACCCATGCGGCGTGAGGGTGGGTTCAGCTATACGAATGCAAGGAGCTTGAAAGTCCTCAAAACAATTTATAGCAGCAAATGCGACAATTTTTTGCCCTGCCCTGACACAAGCCATATATGTGTCCCCCCGGGGGAAGCGCTCGGGGTCACGGCAATCTTGCTGTCTTATATAGAATAAGAAGATTATGTTCAGACTGTGTCTGTTTCTGTGGCTTGTTATCCACTGGGATGACCTTAAATCGAGGTCATGTTGCCTACAAGCTGAACGCAGGTTGCTATCGCTGCGGCTAGAAATGAAACACAAACAAATGGAAGCTCTCAACAGCTCCGCCTGCGAGACAGATGTGCACGATTCGAAGGGGGCTTCGTGCAGAATGTCCCCCCTTTTTACTTCCAGTTCCAGAACACATTTCATTATTTTTAGTAATGAAATTAGGTTGGTCCAAGGTTAGGAAAGATGCATTAACACGTTCAATTTGTGGCGTTCCACACGTACATGAAAGCAATATAGGATTTTATACAAAGTTGATACCATTTCGTATTGAAATGTGACTGCCATTGTAGTGACCTTACGAACGCTACGACAATAGCATCACTGTCTCTCGGTGTAATTTCTATTTCAACAATAGAAGGTATTTTCGGGGACCGTAAGAATCGTCTTAAGTCAGTATTATTATCATGCTCAAGTGCAAAGTTTCAAAACGAGAAAGTAATGAAAAACCGCACCAACAATCCGGAGCCGACATTCCCAGGGGTCGATTTCACGGATCCCTACGATCGATCATAACTCGACTTAAGAAGGATAACCCATCGTATCCTACGACTTCTACGTGGGGATGCAATACACCATAATTCCTAGGATTGAAGGTAAATTGATACGATGAGATTGGTGAAATCCACCCCAGACCCCAATTATAGTTCAACCATGGTTCAACTATAGCTACGATTCTGAGTTTTAGAAATGGTGATTTGATTTTTGTATTTGCACATTGCGCGTTGTCATTGGTTTTTTGAATCCCCATTTCAATGCTGAATCGAAAAGAAAAACAAGGTAATAATTATGTTATTGTGTGAGGTTGAATCAACTGTTCATTTGGAATGAATGCCTCCTTTAAATTCCACCTGTTAGGCAGGAAACCACTATAAAGTATACGGATTATAAAATGCGAATCAGAAACTTTCAACCGAAGGTGCTGGGCCTGGAGGTCTGATTATAAGCGAATCAAAGCAATCCACAAAAAGAGGTTTGTCTTCATTCGATTATAAGAAGCTTTATGCATCTGGTTTCATAAAAAAAAATTCAATAGGAGAAAATGAGGAGAAGAAGAAAAGAAAATGTCTTAGAACCAACAACTTAAGATGTTGTTTCGGACGGGAGCCCTGCTGCGTTGCAATTTATCAAAATTTATAAGCTCACAAAGACTTGGCGTTTAGCGTCTGACTGGTAAGCCCAGTACCTCTCGCTGGGGGTAACTGGTATGGCCGAAAATGATTTGGCGGCAGCGCCACGCAACGTTCTCCCCATACGATTACAATATTGTGTGGAGCAAAAAAATTAAAAAATGGACTCCGGTGGCCAGCTAGACTCCACCGGTGCCGACAGAAACAAAGCTGGAAGTCGCACCGGGTTAATAAGAAGACCCGGGGAAGGCCGCTGTTGATCCCAGTTGCTGATCGATATATTGCGATATCTCTATGTAATATCTAGCTTGGCTACACTATGCAGTCTCTCTCTCTTGGCGAATGTTACTTTCTAACGGGAGGGGCACTATAGGTCCCATTGGGTGTATTTAGGTCGAGCGGGTATACTCCATATATCAATTTGGCATAGGTAAAAAGACATACTACGCCTGGTGCAACTGCACGTATGAAATTAAGCTGTCAAGGACGATGGATACGTCACTATGTTAAAGTGGCATTGAGAGTTGCTTAGAAGAAAGGACCAAGAAAAGGTAACATTGGCGTTTACACGATTGGAAACCCATCCTCCTTCAAATTGATATTGCAAGTAAGAAGCGAAGCGTTTCTGATATTTATATGTTTATATATTAGTTAAAAAAATTCAAGTACATGTAATAAACTGCTGCAAACTGCTCATCAGCCAAACTAATGACCTGGAATTTATAAAATGCTTGGGGTTGGGAGGGCCTATAGCGCGTTTCGATCCAGGCAGGATCTTTATCGAAACGCGTCAGGCCCTCCTAAATCCAAGCATTAAAACAAAAATAGTTAGCCCTTTTTACATAACATTAATAATGTTCTCATATTTACCTCGTCTTCAAAACTCTCGAGTCCATTAGAGATGACCATTTGGTCACCTCCAAATAAGACCCGCCCCAACCTAAAAAGGGACTGCGATTCGTTTGCGGCTTTGTAAAAGGCACACTCTTGAAACGATTAATATGAAACAGAAAATGACCCAGCAGGAAACGATCTGAATATAGGCCAAGTAACCTTAAGTTACAGACATTATCAAAATGTGGTCAGATACCAGGTTGTATCTAGCACGTACACCTCCCAATGTTTCGCCCCTCCTCTATAAAGGGTGCGTTCGTTTAGCTTCCGCGGGGCAGCCCTGACTTGGGAATGGTCGTGTACACCGCACAAAACAAGCGAGAGGGCCAGGACGAGGTTGACTTGGGTCGACTCGTGGGATCTAAAGGAACGCACCCAGAATGTAATGACAGTGGGGGGAGAAATAATAACTGTGGACTCCCAAAAGAAATTCCTTCTACCATGAAGGTGTTAAATGATGACGTGCCCTTTCATCTTCTCGGACAAACCTATTGAAATTCGTGGCATGTACCGTGTGCTTATTCGGTCATAATCACTAACTGGGTAGGATAATAATACAGTCCCTATACTACTAAACTTTATGAAACATCAGCAACACATCATATCCGATCGTCACCTTAAGCTGCAGCTGTTGTATACAAGTCGGTGTGAATTTTGACACAAGGTCAAAGAATGAACACCACATGCCGAGACTTGGCCCATCCGATCAAGTCATACTCGCCCATAACATTTTTTTCTCCCATTATTCATGAATTTGGGCAGCCGTATTATAGGGAAATGGACAGCAACACCTGGTAGTTGAATACGACTATTTTAAGGTTAAAGGTGATATCATACTTTGGTTTTTGTCAAAGAAATGTACATTCATAGGCAAAAATACCAAGGGAGATACAGTAACAGTCATCTTTGAACATTTCAGTCCCATATACGGTGCCCACTTTTTAAGAAAACAGTGAAAAACGCCCACAGTATTTTTGAAATCTTTTCACCGTTATTTTTGATATTTAAAAGATCAAAAATTTGTTGGGTCATTGGTTTTACTCTTCCCTGGGATAAATACATCATTTCAGGCAGAAAATTGCAACGGTATGTTTCTACTATCACTATCTTTATACCCTGTAAGTTATTGGTAGAATTACTGTGGAGATTTCTGTTTCGGTATGGCATGCTACCAAAGTGTGATAGTACCTTTAACATAATAGTGGAGTCGCGGAGAAATATTTGTCGAAATTGAAGGAAGCCTTTTGAGGAAGAATTGTCATCACACTGAAAGGTCAGGTCAATGTTTGAGTCGCACATTCAACATGGATCATGGCATGTAGGAGCCAGACATTGTATTTGTAAAAGCATTATCCAATCCCAATGGGAGCGTATAGGCAACCAGAAAACGGTGTCGGTTGTCCATGTTCAAATATCGGGCATTTTTTGAAGTCAATTTCGGGTATAATTGTTTTTCACTCTATCAACGTAACGCTCATTCCAGATGTTTCCGGAATTTCAGAATTCCATTCTTTTCTTTGTAATACCCAGTTTAGAACCCCGTCGTTTCTGTGGTATTTATGAAATGCTTATAATGGAAGGTATAATAAATCAGATGCAAAATATTCCTCTTACCAACATTTATTTTCTTAACGTATGAGCTTGTAATTGCTATGAGACAAATCAGACCATGGGTCGTTTACCCGAAGCCTTACGATCGATCGTAACTTGAGTTACGAAGGATAACCTATTGTAGGTGACATATCCTATAGGTCCCCCTATGCGGGGCTGCAATGCACCAAAGTCATACACGAATGATAGTAAGATACGGTGAGTTTGGTGAAATCGACCGCTGACCCTATATGGGGGGCTTTCATGCCCCTGGGCCATTGCATATAGACGCATACCAACATTGTGTCTACCTGGCCGTATTTAGTCACCTGGTATACAGTATATAGACATAATTTTGTTGATATGGGTCAGCTATACTGGGGTGGCCCCCGGCTATGGCCGCTTTAGAGCACCAATCAGACCTGTAGGCCTGTATCTCCCTTCGTCTCAGTATATCTTGGACAAAACACAAAACAAATCGCTATGGACGTGATCGAAAATAGCCCCAAAATTTGTAAACTTGCCTCCAGAGCTGGCGCTGAGTGATGTATATTTTGACATACGTGCGTATGCATAATGCCGAAGACAGTCTATCTTCAATGAGGTTCAAACTAGAGGTAGTCTGGTTACCAGACCAAGAATCTCCGACTATTCTCTATCAATTCTAGAGCCCTTTACGAAACGATGGATTGGGCTTGGGCTTACTGGCTTCCGTCATCTAATAGCTGAAAAACAGGTTGTGAATTTTCCCTGAGGTTGAACCTCTGTTTTCTTGTTCGAAACAGAGTATGTACTTAGAAACCGGACCCCAAAACCTCTTTGTTATACATGTTACTTTAAAATGGATGTACGAAATGGAGCCGGAGCCTGAGCCTGAGCCTCCGTTTCGTAAACCGCCCCAAGGGCCTTTACGAAATAAGGCTTGAGGCTAGGCTTGGGATATTTTTGCTACTGCCACTTTATGTCCTAAATGAAATCTAGGACTTGAGATACATGGCGAAGCTGGAGCTTTTGTTCTGCTTCATCGTGTGGCCCAATCCCTTCATTTCGTTTTGTGGGCCTCAAATGGCGGTAGCAAAATAAGTACCAAGCCTAGCCTCTAGCCAGGTTTCGTTAAGGCCCTGTAACTTTTAATAAGAGTCGTCAGGGAATCTCTGGGCAGGGAACCAGACTAAACTAGACGAAATCAACAACAAAAATCAAGATGGGATCTTACCGGCCATCGGCGATGTTGAGCTTGAATCGTGGCCATCCTTTCTTGGGCGGCTGCCCTCTCTCGTCAGCGTACTGCAGCACCGATGGATTTCCAATATCAAAAACCATTTTGGCACCGCCGCTGCTATCGATGAGCGAGAATAGGAACATTTTCGGCCGCTCGGGAGCAGGTATTCTCAGAGTCATAATAATGGAAAAATCCTCCGGAAAATGTTCACCTACGAGTGTGACAGATACAAAAGAGGAGGTGGTGGAGGAATTATTTCTGAGTTTCGAGAATACGTATACTCGAAAAGTCATTGTGATTGGCCGACGCGCTGCAAACTCATGGTGGCGCACTCTTATAAATCGCCCGTATTGCTCCTGCCATCGCCATGTTTTGTTTTTAACGTTGTTTATCAAAGCAATCCAAATGTCTGCATATATTCTGGACTAAGACATAATTATGTAACCAAACCAAACAGGGAAAGAATGTACCAACCTGACATCATGTTGGCGACCTCTCGACTTAGTATAGCATCGCTGGTCACGGAGAAGGGCAGGGGTCTGTCAGTCACACTGGGTTCGGAACAAAAGCCCTCTGCACCCGCCCTGGTCTCCACTCCCTGCCTCCCCGAACTCGCAGCGCCGGCGAAATCTAGCTTTTCTAAAACGTCCACCGTGCCTGTAAATAAAATAATTAAAATATTTTATCAAAAATAAGTCATGGAATCCATGAATTGTAACACTGAGTATGCTGGGTACCTCAGCTGGTAAGACCGCCGGTACTGTGTTCGGGAAATCGCTGGTTCGAATCCCGCTCACACATTGTTCATTATTTAGGTCTAATGACTTCAAACAACAAAGATAGATGACTATTGGGGTCACCGCCAACGTAGGGCTGGATGGCTCAGTTGGTAGAGCGCATGTACGGTATTCAGGAGGTCGCCGGTTCGAATCCCGCTCCAGTCAATTTTTCTTTGTTCACTTTTCAATGACTCCAAAGTCAGTCAGTATCCCTTGTGGTTATTTGATGATTGTTTGTTGTTACTGAGAGAATGTTCGCAGTTTAACCTAACTTGTTAGTTCTAAGCTGTCAACATGCCCACACCTCCGCTAAACACATGGCCATGTTCAACTTCGCCCTCGCATGGAAGATAAATAAGCACGTAGTAGGCTTGTAGTGATGTGAAATATATCGTAATATTCACAATATCAAATATTCCTATATAAAACGAAGATTTCCCTTTAATAACGTTTGTCATTGGATAGGTCTATCATGAATCATAAATAAGCTCATGAATGAAATATAATTGGTTCAACTTGGTTCAACTTGGCTTCTGACAGCCAAACGAACATAGAAAATACACTACTGGGAACACCACCAACGTAGGGCTGGATAGCTCAGTTGGTAGAGCGCCTGTACGGTATTCAGGAGGTCACCGGTTCGAATCCCGCTCCAGTCAATTTTTCTTTGTTCACGTTTCAATGGTTCAAAAAATTGTTGAAATGCATTTCTGTCAAGGTAATCAAAATAAACACACGCTCGACAATGCCAACACAGGGGTGGGGTTAGCTCAGTTGGTCAGAGCGCCGGTATGGTGTTCAGAGGTCGATGGTTCGAATCCCACTCCACTAATTATTGTTCTTGGTTTACTTTTCAATGACTTAAAATTCAGGGCGAATTTCCTTTGTGGTTATTTGATGATGGTCTGTTACAAAAGTTAGAATTCAATCACAATTGTGTGGAGGCAAGGGTTCTCATGGATAATTTCAGACAAAATGCTTGTCTTCACAGGTATAGAGCCTATACATAGGCCCTATACGTTCAGTACATGTTGTTGTAAAATGTCCAACCTGAGTATAAATATAGGGTTCAACGCCACGGGGTTCTTTAGCGCGAGTTAACACCAAACCTTGAACCCCTTTTTAATGAATACAACCCTGATCCCATTTAAACTTTAAACCAGAAACTAGATAAGTATAAAACCAAACGCGGGAAATGTCCATGAACGTTAAGATCTAATGCCCGAACGTTCTAGGCATCACAACTGCTGTCCTACTTCAGAAATCCTGGCATAAGTGTGGGGGCGGACTGAAAATCATGGATAACCTTCAAAATGCCATGGGTTCCTCGGGTGCTGTATTACTGGTATTATTGGTTAAAATTATAACCAAACCACACGAATTAATATGCCCTGGAGAAACCATCAACATTAACTTCCAGGAACCGATTAACTCAAACTATAAGCTCTCTACAAATATGGCAAAGTGTCACAATAAAATGGCGGCCATCGACTCGATTTATTTGTTTTTCATTCATTCAATCAACCAGACCTTTCTTTTATTTACAAACATTGACTCGTGGTTGACATGGGCGGCCAAATATTCCAAATCATTTCGTCTTCTCGAAAGACGGCGTAACCAAATTCAACATTTTTTTGTCATAGGCCACTTTGTTTTTTTTTGTTTTTTTGTTTTTTGTTTTTTTGCCAATTGGGTATTCTTAATCAATTAAAAACAGCTCGAGAAATACAATGAGAGAAAATGTTGGTAAACCCTAAGAAATTCTCCTAACACAGTCATAGGTTAACGCCACGTATGCCGGGCGCTACGCCAGACTTACACGCGAGAAAATAGCTGGCCTTTAAAACTTAACTAAGACTGTTTTGTGAGAGAATTTGGGGCAAACCATGGCAACGTCTTGGCGTTGGTAGGCCCCGCTTGACAGGCGATCGCTCTCTGATCTGCACTCTGCAGCAATGCCGCATCAGGATAAAACGTCCTGCTCCCCCACCACACTTTTCGGTAAATATTTATACTCAACAATTTGGGGCAAAGGATGGCGTTCGCTATATCGGTATTCTTAAAAGTTCATGGCTTTCCACTGTAGACCTTATTCACTGTGCATCCAGCATTCGAAGCAGTGCAATCGAACCGAGGCTTGGATTCAAAATAGTCTGGTACCCGTTTTCTTTTTACAATTCATGTTATCTTTTCCAACGGGGTATACAAGGAAGGTGATGCCCCATGAATAAGGCCTATTAAGTAAAATATTATTTCACCAGGGACTTTGAAGGCGTCGGTTTATTTTTCAAACATCAAGGATTATGAAAGATCAAAGATGCCAAGCAAAAAGGGTATTTTTCGATTAAGGAACTAAACTAACAAATAACAAATTTTGAATTATTTATTCAACTGTCACTAAATATCTTAGCCCTCAAAAGAGCAAGATACAGTTTCAATGCCAACAAAATGTACACATGCAGGCAGGAGGCCAATGTATATATATAGATAGCAACTGTTGCTAAAGTCATCGACACTATCCCCGGAACACATTCATTCAACATCACAGCACGTGTCTTCTCTGTGTGCCTTTGGGTGTGCAAAAATGATTTATACTCATCAGTTTAGCTGGAATCTAGCCAATTCGATGACCTTTCTCTGTTTTTTTTAGAATGAGAAGTCCCAATCGTGACCGTCAAACTGACATTCGCGTTTTGCGGTTTTGTTGTATACTCATGGACTGCGTGACAGGCTTGCCAACCTCAAAATAGGTATACGAGACAGGAAAGCAGTGAACTAATGAATTAATGGTTTGAATAAAAGTACGGAGCTCCACGAGTGCCATTCCACTTATCCAGATAACCACATACTTTATCTCGGAAAGTTGACATTTGGAGTGGTAAAGTCGTCTTGTCTCAATAATTATCTCAACAAGATGACTTTTAGGGAAAACGAGAATTGTCCCGATAATTTATCTGGCCAAGTCAACGAAATGCATCTAAAAAGTCGTCTTATCCTGTTTTCCTATCTCCATGGTTTTAGTAAGTCGTCTTGACAAGGTAAACGATCACAAGTTGACTTCCTACTTTCAGTTAAGTCGTCTTGGCGAGATAAAATAATTATCAGGATATGTCGAGTCGTCGACTTCTTAGTTTTCACTAAGTCATCTTGTACGTATTAATTATCTCAATCTCGATAAGTCGACTTCTAGAGCTTAATAAGTCGACTTGGTGAGATAAATGTGGTTATCTGGATTAGTGGAATGACACTCGCGGAGTTCCGTATAAAAGAGACAAATGAACGCAATTTTATCTGATTATGTATTGTAGACTGTATTGTACATACAGTGTACATTTCTTTCATTTTTTTGTTTTTACACTTTGGGGAATTCACGACGATAAACTCGAGGCATTCCAAAGACAAACTGTTAGGTCCCAGTAGGCGTGCTCGGTCGTCTTGAGAATGTGGCATATTTTCACGCCCTTGGACAACGAGGAATCGCGGCAGAAAGTAGGGTTAGCCTATACCCCCGGGCTTGTTAACAAGGTTAACTGCCATTTTCTGAAAATCGACACTTCAGAACGAAGTCTCGTGGAATGGGCTTAGTAATATTTGGCTGTAACTGGGGCGTGCTGCATGCTTCCACTATGCCACCACAATCCAAAAAACAATGAAATTACAGCCTGAAACATTATCTAACACAGTTTCTGTTTCATTTAAAAAGTAATAATCACCATCATTTAAAATCCCCAAACTCCAATTCACAAAAATCCAATGCATGAAATGTAATGAATTTCAAGACTAACGTAGACCTTAATGACTAATGTGGTTCTTGAGAGTATAAAGCTAGGCCTAATGGGAGACTTTGGAGAACCGGTCTTCAAGTCAACAGCGCACGCGCACGCAATTGTGAGCATGCGCGCCTTGTTTTGCGCGTGCGCTGTTGACTAGAAGACCGGTTCTCCAAAGTCTAACATTGTCACCAGTCTTCACCCAACCACCTTCAGCAGTGAACTAAAACTAAAAGTCAGATGTTGTACTCGTGGAGCTGGGAATATCAACAGTCGTAAATAACGCGGCAATTGTGGCAAACGAAAAATAATAAAATGGCTGAGGGACAAACAATTAAGGCCGGCAGAGAATGACCTTACGAAGGTCAACAGAATTCTGCGGCTCACAGGAATATGCCAAGCGGAAAGAGTGTAACTTCCCTGCCATAGTCTTAAAAGTTATAAAACTGTATAACATAGAAATTTCGAGAGAGCATGGACCCAATTTCACGGCCCTGCTTAACACAAAAAAGTTGCTAACCATGCATAGAGTAGAGTTAAATAAAAAAATATTATTATATTTTATTTAACTCTATGCTAAACATTTCTGTCTTCAAGAGAGCATGGGCCAATTTCACGGCCTGCTTAGCACAAAAATGTTGCTAACCATGAGTATTCTGTCTTAATAAAAACAGGATTAACAACCAAATTTCCATGTGCTGTGTATCACTTGTGATCGTTTTTTTGGCTGTTATTCACTGATCATGAATATCAACTTTTGTATGGTGGTTTCTTTTATTGGGCTAAATGTGCTTGTGCTAAGCAATTTGTTGGTGCTTAGCGCATCCATGAAATTGACCCAATATAGCCTAGGTTTAAGAAGTCATTATGAACAATGTTAAAGAAGACTTCGTTGGACATTTACAAACAAACTACACCGATTACTATTACTCATTGATGTAATTAGTCCTGTGTGTAGGCCATATGCAGTTATGTATGCCTATAGGCCTACGTACTGACGTACATGCACTATTTTGTGATGACACAAAAACCACGCATTAATTCGTAATAATACATTGTCATGTGAATTATACTTTGGAACTCTTCTTTGATATACCAAACACCAGGAAATGACTCAAATAACAAATTAAGTTACAGAGCACCAACCAAAAAAAAAACCTTCTGTGTGATAAAAAAAAACCCAAAATAGCAACTCAGAACATGAAAAGTTCGTTATGTTGGCCTATACATTGACATTTTACATGTCAGTGCATGAAACCCTGATTCAATTTCGAAGGTTCTCAATTTATGTGAGGTGCCACAAGAGAGCACCATAATTTATGCCAAAAAATAACGTTCGCTGTTACAATCGTCAAAGGAGCCACAAGTCATATTTCAAATTAAAGAAATCATCGATATTTTGACAAGTATAGAAAAAAAAAGTGTCAATTGGTATAACAGGTGTACATTGAGAACTTTGCCACCTTTTGCACCCAAAGTAGGTCAAATGTGCACAATTATTATTTTGTGGTACCTTATGGACCTATGAGGGTGTAATATTCCCAGTATTGTAAACTATATAGACATGATTGTGATTGATACTCCATGGATAGCGCTGCTAGGTGTCGAGGCCGAAGTCAAAGTAGACATTTAAACTGAAACATACACCAAATGGAAAAGACAGTGTTCCATATGGCAATCGTAACTATGTCCAACCATGATATCAAATCCATCGTGAAAATCGACAAATCAAGAATGCAAATAAGTATGCATAACTACGATAATGAAGCATGTAGGCCTATATAAAATACGGTGGTTAATGTCCAGAATTGAAACCACTTTAAACCAACTTAATGCGAATGAATTCACCCCATTTCAACCAAACTATTACACTCAGACTCAGGCCTATAGGTACGCCATTTTGTTAGCCGATGTCTAGTTATTCATTATGTGGATCAAATTTAACGGTCCATAGAATGAGTAACATGTGCCAGTGCACATGTTGAAAATCTTCAAAGGCAAAAAAATTAGGAAACTACACATCGAGCTCACAGGTATAGGCCTACTACTTTGCTAGCACTCCAAAACAGAAATCTTCACTCATTTTAGGCCTACCTACACTGTAAAAAGTGAATACACCTCATGCACTTGCATGCACATGAATGGACTAGGCTGATGCACCTGATGTAGAAAGGATGGGTAATATACTCACTTCATGTGTTTGTACACATACCTCAAGTGAGGTTAATGGTAACCTCATGCACTTGAGGCACAACGGATTTGTATTTTTAATTACTTCATGCACCTGAAGTGAAACGATAATTTTTGTCTTAACCATTTCAGATGCACTCCTGCTCTCGATGTGCAGTACGCATGCATATATGAACACCTCATGTACTTGAGGTACAATCAAACAAACTTTACCGTCACGTGATGCACATGAGGTGCAATGCATGATGTATTTAGAAATACCTCATGTACTTGAGGTACAATCAAACAAACTTTACCGTCACGTGATGCACATGAGGTGCAATGCAAGATGTATTTAGAAATACCTCATGTACTTGAGGTACAATCAAACAAACTGAACCGTCACGTGATGCACATGAGGTGCAATGCAAGATGTATTTAGAAATACCTCATGTACTTGAGGTACAATCAAACAAACTGAACCGTCACGTGATGCACATGAGGTGCAATGCAAGATGTATTTAGAAATACCTCATGTACTTGAGGTACAAACAAACCAACTTTACCGTCACGTGATGCACATGAGGTGCAATGCAAGATGTATTTAGAAATACCTCATGTACTTGAGGTACAATCAAACAAACTGAACCGTCACGTGATGCACATGAGGTGCAATGCAAGATGTATTTAGAAATACCTCATGTACTTGAGGTACAAACAAACAAACTTTACCGTCACGTGATGCACATGAGGTGCAATGCAAGATGTATTTAGAAATACCTCATGTACTTGAGGTACAAACAAACCAACTTTACCGTCACGTGATGCACGTGAGGTGCAATGCATGATGTATTTAGAAATACCTCATGTACTTGAGGTACAAACAAACAATCTGAACCGTCACGTGATGCACATGAGGTGCAATGCAAGATGTATTTAGAAATACCTCATGTACTTGAGGTACAATCAAACAAACTGAACCGTCACGTGATGCACATGAGGTGCAATGCAAGATGTATTTAGAAATACCTCATGTACTTGAGGTACAATCAAACAAACTGAACCGTCACGTGATGCACATGAGGTGCAATGCAAGATGTATTTAGAAATACCTCATGTACTTGAGGTACAAACAAACCAACTTTACCGTCACGTGATGCACATGAGGTGCAATGCAAGATGTATTTAGAAATACCTCATGTACTTGAGGTACAATCAAACAAACTTTACCGTCACGTGATGCACATGAGGTGCAATGCAAGATGTACAAATGAACAAATTGAACCCTTACATGTTGTGCAATATAGGATGTACTGACGAATAGGCCCCCTATACTGTACTTCGATTCCATGTGCATGGGTTCATGCACACGAGGCAGTATTTCCCGCCGAAAGTAGTGCCGTACGTGCGCGCTTCCATTCAGGGGAATTTTTACAGGCGGAAGGATCTTTAATACCGTTTTAAGTTTTTACTTTATGTCAAAGTGTAAATTAGTACAAGATACAAATATGCACGACTGTTGGCATACAAAAATCTAATTGAATTATCTGTCTTTTTTCCTTTACAAAATTTGTCGGTAATAAACATCAATTTTGAAGTTACACAGGACTATTTTGAGCGGATGAGTTTTGACGTATAGCGTAATCACGTGATGTCTGTGTCTTGTTAGCATGGCGTCCTCAACACTCAGTAATTGTTCATGTGAAGATCTTTCGAAATTTATCCGTGAAAACGGGATCGATGAGGAGATTGCTCTGAAATTCAAAGGTAAGTAGGCCTACAGTCAATTTTGATATTTGAGTAATTTTGTCAGTAATCTCATTTACTTATGAGATTGTGTTGTGTTGTGTTCCGTGTGGTGATTTTCATGTAACGTTAGGCATACAGCCAACCATACCGAGCCTGCATTATGCATGTTGGCATTGAACTTATACAATGTATGCACTACAATCAATAGGCTTACAATGTACTACATGTATGTACATGTACATGGCTGTGTACGTACGGTGTACAGTATGCATGTACTGTACACCCGTATAACAATGCCTACACAGGCTTTAGCGTCACACGATACGTAGGCCTACCTACATGTCAGCTCGATACCAATGCTGTTAACTGATTATGACAAGCCTACACACGTTACAGTAGTTTACTTAGGCCTATAGTCCATCCAGGCTATATTTGGCCTAGGCCTACAATTCACTGTTGCTTGTTTGTTGGTTAGGGGGTAGGGCCTACTTACTGACTTAGCATGCTAAGCATAATTATGGCCTAGGCCTAACACTGGTTTTCAACTCGACTCTGTTAGTATTCCTAAATGGATTAAAGGCAGGAAGCATCATGTAATTGCAGTGGTTTTTATTGAGCTTGTGAATATAAATGGAACATGTGTACCTTTTCCACAGTCGGATAATGATCAACTTGGAGTCATACAACAAGTAGACAAGATGCTCAATAACAGGAACAAGAATGTGGAGCTGATAAGAGTGTTTGAGGTAAGAACATCAGGTATTTTGACTGAAGGTATTAGAGATCAAAACTCAACTAATGTAAACCATGACAGTGGCAAACCTGTTGCATTGCTAAGTTTAGTTCAGTGTGATATGACCTCAGTGATGTCAAACCCATAAGGTCTTTTATTGGGTTGTCATGGTGCTGAGGAAATTCACTGCCTGTTGACTTTTCTTGCATTAGCCATATATAAAGACCATTTCTTTTGCTTCAAATGTTGAATATAGCATGTCTTTTCAATGTTTCTCAGGTACAAGAATCATCACCAACAGAAGCTCTTCAGGAGGTGGTCTCAAAATCAACTGCTCCAAACATGATATTCATCATGGTCCATGGATGATGTAGATCAGTCAACCTGTACTCATGTAACTGCATACGGTCGATCCCTTTGTCAAATCACAGGTGATGATCTCACTTTATGCGCTGCCTGCTATTGCTAATTGGCAGTGTATCTTATCAGTGACTTAAATTATCCACCATGTTCGAACATCACATTGAAGTTCTTGGAGTCCTACTTTTTGGGGAAATCCCTGAAGGATCTTCCCAAATCCATCAAAACGGTGGCAACCAAAACCGGCATTGACAAGGTTTAAATTTATATACTAAGCATCATTATCCAATAACCTATATCCTCAGAAAACTGTACTTGTTTTTGTTTTTTGAAGTTTTAAAATGGAGTAAATTAAAAGATTACAATTGGGAGGGGGGATTTTGAATTCAAGCATTCAGCTGTTATTTGCAATTAAAAAAAAATCGGGTCACCCATTATTTTTTGTTTTAAGTTGCTTAGAATTCAACTTGGATTCACTGTTTAAGAACATATTACATTTGTATTATCATGTTTAAGGTGAAATATTTTGATTAGTATTTTATATTTTTAATAATCTCTGTTCTTACTCAAGAGTCAAGGTAATTATCATTGCTGAGGTTTGTCATCGTCACTGCATAGGAATGATTACTTCATGACAGTTTTATGAAAACGTTAGATCAGTTTGAGGTAAATAGGATGTCCTAATAATGAGCAGGCTTTTGATTCGAATATTATATCTCATTCTTAAATGTTCATCATTCTCATATAAACTGCATTGATGATGTATAGCAGTATCACGGTTTACGCCCCAAAAGGAAAGCATACCAGCATACGGCCATACTTATTTCCAGAGTTTGTGGTCATGACAAAAGAAGGGTCAGATTCAAACTTTGCATTATATCAAAATTAAGATACATGATTTAGACTTCAAACAGGTTTAAGGCAAAATTGACACAAACAAACTTGAGTTTAAATGTTTTCTTTTTGAAATTAAATTTTAAAAAGTGATTCATTATACATGCAAGATGGTCTTGTTGCTTCAGTATTTTGCTGAGTAATTTTCAGTTCTTGCCATTGTAATTCAAAAGATTATATTTTGATGTTTACAAATTCATGATTAAAGATGAGAGAATAAAAATAATTTCAGACAGAATAATTCTACATTATTGTTTTTTTCTGTTACCTTTTCTCCAGAGCAAGCAGCCGAGGTATCCGAGGCATTATGTAACAGATGTACAAGTGTAAGAGGCAAAAAGCAGGCCAGGAAATTTGGAAACAAGATCTTTTGCATGCAAGCAATTTATCTGTTGATTGCAAAAACAACCTCATGTGTTCATAGTTGGCCCATGTGCTATTGTTCATGTGTACAATATCACATACTAGGCGCCAGCACTGGTGATTTTCCACTTCAGCAGCTGAGGTGTTAGTCCAGCAGTTTAAACCATAATGCCTCGGATACCAGTGTTATACACCTGATGTACATGCACATATTCAGCTGAAAGGAAAGCATCCATGAAGTCCATGTGCAAGAATATGACAAGTCATCATGTACCTGAGGTGTAAGCGCACCTCATGTGTTCATGATTTTGGGACAAAGACGTGCTAGTGGATTTTATGTGCTAGTGGTTTTTCATGTGCTAGTGAACTTCCCATAAACGCCTCAAGTGTAAGCACATGCTCAGCTGAAGTGAAAGCATACATGCAGTCCATGTGCAAGTCACATCATCATATTTTACAAACACCTCATGTACCTGAGGTGTAAGTGCACCTCATGTGTTCATGATTTTGGGACAAAGACGTGCTAGTGGATTTTATGTGCTAGTGGTTTTTCATGTGCTAGTGAACTTCCCATAAACGCCTCAAGTGTAAGCACATACTCAGCTGAAGTGAAAGCATACATGCAGTCCATGTGTAAGTCACATAATCATATTTTACAAACACCTCATGTACCTGAGGTGTAAGCGCACCTCATGTGTTCATGATTTTGGGACAAAGACGTGCTAGTGGATTTTATGTGCTAGTGGACTTCCCACTAGCACCTCAACTGCCTCAAGTGTATGTATTCAGAACCCTCATGTGTTCATGATTTTGGGACAAATACGTGCTAGTGCACAGGTGCATGATGTGCAGTCCATTTTTACAGTGTAGGCCTAACTAGTTACAGGGTATAAAGATGGTAATGGTAGAAACATATTGTTAAATATTTCTGCCTGAAATGGTGTATTAATCGACAAAAGAGTAAAACCAATGACCAAAAACAGTTTTGATCACTGACTAGATTTGAAAGTATCGTGATTGTTTTTCACTGTTTTCTCAAAAAGTGGGACTGGAAATTTAACAGATGAATGTTATACTGTAATATATCTGCAATGTCTTGATACTTTTGCCCATGAATCTGCACTTCTTCGACAAAAAAACAAAAGTATGAAATTACCTTCAAACATGTGTATAATATAGCCATATAAATACCAATTCTCATCTGAATAAGATTAATAGTTCCCTCGGCGTTTTCTAAACCTTTCTGGGAGAAAAAGCTGTATGAGCTAAAAGTATATGCATCAGCTGAAATCGCTAAATTCCAAAGCAAATCGGTACGGTATCAAATACAGATGTATAATTCGTGGTGGTCGGGCGACTGTTCCAACTTCCAGCTGTGCCGACTGATTGAACAATTCCACATTGGATTTATACGACACTTGTTCTTACCAGACAGTTTTACTGGAGTCGAAAGAGACTGCGAAAACGGCAAAGAATAATATAGTGCGGCAAATGTTTCGGAAACTCGCGGTGAAAATTCACCCGAGGATTGGGTTCAAAGGTTTATCACTCCGTGTGGTTTGACTGTGCCTAATTTGCTAAGGATATCCAATTCGAGAAAAATATCTGGGGGATTGTTTTTTTTTTCCTGCTGCACATTATTATTGTTTTAAAGCATTGTACTCAGTTTCATAAATTGCACAAGGCAGGTGCCAATCAGTAATAAACACATACGGGGTTAAAGCAGACATTCTACGGCAGCCAGTGGCGTCTTCGACGAGCACATTTTGTCTTAATGTAGGGACCTATTATTAAGTTCGCGCATTTTCAAAGTATGCCTACATATTAATTGATTGCAATTTCACATTGAAATTCCTTAGAGAGAACCCAGACTTCATCTTGCTCTACCCAATCGATGGGAAAACTCCCTCCCAAGCAATCTTTCAGAAAAAAAAATATTCTTGCAAATCAAGCTTTGGTAATTACAAACTGCTGTTGTAAAGTAAAGTCCCGCGCCGTTTTGTTTCGCCCGTTTATTTCTTGAATCTGGAGGCCAGCTGTTGCCAAACAATTTACCGCTGACGCGAAAACGAAGGTCGTATACGGACATGGGACGTGTCACACAAGAAACGAATAGGTGCCCACGTTGCAAAAAAACAATGGAAAAATACCATCTGGGAATATTGCACAAAAACTGCATATACCCACCCTACCAGAATGAGATCACCTTTTGAATTCTATTGCTAGACGGATGGAATTTTAATCGTTTAGTGAAACCTATAAACGTTCTATTAAGTATCACGAACTAACTTCGTAAAACATGGTTAACTATCGTGTAAAGGTGTAAACTCTGCCATCTGAGTTATTTGAAACTCTACCCGAATCAGATAACCTTTTGGATTATACTGCTATATAGACGGATGAAATTTTAATCGTTTAGTTGAATATTTAAACGTTCAATTAAGTATCACGAACCAACATCGTAAAACATGATTAACTATATCGTTTTAATCGTTTAGTTGAATATTTAAACGTTCAATTAAGTATCACGAACCAACATCGTAAAACATGATTAACTATATCGTGTTAAGGTGTAAACTCTGCCATCTGAGTTATTTGAAACTTTACCCGAATAAGATCACCTTTTGAATAATACTGATAGATGAATGGAATTTTAATCGTTTAGTTGAATCTTTAAACGTTCTATTAAGTATCACGAACCTGTTAAGGTGTAAATTCTGTCATATGAGTTATTTGAAAGTTAAAAACTTTCTCTAGCTTGATGTAGGCCTGTATCATGAGAACAGTTCGTATGAGTTTTGTTTTTGGGAATCACTAATAATTCGTCTGGTTCTCACATTATCACGGAGCAAACTTAACGGACAAAAGGTGAAGATATAAAATGTCTAGGGACACGTATATGTCACAGTGCCACCTCGTAAAAGTTTGTCCTACCATGCCAATATTATTTCAACAAACTCCATGTATATTATGTGTCAGCTTGCCGTCTGCCAAAACCTGTCGACACTTTTGTGCACCTGCAAGTGGCCGTGCGGTTTCACAGTGCTTTTTCAATGAAATATTGCCATAATTATAGCATTCCTTTAAAGTCATCTTCATTTTTAATATACCTGATTTACAAAGTATGATTGTAAATTACATGGCACAAGAGTTCATGGCTTTATTTAATGTCAATTTCCTTCATGTTTGGGAATGTCCTTACGGTTATACGCACTAAGCTAGGTCCGAATGATTTATTATTCGAATAACCGTTTGTTACACGGTCGGTTATTCGTATGAACGGTACTTCATGTGGTAAGTACAAAGGTAAGGTTTGGGCACACGCACACCAACATAATTATCTCTTGTACTCATCTCTGCCTTACCGAATTATTTTAGCCGAAGCAGCAAAGCTTGACTTGTGGAAAGCATGTTTCAAGGGTGCAAATCATAACACTGGCACAACATAGAACGAAAACTTGCAAAAACCAAAAGTCTGTGCCATCAGAAGTAGGCCTAATGTTGGTAAAGTTTCCTCAAAACCAACTATGGCCTAATTGTTTATTATAAGTGTACATAAACTTCATCGCAAATGGGTTAGCTGTTATTTGGTAAGTCAATTTCTAAACGGATATCATATTTTTGGTCGTTTAAACGTGTAAACGTGTAATCATATAATTTTGGTTGATGAGTAGATTTCGTCTTGCAATGATACGGTTTCGGCTCCATGCTTATACCGGCCAACTGTACTTGTCAAAAGTTTCATAAGAACTTTTCCTGAAACTGTACGATATTTATGGGTATTGTTCTGTTAACTTGGTTCACAAAAGACTGAATTAGAAATAGGTCTAATTAAACATCGCACTTTGCAAAGAAACTAAAACTTAAAGAGGTCTAACGCTGAGCGAAAAAGTACATTGTGCGGGTATACTATGGCCCACAGGAAACTGCACATGTCGAGGACACATAACGTTGGTACGGTGGGAGATGATGCTGATTCAGCCATTCTATTGAAAAGGGCAACCCAAAACCCCCCATGCCTTGGCTTCTTGGCTCTACGGCTGACAAGGTCACCAGTGATATATGTCGTAATTATGCATGCAAAATAACTGTTCAAAAGGGTAGAAAGAATTACGAGTGCACAGCTATCATCAGTCGTGGTTATATCAACCTGTCTAGTAGTAGTGCGCAGCCTTGTGCGCTGCTACTTCCACGACCAAAAAAAAAGTATGATGTATGAGTGTAATGTTCCGTTTGAAAAAGCGCATTTTTTTTGTTTGGGCAACCTTGTGGAGGACTAAGGTAAAATGCGGTAAATATGTAACCGAATATACATGTATGACAACACGGCAATGTTTCGACATATGGAACTGCCTCTTTTTCAAACTTCGGATGGCAATCATTCCATATTGCCACATTGATTTAATAGTTTACATGCGGCTGAAATCGGCCTTTAGGGGACCGTTCTGACTTGCACAAGTCACCGAAAAACACCACCCTGGGAAACCTTTCCCCGTTTTACTGTGAGAAATCGAAATAGAAGACCTCTAAAAGCGGCGTCGGGGGAATTTCCCCTTGCCCCCCAAATACCCCTCCTCCAGAAAACCCAGGAATTATACCCATTATCCTAAAGCGGAATTCAATTCGAATTTAAACAGTCTGATTTTTTTTTTGATGGAGTGGTCGAAAATGTGCACTTTAAAGCAGTTCTAGATTGGGGTATAATAGTTAATCTCGATGGGCCTTATAACTACATAATAGGCAAAGTATGCGACCTCCTTGTGACCTGCACGCCGGCTAAATTAGAGTACTCAGGAGCCCTCGTATGGGTTTTTGACGACATGTTCACAATAATTACGCGTGCGGGCGTCGTATTGAAACCATTCCAGACCGGGCCCATGCGAAACCGGGCGGGGGCATCTTGAGGTGGCCATGGTCCATCTTGAACGGCATCGGCAGGAGTGTAATGGGAGCCAAATGAACTACCCATGGGGAGGCTACATGTTGGATTACCCCACAGACAAATGGATATTCACAGACAGCTGTGATATATCAATGCAATACAGGTCAAAAATGAAAACGTAAAGTTCAACTTAGTGAATGTTTTGTCACTTATTTCATATTTTATTTCCCTGAACTGTTATAAATGTACCTATAAGACCAACAAACTTGTTAAGTCCAACTTGCTCATCAACTAAACTATCACTTTAAATTGCAGCTTTAAAACAATTGTTCTTGAGACAATAACTGATATACCGTGATGTATCTTCCTGCTAATTAACGATATTTTTAGTCTTAACATGTTTTTCCCAAAGTATAGGTCTATCGGCCATCTTCGTTCCGTGTATCACTTGTGTTAATAAATGCGAAACAAGATTGTCCCCCTGGAACTAGTGGAAAGTTTCTTTAGTTGAACAAATTTATCACGAGGAACACCGGAGTAGTGAGACTTCAACTCCAACAAAATAACGTCTCTGATTTGACATTTTCTTATATATATCAAATCAGGGATGATTTTTTTTTTAAATACATCAAGGCAAGTTTTTTGGCGTCAACGTGGCAGGCAGGTCCCGGTCCCGCACGGCGTGACATGTCGCCTTCGGCAGCAGACGAAATGCCAGCTGCCGGCAAACCTTAACCCTCTCTCCCGCACATCAATGCAACTTATACTCTGAAGGGGAAAATTTATGATTTACTGCCGCGCCTCTTGTCGTGTATAAAAATAATACCCATGCAGAATGCGTGACTCTCATTGGCCGAAATGCATTGGCAGCCAAGAACTGCAATTCATGCTTGCTACACACACACATTCTTGACTTTTTTTGGGGTATACTCTTTAAAACTCGCCTATTTTTTGTTCCCTTTTCTTTTTTGTTTGTTTGTGTCCTTACATAAGGTCAGACCTATGTCACCATGACGTGGGTGTCGGGTCTTTATACGAGATATATGATCTGGTAAGGGCTGCTGCGGCAAGAACTCATGCCACTCCTCGACTGTACCATGGAGGTAGAAATTACTATACTAACAATCATTCCACGCTATAGGAGTCGGGGCCTCGACACCATTAATACCAGACTGTGTAGCCATAGGTAATTGGCCATGATAAATCTTAAACGAGTTATATACCTGTAACTGCCATTAACAGCAAGCAACAGCCGCTGGTTACGTAAACAGGGCCGTGTCCTCATATCAGGTGAAAACGGAAATCACTGTAGTACAGTTGTTAGAGCCAGACCCATACGGCTCATACAGTGAATTAAAGCACTGTGTTTGCCCGGATGACGGTTTTTATTATTACCTTAAGACCTTGGGAATAACATCTTTACCAGCCAATGCATACAAATGGGGAAGTGTTTATGAAAAAATAATAACTTGTGAAAAGAGAACCACATACACAATGTGAACCTTTCTCACAATGTGGTTAAACTTAAAGGTACATTACAGGATTGGTAACATACCCGAAAAGAAATATTCACATATTATAGGCCTACGTATAACTTTTAGGACATGAATATGTTGCTGGTAGAAACATACCCTTACAATATTTCCACCTGAAATGGTGTATTGATCCAGAAATTAGTAAAACAAAGACCGAAAACAGTTTTGATCTCGGGGTAAGGACAAAATCTTTATTTATGTTTTATAAGAAAAATTGAGTCGGGTTTTCGCTAATTTCTCGTGACTCAGAACTGATGTTCGATTGAGCTCAAATTTTCACAGCTTCATCATTTAATGTACATGCTGGATCAGACAAAGTGTGAGTAATGTTCTGTTACCTTTACCAAAGTATTATACTTTTAAAGAAAGAACCTTTAAAGAATTTTGTTTCTTATGATTCGTTCCTTTAAGGTCAATCATTAGAGCATTCAATTTGCCATTATAATCGTTGTGGGTCAAGTTTGCCCTGAAGTTTGTTTTTGGTTTTGTTTGTTTGTTTGTTTGCTTAAATTCCCTGCATGCCCTCTGTTTCCCCGTAATGTTGAGGCGTGGAATGTGCCTTTTTTGTGAAGACACTAAAATCACCACAACGGGCATGTTCGCTTTAAACTTAAGTACTATAATAGGCTTGCCATTAGTGTGAAAACTTGGTTTTATTGAATACTTTATACGACTCTGCAAAATGGGCTTGGATGAAGAAAAAAACATACAGTAAAAACCCTTTAAATCACTCATTATTTGTATGTCCCTGTGGAAAAAATGCATGCATTCTCCAGAATGGGAATGGCCACGAATTGATTGATAGCGCCTGATATGGTCGGCCATCACACCAATCCGCTACAGTTCACTGATCTTTATAGGGAAGTTAGCCTGGGTGTCTCTCATAAGTTATATTTCCAGCATGCATCCACTGTCCAAATATTTCTTTTGAGCTACCTTGACCGTTGACGTGAAAAAATGCAGTTAAAAACGGCTTGCCATAGTGAAAAACAACAGAGTGTCAAAATGACACCTATACGAAAACCCCTTCTGGCTAAAAACCCTTAGTGCTGTAACATTGCGGGGTTCCAAATTGTGACACATACCGTTCTTTATGTAATATTAGTCAATATACTTCCACACATAATGCCTAAATTTCATTGACAAGATTACGAAATAATGTTAAGTTGAGAATTGAAATCATTTACAAATTAGGCCTACAATTATTTATGTCAAAGAAGAGATGGAATGTTTTCCTTTCTTTTTTGTTCTCCCTTTCTTTTTCTTATTCTCCTCTTCTTTATTTTGCACGACTAATAATAATCACTAAATGAAATTTCATGACATAAATACAGTTTCAGGACGCATGGAATAACTTCCTTCAAAATGGCGGGGAAGACGAAGGCGAAGAAGAATGAGTTGGGGCGAAGTTTCGGTTAGAGTTTTCCAGAAAGGTCTACTAATGTCAAACGCATATCTAGAATGGTACTTTTGCCAGATTCTTAATTTGGCTCAGATCCCATATGACACCTGCAACTTCCTGCCATTCACTTATTCATTTCGCACATGACACGACACGACACACGGGTTGTCCCTGAATCTGCCTGGAATTCATGATGGCGGCACCCACGCACCAAGAACCAGTTTTTACTTTTTTGCAACGTAAACAAATACGAACTCCGCTTATATTAAACAACGGACTAATATATGGACTGAGACAAAAATGCTGGGTACAAAAAAATAGCAGTCATTCGAAAACAAGGGAAAAGCATTTCAGTTGGTCTTACCTGGTGGAAGTGCAACTACCTTGGGTCCTTGCGCTGAAGCTACATTAATTGATAGGAGGGCTAGATAAAAGCCGATAACCATGCGAAGAATGCAGCCCATCCTGTCCGGGCATGGCACAAAAGTCCGCCTCATCCTTAAAAGAAATAAAACAAATCACCAATTCTGACACTTAGCTCCAACTACGACATGAGTCCGTAGACAAGATAAACGCACTGACTTTGGGTGACGCTTGTTATAGTTCGCCGTTTTTACTTCTCCAGCAGCAGAAGTTGGCAGGGAAAAGTTCAGCCCAGAGAAATTTCTGTTACACCTTAAGGCAGCCAGACGATGCCACCCGTACCCTTAGTAGTACCAGTGCGCCGTCCGGTTTTCCTGGGGGTAGTAACCGCTCGCTCGTCGAGGGCTAGCCGAATCCAGTCCCGCGCCCTGGCCAGTCGTATACACCTTTCAGAGAGGCCAGGTAACACACACAGCAACCCGCGTTGAATCCGACGTACCCAGACAGCTGAACTGTAACTTTAATCAGCGAATCATAGCCCAGAGAAGTGGGACGGCATCGGACGTCTCATTTCGCCGAGGGGTGACAGAGCAACGTCGGAGGGAAACTAAAAATAATCCAAGGAGCTCTAGATATGCCCTTCGGATAGCAAGATTGAAATTTTAGCACCCTCCATTTGGATGATAAATAAAATCTAAACCACTTCTTCTCGTTTTACTCTCAAAATGTGTGTAAATAGCTCAAGATGATTCATCTTATGACAAACGCACAGAGCTCATCCCATTAAGCACTTCCGAGACAACCCCTACATTCTTACAAGTTGCAAAAGTCTTAACCTTTAATCCCGCCCCCATGGTGCGCTCTTAACTGTTGTTGGGCTGTGAGCGCAATTCGGTTCATGCACTGCATGTGAAACAGTCAATCTCAGCTCAGCTGGTGTGCCAATGGTAAACTGACCGTCACCGCGGAGATGCCAGATATTTCATATTGGATATCAAAACTGTGTGTATGCACCCAGTAAAAAAAAAAGAAGCTTAAATAACCGTTTTAATGGTTTTATTGTCTGTAAAATTCAATTCTTGTATCAAATGAAAGAAGTCATGGATCGAAATCAGTCAGAAATGATTAAAATAATATGATTAAAAATATCAAAGTAAAACATGGCTGGTTTGAAAAGGGTGAAAAACAAGATGGGCGGGGACATAATATGCCTACAATATTTAAGTGGGTTACTCGCAAGTTGTTTATTGCTACTATTTCTTGTAGCTACCTTTTTGTGTGACGTCATCCACTTGCGTGGTGACCCCTTAAGAAAACATCAATATCAATGATATTTCCACTGCGAGAAAAAAAATATGAAAAAGAAAAAAAGTTCACTGAAAGAACCTGGGTCCTGAAACAAATTATGCAAACTTGGCCGGTATTTTGGTTTTGGGGAACAGAATTGTCGCCTGACACAAAGTCATATTTTTGCATGGAAATTCAAGTCAAACAGGTAGTAGGTTTGTCACGATCTATTAACACAATCTATGTCACAAGGGTGCATCCCTCATAGGAGAAGACACACTTCTGTTCCAACTGCAGCAGATGCGGATGTGCGAGTGACCATTCATTAACAGGTGCGACGTTATACACAGCCTCAGTTCAATGGACGTGAACATGATGACACATTCAAATTAATACGTGTCATAACGTGAATCAAACTACCTGACTATGATCACGGACACCGAGCCTAACACACAAGGACACCGAAAATGGGTCACGTTCTTTGACGGTAGCATTTGACTCTAAGCACATTTTTTTTTACGTTAGGGCCAAAGTATTTCGTACTAAACGTGATTACCTTTTGTTAAAAAAAAAAATGTGCGGGACACACTTTGGTATACAATTGATTCCCAATACCTCAATCAGTACAAACAAAATGCATTTACGGTAAATTATTTCATGGGAACATTTCAACAAGTATTCATTTGTAGGACAGTTTGTAGTCTACAGTGTCCATGATAAGCCCTATCTGTGTGTGTGTGAAAGTTGTGAAACCTTCAAACTTGATTTCCCTCAAAAGGGTAATTCAATAAGAATGCGCCCATGGTCTCTGCTGGGTACAGGGTGCAGCATTATAATGTTGCGCATTCCATTATTACGCCGTGTGTGTTTGAAGGCTATTATACATTTTTGGTATAATACCGATTCAACACCATGTGAGTCCTTTTTGTTAATTAGGCACCCATTAATGAGTGGCTAAACAGACCACACATGTTGAAGAATTGTCTTTCGTATAAATATACGACTTGGATGTCTTTAGACTCGGAGCTTGTTTCTTAAAGGTACAGTAAAGGATTGGTAACATAAGACTACCCAAACAGAAATCTTCACAGATTTACCAATAACTTTCAAGGTATGAAGATGGTGCTGGTAGAAACATACCGTTAAAATATTTCCGCCTGAAATGGTGTATTTATCCAGAAATTGGTAAAACCAAACACCAAAAACATTTTTGATCTTGGCACACATAACCTGCTTTCAAAACACGACAGACTGACCTTACAATCTCACACTACAAACATGGGAAAGAAATGTTTTGCCTGAGCCTATGACCATTACAAATTTTCTCAAATATAATTACCGATTTGACATTGCAGGCTTACATAGTATAACAGGCAACATGGTTGCCTGATCATTTAAGAAAGAACATTCTCGACAACAAAACAACAATAACATTTCCTGAAACTGATATTCCCAAATCAGCAACATTAGGAAACTGCACCAATATAATGACGTTCAATGTATAGGCCCTACTCTATATATGGGCAGTTGAATTTGAGGACAAGGCCGACATATGGTTTTTCCTTCTATAGTTCCCTTTTGGCAGGCGAGTGATTTTCTAATTCGAAGTAAAACGACCCAGCAGGTATAATTATTGCCCCGCGGATGTTATGCAACTGGTATTACTTAAAGATGGAATTTTTCTACCCCTTAGTTTAGTTCATGGTTTCCCCTAAGTTCCCTGCAATGGCTGTGATTTGGTTCATATTCCTGCAGTGCAGCGGCATTCCGGAAGGTCATTTCACGGTTACCAGACCAGGCTACTACAAAGGCTTCTCATACCGACAATAATTAAAGGTGAAAACATTGGAAAAGTGCATAGACCTATACGCCGAGATCTACGCCCTCTTATACAGGATTAACATAAACATTATGAGTGACCTGACTTCACTGAATTGAATAGGGACTCATAGGGAGTAACCGTGTAATTGGCAGGTCTATGCAAAAACAAACACTGTGTCCACAGTTTTCAAGACATTTTTCAACAAGATTCAATTAAGAACCCGATGTTGTGGGTCTTATTTTATGTTCTTGGTCATCCTATAGTATGGATAATTGAGAAATCATCGCATTGTAAATACACTGACATTTGAAATAACGACTGTTGGAATAACTGTAAAATTGTCAATTTTTGAAAAAGTGGGTGCATCGCGCTTGAATCAATGAAGTACAGTATTGAAGTCTTTAAAGTGAAATGACAATCAGGGGCGGATCCGCGGGCGGTGGGGCTACGCCCCATTTTCAGATATAATTCTAACCAATATAGCACGTTTGGAAGTAGACGTCGGAATGTTGAATCGTAAAACAAAATGGTGGGCCTAAGTGTAATCTGACTGAGCCAAAAAAAAACAGTTTTCCTTGTGGTTATTTGATAATTATATAAAAGATTGTTACATCAATGCAGTTGGTCCGAAATGGATGTATCTCAGTTTTTGAACGGCACGACAAAACAGTCACCGGACACTAATTATAACGGCATTTCCTTACACGTCATAAAGTTTTCGTTTGTCAGGCAGACGAGTGTATCACTTTACATTCGAAGGTTAATTGGCTTGGAAGGATCCCAAAATGAAGCAGGTGCCCATTTCATACAGCTGCTTAATCACAAAACTTCCTTAAGCATGAAAAGTCTTCCTTTATCAAAAAGGATTACCAACCAAATGTTCATGTGATCATGGGTGTCAATCCTGGGGGGATGGGGGGTGGGAGATATATCCCCCAATATTTTAGGTGGGGGATGGTGTGTATTATCATCCCCCCCCCAATATTTCGAGGCTGAATATCATTCAAGTTGTATAGAAATATTACATGATACTTGTTTTTTTAGTCTTCGCAGTAAATGTATACTGTTAAATTTAAATTCTTCTGAATATCGTTTTTAAATGCTGTAAAATGCGACTTTTCGACTCTGTTTTTATTCAAGTCCCTGGTTTGGGAGGGGTATCACACATCCCATAGCCCACAGATGATGACGTACTAATATTAAAATATATTAAAATTCATTAAATTTCCCTTGTGTTTATTTAATGATCATTATGAAATAGTTATACTTGGTTTGTTTTAATGGTGTATAATAAACAAGATGGTCAGCAATGCTTCAATTTGCCTGCCACTCTTTGATTCACGGGGGCGCTTTACAAGATTATTTCACTAACTTGCGGCGGGCCAATAATTGGAAACATCAACATGGAGACTTTATGACCCAGACATTGGTGACCTTTTTTCATGTTCGCCAGGACATTATTTTCTTTGAAATGCTGTCACATGAAACATGGTTTGCATTACTTTAGGCGCAGATGGCGCATAGCTGGCACCGTTATATTTATAACTTTTTAAAATGAAGGCACGACACGAACTTCCTGTCGTTGGGAAACAATCGTTTTATAGGAAACCATGCAGCTCGCATGAAACAAATCAAACAAAAAATATCACCGTAATGTTTGTTTAGAAACCGATCGAATTGGCTCGACTGGGCACTGAGGTTGTTTAAGTCATTCAAGTGCTGACTATGCGCTCTGACGTGGATGTGGTTATTTGCAGTGAACGGGAGAAAATGATTATACTGAAAACTGCCTATAGGCCTACAGCCAGCCTTGCAATAATGAGGTTATGCGAGGGGTCCCTAATGATATTGCAACTAAACACATTTAAAATTAAACTGAAACAATTATCCAAAATCTGTGACGGGTATCGACCGGCCCCAAATGAAAGATATAAAATAACAACAACAACAACGAATTGGGTATTTCTTGTGTTTAAAGTTAAACTTTAAAGTACATGTAGGCTATAGTGAGTCTGGTCGCAAGACTCACTATAGCTTAATTGCTAACTAAGTTTGTTGTCGCCAGTGCATGCACCATCCCCCTGAAATATTGGTATATGCCCCCAAATTAATTTGACGCCACTGCCAACCTTTCTCAAAGCTCGGCTCCGGTTTCATCTCTGTCATCCATTTATGCTGAAAATATGGATTGTGGTTTTTCATTTCAGCTGAAGCTCTCGGTTTTCTTTTTCAAACCAGAGAATCTACTTCCGAACTGCAGCCAAAAGTCTCTATCTTGATACCCGTAATTTTAAAATGGATTCACGAAATGGAGCCTGAGCCTGAGCCTGAGCCTGAACCTGAGCCGGAGCCGGAGCCGGAGCCGAGCTTTGAGAAAGGCCTCTGGGCTACCCTTTCCCATAACTGCCCCACCCACCAGAATAACGTACCTGTGTATGGCATGACTTGGACTCATAAAGGCATGGCGGTAACACTTGCAGTCGCACTGTTGTTGTTGTCATGAGCCTTACTGGCCATGTGGGCGAAAAAAGAAGGAAAAAACAACACTGACAGCCGCGGTCACTTCGCCTGTTCGACAAAAAAGGCCTGGATTTTATTGTTAAAACCCAAGACCTCCATCCGTTCTGGTCACCCTACCATGTCCAGAGAGTGGCTATAGTAAAGCCGTCCTTCTTAACGAAGCATTTTTCTAACATTTAAATCCCCCGCCACATTTGTCACTGGCCCAGCAAATCAGACGATAATGATTTTTTGGCTAACTTTGGTCAGGCTACCAGACGTCTTATGTATTTTCAAATACATTGCTCTTGCCGCGGCCGGGCTCCGACTACTATAGTCAGACAAAATTGTATCGTGATTCTTTCCTCATTGCTTTATAATGGGTTGAGACAGGGGAACATACAATCGTGTTCTTGGAGGCGCTGTTGACATCATTACGCTTTAATAACGTACAGTTCATGAATTATGATTATTATTTTTAACGATCTTTTTCTCGGGCCTTTTTCGAAAGTGCCTTGCAGCTTGTCTTGAGCTCCGGTGTATAGGTTAAATCTGCCCCCTCTAAATGTGTCCGGGGAAGGATCATCCAGAACTGTACATGGCCACAACCGTGTAAATGTGTCCGGGCGGACACATTTTTTTTAGAGGGGGAGGAAACAAATTTAACCTTTACACCGTCATCGGTACATTAAAGGGCATGTACAACATTGGTAAAGGTGACAGAGCAGCATGCAGTCTGCTCATAATTTGATTTTGTCATTGAATAAAAGCAAACTGTGAAATGTTCAGCTCAGTTATATCATTCCAAAACCAATTTTTACGCCAAATTGTGTGGGAATAGGCCTGGCTGTCTCATTTTTGATATTGCCAAGATAAAACATGTTTTGGTGTTTGGTTTTACTTTTTTTTCTGGATGAATACAGCATTTTCAGGCAAAACAAATGTTCACAGTATGTTTCTATCATTACCGTATTAACTCTGTAAATCTGTGAACATTAAATTCTGTTTTTGGTTGTTACCAATGTTGTGCCCGTTAATGTGACATTAACGGATATTAATTAATGGAAGCTGTTTGGCTGCGACTTTGAAAGCTTCACTGAGTGAATTCATCTTCAACTTTTAACTTTTTTTGGAATAATCATCAAATATTTTTCTGCTGCACAAGCATCGCATCTTATCGTGCGACCAAAAATGGCGCCCTCTGTCCTCTCCATCCGTTTGTTCGGATCCTCTTACAGATTGCTCCCACAAATCCATGCATTCTACGTTATTATTTTGTAAACGTCAACATGATCAACAAAAGTTGGGTTGTAAACACGGTGTGAGTTGGAACCTGGATGTCGACCAAGAAACAGGAAGTTTGTCCAGAATTATGTGCATTGTAAACGGTACATTTTCATCGAAATTGCAATATTCATGAGGGTGTCAAGGGACGGCGGATGTAAGGGCTTTGTCATTGTTTTAATCAATGGTTTAGTAATGTAGAAATATGACAGTGTACAACATCGGTACGTTAGGCCTACTCACTCACTGTCCAACTTTTGCTACGGAGGAATAACATCCCCTGTTAATGTTACATGTATACCCATGTACTAATGATGTAGTTGTGAAAAAGGACATAAGCCTAGTCTAGACCCAGTACCGGTAACTGGGGCGCTGAACTCCCTTTCTTGGTTTTGGGGCTAGTATTACCAAAAAAAAGAAAGAAAAAAAGGGAGTTCAGCGGCCCAGTTATGGGTCTATGGACCTCCGCTGCCCAGTCCATTACAAGCTTTGTAATCTAAGTTCTAGGACTAGTACTACATCATACATGTAGTAATATTAGTAATCCAGCTACTGGAGCCCTGCTTTACTCTTCATCATGTTCATTAGCGATTTGATGAGGAGTAATATAGGGCTCCAAATACTAAAATAGGGTTAACTGAATAAAGATGAATGAAATCCTATACATTAAATGTAAACATATGATGCAGTTCAGTTTTTACTGACTGCGAGGCATGTATCCTTTTATAAATAATTTTTCAAATGAATCGAAAAAAAAAGGGGGGGGGTGCATGGATACATTTTGCCATGATAATCAGTTGACGCAAACCCCAAAGAGTTTATATTTAGCTGAAGGTTGATACATACATTGGATTGGATAAAAAAAAATGAGATTTCCTTTTGTCTATTCAAACGCAGACTTGGGTAGTGTCAAAACAGATTTTGACACAGAGTTTGCAAAATTTCAAAATCCACAAAAATTTCAAAATCCACGGCTTCCACGCACTGAACAAAGGTGGAGCTAAATATTTTGTGCATTCCTGGACAAAAATAGTCCTCTGTGGTTAGTCTGGTGCCCACACCCAACAGATGAAGAATCATATTTAGGTGAGTTACTTTACTGAAGAAGCTGGGTACCTGACTAACCGGAATGGATTAAATGTCCAGAAATGCTCTAATTTGTATTCATGAACAGTCAGACAGTGTGCAAACTTCTTTCAACCCATACAGGTTCAGAATGAGACGGTACAAAGTGATCACCCTGGACATTCATAACACCCTGATGCGGGTTCACCAGTCAGCGGGGCACCAGTACAGCCAGGCAGCTCGCAAACACGGAGTGCACGTCGATCCACACATTCTTGACAAAGCATTCTTGCGTGTGCTGGGGGAGCAGAGGGCTAAACATCCTAACTATGGATTCAATTCAGGTACGTTCTGAGATGTTGGGAAAAGTAGATCTTTGTTTTTACTTGTTAAAGCAAAACTGGCTTTGATGAGCAGATACAGAGTAATTTTTGAAAGCACCGCCTTTGTTTTGGTATTCGACAAGCTGTCTTTATTTGAGTAAACAGGTTTTATTTCCAAACTTGCCGCAGTGACTTCAACTCCTCTAGGAGCATTGGCATTGCTGTTCAGAGTTCAAACCAAAATGATATGGTACTTGAGATATTAATATTGCGGTGGGATACTTGTTTACAGATTGTTGCCCTTGACTGACCATTAAAACTGATGATTATTCGGATAATTAATGATTCATCATTAATTTGGTGAGTCCCAGCATTGTCAGCCATATATCTTGAAAAGACCCAGGTAGCGCAATAGACTGGTCCAAAGCTGTAACATGGATGAATAAACTAAATCCGCCATCTTCGTCTCTTTGAGTTGACACAAAACGTCCTCCCAACAGTCCAAAGGAGAATTCTTCAGAAAATGTTCAAGTTCAACTCAAACACTGATTTTATTGCCAATTATCTTTGTAAGTGATATACATTCTGTAAGTTTGTTGGAAATCAAATGGTGAGAGTTGCAATTATTAAAGTCTGTTTAATTTGGCGGTGTTTTTCAGGAATGTCTTCAAGAAGTTGGTGGAGTGAAGTGGTCAGGAGAACCTTCTTGTCCAGTGGCTACACGGACAACCAGGCCATGAACGAGATTGCATCCACTGCAGTGGAGGGCTTCAAGAAGCCTTCAGCATGGGAGGTCTTCCCGGAGGTCAAGCCCACCCTGACCTCCCTGAACAGGCTCGGGGTGTGTCTGGGCGTCATCTCAAACTGTGACGAGAGCATCGTGGACGTACTGCAGGCACTGAACCTAGCCAGTCACTTTGCCTTCATTCTGCTTTCGGTGTACACGGGACATGAGAAGCCGCAGTCGGAGATGTTCCATCTGGTCCTGGACAGGTTACAGGTGGAGCCTGCGGAGTGCCTTCACGTCGGGGATGCCGTGCGGCAGGACTACGAGGGACCCAGGGCAATGGGCATGTCGGCCATGCTCGTGGATAGAGACGGCTCTCTGGCCAAATCGCATCCTGATATTGACACCAGTCACTTCATACCGAACTTATCCGCATTGGAAAAGCTCATCGGAACATGATCTCATCATACCTGATATGATCTCATCAACTTCATCCTTCAAATATTTGTCTCGTCAGTTATTTGTTTATGCTTGGAGTTAGGAGGGCCTGACATTTTGATCTTGGCAGGATCTTCCTCATAGGTTAAAGATCCTGTAAGGATCGAAACGCCAGGTCCTTCTAATTTCCAAGCATTTTATATGTTAATTTTTAGGTCATTACTTTGGTTGATGAGCTGTTTGTCAACAGTTTATTACTTGCACTGTGACCTTGAAAAGAGAACAAGGAACCAAGCAGCTGATAGATTGCCGAGCATTTTGAGTGATATAGAGTCCAGACCAAATATGATAATTTCTTGCCGTTAAGCTTGATGACAAAAAGATTTGTTTTATGAGCACAGTGGTGGTTGCCACATGTGACGAGGTCTACATGTGGAAGTTATGAGGACTTCATGTGGAAGTTATGAGGACTTTGTGTGGAAGTTATGAGGACTTCGTGTGGAAACTATGAGGACTTCATGTGGAAGTTGTGAGGACTTCGTGTGGAGATTATGAGGACTTCATATGGAAGTTATGAGGACTTAATGTGGTGGTTATGAGGACTACCTGTGGATGTTACGAGGTCTACATGTTGCTTCAGCCTTGTTCACTGCTGCAATAGTTACTTGACAAATTTTACTTTCCATTAAAACGTGGCGCTACAATACTTTGCACTACTCTTTAAGTATAATCTGTCTGCTAGTTTGTACCAAAGAACAAATACATGTGTGGTCTTGTAAAAAGAGTGACCTTCACTTTTTTTCATGCAGATAGTCGAGCAGATTCGAGCAAAATTCCTGAATCAGACAAGTTTACTGCTTATTTACTGATTATTTACTGCTGCGTCTTATTAAAACCCACCATCTTTTTTTTGGGGGGTGAACTACATTGTATATTATGGTGCTAATAAAATGAGTTAAAAATTATATACGTAAATTATAACTGTTATTGTATTAGGCCTGATAATTAACGATTTCCATTTAAACGGAGTGAGGGCAATAAAGTGTTACATATGTACATTTGCAGAAACATGCAATTATTAATTATTACAGTGCATTATCAAGTCGGTGATGTTTTTTGTCGGTTGGGGAAAAAATAATGACTTTCAAAGCTGCCCATTATTTTTCAAACATGAATTTTATTCAATAAACACAAAAAAGAGTTCATAAGATATAAACCAAAGATAACATTTATCAACATACACATAAATACTCCACTGATATATATATATATATGTTCATATAAATATTTCATAATAAAGTCTTCCTTGTACAAGTGGTACATAGTCCGCGTAATTTGCTTTGTTCGTCTGTATTATCGCCACAATTTCTTAGAAAAAGGTCCGTACATTTTTACTATTTCGTTGTAATGCTCAAATCCTCTTGATTTGCATCTGTCACAAACATATTAACTCATCATTTGAAAGTCCATTCAATATATTAATATTTAGTTAGTATCTCAAAAGTTGCTACATATATGCTAAGGGCGGCCAAATTCTTTTCTTGGCAATTATGCAAATATGATATTAAAAATGCTTAAGTTATTGGAAAGAACTTTACTTGAAATGGACATTATTCACTTTAAGTACCCCAAATAAAATCCTTTTAGAAATAGGGACCTATTGGGAAAAAACCTAAACAAAACTAGAAAGTCATGTGACTTAGCTTTAGAAAATGAATAGAATGCCAATGATGTCATTAACCCACCCAGCTAAATACCTAATTTTGATCAAGCGAGGGCGCTCTATCAGATTCCATGTTAGAAAAAAACCTTGTACAAGAATACATTATTCTGATATTTTTGACATTTCATGCTCAGTGAGCCCACCAATGGCATCAACAGAAATGCCCTTTTATAGGTCAACAACATGGCCAGTTCTGCAATATAAACACTGTACTAATGTACACCCTGAAAGCAAGTTAATGCGTTTCATAAAATGAAAGTGCAAAATTGCAGCTAACAAGATACCTACTGCTAAAAAGTCCTTATCTATCGCTTTTCATGGTAACAATTCAATTGTAACTTTCCCACCATTTACAATGCAGATTAGTCTGCACATAATGTGTGTAATTTCTATTTAGAAAGCCAAGAAATATGTTCAAGAGATAACTGCTACTATTTCAAAGCAAGTTGAATATAAATTGGATATTTTCTGTAGTGAACATAATTGTCAAGTATCTTTATGTGATACAGACTAATTTCATAAGAACACAATTGTAAGATGATGTTAATCACACCTTTAAAGACCAAGTACACTTTGAATTGACATTTAATAATAAATAGCATAATATAAAGAGCCTATTATTTGGCGAATGCACTTAATATAATATCATTTTTCTCAAAATCAATAAAAGTAACATCGATGCATTCACAATTACTATTGATTAGGTATTATTTTTATTATGTATTATGTCTGGAACTTGATTATTTTGCATTTGATATTTACTGTGCATGCGTTTGTTTTCATAAAAAAAAAAAAAAAAAATGACACTGTGCCCTCTTATTGCCAGGAATGGAAGTACTGACTGAAAAATTCCGAAGATCCACAGAATATGGTGAAAACTGTTTTACATAAAATAATATTGCACGAAGGATCCCAATGGGCTTTTTGCCTGACACTAAGCAAATACCAGACAATTTGGATTTCATTTCAAAAAAGAGTACTTGTTTGAGAAAAAAAGAACATGTCAGAATGAAATAAGAGAGTGTCGATCACCGGATGTGACTTAAAGGTAATTTCATACTTTGGTTTTTGTCAAATAAATGCAGATCCACAGGCAAAAATATCAAGAAAGATACAGTAAAAGTAATCTGTGAAATTTCAGTCCCATACGGTGCACACTTTTTGACGAAACAGTGATAAATGCTGGCTATTATTTAAAAAATCCTTTCACAAGAGAGATCAAAACTGTTTTGGTCATTGGTTTTACTCTTTTTTGGATAAATACAGCATTTCAGGCAGAAATAAATTTTATTAACAGTATGTTTCTACCATCACCATCTTTATACCCTGTAAGTTATACGTAACTCTGTGAACATTGATTTTCTGTTTTGATATGCTACCAAAGTATGATACTACCTTTAAATTAAATACTGTGGAAGAGACAGCATGCATTTTAGATGCTGTCAGGAAGGGTTGATTGAAAAGGCAGACCGAGGCAAAGCTGGCTAAAACCTACTTGTCGGGGATACATGGACCGGGTTTCTTTTCCAAAATGTATCAATTATGCATCTGTAGGGGCACAAACGCATTTATGTAAAACAATATCCTTTGGATGAACCTAAACTGAACTGAAACATAAGTGTACATGTTTATATAATTACTATATATGACCTTGTTTCACTAATGTCAATAAATTCTGCTTGCGACCATGAATTTAACACCCCCCCTCCAAAAACCAAAACAATCTAAGTTAAAGATGAAAAAATTGTTACATTCCTTTAAAAAACCATTCAATTACATCAAATATTAAAAAATAAAACCTTTTAGAAATTGCACAAAAGTAAAAACCTTCAATAAACAGCCTCTACACCTGTCAAAAATGTCAAGGTTTTAATTTGGAAGGGAATGCTTTTAAAATCTCAATGTTAAAAGAAAAACTAAAAACATGATTTGTAATGTGGACATCACTTTGATAACCATACTATGAAATCTCAAGGATTGACTAATTGTATTTGATGATTTGATGATCACGTATGCACTGCCATGGCATGGAGTTGGATTCGAATCAGGTACCACTCCGATCAAAGGTCTCACTTGTGTATTCATATCAGAAAGTGTGTGATGACAGCTAGCTCAAACCCTTGCCCAGAGACAGCACAGACTGGTCTTGCATGATTTACATGAACAATGCAGTCTGCTTTAAAGCAGCGTATAGAATTTGCAAGGCTTCCCCAACAACATTATTGAGTTTGAGACAGAAAATGGACTCAACAGTTCGTAAACAGTGCAAACAGTCACCATGGGAAATCTTTGTTCATCAGATGCTGGATTTTTCAAGGAAATCAAGATTTAGTGTCTTTTAAAAAGATAACCTTTTTAGCATTTCAAAAGGGTGGTGTAATTAACCATTAAGGATTCGGAGGGGGGCAAGATTATTTCGACCGTATTTCTGCTATCATCTGGCCAGATGAACAAAGCGTAAAAAGGTACATGAAACAACATCGTTAAGGAAGTTTAAGACCTTCACTTCTGTTTAAGTACCAAATTCAGCCAAAACGCACATCTTTGCAAATCCTATAATACTCACTTGAACATGATGCCATTTTGTAAATTAAGTTAAAAATTTATTAAAGACACAAAAATCCATTTGTAGCACACTAAGGGACTGCAGACACTATCTTCTTTCTTTCTTTTCTGCATATCTCCCAAACCAAAAAAGGTATTTTCCTTTTCTTTAATGTTTTGTTTTTTCATAGTAACCCACAACCCGCCAGGCATGTCAAAGATAATAAACTTTGGAGAAGTCTATTCAATTTGTAAGCAGCTGGTAGCAGGTGGGTTTTTTTTACGCTCTTACAGAACCATGAACCTGAAGATGTTCTGAATAAATAACGGAATATAGAATCGATAATGGCTTCCCTTAGTCTTTTTGGAGTGTGTGTATTATATTGAATATTGAGGAACCAGGGCTCGATTTCACAAAAGCCTAAGACAGATCGTAACATGCGTACCGATCTTAATTGCTAAGCAAAGCGTGATGTCACAATACTAGTTACTATAGAAACAGGAACAATTCATGTAAAAGAAAATCGGCCGCTGAATTTATTTGTTATAATTTTAACCCCCCCCCCCCAAAAAAAAAAAAAAAAATCAAAAAAGAAAATCAAAAAAAAAAATCAATCAATAAATATTGAAAAATCAATCAATAAAAAAAATATCCCCACCCACCAAAAAAAAAAAATCAACCATGGTGTACAAAAAAAAAAAAAATGTGTTTCTCTTCTCTGAAAACTGACCAATATCCCCCTTTAGATACGGTGATACCTATCTAAACATCGCCGGAATGAGCAAGCCAAGAAGGATGAACCTGTCTCTCAGCTGATGTCAGCCTTGAACCTGATAAAAACAATAAATAAACCGCAAAAAAACCTCTCTCTTGCCATTGCTTACACTGACAAGTTGAGTATCAGTAAATCTTGCCCATTTCCAGATGTGATGGACCAAAGATGAAAGTGCTATGCATGTAAGAAAAAACAACAGGTAGTGCACTAGTACTTTGCACACATGACGGAGTTCATACATGTATTAAAGTCATGCCCAGGGCAAATTTCAAAGAGCTGCTTAAGCAAAAAAAAATTGCTTAAGCATGAAAAGTCTTCCTTGATCAAACAGGATAACCAACCAAATTGTCGGGTGATTTTTACTGTGTTTGACTTGTATTTGGCCATTGTTTGCTGAACATAACATTCACAAGGAGTTTTGGCTGGCATACTGATTTTATTTACCACGTTTTTTTGGTGCTTAAGCAGCTCTGTGAAATTGGCCCCAGGTTGCAGCATTTCCATTTGTGGCTAATAACACTGCAGTCTATGGATAAGCCGTATCACACAGGCTTTGCACGTTCTTAGTATATTACACTGGCAGGGATCGCTGCAAATGCAGTGGGAAATCAGATGCCATCACATGCCCTTGAAGCATGTCATTTCAATGCAAAAAATCCAGGGCACCTTTCGTAGTGTTTGATTTTTATCACGGCCATTGCACAGATATACGATCATTATAATGATGCACACATGATTAGTAGTGATTCCCAATATAATTTTAGAGTAGTCGCCCTTTGGTCGTGGCAGATTTATATTATACTGACAATCAAATACTTCCAATACTGACACATATAATCTTTTTTCTTTCATAAACATATAATGAAACAAAAAATTATGTAAAACAAAAAGTTACTAAGTATTGCACAGAAATCTCCAAAAAAATATAAAAAAATAATGTAAAACAAAAAGTTACTAAGTATTGCACAGAAATTTCAGTAAAAAAAAAAAAAAATTAAACTGATAATGAGATAATATTTTTAAAAAATGAAAGAAAAATTTATAAAAATGGCAGACAATTAATTAATTAATTAAGTTCAGCAATGGCCGTCTGGATGCAAAAGCAATTGGCAATCTCTTGCATCATCTTACGATGCTTTGTGGCTTTCCGTATATAAAAATACATCAATTTAAAATGCCAGATAATTTTAATAAATAACACTTAAATATTTTAATGGTAAATAAGTATAGTGCAATATTTGTCAATTTGGTTTTTTAAAGATAGACTTGTACAATGTAATTTCATAGTACATTAAGTCATTTGGGGGGTAAAGTTACACTGAATGAAGTACATATAATTTACTTAGATTAAGTTATAAACTTTCAAATAAGATATTAAATTGCGCAAGACGCAGCCCGCAGCAACTGGTTTCCATGGTTACAGTGCAACCAAATCACTGGCTGAATAACAGATCAGTTGATCAGATCAGTGACAAATTACAAAGGGCGCCCTCGTCATAAAAGCTTATAATGTTTTTCAAGTTTTTCCAAGATGGCCGCCCACCGATGTTTTATCTCAGTTAGTACTAATTATTGAAAGCAGCTTGTATCATTGCTGAAATGGTGGGGGAAAATATTCAAATTTTTCATAATGGTGAAAACAAAAACATGTAATTCAGCTTATGGCTGCGAATTGGTTTAATAAAATATGAATATGAATATGAATGATAAGCTCAAGATGTTACATAAAAATGACTTTTCCAGAAATTAAACTAGCACAAACAAAAATGTCATAATCATCATGTTTGCTTTAGAAAAAAGGTCATTCCATTCTGTCAAAGATAGTATGTAGGATTGGTTTCAGTGGATTCTTTGGAAGTGGGAATTTATTCCACATCATCTAGTTCTCACAATGAAAACCATGACACTATCCTGTTAACAAATTTCACCAAAAACCGTGATCACACTTTTTGAGAAACAATGAGTAACAATTTAAGTTTTAAATGAATTTGTGAATTGTATATTGTGTTTAAATGTGGGTAGTACAGCCAAAATCATCTGATTTTTGTTTTTAAATTTTTAATTTTTTTTAGCATTCACAGGGAGAAATTTCAGAGAGAAAACGGTTCTAGTATGAACATAGGGAGAGAAACTTTATTAATGGTCGGTGGAAACCATTGAAAAACCTGGCCAGGCCCCGGCCTACGGGCCTGAAATCCTCCTCTTGTCAGCTCTGATCTTCGCAACATCAGAGCTGCTTAGAATCACTAATTAAGCCTGGCTTCTGGATACTGTCCATGGTTAATGTGAACTCAATCTGTCAATCAGGTTAAATGCCACGGAGGATCCAGGCTTGGGCTTTTAAGTGCCTGAGTTTCGCTACCTCAATTCCCTCAGCTTTTAGACAGAAACCTCATGAATCCTATAGACTACATTTGAAAGCTGCAATAGCCAACAAAAATGATGCTTCTCTACTATTGGGCCTTTACGAAACCTCGGCTTGGGCTCCAGCTCCGGCTCCATTTCTTACATCCATTTTAAAGTAACAGGTATCAAAAAAGAGGTTTTTGGTCACGGTTTTGAAGTACGTACTCTGTTTTGAACAAGAAAACGGAACTTCAACCTGTACTTTCAGTTTTTGCCCAAGCCCAAGCCCAAGCCCAAGCCCAAGCCCAAGCCCAAGCCCAAGCCCAAGCCCAAGCACAAGCTCAAGCCCAAGCCCAAGCCCAAGCCCAAGCCCAAGCTGGTAGAGGGCCTATGAAAAGAAAAGTAACATCCATCTATACATTAGCAATCCATAACCCTGTTATCACGCAAGCTATTAACTAAAATACTGCATCTCATGAGATATATACTATCTTGTGACATAAATATATTTCTATAAATTCTGATAAAAATCTAGACTATATCCAATTGCAACAATGAGCACTATAGAATCCTTTGAAATATAATACATATAAATAATTCGAAATAATATGCATTATTTATTACTTTATCTGTACAATAAACTGAAAACGTTTGAAAAACATTCGTTACTTTTTCCAAGTACATTCTCCTTTAATACATTAATTTGGCGTCACCTGAGATAACATAGAACACTTTAAATAAAACAAAAATTGCACGATCCCGATATCAACGATAATACTGAGTTTCCGACCACCATCTTCAAAAATAACTTTAAAAAGAGACCGTTTTCGCAGCGAGTCGGATTCAATGTCACTAGTGATTCACTACACCGAATGATTCAGTAACAACAAAAACTGGAACCTTGAGCATCGACACACTTGCTTTGCTTTTTTTGAAGGAGACCTAAATCTGCCAGTAATTTGATCAAATAAAGGACCGTGCAGCCTGCCCTTAATCAGTGGGTAAAGCATTTATCTACCCCCCTCCCCTCGAGCATGCATTAAAGATGCGCAGCCCCGGCCTTTGCAGATTTCAAGGTGAACAAATACAGAAAAAAATAAGACAATTGGTAGGAAAGCGCTACAATTATGAAAGTTATCATAGAAAAAATATCAAATTAATATGTTGATAAGGATCTTCATGGAATATTCAAAATTATTAGAAACAAATTGGAATGATATACAAAAGATGGGTCTTTTTTTTCCAAACAAAGTTCATTGGACCTTCTTAACTGTTTGGATTATATAACATTGCTTTGTTGAACATGAAGGACCAAAAAAATAAACATAAAACAATGAGGGAACTTGAACTTTTGAAATTGACGTTTTTGTACAAAAAGGCTATCTTGTTCACATAATAAAGAGCAAACTGTACATGCAGGCCACTAACAAGGTACATGTATACTCCCCAGGGAGTTGAGATGGTTTCAGGAATGTTAATTTAGCCCAATGACCAGGAATAAAATAATGTGCATTGATCAGTTTTCTGGATAAGTCTGCCATTTACCAATCTAGCATTAGCATTGACTAATTCTTCCCTGCTTACTTTTAAAATTCAAGCTGGGGAACTTGGCTTTTGTGCTTACCGGTAGTCCAGTATCAGTAAACTTTGAAAGAAAGCCATAGCACAAAAAGCATTTAGTGAAATGCTTATTTACGTCGGTGAAGGGTAATAAATTATTTGCATAAAGCAAAAGTAATTGGTAAGCTGATTTGAATAACAACTAATAGGAGAAAATAATTCATGCATGTACAATGTGATATGATGAGAGACCATCAATTTACCATTTTGAATTACACTGACATGTTAGTGCACTATATTTTTCATAGTTGGTGGAGGAAAGGCCAACTCAGAAACAAATACTTGTTCAGATGCCATGATCCAGAGGCTTGACCTTCACGGATGCAATTGAGACAATTATTGCCTTTGATGTCCCTGACCGAGGCCTAATTAGTAATACTGGTCATTATCTAATGACTAGGCCTACATGTAGAAGGAGTGTACACTTGAACAGTGTAGAGGCAAGCAATTTGCATAATTAGTGTCACTGGCGGCAAGTGCCTTGGTGATTTTGGTCACAGACCTGTCAAAGAGTAAAAGTCTCCTGATGATGATTAGAGCAGGCTAGTCAAGACGTTGAGACCTTACGAAAAGTGTGAACGAAATAAAAAGTGTGAAAGTACAAACGATTCTTACATGGTGTTACTGTTTCTGCAAACCGATCCACATACCAATATAGGGCTCCGCGCTCGAGCTATTTAAAGAATACGCCCTTTATATTGACAGCTATAGTTACATGTACCCGGATGTTCGGACAAATATCACACTGTTTATGTGTAAGTTAATGGGGCAACGTACGACTTGTTTGTCCGAACATCTGAACGTGACGTCATGAGTGAAGAGCCCTATTGTCCCCATGCAAAGCCTCAAATCTTTCTAGACATACATAGTTGGCGAATAGAAGAAATGTAGGGGCTGAATGTTGTGGAGTCAAGACAGGTGGTTACCTCGGTGCTCCTGGACATGGCCTTCTCCGATCATGGCCTTGTTGGCGACTAGACAAAAAGGCTGGAATGTCATCCAGGGTGAGACAGGTGGACCGGTGTCCCTGTCTGACGCCTTGGTGTCCCTGGCAGGTGCCATTATGGCGAGGCCTGGTCATTGCCTTGGTGACTAGCTAGCAGAAGTGTGTATGGGGCTCGAAGGCTGTGAGGACAATTTCCTCGCTGTGTCCATGTCTGGTGACTTGGCAACTAGTAGCTGGGTCTTCATTTGTTGAGGTAGTGCAAGAATAACTGCACTGGGTCCCCAAGCCAGGTTATCTCTTGGTACAGTACGTACCAATGGTAAATGCCAATACGCAGTATACAGCAACTCTGTGGGTAATTTAGCAAAGATAAAATTGCAGGCTTTTTTGCAACCGGTAAATCAATGTAATTTGTATTATGATATTTGACTATAAGGGCCTATATTTATTTTTTCTCCTTCTGAAAAAAAAATCAAATAAGCTGTCTAGCAGAACTATAGCAATAGAGAAGACAAAACCAGGGATATTCTTCATAATCGTTGCACAATGCACATACATGTACAAAATATGGCTACACTAGTCCTGCATCAATAATAGCCAACTGATTTTCTTGAATGCATTTCGCAGATAATCATAGCATCCCAACAAGTTGAACTGGATTATATAAAAAAAGGGCAAGAAACATGAATTCTACCCCAAACTAAGCCACTCAAGAAAAAAAGTACTGTTCCTATAATTTTCAAAAACAACATGCATTTCCTGTAAGTCGTCATGACAGAAATGTGATTATATACAACTTGTATGTACATGTACAGTGGAATGCTTATTTGCAAATGATCATGATTCAAAAGCATATAATACTGGATAAAAATTTCACCGTTAAATATCATCTGTTGTTTTTGTACATCGTAAAGCTGGCATTAGAAATTTTCCTGTAAAATCATGAATCTGCGTTTATGTCCCCCACCCCCTATGAGTGAATGACAGTGTATAGCCATTAGACCAGCATATCAGGGGTCGATTTCACGAAGCCCTATGATCGATCGTAACTCGAGTTACGAAGGATAACCCATCGCATCCTACATCGGGCTGCAATGCATCACAAGTCCTACGATTGATAGTAAGTTACGATGAGTTTGGTGAAATCGACCCCAGGCAAGTTATAACGCGATTCCAGTCGAGCTCAGTTAATATGGATACATTAATTTATCATGAGTCATGAAACAAAAGACTTCATTAGTACTGAAAAGCTACAATCAGAAAGTATCATCATGTGATCATTTATATAGGCCTTGTTTTCGTCTCCACATCTCCGACGCAACTCGAGACTGTCACTGTGTTCCTCACTTGGCCACCATAGAACTGTAAAAAAGAAGAGAGAGACAACTCGCAATTAATTACACTGTTATACTTTGGGCCTGTTTGTTTCAGGCAAGAGATCACGGATCCTGCTGATCTGGATCACATTTTTTACTGGAGATGGATTCGAACCTGCAATCTTCGGAATACCGTACCGGTTGCTCTACTGTATACCTACTGAGCTATCCAGCCCTATGTTGGCAGTCTTTATCTTTATTTGATGATTGTATAATTAAAAAGCCGTATCCTCTTTGAGTGATTCCCCATGTATACCGTTCCCAGGTTGCAGCACTGCTGCGTGTATCGATGGAATAATCCTTGGGGTATGGCGGTGTGTGCATGGTTTCATGGCTTCTGACTGACAAACGATCAAAGATAATTGACTGTTGGGGTCACCACTAATGTAGGGCCGGATAGCTCAGTTGGTAGAGCGCATGTACAGTATTGAGGAGGTCGCTGGTTCGAATCCCGCTCCAGTCAATTTGTCTTTGTTCACTTTTCAAAGTCTTTATCTTTGTTCGTTTGGCAGTCAGAAGCCATGAAACCACTCACATACCGCTATATCCCAAGGATTGTTTTATCAATACACGCACCATTAAACAATGCTGCAACCTGAAAAACAGTACATGAGGGATTGCTCAAAGAGGATGGGGATTCTAAATCAATACAATCATCAAATAACCATGAGGGAAACTGACTGGATTAAGTGAATGCTTACGCTCTTGATTTTTCACCAGCACAAACAAAAACTCACTCCAATGCTACACAGTGCTAAATCAATCGCTTGGTGACTATATACTACATAATAACATCGTTTGTCAATCTGTACGATTACTTAAAATTGGTTACTAGGCAACTATTTTTTTCTGGCAGATGCCTGATCAACTTCGGTCGTCACGTTTCCCAAACAAAAGATGTACAAGCAACCGAAGCCATGTCAGTTTAAGACAGGATTAAGCCCAAGAAAAAAACCCAAACAAAACAAAATTGACTTCCTTAAGGCGAGATGTTATTACGTAGTCGAGACCAAGGAAAGCAACTAGATGGATTAGGATCTTTGTGCTTAGGGCCGAGCCCAAGAAAGGAACATCAACAGACTGATTTTGTTTTTGTGACCACTTAGAGGTTTGGCATAAAGATGGGCAGTTTACTCAGCCACTGCTTGTGTATAGGTTGGGCTCAAGGCAAAATAATCAGGAATGGGGTACATCAAGTAGAGGAGGCGGATAGGGACATATGGATGATGTGGAATCCATTAAGTACCAACGGTAGACCAGTGCAAACAATGATCATGTAAAGAAGGAAAGCATAGTTAATGCCAGCAGCATATAGTACAGAAATGAAAGGCATAGGTTTTAAGTCCTGCAACTCGGGATAAAATAAGACCAGCGGCCAATTCCATTCATGTATAGGTCTGGCTGAGCGCAAGAATCGTGCGGTTTGAATACCAACATTGGTTATTGAACACAATTTCACACGATGCAGCTTATTTTTATGACTGGCTCGCCTCAAAGACTTTGCTAGGCATGGACATGAATCCTACATGTACACAGCGAAGGCACAATTTGTTTAAGTGCTGTCCATGCACATGTACTTGTAAACAGATGACAATAAATACCATTGACACTTGTACCATTTTATTGGCACTAATTAATCTATATTTAATCCTGCATCCTGCTTCATAGTTTTGTTTTATTCACTTAAAGGTGAAAGTGATCATTGGTCATTTTGAGAAGACATAATTTGTTCCAACCATCTATTTCTTTTTTCAAATGCATCCATATCATAAGCGTAACTTTACAAATTTATCAAAAGTACCGAGTAGACTCTGAATTCTCTCATAAAAGGTATAATCTTTCAACAACAACAATAAAATGACAAAATTCACAAAAAACAGGTACTGTAATGGTACCTTTAAAGGAAAAACAACAACGGTAAATTCAATACTACTCAGAAATGCACACCATTTTCACCGTGTCATTTTTGTGTGGAGCACCCATGAGTCCCACAGTATGCAGCTGAGCATGAAATATGTATTAAAATCCCCATTGGGCCACCGGTCTATCTGTCGCATGTGCATTCCATGAGCGAACAAGTCAGGCGTTCAGACCTCCCGGTTGAAACTGGGCCAGCCAGTCGAGCATGTGTATTTCACACAGGTGTTTTGGATTTTCCCGACAGTGGTCTTGTCAAATTATCCAATAAATATCTTGCCTCGGAACAACATGCTAGCCTTGTGGTCTCCGTCATATTTAGTTTTCATAAAAACACCACCTTACATATGTACATGTATACCACACAAATTCAATGTAGGTGTACAGTATGTGTATCTTGAATCACCGGCGCACCCAGGATTTTGTCTGGGGGGGGGGGGGGTGGGGGGTGGGGGGGGGCTCAAAGAAAATTTTTCTCCACACAAAACATTTTGTGACTTCCCCCCCCCATTCCTCCTGTCCCTTTCCCTCTCCCCCCCTTTTTTTTTGTTTTTTTTTTGTTTTGTTTTTCAGGGACCCTCTTGGGGGGGGGGGGGGCTCAAGCCCTCCGAGGCCCCCCCCCCCCCCCCGGGTGCGCCACTGTCTTGAATGTGACTGTTGTTGTTGTTGTTGTTTTTTGTGTCGTTTGTTATTTGTTTCATTGAAAGGTGAACAAAGAAAAATTGACTGGAGCAGGATTCGAACCGGTGACCTTCTGAATACTGTACAGCTAGGGCTCTACCATCTGAGCTATCAAGCCCCACTTTGGTGGTGTTCCTATATACATGTAATAGTCAATTATCTTTATTTGTTTGTTTGTTTTAAGTCATTCATAGCTGCCAATCTATCTTAAAGGAAATCAGGAATATTTCTGCTAAAAAAGAGGAATCACAGAGCAAACTGCATAGGAATACATGTGTATTGCCAAGCCAAAAATTGGAATTTATAGTCAAGAGCTTGTAAAAAGCGACAAATTTTTACCAAAAAGAGGAATGCTTCCTCCAAATGGTTGGCAGGTATGCTCACTGGCACTCTGTGTTGCAGTGTATCAAATGGAAAAACTCGACGACTGTTCCTACATGTATGTCGTAAAATGAGCAATTTGAAATTTCTATCTACTATTCACCTTTAGGTTTCCTTCAGTCAGGCAATGCATCTTTAAGCACATCAGGAGAGGTAAACATTCTTGACTTACTTCTACGTCAATCCAAACAAACCATGGAACTGGCTAATACCAGTAGTCGCACACTGAGGGTCATTCCACCAGCCTCGGGCAATGATTTGTACTAAATGTTCCTTTGTTAAATAGGTCAAATAGAACCATCCATTTTCCTATATTGATATTGATGATCAACTTTTCATAAGCAACATGATTTTACTTTCTTCTAATGAGCAAAGATGAGCAACCACATTCTAATAAAAAACACCTACATGTAAAATATAATCTATAGGCAGACTACAATCCCATACGGTCGTGCACATACTTTACTTACATGTACATGTACCTATTTCTAAACATCCTCCAAACCAATGAACTTGAAAGTGACATATGTTCATATTGAGAGCATTCTCTGTCTTCTATTAAAATTTGGACAATTAAAAAAGTCTTTAAAAGGTATCTAAAGCATCTGTGTCTTCCGTTAGCAGTGGTCCAGATTTTGTTGCTATTCAGACGCAGAGACCAAGAAATGACAACGTACTGCAATATCCCACGCCACTTTTCTTTTGCTCACCTAATCTGGTTAGTTTCCTTTCTTGTTTCATCACCGACAACAAAAATGATTTTGAGTTTTTGACCCAGATTGTTAACAAAATTTGGACCCAAACTGCTGCAAGGAACCATATATCTCTATACAACTGCTTTCCGTTGATAAAATAATACGAGAAGGGTTTTTCTCTGACCTCTTGTCAACCACCACACACACAATATAGCCCTAGGAGATGCAGAAGAGAAAAAAAAACCCTGAGCCTCACCTGAGCAAGTCGATGGGCAGTGGGAAGATGATGGTGGAGTTCTTCTCGGCCGAGATGGTGTTGAGGGTCTGAAGGTAGCGGAGCTGGAGGGCGCTGGGAGACTCGGCGATGACGTCGGCCGCCTCCTTCAGAGCTCTTGAGGCATTCCTCTCTCCCTCTGCGGCGATCACCTATCAATGTCCATCATTTCAAAGAGAGGTAAAGGGTGAAACGATGGCAGAGACGGGGGAACCGTGTAAGGACGTGAAGAGGAGACAAAGCATGTTACCGTTTACTGTCATGAGCGGCAGAATGAAACAGTGGCATCTCAATGATGCATGCCTTACAGCTTTCATTCCCAAACCCTCCCTCCCAACCTACCTCTCCCAAGAGTACACAACATCAATAATCTGAGACTCTTTTTCATGCCCAAAAGAGTTTCCATTTCACTCTTTCGTCCGTCATATCTGTATACCTTTACAACGCGGCAGGATCAAACTCCCTAGAGCTACGTGCATGTGGCTCTCCAAAATTTACTGCCGCTGAAATTGTATAATAGGAACCGCAAGGGAAACACCATCTGGGGGATGAAGCTAGGGTGTTTTTTAACATGGGGTTAGGTCGGGATAGGGGGTGCTACTGAACTTTCCTCAAGAAAGGGTAATTTTCAAGAAGGCAGATGCCAGCCTCATGAGTGATGATGACACTTCCATGAGAGAAACTGGGACATCTACCGACATATCTGCTGAATGGGCTTCAACAATTGTAAGGGTTATTTTCATTTTTCAAGGACGAACAGCATTTTTATCATCGCTTCTCCCGGGATCAGAATATAATATGGCAATGGCAAGATTGCCAGAGGGCGCCATAAGTAGCATTCTAGATGATCCAGCCCGTAAGGAGTTTCCACTAATCAGCTTAATATGCAGTATTAATACCAAAATAGAAAAACCGGCCGACAATTTTTTAAGCCGCTAACAGTGGAATTACACAAGCCCTTTGCGGTTAAAAAAGGGGCTGATAAGCCACCAAGGACAATGAAACAAAAATGAAGGAAATGCAGAACAAAGCAGAGATAGAAATTTCATTTTAAGAGCCTGTTAATAAGAGCATCGCCAAAAGATGACGAATTCAAGCAAAGTCTTTAAAGGTAGTATCATACTTTGGTAAGAAACCAAAACAGAAATTTTCACAGATTTACGTATTACTTACACTGGGTATGAAGATGGTGGTGGTAGAAACATACCGTTAAAATTCTTTTGCCTGAAATGTTGTATTTATCCAAAACAACAACTGAAAATCTTTTTGATCTTTTAAAAGATAAAAAAATAAAAGAGAAAAGACTTAAGAAATACTGTGGCTGTTATTCACTGTTTTCTCAAAAAGTAGGCACCGTATGGGACTGCAATTTTCACAGACGACTGTTACTGTATCTGTCTTGTTATTTTTGCCCATGAATCTGTATTTCTTTGATAAAAACCAAAGTATGATAATTACCTTTAACTGCAATGATACTTTGCATCATAAATGGGGTTTCGAGTGTCTGTATCGCGGCTGCCAGTCTGAGAACAAACCTATCGCACTTTACGTCATCATTATACGTCAGTCGTCAAACAAGTCGGGAAACTTGTCAGCCATCTCTTATACGTTTATACATCACACGCTTTTGTTTGAATGGCTATGCCGTCAGTTGTCTCACGAGTATAGATCGACTCGTTTAGCTACCTTTTAGCTTTATATACACACGATGTCATTTGTTTGAATGGATTGGGACCTTTCACACTCGCAACCACTTTCAAGCTCGACGCTGCAACTGCTAAAAATGTCCACAGCCTCTCGAGGTGTCTATTTTTGTCTAATTGCAAATCAGTTACCAAAAAAAACCCCCCAAATTGCCAGGATGCACGTCATTCCTTGTGAAGTGGTTAACACTTTAGGGGAAGAAGGGTGCATTAGAATAGTTAGGCTCTCTGATGATTGATTTTGTGTTTAAAGGTAGTATCATATTTTGGTTTTTTATCAAAGAAGTACAGATTCATGGGCAGAAATACCAAGACAGATATACAGTGACAGTCATCTGTGAAAATTTCAGTCCCATACGGTGCCCACTTTTTGAGAAAACAGTGAAAAACAGCCACAGTATTTCTTAAGTCTTTTCACTTTTATTTTTGATCTTTTAAAAGATCAAAAAAGATTTTCGGTCGTTGTTTGACTAATTTCCGGATAAATACACCATTTCAAGCGGAATAATTTTAACGGTATGTTTCTACCATCACCGTCTTCATACCCTTTATTAAAGTCATACGTAAATCTGTGAACATTTCTGTTTTGGTTTCTTACCAAAGTATGATACTACCTTTAAAGATAACAACCTTTCAAAGAATTTGGAAGAGGTTGTAATTTTTGTTGACGGACTAAAAACGCATTCGGATATTTCTGATTGACTGATTGATAAAAGGTTTAGCATATTGTACAATACAGATTTTCGCTTATTCTCCAAAAACAGGTGAACTTTTGATTTTTGGTTTGGTTTTTGCTTGAATCAAAGTGTAGGTCAAAACCAATTGGTCAAAACAGCCTCTCTTAAAGTAATAGGTTTGCGGTTACACCACATGACATATATTTATCACTTTTCTGAGTATGATGGGATGGCTTTAAAAAGAGCCGGTTTAATAGGAGCGCATCCTGGATTTTCAAAAAATAAAATGCGGCAATTCAATAACGACGGATGCATTTCGGGGCGATCAAAACTAGCTAATTTTGTCTTCCCCCTCTTTTTCTTCTCTTTTGGAGTCTTTCTCCCTCCCTATATATTGTTTTTTCCTTTTTTGGGGGGCTGGAAGAAAGGGGGGGGGGCCACGCCCCCTGGATTCACTCTGGCCGTCTTAACTGGAAAATGAATCTCTCTCGATCAAATGTCAGTATATACTAAAGGCCAAATGTTCTTGTGCGTTAATAGACTCAGTACCTGCGACCGACATGAACGGATCATCCCCAAGCATCAGTCAATAGCGAAGACATTTGAAATGTAAACAGCAACTAATGTACTTCCTCGATTCCATTTTCATCATACATCATAAAAGGTAGAGAACTGATGAAGTCTAGAAAGTCACAAGAAAGGCAGCAGTGCCACCGGATATCAACTTTATGTACAACATATTATCCAGAAAGTGCATTCTATTTTGATGAAATAATTTATTTTGTGTTTATTTTGCCGGCACTGTCATTTTTCTGATTGGCTAATTCCCAATAGGTCATGCCAGCCTTCTTTCCCTAAATATTATTTTGCCGGAGGTATACGTTCCTGCTGGCATGACATAATGAATATGGCCAATCTGAGTATTAAAGGGAACGTCAAAATACTTGCAGGAAGAATATAATGCCACTACAGGTCTAGTAAAATATACCCTGGCAAACAATTTTTATCAAACGGACCTTTTTGTGGACAATGAACATGATAAATGAACAAATCCTGCGTTGTGCTAGATAAATTTCAGTTTCTTTATAATTATGCTTGACTGAAAGGCACAGCGGATATGCGTCTTTATATGTGATGGCCCCCAGTCATGGCGGCTCCCATAAAGGTCTGGCAGCTAGACTCGTCTAGTAGATTAACTTATGCACAAAGTATATCTAGCTGAAGGAGAGGGGATACGGAGAGGATTAATAGTCAGAAAGATGCCTCAAGTGCAGCTTACCGTGAGAAATCCATAGTATCTTGGGTAATCAGCCTAAATGGGTAGCTGTGTGCATTGACTTATAATTGCTTTTGTGCAAAGCATAAATCAATGAACTACTGTACTGTATTAGTATGCAATAATCACATGAGTATGAATGCACATTTGAACCATTTAAAGAACATTTCAAACACACAGATTATCTCCCTCATACTGTACATCCTCAATAATGCACTCATGAGAAACTGAAAAATATTGAACTACTATAACTGTAGGTTTGCGCAGTAACACCATGTAACCAGAAAAGATTACGGTACAGTATATGGTGTTACTGCAAACCTACCTTAATAGTACTTCCACCATGCATATCTTTTAAAGGTACAATAGTATCATACTTTGATAGAATAGCTGTAGTCTGTTCATAATTTGATTTGTCATGAAATAAAAACAAACCTGTGAAATTTCCATCTCAATAGATCATAGGAAACCTTAGAAAACAGCAAGAAAAAGTTGCAATTTAAACACGACATTGTAAGGTAATTGTAATTGTGAAGTTTTGATCTCAGAGATCAAAACTGTTTTCGGTCTTTTGTTTTACTCATTTCTGGATAAATACAGCATTTCAAGGTGGAAAGATTTTAACGGTATGTTTCTACCAGATCTATTTTTATACTGTGTAAATTAAACGTAAATCTGTGAACATGTAAGTCTGGTTTGTTTTCCTACCAAAGTTTGATACTACCTTTAAGTCTATTCATCATACAAATTGAGCAGCAATGAAGGAGAGTTGTGCCTATGATTGGAAGCACCCCCCACATGGAGTCTGCCAATTGCCCGTGTTTTATAAACATATCTGGAAAAGTACAAATCAGGGGCTCCTTACGGTTGGAAAGTCAGGAAGAATAGGGGCTACATGCACACATGGCTCGAGCTAACAAACTCCCTGAAAGGTTACCACTGATGGCATGGGCTATTTTAAGTTTGTCCACAGGATGTTGGCACAACGTTGCTCAATTAGAGCCGTAAATGGCTTGGGCCATTTTCTGCGACGGCAGGGAAACAGCTAGGAAAGGTCTGGGCTACACATGAGCATGTGCATGTACGCCCGGATGCCCAAGTTAGACACCTGCCGAGTTTAATACGGATGACGCCCTATCACATAAATACGGTAGGATGCATGGTCCTTTTAAAAACAGCACGGTCAAATGTTGGCAGATTTCATTTAATTAATGCCATGCGTTAACTGCATCAACAGAACTGCGCCGGCAATGATAAGAATTAGTGAAGTTTCTTGCAGTGCTGGTATCCATCACTATGGCATCGGTGAAAATATGCATGCTTTGCTTTTTAAGTAAGTATCAGAACATGGACTATAAAACCCCAACACTGAGCGTTGTTAAGTCAATTCCCAATAGAAACTTCAAACTATCAACTAGTAAAATCAACTATTAAGGACACTGCCAACATAGGGCTGGATAGCTCAGTTGGTAGAGTGCTGATACATTGTTCCGGGGGTCGCTGGTTCGAATCCCACTGTAAAGGGCCACTGGAGCTAGTCAGACACTCAGGCTACATAGTTTCATCATCAAATCATCATTTTAAATTGCTTAATAAAATACTCATTCCGTCATTCGTCTTAGCTTAATGTATATAGCACATCTTGTTTCATTTATGCATGGCTCAAATCAGTTGGAAGTCTTTTAAATAACAGGGGCAATTTTGACTGAGAAGCTTGTGAGCTTAAATTGGAGAGCTGTTTTCTTTGACTGAGCTCACTGCTCATGCAATCTCAATTTTGAATTTATACAGCTTTCCGCATATTTTCTAGCGGATCCCAAAAGAAATAGCATGGGCATAATCTACTGGAGATATAGAGCTACATGTAGGCTGAGTATCACGCGATGACTGTTTTTATGTAGAATCAGCTTTCTCTGTCCACGAATGAAAGTCAACCGTACTGAATACTGTGCCCATGGTTCTTTCCCTGTTTAAGATTCATTGATATATCATATTTATCTTTCCTTTTATTCCGAAAGGCAATGTTAGTGTACGACCGTAATAAGTTCCTACTCAACACTGTACATAGCCTACAGCCCCCCACACAACTTCAAACGGATCCCGTGCCCACATATGTAAAAACATGTCCACATTCAGTATGCGTGGTATATTGCCGTACACGGTATTGATATAGCGTACACAATTTATTTTGCACCAGCTTTTAAATCAGTTAAAAGCTTCCAATTGTTTACCCAGTTTTATTTATCCATCCGAGCATTTTAGTCATTTCGCTGAACGGTTTTATTGATCGGTTTGAACAATTTTAAGCTCACCAAAAAATTAAAGGTGCAAAATCTGTGCTATATCAGCCTGCAAAGTGAATCTTAAATACAACTGACAATACTTTGGTTTTTGTCAAAGAAATAGAGATTCATGGGCACAAATATCCAAAAAGATACATTAACAGTCATCTGTGAAATTTCCAGTCCCATACAGTGCCCAATTTTTTCAGAAAACAGCGAAAAACAGGTACTGTATTTTCAAATCTATTCACAGGAGTTTAAATATTATACCCTGAGATCAAAATTGTTTTGGGTCTTTGGTTGAACTCTTTTCTGGGTAAATACAGCATTTCGAGCAGAACGATTTTAATGGTATGTTTCTACCATCACCATCTTTATGTGAGGTGTCAGTAAATCTATGAAGAATTCTGTTTTTGTATGCTACCAAAGTATAATAATAGTAGGCCTAACATTAAACAATCTTTTTACAGCAATTACTCTACACAAAAAAGTTGTTTAAAATATGCAGGCTTTCTACATGTAAGTTATAGGCAAATATGTGAAAATTTCTGTTTAGGTATGCTACATAAGTATGATAGTACCTATACAAAAATTTTTTTTTTTTTTATAGCATTTTTTTTTTAATGCCAATGTTGTTTACTTCAAAAGGAGCTTTGGACAGTCTATGAATTTCATATTTCTTGCATGACCGCACATCAACACAAATGTACATGTACATACATGTACACAAGTACATTTCCCTCATTTTTTTTTGATTCCTATACATTTTTAATGAATCGTAGAACAGTGCAGGAGGATGGCGGCGCCGGTACGGTCGCCACTAGGTCCAAGGCTGAGGGTGATCAGTGCAACACTTGGTCAATATATAATGGTCATATCAATAATGACCGCATTAGCAGTTAATCACTGAACCGATATCCACTGCAATAATGCACAACGTACACCATTGACCATATTGCCTATACGCTTGAAATGCACATAATCATATGCAAAAATCGAAGTAATTAAACCTTCATGGTTGAACCTGACCCTCAAATTATCCGCAAATGACTGAATCGACAAGCAGTGCTTGGAAATTCTACTTCATTACGCTTCCCTTCAAATACTTGGAAATTTGACAGGTTATAAGGTATACCAAGGGATCTACATGTATAATACATGTAGTATAATCATGACAAATTTGGTTTCTTGTTAGGCCAAATATAATGCCCAATACTGAAGCCCACACAATCAGTCAATGATACCATTTTGCAATAAGCTAGTGGCAATTGTTTAAAAAATTGAAACATTTTCAATGATGAAAAAGTGTTTCTTAGCCCAACCATATGACTCTCTCATCGTGCAAGCTAGATATTTACCAGAATTCCAAGGAATCACATTTTACCACTATTGCAAATATTGCAAATTAAGTGGGACAAAAAATTACTAAAAACATCAGAATTGCAGCTTTGTTATTTGAGCCACGATCCTTTTATAATGCAAGACCCAAGCTGGGCCTAAAAGGGAAAACATATTGTCCTCTCCCCTCCCAAGCTCTCTTCAATACCTGTACGTGAATTGCTTCATAGCTGTGTCCTGGCCACAACAGCCACTGCCAAGCAGTGTACTAGTAGCTGTATATGTCTGTGTGTTCACCTGTTTCCAGACATGGCCAGCCTTGGCTCTCTGACAGCCCCCTACTTGAGCGGCCTTCCCCACTGAGGCACAGCAATCAATACATAGATGTATGTATTACATTATGACTAGAAATACTTGGGCATGATGACGTACTAGGGCTAGGCATAACTATGATGTGTCTGATCCGGCTCCTCTCCTGGGTGAAACAGGAGTTGTTCAAACCAAGGATTGGGAATAATTCTGATATGCATCTAGGGCCCAACGTAAACAAAGCTCTGAATGTACAAAATCAAAGACCCTACCAGTGTTATGGGGATTGGGGACAGCCTATTGGTGAGTTCATTTAGCTTCCACGGGGCAGCCCTGACCTGGGAATGGTCGTGTACACTGCGCAAAACAAGCGAGAGTGTGGGGACGAGGTTGACTGGTGTTGACTCTTGGAAGCTAAACGAACGCACTTTATGAAGCCCACTGAAGTGCCCAACCAAGTTTATTACCGGCTCTTCAAGTTTTACCCCCAAAAAATATCTTGGGAATTTCCGCAAGTTCCTTTACGAAACCTAGTTGAACACCACATGAAAAATAGATATAAAAGCGCTTGGAGTTAGGATCGAGGGCCTGATGACGCGTTTCGATCCTATCAGGATTTTTATCGAAGGCTAAGATAAAGATCCTGCTAGGATCGAAACGGCGGGTCAGGCCCTCCTAACTCCAAGCATTTTATAAATTTCAGGTCATTATTTTGGCTGGTGACTGAGCAGATCGAAGCAGTTTATTACTTGTATTGTATTAAAGTGGACGGTTGCCAAAGGTGGAAATTTGTACCAAATACGGGCCATTTCACAATAGTGCGCCACTGAGCCACCATGAGTTTGCACGTTCGCATTGACCAATTTGTCAACAAACTGCGCATCTTTCCACATGCACAGTTTGTCGACAAAATTAATTCCGCGCATTGTGATTTGCCAACACGTTACAAACTTAAATCGCCCGTAATGGGTTTTGACAGAAATACAGGTGTGAATGCTATTTGCCATGAAGTAATACTTTAATCTCTTCGACCTGTTCGAAGTCATAACCGTGAAGCATAACGGTATTTTAATACTAATTGGCCAAGGATGGGAGCCGTTGATCAGGGGCCAATTTCACGGCGCTGCTAAGCACAAAAATTTGCTTAGCACAAAAATGTCTTGCCCAATAAAACCAACCACAGTTAAAAATTTCATTTGATATTCATGGTCAGTCAACAACAGCCAAAGAACAATCACGAATGATACACAACACTTGGATATGTGGTTGTTAATCCTCTTTTTATTCAGACTGAAATGTCATGCTTAGCACATTTTTGTGCTAAGCAGCGCCGTGAAATTGGCCCCTGTCCACTGCAAATGATCTAGAACTTGGCAGTGTGAATGACCACAAATTTGTCAAAACAAAACACTAAAACACTAAAAACACTCTTTTTTTGTAAATTAACCAATAACCTTGAAATGCACTATTTTAATTTCATGCAAGCCCAGGTGTATGGACATGTACCATTGCTGGGGCCGATTTCAGTAACGCTTTACGATCATCGCCAAAGCCCAAATTTATCGCAAAGTAGCCATCTCATATCAAGTGTGATAGCGATGATCGCAGAAAATAACTTTAGTGAAATCAGCCCTCTGATATGATCTCAATTTACATTTCTGAACTTCTTAGGTATTCCCTCTACCATATAAATGTGCTCCGGAACATATGTCACTCGAAGAGGAGCCATAGATCTTTACGATAACTGGGCCAAAGGGACTGAGAGTGACAATCCTTTTTTTTCTGTTGCAGCTGGAACCACCGAGTATTCAATTGTTATCGATGGCACTCCTACACGTTTTCCTTGTCTCCGCACTTAAATCACCCAGCACGCATGCAGTGACTATCTATGCAGTGGAAATCTTTGTTAATTCATTCAATTCTGGATCTGTGCCGCAACTTAAATTCCGTTTGTTTTGTCTTGCCAGCTGCGGCCGGTGGGTGATTTCACAAAGATTTACAATTTTCAGGCTCGAGATAGGTTTTCCTTATTGCCATAGTAACATCATGCTGTGAGTGACCTACGCTTTCAAATAATCATTGATTAAGACTTACACATGCATTTAAAGATCAATCTTGGCCCTATATATCACTCAATCGTGCCAAGGTCATGTATTTTGTCCATGGGAGAAGATTGACCTTTCAGAAGATGAGACCTTTTTTTGTTAGCCTGCACGTGAACTCACCTTTGCTCTTGCCTCCCTAGCTGCCTCGGCCTCTGCCGCCATGGCCCGCTGGAGCTGAACTGGCAGGCGCACGTCCTTACTGGAGTAAACGAAAGAAGAAACAGACAAGATCCACCATTAATATAAACGGCGTATTTCATACAGTGTATGCTGTCATGCTGGACATAGCGGGATTCAAAAACAGAGGCTCATCAAGATTGGGATGGTGCTCTTACTCTTACTCTGTCATCCATGCTAAAAATGAAAAGTTGGGTTTTTTTTAATCGAAGCTGAAGCATCTGTTTTCAAACCAGAGAATCTACCTCCTAACCGCAGCCAAAAATGTATATTTTTGTACCCGTTATTTTAGAATGGATTCATGAAATGGAGCCTGAGTCTGAGCCTGAGCCTGAGCCTGAGCCCGAGCCCGAGCCCGAGCCCGAGCCCGAGCCCGAGCCTGAGCCCGAGCCCGAGCCCGACCCCGAGCCCGAGCCCGAGCCCGAGCCCGAGCCCGAGCCCGAGCCCGAGCCCGAGCCCGAGCCCGAGCCCGAGCCCGAGCCCGAGCCCGAGCCTCTGTTCTGTTAACGCCCATAGCACACATAAGGCCAAAGCAGCAAAACATGTAGCCTGCGATACATCTGCTTCCTGGATAAACGATACAAATCAATTTGTGTCACAGCAATCCTATATACATGTAGCTATATACATTCACTCAAGGACTAATTTACAGGGAACAAAAGAGGTTAATATAGAGTTAATCAGACTGGCTAGCTGAAAAATCACTCAGCAATTTTGTTAAGTTGTTCATCCCCCAATTTCCAAGGTAAAGGCTTATGTTCTTCTCCGAAAGCATTTTCCTGAGAAATGGTGAGAATAAGACTGAGACGTGGCAGCGTATGTGAAAGCATCATGTCCTTGGTACATTATTATGTACTGCAGGGGTCACTCTCCATTGATCCAGCCAGCAGCCTCATGAGCCAGACGGCACAATATTGAGTTTTACACGTATGTCTGAAATAATAAAGCCGTCAGATTTTTTAATAAATTTACAACAGCTACAAAGCACATGAATCTCATTATTCACATATACCTGTGGGACCTTGAGCAAGAAATATATCATTATACTCAAGGAATCATTCATGCATATGTATGAACCATAGAGGAAGGGTACTGTTTCCTTCCTCTATGTATATGAATGTACAACAGAAAATTGGATGGTGAAACATTGAGCTTAGCTATGAATTCCAAATTGAATTGCAAACATACAATACAGGATGTCCCAGAAAAAAAAACGAAATCGAGATTTATCAATGTTTAATCCTATTTTAATTTCACTTTTGAATAATAAATGACACATATCTGAAAAGCTTAGTTCCTCAGCTTTCATTTGATACCATTCATATGATACATACTTCGCGCATGAGTGAGTAAAGACAATACGAAGCAAGGCTATCAAAAAGTAATTTGCACAACGATAATTTTTATCTTCAAGAATCAATCACATTTCTAGAAACTACATTTCCTGGCCTTTCAAATGATGCCTCAGTCAGGCAAAATGAGCAAGGGATGACAAAGATATCTGCCTTTGAAATAATGTGGATTGAATTTTCATGTTTTTGAAATCCTTCGTTTTTCACACCTCACCGATTTTTTGCAATAATGTACAATTCGCCCTGTAGGTCCTATGTAGGTCCTATTTTTTGTTCAATATTTTCAATTCAATTTCATTTCAAATCTATAATTTCCATTCTGTACAGGAGAATTGAAAAGAACATGAGCAGTGATCTTGCAGATCCACGTCCCATGCGGGATACGCTAAAATGGGATCCGGATCAGCAGGATCACCGATCTCGTGCTTGAAACAAACAGGCCCTTAGACACAGTACACAATGTATGTATATCCTACTTGGTAGAAAGTCAGCTTGATCGGTCACATAACATTGGTTTCTTTTCCTACTTGGAATATATTTCGCCCGCCAAATCTTGAGGCTTTCTAGAACTGTGCAGAACCATGCGCGCCCGAGTGGCTAATGAATTACGGACTTCCGTGGCAAAAGAAGGTTTTTACGGACTGTTTGCCTCTCTTGGCAATATTTCTCATCTCGGCTTCTCGGCTAGGAAATCGCCTCTTGGAACAAGCCTTATTCAATTAATCCATCGGACGCTGCTGGGTGAGCTCGGTAAAGCTCTGGATTTCTATCGTCATCAATAACTGGGTATAAGATTTCAGTGCCTTTATCATATGCACTCAAATGCATTATACATCTTTGACATGGAATAGTATTTTCATATTTTTTCACCTTGTTAAAAAACCTCAAGACTTAACCTTCATGAGTTAAAGATGTTTTATCTCCTGATGAGGACTAGAGCAGGCTAGTCGAAACGTTGAGACCTTACGAGAAGTGCGAACGAAATAGAAGTGTGAAAGTACGAACGATTCTTACATGGTGTTTCTGCAAACCGATCCACATTATGTTTTATCTATTATTCGTATTCGGGAGTCAGGTTCTTTCCTCGTCTTTCACCTCTGGCGGACCGGCTCGGTCCACAAGTGGATTGGGTTTTCAGTCCCTACCTGATTCTGTGGGTTTTGACCCAGAATATTACTCTAGGGTTTTCCTCCCACCTCTAAAATTGTATCTTCTTCTTATCATCTTTTGATAAAAGGTTTCATCAGGCTTTCGAGCTACAGTGCCTAGAACACTTTTGGAGAATCCTTGGTTTCAATACCAGAAATAAATAATAATAATCATGAATATTGATAGTAAATCACGTCGGTGAAGGGCAAGCCTAGTTTGCATATATTAATAACAATAATAATAATTTGTTTTGTTTGTTTCATTAATAAATATAAATTGAAACGATGCACTGGTCACTTAATACTAAGAAATTCCAAAGATTTGAGATGGTAGGCATAGGCCTCCCGCATGGTGAGAGAATGATAATTCTACTTATTTAGTCTCTAAGGAGATGCAGTCATTCTCAAAAGATCCAGGGCAGTTCTTAATTCTTGGACTTGACACCGTGTCAGAAACACCATGTAGTGAATCTCTCTGGAGACGAATCTAAGTGGTTCTCGCACAGATCCAGAGGACGTTATTAACATCATTGGTGGTGCCTCTTCATTCCAAATAATAATTCAGCACTTATCGGGCACGGTGTAACGACGGTGAAACGTTCAAAGTCTTGATGTATAGATGCTGCAGGTAGCATTCCAACATTCCTAGAAAAGCGTATGTTGGCTGCTGATACAAATGTTTTAAGGCACAAGTGGCATGAAAGTGTGCGCTGCTAGTTGTGTCGATCCCAGAGGATGTCAATGACAGGGAGCTCATCAGCAGCGCCGCCGAGGGACAATACTGGGAAATGTTCCCACTCCTGTCCCCCACAGCTGGCAAATCAAGATCAATGAACAGTGGAGGAACATATTTACTGCTTGATTCTAAAGCCCCGGACAAAATGTAGATTGAGTGGCACTGTCATAAGCTCAGACGGGCTTAACATGAGGGCTGGGGCCAATTTCACGGCCCTGCTTAGCACAACAATTTGCTAACCATGAAATTTCTATCTTATTCAATAAAACCAGGATTAACAACCAAATGTTCATCTGTTTCGTATCACTTGTGATTGTTCGTTGGCTGTTGTTTGCTCACCATGAATATCAAATGGAATTGTCAATGGTGGTTTGTTTGATTGAGCAAGACATTTTGTGCTAAGCAATTTTGCTAAGCAGATCTGTAGAGTGTGGGCCATCGTTTTACCCTGATTCCTCCCAAGGCCAATTGGGCTAGCGTAGGGTATCCCAAATTTGTAGGTACAGTAACTGTACAGTTTTCCTTTTGGGCAATGCATCTTTGAAACGCACAAAGAAAGTCTGCGAGCTCAAACTCTGGCTCTAAACAATTCACACTGACGCCCCGCATCGATGAAACCTGAGCCAATGTAAGCATTTCAGATTTCTGTTTATTATGAAAAGGAAGGATGAAGATATATTCATCCATGTTAGGAACAACAACGTACATGTAATGCACACTCACAAAAAAAAGTGGAGAGTTTGACATTTCCCGCAAACAGGGAAAAAACTGCCCGTCAAAATTTATTGGCAATTGGCTGGGCGTGTTTTGGACAGGTGCGGCATTCTGTAGAGGACATTTAACTGCAAATGAGTTATATTCCAATTTAATATGCATTCAGCAGATCACACGACAAAACTCAAGGCATCAATGATCATGACAATACACCGAAGAGTCAATAATTTACATACATCCCCACTGAATAAGACAAAGGGAGACATTATTTTCTTGAGTGATCACAGATAAATGGAATGTGTTATTGAAACAGGGTTCATCTCTGAAATTACTGGGTAAAGCAAAATTGCATACCTGAGAGCCATTGACAAAGAGAGATATAATTTTTGGCGGGAGCAATTTTAGATAAATGAAAAAAAAAGGGAGAAAAAACCCAAACAAACATCACATTAGAACATCACATGTACGCAATAGCGCTCCACACTAGTGACGTCACAAAATCCCCGGATGTCAGACAAACATTGACTCACACACGTACATGTAGTGTACATGCACGCGCACACCCACGCACGTGTGCATGGTTGCAACGTTTGTCTGAGGTCCGGTGCTATTTTTAGCGCAAGTGTGGAGCGCTATTGGAAGGTTCCAGGCATGCAACTTGGATTTGACAACAAAAAAAATTGACAAAATTCCAATCTTTACCATATTTTGTACAGTGTTTTTCACTTTTCAATGGCATTTAAGAGTGAAGTGCAAAAAGAGGAAATCAGCTGATCCGAGGAAAAGTTGAATGCCTGAAGGTTGGATGTGGATAAGAACGCTAAAGCCTCATTTTTCTTATATACATTTTAACCCAATCATGCCAATATGAGTCAAGACCAAATAAAATGCCTAAGGGAAGGTAAAGCAATGAAGGCATTCCTGTTTACACAGAATCAGACACACTAACAGTTGGGTCTTTCCTATTGTTTTTTCCCCACGGTGTGTTATATCTATGACTATAATTGTTAAAGGTGAATTTTGCATCACTACAAAATATTTTGGATCTGCCCATGACGCAAAACACCGACTATATTGAAAGAGATACAACAGTCAGTAAAAAAGAAGATTATTTCCAAATAATTAAATCCTGACAAATTTGAACTGTTCTCACTAGCCAGATTTCGGATTGGCAAGTCCTAGTTGCGACAAAATTTACCGCAATTAAAAACATTTATTTAGCAGGTACATGTAAGAGTATGCACGGTAAGTGATGAACAGAATTTTGCAACACTGGCCTGTAATTAATGGCTGACATTTAAAATGAAAATCCACCATCACGATCAATTTTAAACTGTAATAAAAAAACGCTGGAATTCAACGTTTCAAAACAAAACACACCGTGACAAGAAAAACAATTTGAAATTACCCACCTTCCAAAACAAAAACGTATTAAATTTCTATTCCCAAATACTGACCCCAACCCTATACAAAGAAATAAATCCAAAATACGTAGAGTTTTCACACTTGAGGTATTTTTTAATTACCAGTAGAGGAATGCATGCACTATCTATTCCTGGAAGAAGATAGACGCCATATTTCTGTGTCCATTTATTCGGTGTTATTTTCCTGTGCAATTCCCATATGACAGTAGCGAAGAAGTTCAATGTTTACGGCACCGTAAAAGAGAAACCAATCGCTCCCTTAAGGAGCACTCCTTATACACCATATTGATGAATATCCTTGTTTCATACGTCATCTGAGCAGTCGGATTCTAGTCGAACTGATCCTGCTAGCTATCTCTTTTTTAATTTGTGCTCAGAGTTAGGAGGGTCTGACGTTTTAATCCTAGCAGGATCTTTCTTTTAGGCTGCACACACTTAGGCGGGCCTGATGTTTCAAACCTAGCAGGGTCTTTCTCAAACATGTCAAAGGCTGCTCAGAGTTGGGATCGGAGGGCCTGACATTTTAATCCTAGCAGGATCAAAGGCTCAATGACATGAGGACAAGAACATGCAAGTAAAGATACACAAAAATGGATGAGAGGATCAGACAAAAGGGGGTTAGAGTGACCAGGGAAACAGGGAAAGGATGCAATACATGTAAGGCTGGGAAATCACAAAGAGAGGATAGTAGTGGTTATATTTAGTTGGTTTACTTGTGGGAAGCGAAATAATTCAAGTTACATATAGACTGTCATCTTTTCAAGATTTCGCTTTTCTTAATGTGCACTTACAAATGTACATGTATTTAAGAATGCTACAAGTCTGTGTTGATGCGCAGTTTGGCACCAGACAAATTGTAAGCCTTTGTGATACAGTAATTGTAAAATGACTCATGCATATTACATTATATGTCTTCACACAAAAGAATACAATACACAATACCTTATTTATACATCCTCATAAAAAGTGTCGAGTATCACATAAACATATATCAGCAAGGCAATGCCATTTGGGCACACAATTGCTATTATACAGAAACCCATTTTACTAATGGATTGTGTGACTACAAAAGGAACCGCATTTGAGAAGTATAACCTTTTCAAATCGGTGCAAATTATCATCGAATCGTCGCAATTAATCTAAATCTTAAAATTTCTGCCCTCCATGATCGCAGGAGGTACCCGAGCGAGCACACGTACATGGACGTACATCATCTGCACGGAATAACCGAAGAAACATAATCCCTGAACAAATACCGACCAGTATTGTATTTAAAACGTGCAGGTATAAACACAGCGCTAAGGTATTTCACGCGTCCCTAATAGTGTTATAGTGGATATATAGCACTGCTGACCAAGCTAACGACATTTCGTCGAAACCGTACCCTGGACGAAAAGAAAAATGATCAATCCGATCCTGGAAAGGCAGCAGAGGATAAAATTAGATTAGAGGACGCATTAAAAATAATAAAAGGGAAGAGATGTGGCCCTCTATTTGATCTAGATCCGACATAGGCCAATTACGGACCGGGAATGATCAAATCCTGCAACGTAAATATGGCTGAGCGGCCAAAAGCATACCTGATACTGACGGTGCAGGGCATATACAATAAGGAGTTCAATCTCTCTCCCTTTTTTTTCATTCGTCACAAAAATAACAATTTTGATTTCAGGGAAATACATTTTAATAATAAGACCATGATGCTACTGTACATTATGCATGGTGGAAGCACTAAAATAAGGTAGGCTTGCGGTATTACACCATGTAATCTCTTCTGTGAGAGTGTGTGGTTCTGAGAAGAACCGGTGGTATGGACCTTTATTTTGCAACGTCACAGCCCGAGTTTTTGCCAACCAAGATGGCGGAAACTATGGAGAGCCATCAAAGCCAGGCATAAAGAATACCCACAATTTGAACACAATTTGCACAAAATGATTCATAAACATTGAAAGATATTGCTGAATGTAATGGAAACAACACAAGCAATGATGGTATATGTATTTTGAACAGCTATGGAAAGTTTGTAAAAACGTTGAATTTGATCGCGCTGTCTTTCAATTAACGAAATGATTTGCAACAAATTTGGCCTTCCGTGCCAACAACAAGCCAAAGTTTAAATAAAAGAATGGTCTATTATCTCTCTTTGATTTTAAAATTTCCAGTTTAATTCAATTGTCTGTTGACGACAAAAGCTTTCATAGAATATTTACATGTACAAAGTGCATTACTAATGCTATAAACTGAACCGATTGTCAAGCTTGTGGTCTGAGTCACTGAAGAAGCTATATTGATGGCGGAATTACGTGAAATTAAATTGGGAGACCTCGTATAAATTGAGATAAATTGACGCAAGACACCGTCTTACGAGGCTTTTAGAGGAAGGTTGGAAATCACGGCAGCATCTCTGCCATTCCAGTGGTTGTTACTAATACGACAAAGGTTGCATTCTAAAGATAGAAGTGGAGTCGGTATTCTTGAGATGAAAGGTAATATCATACTTTGGTTTTTATCAAAGAAATGCAGATTCATGGGCAAAAATATCAAGGAAGACACAGTAACAGTCATCTGTGAAAATTTCAGTCTCATACGGTGCACACTTTATGAGAAAACAGTGAAAAACAGCCACAGTATTTCTTAAGTCTTTTCTCTTATAATTTTGGTTGCTGGTTTTACTCTTTTCTGGATAAATACAACATTTCAGGCAGACAAATTTTAACGGTATATTTCGACCATCACCATCTTTACACCCTAATTTAGTTATAGGTAAATCTGTGAAGATTTCTGTTTCGGTACGCTATCAAAGTACTTTAATAGTGACAGATTGGTGTTGAGGATAACTTTCGAATTGTAAACAAGCTGTAACAAGAGACTGCAGTCTTGATAAGTGTAGATCTCAAATCATGGAATCCTCAAAATTTTGGTAAAACTTTAAAACATTGCTGAATACCAACCTCAGAAAAACTTAGTACATGTGTACTGTACAATCACCATTTTTGAAAGTAAGAAAGAAGGACTCTTGCGTGGGGAAAAATATACTGAAATGGGGATCCCATGACCAAAAATTATACCATTCTGAGGTGACAGGTACAGCTTTGGCTGTATAATCATAAAATGAATGAAATTTGCAGGATGCGCCCCATTGATCATAATAATGTAGTCACGCATACACGTGATAGCACCATATGCCGTCACGGTAAAGAGCGCATACAGCCTGGGGTGAAAAGAAGTTCATCACATTTCTTAGAAAGAAACAGTGAATGTAACTCAGCACTCAGAGGAAGATGTAAGGCCGTATCCAAATTCTCTGGCTATGACCCCTAATAACACACAAGTCTATGGAAATGGCTGCAGTCACTGGCTAGTGGCTGCCATAGGTACATGCATAATTTGCAGCCGCAGCCAGAGAATAGTGTTCCGCACTAATGACGTCACACCATGCATGCACGCGCACACACACCCCGACTAACACACGTTTGCATGGCCGGTTGCAATGTTTGTCTGAGGTTCGGAGCTATTTTTATTGCAAATGCGCAGTGCTATTGGGGACATACATGTAGGGCCTAACATAAAGTTCACTGAGAGTTCATCATGGAAATCTAATTCCCTCCAAACTACAGTTACATAAATCAGAGGTGCTATTCAAAAGGTAAATTCAATTCCCTCGTGAAATTCTGTCCCAGAAACCACAGTAGTTCAACAGAGCAAAAAACCATGGGCCGGCCTCATCAATATTTAAGCAGTCAGAAGGTGTCTGAAGCGTGCAAATTGAGATTTGCATCATTTTCCCATCACTGAGACTATAAAATCTGCCACTGCCTACTTGGAAACCGGTAATAACCACGAATAAAGACTTTTACATTACAAATTCTCATTCATCATCTAGGCTAAATAATAGAGAGATTTTGCAAGCAAACGAATACGGTTAGCGCGCCGGATACGTCACCAGTATTTGTGTACTTATGACATCACAGCTGTTCCGCTATCCGTTATCATAAAGCTCCTCCACGGAACAGGATCCCAAGTAATCAATTATAAGGATCTCACATCCCTCATTTCAATCGTCTCCTGATGAGGACTAGAGCAGGCTAGTCGAAACGTTGAGACCTTACGAGAAGTGCGAACTAAAAATAAGTGCAAAAGTACGAACGATTCTTACATGGCGTTTCCGCAAACCGATCCACATATCAAAATGATTGTTTCGTATTTTTTATCTCCACTTACAGATCTAATACAAAAAGCCAATAATTTTGTTTGTTGTTCCACCATGCTGATGAAATAGGATGCTGACAAAACAGAATTCGAGAAGAATGCACATAATGGGTTGGAATGAATAAAACCACCACGCTTTATAGATCTACACAAAAACATTTTGTATTCAGAATATGTAATGAACTTCATCTGAATAACTTTTAGCAGTGTGCATGGAAGTGATGTTAATGTACCCCCCCCCCTCCCCTTCCCAGCCAGTGTTGTTTGAAGGTATAAGCCAGTAACTCTGTGGGCGTTTACGAAACGGAGGCTCAGGTACCGGCTCCAGCTCCATTTCGTGAATCCATTCTAAAATAACAGATATCAAAATAGAGGCTTTTGGCTGCGGTTCGGAAGTAGATTCTCTGGTTTGAAAATGATAACAGAGCTTCGGCTTCAATGAAAAACCACAACCTATATTTTCAGCATATGGATGACAGAGCCAGAGCCAGAGCCAGAGCCAGAGCCAGAGCCTGAGCCTGAGCCTCTGTTTCGTCAACCCCTGATGATGCACATGTACAATGTACAATGTAAGCATTGATCAAACTCTTTCAAGATGCCCATCCACTTACATACATGTACATTTGGTACAGTTGGAAAGAGAATTGTATCTGTTAGATTGCGTCTATGTTTGCAAAGACACGGAGGTGTGTGTGTGCGGGCTTACGCACAAACAATCATGTACATGTACGCGTATATCTAAGTTGTTTATCATGTTTATCTGGGTCGTTGCTCTGGGCACCATTAATTGCAACGTCATGCATGACCAATCATACGACTGCAACTTAAAGGTATAATACATGATTGGTTAATAAGGTCCCAGAACAGCACTCACACTTTGTCTGATCCAGCATGAAATAATAAACCTGTGAAAACTTCAGCTCAATCGGACAACTGAGTCATGAGAAAACAGCGAAAACCAGACTCAATTATTCTTTGTATAAAACATTAAGAATAGTTGTGATCTTACCCCGAGATCAAAACTGTTTCCGGTCTTTGTTTTACTTTATTTCTGTATACATGTAAATACACCATTTCAGGCGGAAATATTTGAACGGTTCAAGGGACAAGCATGTTTCTACCAGCACCATCCTCATACCCTGAAAGTTGTATACATAAATCTGTGAACATTTCTGTTTGGGTATGTTACCAATCCTGTACTTACAGTACTGTACCTTTAAACTTTAAAAGAGTGCAAGTCATTGAATATATTGCCACATTATACAAGTGGATGGGCGACGGAACTCTTCAGACAAAATGTGGTGTGGGTAGAAGTAGGCCTACATGGATGTATTCATGGGACAGAGCAGGGATGTCTTCAGTAGACAGTTCTGCTCTGAGTGACTGTTAAGATGGGGGGATATAAAGGTACAGTACAGGAATGGTAACAAACCCAAACAGAAATGTTCACAAATTTACGTATATAACTTTCAGGGTACGAAGATGGTGTTGGTAGAAACATACCATTGAAATATTTCCATCTGAAATGGTGTATTTATCCGGAAACTATAGTTAAACAAAGACCGAAAACAGTTTTGATCTTGGGGTATTAATTATAAGATCAAAACCATTCTTTATGTTTTATAAGAGAAATTGAGTTGGGTTTTCGCTATTTTCTCATGACTAAGAGATGTCCGGTAAGCTAAAATTTTCACAGGTTTATCATGTATGTTGGATCAGACAAAGTGTGAGTGTCATTCTGTAACCATTACAAATCATGTATTACACCTTTAAGACTGTCAGACATGTCACAGCCAGTACTGTATACTGGCTTGGAGTGCGGTCTACTTGAATGCCATAAGCCACTTATGGTCTTCCTTCTTTCTTTAGTCGCTTCAGGCAAATATGGGAAAAAAGAAATCTTGTTAAAAAAACTCAATCTGAAGTGTCTGAGGATTGTAAACATCCACATGTGGGGTTTTTGAAAAGGAATTTTGAAGTAGAGTAAGAGACGTTTGGCATGAAATCAATGACAGAGAAATGAATACTGCACACGTATCAATCTCAAGGGTATCTGAAGGATACACAAAATCAACGTTATAAGATTTCTTCATAAAAGCTTCAGTTTCAGTATACACTTTTGAACTTTTTTTTCAAGATTTCAACAGTTTCTGATATCTTGCAAAAGGACGATACATGGACTTCCTATTGCTGTTACATAGGATCTCTTTACCACCCCATGCAATGATCTAGCTGATCCCCCATGTTTGTTTGGCTTTGGGGATTTTTGGGATGACTGTCGTCATTCACAGATAAATCACTGGATGACTCTGGAATATTGGGGCCTGTTTGTTTATGACGAATTCTGCGGATCCGGATCCCATTTTAGCATACTCTGCATAGGACGTTGATCCGAAAATTTGGGATCCAGTGCATTAAACAAACAGGCCCTTGATGAAAGCCTGGCTGCACGGCAGCCATCTTGGACAACATTGCCTTTCCCCTTTAATGGGGCCTGTTTGTTTCAGTAATGCGATCAGTGATCCTGCGCGCAAAAGCTGCTCCGGATCGCATTTGAGAGAATCCTGCATGGGACGTGGATCTATGACACGTACATGATGTATGACCAAATATGGCGACCAAGATCTATGGCGGAACAAACAGGCCCTCAGGTTTAGGTAGAGTGACCCTAAACAGCGCAGCGCTCACAATACATGTATGTTGAGAATTTATATGATAAAGATTGCATGTCTTCAAAAATGGTATAGGCATGCCACATGTCAAATATTCATTTGTAAGTACACAGTTCACGTCAGTTTGCTAAATAAATTGGCAAAATAATCATCAAATAACCACAAGGGAAACTGACTGAATTTTAAGTCATTGAAAGGTGAACAAAGAAAAATTGACTGGAGCGGGATTCGAACCAGCGACCTCCTGAATACCGTACAAGGTATTGGCAGAAATTTTACACGTATGCCAAACAGAAATTCACAGATAAAAACTGTGTTAACAGAATATTTCATGACCATTCAGTCAAAAATACTTGCATCATTGGATTTTTCTCCCTGGAGAAAACTGTTTTAAATTTACAGCTTGACAGTTTGTAAAAATCTTCAATTTTGTTAAAATGACTGCGAAGAAGGTTACTGTTTTGTCCCACCATTAGGCTGTCCATGACTTTCAAATCCAATCTTTAACACAAGGAAGGTATGTAAGATACTGTATAGGGAGAAGAAGTACATGTATAATAGCACAGCTTCACAGGATGTACTCCACAAGAGATGTCCCTGTGGTTTGCATAGTCATCTTCTTTGTCACATCCACAAATTAACTCATCCGTGCTTTCATCGACATTGCAATAAGTTTTGTTTAAAAAAGGATGTACATGTATATGTAGGCATATTATAAGGCTGACACAGCCTTCCTAGAGCAGAGCCTTGGACTACAGGTATACAGGTACACAGGTATAAGAGGTCTTAAAAGCTTGAACGATGTTGGAAGATTGATAAGGTTAAACCTAAAGGTCAAGTGCTGATTATATTAAGATAGTCAGAGAGCCTCGGCCAGCGCAAGCTTTCTTAATTGCAACTAAAAACAGAATTCTAAATTTTTCAACACCGATCTTAATTCCCAAGATACAGGGGTTCGATTTCACCAAACTCATCGCAACTATTACACGTACTATCAATCGTAGGATTACAGCCATACGTAGGATACAAAGGGTTATCCTTTGTAACTCGAGTTAAGAACGATCGTAGGGCTTCGTGAAATCGACCCCGTGTCTTGTAAAAGCTTTGATTTTCTCTCAGGCATGACCGTCGACATTTGATATAATTGCAACAATATTTCCAGAGGCATCAGAGAAGAAATATCATTCACTGTCACCTACCTTTTTATTTGACTAACTTTCAACAATTATTTTCAATTTTCTAAAAGAATAAATGTAAACAACATACGCATGTATTTTATAAAATTGTGCAAATAAAGAAAGCGAACGCACATAAGTCAGGTTTAAAAAATAAATTGATGCAACTGAGAAAAGTTAGTGAGTGCTATAATCATGCAATAAATTTTCATGTCTTTCATGGAAGAGAAATACATTTTTCATGTGTTTCATCTCAAGTGAGGATATCTGCCCCACATCATGAAATATGCACATTATCGGTCAGCACAGCATGTGCACCTCATACATCGTAAATGTTTTATATCATTATGTCTCATTTTTTTTACAAATCAATATCGGGCTGTGGATGACTAATACACATTCTGAAGTCATTTTTGCATAATTTTCTAGTTTTTGTTGCACGACTCCAATTGAGAAAAAAAAATGCATTACATTCAGTACATGTATAACACACACTGGTGTTGCAATGATAAATAAATAAGATGTGGCTAGCATAGCAAAGGCCCAATAGTACATGTTTGCCACCTACACGCGCCTATCAATTCATCTGTTGTGAAAAATAGATTTCGTTTCCTCCTGGCCTGGGGCTTGTTTCACAAGTGCTTTTCAGGGGCGAAGGCAAATTTTTGTGCCAACAACAGCCTAGCAATATTTCCCTAACGTCTCACAGGGTATTATTCAACAAGTCAGTAAGTAATTTCAAGCAGCCTGTTTTGTATGATCACCATGATCTTGGAGCTGCTAAGCACAAAAAAAATTGCTTAGCAGAAAAATGGACTGCTCGATAAAACAAACCACCATTGACAATTCCATTTTGATATTCATGGTCAGCGAACAACAGCCAAAGGTACAATCACAAATGATAAACAACACATGGAAATTTGGTTGTTAATCTTGTTATTATTAAGACAGAAATTTCATGGTTAGCAAATTTTTGTGCTAAGCAGGTTCGTGAAATTGGCTCCTGCATTGTTACATGTACGTCACTCATTGTGAAATGCACCACCAAGATTGAAAATTTCTTGTTCAGTGCTGAAAGCTTCTATCATATTTTGGTAGCATACTGAAACAGAAATCTTCACAGATTTACCTACATGTATAACTTACAGGGTATAAAGTTGGTGATGGTAGAAACATACCGTTAAAATGTTTTGTCTGAAATGCTGTAATTATCAAGAAAAGAGTAAATCAAGTGGCCAAAAACAATTTTCATCTTTCAAAGATAAAAAAATAATGTTGAAAAGATTTTTGAAACACTGTGGCCATTTTTCACTGTTTTCTTTTGAAAAAAATGGGCACCGCATGGGACTGAAAATTAAACAGATGACTGTTACTGTATCTTCCTTGATATTTGTGTCCATGAATCTATATTTTTTTCTGACAAAAACCAAAGTATGATATTACCTTTAATACAGTTGAATGAAACAGGATGAAATGGAAGATTATGCATGCCAGAGCACAAACTCAACCACTTTAAGATGTTGCACTATGAAAATTAAGCCACGAACTACCTGGCTTCTTATCTGACATCACAGATCTTCCATCTGATATGTCACTCCCAATTATGATTCCTCTATATAAACTAATTTCATCACTGTGTTTCGTCTCGGAGCAGATCTGTCCCATCTCACGATATATAATGCGCATCATTGGTCGGTTAGCGTCCAAACATGTCATCGTACATGTGCTCTGTTTGGCATATTGGCAATTCCAGCGTAACGGACATGACCAAATGCCACTTGGTGTCATGTCCGTTACGGTCACAAGAAGTGCATTTTCTCTATAAATGTTCAATGAAATTACATAAAATTTACTACATATGCCACTGATAGTTAAATGTGTCTGATAAGCCTAATTAAAATTGTTTGTAAACTGCCAATCCTACTTTGTGATCCTCTGAATAAGGCAAAAACTGTGTGATTGTCATGTCCGTTACGCTGGAATTGCCCATATGTGTCAAGTACTGTACATGTCAAAGTTCTGTAATACATGTATCACAAATACAAGCCAATAGGCCAATATGTTTTTGTGGTAATTCAACTTTACTTGAATTACTTAATTGCTTTCACACCAAGCCAAAAGCCTGTGATTTTCCGACAAGCCATACGAGCAGTGCTACATCGTGGCCTTTTTGGTCATCACGTCTCTTTTGAAATATTTAAACATTTTTCCATATCAAACTGATGAAAGAGCACTCAAGCACACAGTACAATGCACTCTTCTATAAGAAAAAAAAAGAAAACCCTAAAAAAATAAAGGAAATGAAGAAATAAAAGAGAATTATCCGGCGGTAAAATGTGGACAGATCTAAAATACATTATCTGGTCATCTCTCTCTTAACTCAGGGATGTCACTTATTAAAATTGTATTTGTGACGATCAAATTATGATGAATGGTTATAGGGTAGGAATATCATAAGTCACAGGAAAAATAGGTTAACAAATCATGAATAGTCGATTAGATTTGCCTGCGTCCATGTCCCATGCAGGATATGCTAAAATAGGATCCGGAGCAGCAGGATCACTGATCGCGTGCCTGAAACAAACAGGCTCATGATTTCAGTGTTCATCAAAAATATTAAGTTCAAACAATATTTGAAGCCTTTTGAGAAAGATCTTGCTAAGATCGAAACGTCAAGCCCTCCTAAAAACATAATTGGCCTATTTCAGATCATTATTTTGAATGATGAGCAGTTTGCAGCAGTTTCTTACTTGTAGAATTAATATTTGAAACAATTATTAATTCATTTGAAATGCTTTGAAATTAATGTTGCATTGGGCCCTAAATAAATTCAAGTTTACAGCTATGTCAGCTTTGTGTCATCTTCCAAAGAAGGATTTTCTTGTTTCAAAGCTCAATGTATTCTGGGGCAAAAATCGTATAATCTTGAAAACATGTACAACAAGTTAATGCATCAAGCAACCCTAACCCATCTCAATCCTCCAAAATCCTTCTGGTAGTTTTGGAGGATTTCAGAGGATTCAGGATATAATGTCTTTTTTAAGTGAGGACCACTGGAGGAGTGGCAAGGATTCAGGATAAACGCAATTTTTAAGGTAGGGCCACTGAAGGATTCTGAAGGATTCAGGTACCTCTCATTTTGAGTATAAGTGAAATCACTGGAGGATTGTGGAGGATTCAGGATGAACGCAGTTTTTGAAGTATGACCATAGGAGGATTATGGAGGATTCAGGATGGTCACAGTAAAATGCCCCTACATGTACAGTGTATTCTCTTTTGAAAAATTCGAGCTTGGTGTCCCATTCTGGCATTCTATCAATAAACGAGTAATGTTTACCAAATACATCGGAAGAGATCACACAGTAAACAGTAGTCAACGACATCAACAACCGACTTCCTTAAAAAAAAAAATCATTACAATTCAGCTTTAAGACAACCTACCGTTATTTCCAAACTCACAAGTGTCTTGGGCCAGGAATTTCCCCCCTGTCTTCCCCCTTCAGAATCAATGATTCTCTGGGGGCAAACATTGATTTTATTTCCCTCTCTAACCTTCTTCTCCTAAAGGAGAGAGAGACTGGAATATAAAAATTTGCGTCCATCGCTGACAAGGTTTACGTGCTGTATATAGAAATCTTAGCCAGGGCCATTGCAATGCATAATAATGTAATCCTGCATGCTATTTGACTGAGTGCAGGACTAATAGTGTTCATCCAAGTGTGATACATGCTTTTTTGTTTTTTCCATATTATATTTGTTTTCTTATCTGGAGTGATAATAATGCATCTTGGCTATTTAAGCCATGGCTGTCCTTGCGATTTTTAATATAGACGCTGATAAACATTTGTGGTTGCTATTAGAAACCTACATGTATGGATGAATTGCTATTCAAAATGGTACACCTTTATTTACTGTATGGTTATTACAGTGGCGTCATCATTTTCTTTTTCATTTGAATGCTTCAGCAGTAGTTTGTTGAATCAATACTGTATGTAAATATATACATTTATACATGAACATTTTGTACTTGGAAATGATGTACAGTACATACATACATGTACAGTTTATGCACAATTATTCGTGTACCAATGCCAAACATTATGTGTGTGTATGATTTTGCTCCATATTATTTGGACACTACATTTGCACATTTTGCACATTTTGCACGCTTGCAATACATACATGTACAATAAGATCTGACCCAGAAAAAGTAAGTCACCGTGTCACAAAATGGACAAAATTCTGAACATTACTTTTAAAAGGTTTAAGGATTAGAAAGAGGAGCACATGGGATTTAAAGGTAGTATCATACTTTGGTAAGAAACCAAAACAGAAATGCTCACAGATTTACGTATAACTTATAGGGTATGAAGATGGTGATGGTAGAAACGAACCGTTAAAATTTGTAAGCCTGAAATGGTGTATTTATCCAGAAATTAGTAAAACAACGACCGAAAATCTTGTTGATCTTTTAAAAGATGGAAAATAAAAGAGAAAAGACTTAAGAAATAATGTGGGCGTTTTTCACGATTTTCTCAAAAAGCGGGCACCGTATGGGACTGAAATTTTCACAGATGTCTGTGACTGTATTGTCCTTGATATTTTGCCCATGAATCTGTACTTCTTAGTCAAAAACCAAAGTATGATACTACCTTTAATCATAGCTGGGTGTCAATATAGCCCGTCCAGATACAGTATTCAAAGCTGACTTCTGGCATTACTGTCTTAGGTTTCACCATACATGTACATGGCCAGCAAAATATCTCCCAAAGTGTTTATGCATGTACATGGAACCTGGAAAGGTTTTTTTAGCAGCTTATTTCCATGATAACTTCTTACTTTAGGGTTTTGTTATTGGAAAGGTACACTATACTGTATCTCCAAGCTATGGATTGTTTTCAGTCTAAACATGGAGGTAGAGATACCTCCATTTTAAAACCATATGCATGTTGGCTGTTATGATGTTGTGATATTATTGAGACTGTCTTCAAGTAGCATTAAGCTGAACATGAACATACAGATTCTAGAACATGTAGAAGCTATGGTTGAAGATATGACCTTCTTTTGTAGCTGTTGAATGTTGACGTAGACCAATTTTATTCACATAATTAGAATGTCGACAGACTGAATTGTGCATATTGTCTTGGACACAGGAACTTTTCAAAGAGAGAAACTGAAAAGGTTTTGAGTTTGAAATATTTGAAAGGGTGCTAAGGCAATGAAATGACCAGGGACTAAGGCAATGACCAGGGACACTAAAGACAATAACCAGGGACACTAAAGCCAATGACCAGGGATACTTAAGGCAATGACCAGGGACACTAAGCCAATGACCAGGCTACGCTAAAGGCAATTACCAGGGACACTAAAGGCACTGACCCGGGACACTGACTGCAATGACCAGGGACACAAAGCCAATGACCAGGGACACTAAAGGCATAACCAGCGACAATAGGCAATGACCAGGACACGAAAGCCAAAAAGACCAGGGACACAAATGCAATGACCAGGGACACTAAAGGCAATGACCAGGGACACTTAGCCAATGACCAGGGACACTAGACTAAGCCAATGACCAGGGGCATCAGGGCAATGAACAAAGGAAACTAAAGGCAATGACCAGGGGCAAGAAAGGCAATGACCAGGGACACTAAGCCAATGACCAGAAAGACAAAAGGCAATGACCAGGGACACTAGGCAATGGATAGGGACACTAAAGCCAATGACCAGGGACACTAAGGGCAATGACCAGAGACAATAAAGCCAATGACCAGGGGCTCCAAGGCAATCAATGACCAGGGGCTTAATTAGAAGCAAGTACCTATGTGTCCCATCTCTCTTATACTGTTAGATGCACCTAGGCATTACGATGTTCATTTAATACAGAGGTCTGCAGAAGACAACTTCAAGCAGATGCCAGTCTCTCCTCTATAAGCCCAAGGGCAGGATTTGGATCAATTGAGCATTAATCCGTTCAGCAAAGTTAATGGAATATTCAGTATATTCAATACAAGGAATAACTGCATACTCAAAATGAACTGGGGCATATGCAAACTCTATATAAATGCCATATGTAAGTGTCTTTCAGAAGTAAAAGTGAGCAGTGCAGGACGACAGAAAAGTTAGTCGCACAAATAAATCCTGTTTGTTATTTCTTTCATAGCTTTTCTTTCAATTTGTCATGCCAATATATGGTTGTTTTATGTTTGCTGACTGTCATGGAGCTTCTCCTATTGAGAGGCACTAATTCCTCAGACATTTCAGAAGACTTGGGCCCATGTCATACAAGGCAATGAGTGCATGCAATCAAATTCTGGCAATCTTCAGCAAGAAATAACAATTTACAATACAGTTAACATCTAATTTGCTTGAGGATATTCAGGACACTGCCAGAAAAAAGAAATGTTGTCTTTTATGCAACCAAAGTTTACACTTTCTGTTTTGTATGCATTGTACTTCACAGCCTTCAGGTTTCCTGTCCGAACTGTCTTGAGTGACATGGCCCTAACCATGCTAACGGTCTTCAGAATTTGCAACATTGCTCCCTTTTCTTAAGTTAGTCACTCGTATCTTATTTAAGTTCACCCCCATGTAAACAATTGTCACACCAGGGTACGATTTCAACAAACTCATCGTACTGTAAGTTATACATATACTATCAATCGTAGAACTTATGAATGCTTTGCAGCCCCACATACATGATATAGAAATCGTGGGATACGATGGGTTATCAATCCTGGAAATAAACGGAGGCCATGGCCTTCATTGCCCTGGTTCTTGGCCTTCGTGCCCCCTTCAAATGTTTCCATAGTCATTATGATTTTCCAATGGAAGTGCCCCTTGCAATGGAAAATTGGCCTTGCCCTCACAAAACCTTATTTCCAACCCTGGGTTATTCTTCATAACTCTAGTTACGATTGACCGTCGGGATTCGTGAAATCGACCCCAGGTTTGTAATAATTTTAGAGAAAATCTGTTATCATTCTACATTCTGATTTTGGAATGGAATTAGTGGCCCCTTGGAAAAGCAAAAGACTCTTTCCTTTCCGCAGACTGACATTACTCCTTCGTGAATGAAATGTAGAGTACACCGTGCGCCGGGCGTGCGGACATACAATGTATCGCATTGCGTTGCACGCGGTTTGTAAAATATACAGTTGGAATCCTCTTTTACTTGGAGATTTGTATACGAGCAGAGAGAGCCTTGATATAACCCGCTGTGGACCTGCATCCCAAACAGAAGGGAAGAAGCTTTCGGAAAATTTTATCGACTGGACACAAATGCCACTTGAGGAATTGGCCATTCATAGTGTATGCATTGGGGACACAGGCAAGATGAGGGGGCGGGGCTTGTCCTTGTACCCGGAGAACGCTCACAGGAACATCAGCTCTGGTGTCAATGTATGAGAACTTTATTTCCAGTTAGAATAGGGCCCAATTTCATGGAATCCGTTACAGCCTATTTTTGTGCTTAAGGGCACTGCTACACGTAAAATCTATTTCATGGAATCTGTAAGCAAGACTTGTGGTGCTTAATTGGTTTATTAGCGAAAACAATTCTAGGCTAACCTTGATTTTTGTCCCTGCTAACGTGCTGTCATGTGCATTCTGCAGAAAGTCCTTGCTTAGCGTAGCGAGAAAGACAACTCTCCCATGAAATATGCTAACAATAAGCCCCAAAAGTCTGCTATCATTAGCAAAGAATCGTTGTGGTATAACAGATTCTGTGAAATTTGGCCCTAGCCTTCTACTACAAAACAGTGTGTGCATGCTACATGTACATGATTGAATAGCAGTTTGAAGATGGTTACAATATACATAATGTAACCCGTTCAATTAAATTGAAATAAGGGGGGAATAACATCCGTGTTTTATGATAGTTTTAAGCTGCCTGGGTCTCAAAGCTTCTAATTGAAAATTAGAAAATAAACACTGGTTATTAAAGTAATTCTATCATCCCCATGAATAGCCTCATTGCAAAAGAACAAAACAAATCCATAATTCTTTTGAGGCAGGCAGACAAGTAAGACTGGAATTAAAGGAAAAAAATATCTAATTCCCAAGCACTTTGTCTAAATTTTAAGTCATTGAAAGGTTGACAAAGATAAACTGACAGGAGATGGATTTAAACCTGTGTCCCATAATACCGTATCGGTGGTGCTCCGTTGACAGTAACCCAAATTAAATTGTCAATTATTATTTTGTTCGTTTGCCAGTCAGACGCCATAAATGCCTGGGTTTTGGCAGAAAAAAATATAAATGCAATTACTAAAGCACACAGTGTGCAATATTTGCAAGAAGCTTTGTATACACAATCAATGGAAACCGTTCCTGCATACTGAAATTCTAGCATGTCTGCTGCCTGCATAAAAATATCTTACACAGAACTATAAAAACACTGTAGTTTTGACTGAGATGTTTTTGCAAGAACGAAAAAGGCCTGGCAAATCTTTCTCACAAGCTTAAATAACAAATGAACATAATCAAAGGTAGTATCATACTTTGGTTTTTGTCAAAGAAATGCAGATTCATGGGCAGCAATATCAAGACAGATATAGTAACAGTCATCTGTGAAATTCCCAGTCTCATACGGTGCCCACTTTTTGAAAAAACCTGTGAAAAATTCCCACAATATTTTAAAAATCTTTTCATCATTTTTTTTTTCTTTAAAAGATCAAAATTGTTTTTGGTCATTTCTTTTCTGGATAAATACAGCATTTCAGACTGAACAATTTTAACAGTATGTTTCTACCATCACCATCTTCATACCCTGTAAGTTATAGATAAATCTGCGAAGATTTCTGTTTCGGTACGCTACCAAAGTATGATAGAAAGATCAAAAATAAAAGAGAAAAGACTTATAAAAGAGTAAGACTGTGGCAGTTTTCACTTTTTCCTCAAAAAGTGGGCACCGTATGGGACTGAAAGTTTCACAGATGACTGTTACTGTATCCTCCTCGATATTTTTGCCCATGAAACTGTATTTCTTTGACAAAAACCAAAGTATGATATTACCTTTACATTGTACAAAATACGCAGAAAATACAGAAAACGTGTGCGTGAAAGAAGATGTAGAAATTGTTTTTGTACTCACATCTCTACACGTTCCACCTTGATGCCCCAGGGATCTGTCGCCTCATCCAAGCTGGACTGCAAAAAGCAAGCAAACAAAAAAAAATCAAAGATTTATCAAATACCTTTTTTTCCCCCAGTTATTCTAAATTAACAATTTCCATCTCAAACAGGCCTGAATCCAATTTGACTATTTCCCAGGCTGATGTTGGAGGACACAGGAGCTACCGAATGTGCCCTGGGCCATTACATGCATTGTAACTTTTCAAAGGCTTGGCTTTAAATGAGCCTGTTGAATTTTTTTGTGAAAGTTGTTACAAAGTGACCTTTTTTTTCGTTGAATGTCATAAAGATGAGAATCTTACTTAAACAAAAAAATGGTGCTGTATGATGAATTATCTGAATTGTATTATGCATTTTATTGTATTTTATTGTATTTTATGCATCTTTCAATTCATGAAAATATTCTTACCATTGCACTCATAAACATTCGTTATTTGTATAATACCAATTAAACGAAAGCATTTATATTATTTTATGTGCAGTGCATTCGGATGTTTGCTTTAATAGTACTCCGCACTTGCACTAAAAATAGCACCGGATCTCAGACAAACATTGCAACCATGCAAACGGGTTGTGCGCGTGCATGTAAACTACGTGTGTGAGACAGTGTTTGTCTGACATCCGGGAATTTTGTGACGTCATTAGTGTGGAGCGCTATTAAACATGTAGGTTGGATACTGCATGTGTACATGGCTGGAGACCGTGCAATCATATTGAACTTGTCTACATTGTCGAACGGTCCACCCACACAATCATGACAATCAATATAATACATGTATATGTGTTACACATCAAATACATGCATGTACATGTAGGCCTACATGTAGTTCAATCATTGCTCATTCACTGAAATATATGAGTGTGCCAACATCTCCTCTCCAAATACTTGATCTGTTGCCATTGCCCATGGAATGCAACGGGTCAAGTATTCCATGTTCTGCCATCCAACGACCTTTCTTTGATATGGTAATTCTGAACATTACTTTTAAAAAGGTTTAAGGATTAGAAAGAGAAGCACATGGGATTTAAAGGTAGTATCATACTTTGGTAAGAAACCAAAACAGAAATGTTCACAGATTTACGTATAACTTTCAGGGTATGAAGATGGCGGTGGTAGAAACCTACCGTTAAAATTTTTCCGCCTGAAATAGTGTATTTTTCCAGAAATTAGTAAAACAACGACAGAAAATCTTGTTGATCTTTTAAAAGATGGAAAATAAAAGAGAAAAGACTTAAGAAATAATGTGGGCGTTTTTCACGATTTTCTCAAAAAGCGGGCACCGTATGGGACTGAAATTTTCACAGATGTCTGTGACTGTATTGTCCTTGATATTTTGCCCATGAATCTGTACTTCTTAGTCAAAAACCAAAGTATGATACTACCTTTTCGTTGAATGTCATAAAGATGAGAATCTTACTTAAACAAAAAAATGGTGCTGTATGATGAATTATCTGAATTGTATTATGCATTTTATTGTATTTTATTGTATTTTATGCATCTTTCAATTCATGAAAATATTCTTACCATTGCACTCATAAACATTCGTTATTTGTATAATACCAATTAAACGAAAGCATTTATATTATTTTATGTGCAGTGCATTCGGATGTTTGCTTTAATAGTACTCCGCACTTGCACTAAAAATAGCACCGGATCTCAGACAAACATTGCAACCATGCAAACGGGTTGTGCGCGTGCATGTAAACTACGTGTGTGAGACAGTGTTTGTCTGACATCCGGGAATTTTGTGACGTCATTAGTGTGGAGCGCTATTAAACATGTAGGTTGGATACTGCATGTGTACATGGCTGGAGACCGTGCAATCATATTGAACTTGTCTACATTGTCGAACGGTCCACCCACACAATCATGACAATCAATATAATACATGTATATGTGTTACACATCAAATACATGCATGTACATGTAGGCCTACATGTAGTTCAATCATTGCTCATTCACTGAAATATATGAGTGTGCCAACATCTCCTCTCCAAATACTTGATCTGTTGCCATTGCCCATGGAATGCAACGGGTCAAGTATTCCATGTTCTGCCATCCAACGACCTTTCTTTGATATGGTTAGAGTTTAGGATTAGGGTTAGGGCAAGCATCAGTGCATGCAAGTGACCTCATTTCCACATTGAGTGGGGAGGGCATTTTTTCAGTGATCTTGTATTAAAGGTATTATCATACTTTGATTTTTATCAAAGAATTGCAGATTCATTTGCAACAATATCAAGAAAGATACAGTCATCTGTGAAAATTCCCAGTCACATACGGTGCCCACTTTTTGAGATATAATATGTCAAAATCTTTTCACAGGTTTTTTGATCTTCCGAAGACCAAAATTGCTTTTGGTGTTTGGTTTTACTCTTTTCTGGGTAAATATAGCATATCAGGCAGAACATTTTTTACAGTATGTTTCTACTGTTTCTACCATGTCTACCATCACCGTCTTTATACCCTGTAAGCTGTAGGTAAAATCTTTGAAGATTTGTGTGTACAGTACCAAAGTATGATACCACCTTTAACTGCTCCCTGTACGACCAATATTTACATGCGCCCGCACGCAAGCATCTATAGACATACGTAACATTACAAGTGGTGCATTGATTGCGCGTGCCTGATTGCTTTACACCTGAAGATAGTGGGGTACATCACTTCTTTTGGGTTGTACATTGTAAACTATGCACAGAGGCTGCGAGCATAATAAGATTTAAGTTGGAAATGTCTCAAGCTATATACCCGATCTACACTGTACTCAGTATCAGAGGCGTATCTGGGGAACATTGTCTGGGACAATTGCTACAATTGCACCCCTATAAATTGAACTTCTGATGACAATGAAAAAAAAAAAAATCAGACAATTTGAAATAGGAATCTTTCTTCGTTCATCGGATTATTAGATTTCCAATAACTTCATCTGGGCGAAATCTAACCATTGTTTGCATCATTTGTGAGCATATGGCTTGATGCAAAGTAACAGTTACGGTTGCGGCTGTTGCTAAAGGCAACAGTGCGGCTGTCTGCACTAGGCCAGTCATAGCCATCGTTGCAGCCTCAGTCAATATTTCGGATCAAGCCACTGAATAAATCACAGCACGGACATCCGGGTACTTTCATTCTCATGAACTTGACAACCGATGAAAACCAACATGTAGATGGTGCAAGCTATCGACAAATCACGAACAAACCATCTATCGTCGAGTCGCGATTCAGAATTGTTTTCCCAAGTATTTTTGTCAAGAAGCAGAAATTGTCTTCTGTATGAGTGTCATGGCAAGTCATAGTTTGCCTTCAGACAATAATTGTTCTTTCAAGTACCATATACAGTGTACTACGATTTAAAACAATTGTGGCAGCTTTTTATCTTAAAAACCCCTTTGTTTTCATCGCTCTAAGGTCGGCGAGTTAGAATGACGTCACTCCACGCTGAGCTATAGCTAGCAACTGCCAATTGCAGGTTTTGAACCCATTACAACCAAAGCAGGATACTTAACCCATTAACCATGTTAACCCTCGGAGCTTGTCTAACTACACCCTGTTGTTTGCTCCTCAAATAGCCCCAGACAACTTCCCCACTCAGTGGCCTTACTGATTAATTGAAGGATAAATACAATGGAATGCAATTTCACATGATCGCTCAAGGGTGTTAATGTAAAGCCAAAAAGATGTCCGTTTATTTGCGCTTGCTAAAAGGTCTTTGAACGTGTGTGCATGTAGGACGGAAGCAATGAGGCCACTAGGTACAAATGTTCTACTACCATTTGCGTCATCCTTTCAACTGTACAAATAAGTTGGAATAATCTGGAAATCGGGTAGTATTGGACCTCATTTTGCAGGTTTAATGCATTGCAGATTTATTTATTTATGATATGATAATATACTACATGGTATAAAATGTACGCCTACATGTATCGTTTATGTGGATCGGTTTGGAAAAACACCATGTAATATTCGTTTCTTCTTTCACACTTCTTATTTCATCGCACATCTGGTTAGGTCTCAACGTTTTGACTAGCCTGCTTCTAGTCATCATCAGGCCACTCTAGTCATCAAAAGTCTAGAGCAGGCTACTCGCAACGTTGACACAAAACCAGAAGTGCAACGAAATAAGAAGTGTGAAAGTACGAGCAAATATTACATGGTGTTCCGCAAACCGATCCACACACCAATTGTCAACATGCAAAGCCTCAAATCTAATACATGTAATTGTTATTTTAGTAAGATATTTGATAGAGAAGAGAGCTATCAAATACTAAAAGATACAAAAACTAGAGTGGTGTTGTCATTTCTTGTATGAACAGTTTAGCCTTTGACATACACCGCCAATGCAATACTTTACTTGCACTGCAATAATATTACTTCACATTCTCCTAGCTAGCTTAAAACGGCGGAAAAATGGTTGTATAATGTGTGAGTCCAATCACTTCCGAATGAGAGACTTCATCTCATCGGATTTCATTTTGATGGAGAGCGCCGCACGGGGGTACACTGTCACACCCCTCTTCATCCCGCCCCAGTGGCTGTGCGTGTGTGCGTGTGTTTGCGCACGGTTGCCAGCCGTTATATACCGCAGCCTATCCATCACCACTATTGGATAATTGGTTTTACGGCAGTTGAGCAGGCAAAAACCGTGAAGCACAAATCTAACTGATCTTTCGCGACTGAACACTCCTTCTGCGTCAAGCTCCATCCGACTGCATACTCAAGCGCTAGTGCTGCTGTCTCGCTCGTAGGCCGGACTGAGCTGACAATCGGTGGATGCATGCCTTGGCTGCCCCCTTACCCTTAAGTCCCCCCGCCCCCTCCTCCCACAACTCCCACAGGGAAGGAGAATTGCTCTCAACGGCAAGAGATATGCAAATGACGGATTTTGTTCTTTAAAGGACAACCGATCGGCGGGAATGAGAAAGAGGGAGAGTCTAAGATGGGAAGGGGGGGACATGATCCACGGTTGATGCCACAGGAAATCAAGCAGACATTTCATTGCCGCGGGCCTAATGCATATTTTTTTTCTTTCGTTCTTTCTGAACTCCGACGGGTTTGATCGCGGTGTATATCGTAGTTCATTACTGTTCGTGAACAGTTACTTGAGGGCTGGGAATGAATAGCCATTTCTGTGATGATAAAACTCTTACTCTATTGCAGTGAATACAAGAATTCTAAAAGCTGATGGGAAGAGAATGATTCTTGATAATGGAACGAGCGAGGATTGAGGAGGGGACGGGAGATATATCTGCTATCGATTTGTCTGAAAGCATCTTTAGATCTGCAGTGTTATTCCAATGTCGATGATCATCATGGTACCATGTGCGTGTGCTGTGCTGTCCATGTGCAGCATTATTGCAACTGCATTGCAAGCCAATGCGATTTTGTTTTGACCATAACCTGATAGTATTGTGTGGTAAACAGCTTTCTTGTTTTGTGTGGTAGATGCAGAGGGTAAGGGAATATACCCTACCCAACCTGATAATAACTTGTACACAGAGCATATTTTGTCCTCTAAAAAGATCTTCAGCCCAGCCGTTCCCATATTAAGCAAGCCTGGAATTTAACGGGGGTCATGGCCTTCGTTACCCTGATTCTTGGCCTTGGTGCCCTTCAAATATTTCTATATTATTTATGATTTTTCAATGGAAGTGGCCCTTGCAATGGAAGAGTGGCATTCCAGGCCTGTTAATATATGCCTGCCCAGTTCACTGTACATTTTGTCATTCTCTGATTAGAACGCCTTGTATCCTTTGGGAGTCTTCTTGCAATATGCCATAAAACCGCACAGCTATCATTACTTTGACAGTAACGCCGACTCCAAGCAGGGCCTCTTTTAACCAATATCAATTTGAGCAGCTAGGACGGCATATTCACAAGACATTGCAGGCACGGTATATAATACACCGAGCAGCGAGGAACCACAGACCCATATCTAATAGACAACCAAGGACGAGGGCTTTAGCACCTCGCCAACCTCCCTGCTTTAAGCCGATCAATCGAGCTGGCGTTTCACAGTAGACATTGCAGTTTAGAGTGGCCTGCCAAGGACCCAGGTGTTGCAAGCATAAACGTGCAATTTAAACTGGACACGTGTAAAGGTGTAAATAAATTTATGGCAATCAAGCTCGATCTGAACATATGTGCGTGTGTATTTACCTGTATGGTTTTTTTTTTTTGGAAGGAGGGAGTGGGAGGGGGTTGAAGAAGGTTGCTATCACATTTTATCACCTAGAGCATTTACTTTTGAGTTCCTCTCATTTGTAGGCTGACTGTGAGAGCTTGCCCTCGGAAAATTACTACGCGAGTTTCAGCTTTGATATTGTTTATTTACTTTCCAAGGCAGCTTTGTTTACAAAAGGACCCGTTTTAGGGCAAAATGCATGCGGGCTTGTTTTCGCAAATTTATTAATTTAATAACAACGCTGAATGCAATGTGTGAATGCGCGACCAACTTCTGGGGCTATATTTGGAATGTATCTCGGATGGCTCGTGAAAATTTCACCAGCAGTAATTGGACCGTGCAGATTTAATACACGGAGGGTCATTCCACCAATCACGGTGCTTATGGTGTTTCACGGTTATTAGGCCCTATTAAGCCCCTCAAGCGCACCCCAGGCTATCTTGGTTCGGACCCAAGGGAAGACTGCATGTCTATACACAGCCTGATATATGCTGTTATTTCAACATGTACAATGCAAGGGTTACATTTAAAGCAAAGGAATTTTGTCATTCAAACCACGGCAACCGATTCCTCTTCTATGACAGCTACTGTAAGCAGTTTATACTGAGGTAGCAAAGTGTCTTGCCCAAGGACACAAGCACTATAATACCCATGGTTGGACTTGAACCATTAAACTTGGGTCATTAAAGGGCTTGTACAACATTGGTAAGAAACCAAAACAGAAATGTGCACAGATTTACGTAAAACTTTCAGCGTATGAAGATGGTGCTGGTAGACACATATATCAAAAATAGTTCCGCCTGAAATGGTGTATTTATCAAGAAAGAGTAAAACCAATCCCCAAAACAATTTTGATTCATGTTTTATAAGAAAACAAATTGAGTTGAGTTTTCGCTATTTTCTCTTGACTCAGATGTCCGATGGAGCTCAAATTTTCACAGGTTTATCATTTCATGTACATGCTGGATCAGACAAAGTGTGAGTGCTGTTCTGTCACCTTTACTGATGTTGTACTTGTACATGCCCTTAAAGATTAAGTGTATCATGGCATCTCCTCTGTAAGGTTTCTGTAACCATATTTCCAAAGGTGCAACCGACAGATGGACTATGCATACACTTACCTGCATGAAGTGACTGATGCCCTCTCGGTCCGACAGAATCTCGGCTAGGTTCTTGGTTCCCAGCACGTTACGCAGCGTGGTCTGGGCCAGCAGACGGGTAGAGGCGTTAGCATTCTCCACATTGGCAATGGATATGGTCGCATTCTGCACCCGGTAGTACACCACAGCATCCACAGACACAGTCACGCTGTCGCGAGTCAGTACCTATTTCAATTTAGTTCAAAAACACAAAGAGGGAAAAAGTTCAAGTATGACTTGAATTTTTATTATCACATGCAGGCACTGAAGCTCAGGACAAACAATTTCAACGGGATCCAGAAATGTGGATTGAATTTTCAAATCTGAATTTCAGCTTATGATCATTAGGGCCTACTCGGTTAAAATAAATATTGCAGACTTTACTGGATGTTATGAACCATACCTGTACTTTATTATCAGCTGAAATTGATTACATTATCTGTTCCACCAAGATCAAAATCACTATAAACATGGGGCCTTTTCCAAACCTCAGTTTTGGCTCTGGCTCTGGCTCCATTTCATGAATCCATTCTAAAATAACAGGTGTCTAAATAGAGGCTTTTGGCTGCGGTTCGGAAGTAGATTCTTAATGGTTTAAAAAAGGAAACAGAGCTTCAGCTTCAATGAAAAGCCACAACCTATATTAACAACACATGGATTACAGAGACAAAGCCGGAGCCTGAGGCCGGAGCCTGAAGCCGGAGTCTGAAGCCGGAGCCTGAAGCCGGAGCCCGAAGCCGGAGCCTGAGCTGAGGTTTGAAAAAGCCCCAAGATTTGAGTTTGTCTGAAGTAGTTAAAAGTATTAAACAAAAATGATAGATCTGCTAGTAAGAGGAGGGAAATTGGTCATGGCGACTCACAAACACGTAGCTGTAGTTAACCAGAGTAGAACAAGGAACATTTACGTAAGTGAATGGCATTTGAAGCATACCCAAAGGACTACATGCCAAAGATATAGTGGAAAGAAATACAGGAGTAGTTTTACAGCACAGTTTTTATTAGGGTAATTAATTAGGTAGCCTATATATAGTAACCATTTTTTTAATTCTTAATTTAAGTAAAGATATTCATGAATGTAATAAAATTATACGCAATTGACAATTCATTTGCTTTACTCTCCTCCGACTTTCATAATATCACAATGCCAAGCTCAATTAAGCCTACTCAATAAATTCTCCACTATAGAGAGCATCCTGCACTTAGTGCACACAGTCAAAGCCGAGGACCGGCGTAATTGCTTTACCCAACGTCCAAATTGAGCTACAGGGATGCCAAATCAATTTCGACACAACCGTGTGGCAATTCCCTTCAGACTGTCCAACTCATAAACGGTTGTATTAGCGGTCCAGAATTAATCAAACTTCAATTGCCGAATAACAGATTCATGGCTTCCCATTCAGGTCTTGTGACACTGTCAGCCCTCCTGGGAGAGATTATATTATCATGCCAAAGTGGATGAGAAAAGTTAGGAGGCAGTCCTGCAATAGCACTATACAAAGTGACAGTAGACAATCTACAAAAGTGTGCTCCATGATAAAATTGAATCTAACAAAAAATTGTTTCAGGCACGCGATGCCGTGCATGGGCCAATTTCATAGAGCTGCTTATCAAAGCACCAAAAATTGCTTAAGCATCAAAACCCTTGGTACATAAAAGAGACTTCAGTCTACTGCTGCCAACGTCTCAAAATTCTCCCATTGAAACTAACTTCAAGTACATTCATGGGATGTTTCATGTTTCCTTTTAGACTTGTGCTCAAAGTAAAGATGGCGTTTGAAGCTAGACCATAAACAGAGTTCTGTAGCCTGCAAAGAATGTACAAAAAACAACACTGACGTGCTGATTACCGATGGAAAATTGAACTGAAAAAAAGGTCTACATGACTATCCAGTGACAAAAACCACTCCTGGTGTTACATCTCTGTCCATATGTTGTAATCAGAGACAGTTCTGGTAATTCTCACTGGCACGAGAAGATAATGTCCACACAAAAAACGAGGCATTGGCATCTGGCCACGACGGCTGTGTTCGTGAACGCCTTGCTGGCGGCGCCTTGGCGACTTTGTACTCATGTTGCCGTGCCAGGTCAATCACGGCGCCTCCCGGCAACCGGTCATGTTTCCCATTATACACGGGCTGATCGCTTTCCACACGAATTTTCTGATGACGTGCTTAGCTTGCACCCATGACCTGACGTGAACTGCAATGATTAAAGGGATTGCATACGTTTGGTAATTTGAGCCTACTGTTTGTTTCAAACCAATATAATTGTGTATATATACCATAAAACTAACCTGTGAAAGTTTCACTTCAAAAGGTGGTAGCGTTTTTGAGATTTTGGCGACAAACTAGAGCGGTTATTTCACGCCAGATAACAGTTAGTCAATAGCTGAGAAGCGTTACGGCCATAACGCTTCTCAGATTCGTAATTTTTGGAGATAAAAAGTGACATATTTTTCCATAACCGCGGTACTTCGAATTGAAAGTTTCTCAATATGCATTATACTATCCAAAGCAGCTGTAGTTCTCACCAAGTAAGTTTTTATTGCCATAAATTTTCAGAGTCATTACCAAACGTATGCAATGCCTTTAAGTCAGACTTTCCGGGTTTGTTTTTTTCGAGTTGGCACGCCGGAATTCCCCGCAGTACAAAAAAAGACGACCAAACAAAAAAAAAGGAATGAGAATGTTACAGTGCAGGTCTGCAACCCTGAGGAAATCCATGTGTTTCTCAAATTAAAGTGGAAATTCTTTACCGCTATAAAATGGAAAGGAAAAAAAAAACCTAAACGTTGCCCAACTTGACAAAGTCAAGATCTGGCTTGATAATTTGGAGATATTCATCTGGAAATAAGCAATTTTATTTTGTCAACGATGAAACACGAGTATTGATTAGAAAAAAAAAATTTCATTATAATTTTTTTTTTGGCTACTTGAAGTCGCTTTGTACGTGCACAGGGTAAGGTGAGAAAAAAATAGAAGACGTTAAATTTAAGGCCGACCGTGAATGCAAATGACGTCATTTGAGTCAAGTATATACCCTTGGCTCGAAGTCACAGGAAGGTCACTAGCCTATTGGCCCATCTTGTTCACCACACGTTCATAAAATATAGTCATGAGCTTTTCACTGTTGTTGCCTCCAAAAGATGATAAAGTAATGACTTTGATGGCATACAGTACACTTGCTCACTATGATCGCTGGTGTGAGGTATTGTGAGGTATTTGGATGTTTGGCAGTCCATTTTTTTCAGCTGCTTTTCCGTAAATACTCCTCACACAATGCCCAGCCTACATCTCAACTCATATCTTCAGGCAAAACAGGCCAAATACATGATGAGCATGAAAAGCTGTGTTGACATGTATACGCATATAATACACGAAGCTTATTTTTTCATGGACTATAGCTGTTTTGTATGAAATTTCCAAGCAAATGCAACGTGTACATGTATCACATTCCTGCACGATGTGTATACTGTATTATAAGGCTGGCAATTCTTATTCATAAGCTCCCTCGAAAAGTCTGATTCTTTGATCTGCAAATTGATTGGCTTTCTCTCACGTGTGGTGCCGTTGCCGGGGCCGGTGCCTGGGCCATCTTTACTTTCCAAACAAATTCTGCAAATGGGACGTACAGTACATGGTACGGTAATAAACCACCATTTACCAGGACTGATGGGGTAGATATATAGAATATATATACAGAGGGGGAGGGGGAGGGGGTGCATGGCCTCGGAAACCGAACCCCCCATTTGCGGAAATTTTCAGGAAATGCCATAATGGTGTGATGGGAAGCATTTTGTGGATATGTCTCTGATGAAACGTGCAAGTAATACACATTTTTTTTTTCAAGCCTTGACTGACCTCCTGTCGTGTTTTTAAAAGCCCGCAGCTAAGTCCGGCCCGGCCCAAACCTATTGACCATCCCCGTTAAAATCAGTGCAGATTATTGACCAATAATTGTCAACTCGCAAATTATACTTCTGAGATGCCAGCCATGAGCGTCGCTGGTCTGGGGAGGTGATGAAGCGGGTTGAACAAATCCAATAAAAATTTCTCGCCCCGATCAAATAGCTTCCGGCAATAATGCTTGGGACTTGTAAATGAATGAGCGTTGTATAAATACTTTATCCATTTCTTGGGTTTTTTTTTTCTATCTCAAACTGCCTGTGTATGACAAAGCTGAACGCACGAGAAAAATCACTTTGGTGACAAAAATAGACCCTCACCAGCTTAATAATCCCAAATTATGCTTCAAAAGAAAGATGGAAAAAAGAAAGACGTAATGTTCACACTACGCTTATGGTGAACTGGCTCATACGAAACAGATCACGCCGAATAAAATGCAGTTTGGAACTGGGTTTAGATTTTCAACCCTGGTTCCTACCAGGGTTGATTTTGATCCAATTAGGCCATCCAATATCCGGGTAGGCTCAGGGGTTGAAAATTCCAAGTGTGAAAAGGATTGAAAAAAATCTCGGGGTTCGATCCGGTTCCAACCCCGAGATTTGTGTATAGTGTGAAAAACCCTATAGAGGTTATTCACCGACGTCATAAAATCACGTGATTGGCCGTCAAGCTTTTTTATGTTGTCCATGGTTATGCGTAGGACTCCGTACGTTGGATGTGCACTGAAGCGTATTGTTTCGCGTGTGCAATCATCGTGCTTGACGGCCAATGACGTCACTTTAATAACCTCCATACAGACGATGACTGAAGGATTAGGCTAAATAAAGAAGCCTGTTTGCCCAGCCTTGTGCCGCCGAGCATCTGAGATGAAACTTCACACTCATACACAACAGAGTGGGTGATGCATCTGGATTTCCTGTATCCTCTTCCCGCGCGATATATATTTTTTTTCCGGATCAGATCTGCGACAAAATAGCCCTGGCGTCAAGAAGCGGAGATGCAATAACGGAAGTATCGGTTTCGGAATGCACTGCACATGTGCGGGCCCGAGCCGTGTTCCCTGGGCAACATAAATCTGAGGAACGAGATTGAGGTCAGGCTGGAACTAACAAGCCAATCCAGAAGCTGCCCTCGGGGCAAGCTAGGATTTAGAACGGAAAAAAAAATCGCCAACCCCCATGGAAAACCGACTTAAAGAAAACCTAATCCATCCCTTCATTCCGAAATTCACCAGTACACAAGGGATGTCAAGATTCTGCTTAATTCTACCCTAACAGACATTAATTTCATCTATTCATTTATTAATTTTTTGGGGGGAGTTTTTAAGAAAGATTTTGTTTACCTCTTGGGGCGGTACGTCAAAGGAAACTGTCCGGAGGTCCACTTTGGTGTAACTCTCAATGCATGGAAGGATGAAAAAGATTCCTGAGAGAAACAAATTAAAATAAAACAGGACACAAGAAAAAATTATTATTATCTTTTTTCACTTTCATTGCTATCTTATTAAAGGTAATATCATACTTTGGTTTTTATCAAAGAAATTCAGACTCATGGGCAAAAATATCAAGACAGATACAGTAACAGTTATCTGTGAAAATTTCAGTCCTATACGGTGCCCCCTTTTTGAGAAAACAGTGAAAAATTGCCACAATATTTCAAGTCTTTTCTCTTTTATTTTTCATGTTTTAAAAGATCAAAAGATTTTCGGATAAATACACAATTTCAGGCGGAAAAAAAACTGCATGTTTCTACCACCACCATCTTCATACCCTGTAAGTTATACGTAAATCTGTGAACATTTCTGTTTTGGTGTCTTACCAATGTATGATACTACCTTTAAAGGTAACATCACACTCTGGTACAGTGTACATGTAGTATACCAAAACAGAAATCCTCACAGATTTTTCAATACAAAAATAAAAGATGGTGATGGTATAAACATGCAGTTAACATTTTTCTGCCTGAAATTCACATATTCAATGCATCCAAACTCATGTGAATAGATTTTTTTTAAATGTGTTTTTCACTGTTTTCTCAAAAAAAGGCCACTGTATGGGACTGGAAATTTCACAGATGATTGTTACAGTATCTTTTTTGATATTTAGGCTCTATACCCACGAATCTGCATTTCTTTGGCAAAAAACAAAGTACCGGTATAACCTTTGAAGTGTGAATTGTATTGTAGGACCTCATAATTTCTACACTGAAATATAAATGAGTTCTTTTTTTTATGTCAAATCAATTGAATTAACAATTTATTACGTACTCTCTACAAATAAATACACCATGATTGATTCATCTTCAATATTTTATACTCTTTTATAGTCAGTGTGTCATGTCCTTTTAAAAGATTTAGGACAACAAATGTCACAGAGTCTGCATTTGCTCCAGAATGATCCAGTCATTAACATTTCAAAATGAGGGACATGCAGTATAAAGGTTGTTGGACACCGTTCAGAAATATAGTGGGCTGCCACATTTGTGCTTGGTTTTTAAAAGCACGTCATCGATTTAGAGAGATAGTGCAACAGTGCAATTGCCCACAATCTAGAAGGCAGAACAAAATCTCATTTTCGGGGTATTCTGACCCAAATTAAATTTTGTGAGGCACTAACAGAAAACCTAATGAGGTTTCTTGTCCGCTGTACGCAAAAGGTACGAAAGAGCAGGAACATCACTATAGTGATGCCTCTCTGGTGCACTAGGACCAGGATAAGGGCTACCAGGACAAAATGGGTACCAGTATATTTACATACTCTTTGTATTGTAAATTATGGGCCTGTTTGTTTATTATTTGCACTGGATCCCAGATCTGCAGATCCACGTCCCATGCAAGATATGCTAAAATGGGATCCGGATCAGTAGGATTTGTGATCTTGTGCATTAAACAAACAGGCCCTTAAGTCAAAAGCAAGTCAATTTGATATAAGTAAAATGTTGACATTACCAATACTTCTCAGGGATGTGAGTGGCCTCACACATTTAAAAATAAAAAAAACACTGCGGAAAAAGCTTCTGAGTAATTAAAATCTAAACCAAAAAATGGGAATTCAGATTAAAATCTGAAGTTTCACATCCCTGAATTTTGTTTGTAAGCTTGTTCCAGACTTTTTGTGCTAAGCAAATTTGCTGAGCTCTTCTCAAAAACAAGTTGGTGATCCACTGATAATATTAAGATAACTCAATACTCAAACACACTCCAAACAGAGCCATTTTGGATTCGACATTTCGTTCTTTATTCAGAACATCTACAGGAATGAATAAAGATGTTCTGAATAAAGAAAGTATAGAATAAAAAATGGTTGCCAATACTTGTACATGTAGTAATATGGAGTGTGTACGTGTACATGCATACAGTATAAGAATTTTTTTCAGCCCTGCAGCTCCATGAAAATGAATGTTTGTTTCCTTATTTTCAAACTCAAATAAGCATTTTATTAGGAAAAACAGGTTCAAAATGTTACAGAAAAACACATACTGTCGTATACATCGACGTTCATGCACAGTGTAAATGTATATCGCCGAATTACCTACGGCTATGCAGTGTGTGCGTGCACAAGATGCAGGGTTAAACAATAAAGTCGTCTGCTCTTTTTATCCGGCGCAAATCCGCTGAGACAGATTGGATTTCTACGAATGCGCAAGGTGAGCGAACCTATACACTGGCTCGCGAGGCTAGCACAGTGGTCGACATTTCTCAACTCGACACGGGTATATGCGGGACTGCGCACTCTTATCATAGCAGACTCTATCAAAAACACTGCACTATTTGCTCGCATGGGAACGAGGCCTGGGCACTATACTGTGTGTAAATGTACTCTCTTGTGCCTCTATCGGAAAATGCTAGGACTCCTTCGCGGCAATTAGCAAAATGATATGGTCTAGATGTTGTAATGTGAGGAAGGCCTGCCGTGGGCTAACAAGGGGGCTGCACTGACCACAGAGGCTACTGTAGGCAAGTGAATTAGACACTGTTTAGACTGACCCAAGTCCTTCCCAGAAGCCTATTCTATAAGCATGGCTTCCAGAATTACCCAGTAAGGGAATTATGCCGACAACTTTCAATAAAACACTGCATATTTAAGGCTACAGCATGCGTGTGGATCTATAGAATCTGGGGTCGATTTCACAAAGCCCTACAACCGATCGTAACTCGAGTTACGAAGGATAACCCTTCCTACATGTGTATCTTTAATACAGAGCTGCAATGCATCATAAGTCCTACGATTGATAGCAAGTTACGATGAGTTTGGTAAAATCAAACCCTAGGCCTTTTGTGCGTGATAACATAATGCAGGCAATAAGCTGTTGTTTTTTCCTGAAACAGTTTGAAGAATTTTGAGATGCATTTCATGCTTCCTCACGTCTTATTTTCATTCTCCATGAAACCAAATCATGTTTACAAGACAACAGCCTGAGAAGATTCCTCTTTTTTTCCTCCCACATAAAAATACACCTAATAGGCCTTATTCGTGGCGCGTCCATTTTGTCACCTTCCTTGTATACCCTTTGGAAAAGATTAACACTAATAGCGCTCCGCACTAATGACGTCATAAAATCCCCGGATGTCAGACAAACATTGTCTCACACACGTAGTGCACATGCACGCGCATTTGCATGGTTGCAATGTTTGTCTGACATCCAGTGCTATTTTTAGAGGAAGTGCGGAGCGCTATTCTAAAAAGAAAAAAAAACCAAAAGACTATTTTGATTCCGAGCCTCGGTTTGATTGCACTGCTTTGAATGCAGGATGGATGCACCGTGAATAAGGCCTATGTACCATCTTTTCAAAATAAATCTGTAAATTTTGAAAGTGTACATGAATAATGTACAAAATGGTCACCATTTTGATCAATGCCCGATAGTGTACGTATTACCAATTGCCTGTTCAAGTCCTCACTGCACTGTTATGATTATAGGGTAGTATTTGACTGTACGTCTACAATCATGACCTCGGGTGGGCTTAGGTAGGGGGGTTTGATCCGCCATATCCCCACGCGCCCCCTACTATACAAACTGGTAATTCCCCAGCAGACTGAGCCAGAAAAATGAAACATGTTCAAAGCTACAGAGCTGTATGTATACAGTGAACATGTTGGCCTACAGTCATCATGACGGTATATACATGTAAATGCCATGCCACAATGTTAGACAAAATGGGGTGTATGGTTTATGGCCGTACGTGTTCCTTGTTACCAAACAATGTTTAGTTAGGAGCCCCCAATGAACACATAACTGATACATGTAACCGACAGTATACACGGCCATACATGTACTTGAATGTGATGCGCTGCACATTATCTGTATAACATTAGATGCCCGTCACAAACCGTATCAGTATCTTAATGTTGGTAGTACTGTACACATTTTTGCATAGTACATGTATGTACATGTACGTGTGTGCAATACATGTATGTACTGTTATCGTTCACAATTGTATTTCAAATACATGTTCATGTGCCGGTACATGTTTGTAGGCATGTCCATTCTCAGTTGATCCTCATTTATAATCTATTCAACAAACTAGTATAAATGGTTGCATTGATCCGAAACCATAAGTTTTCCGGAGTTACGATTATTTTATCACTGAAAATGCAAGCTGTGAAAATAGCTGTATTAGCTGCGCATGAGCATTGATCAGCTTAACTGGGCTGCTAGGCCTGGGAGACAGTTGGTAGAGCACTGGTGCGGTAATCTGGGGGTTGGAGGTTTGAATCCCACTCCAGTCAATTTTTTGCTAGGAGTTAGGAGGGTCTGATGTTTCGATCCTTTAAGGATCTTTCTCAAAGGCTAACATTTTTCATTGTTCACCTTTCGATGATTCATAATTTAATTCATTGAAAAATGAACTTGTAAAGAAAAAGTGACTGGAGTGGGACTGAAATTTTCACAGATGACTGTTACTGTACCTGTCTTGATATTTTTGTCTGTGAATCTGTATTTCTTTGATAAAAACCAAAGTATAATACTACCTTTAAGCAAATTTTGTGTTTAAGCAGCTCTATGAAATTGGCTGCTGGTGGAAGACATACTCCTGCAATTGCCTGGTGACACATGAATGTCACCAGTCAACACTCGGTAACCCAAGGAAAGGATACATGTAGCTAATCAGCTCCATGTACATACTCAAGGGCCAGACTGAAACCTGAGAAAACAATCCAGTCATAGTGAATGCTGGAAAAACAGCCTGTAATCTAGAGGGAAAAAATGTAAAGGAACGCCAAATACAGCATATCTCATCATGGAGAATGTATGTATTTTCAGAGATGACAACCTACATGATGTTGAGTGAAAAAAAAGCCAAAGCAACTTTATTGAAGGGTTTGAGCAAACTACCACGAAAATCAAATTCATTACACTTTCCTGAACACTTGTGGAATTGTATTTTGTTTTGGCTGCACCACAAAATAACAAAATATCTGCCATTTGTTGTTGATTGTGAGAATCAATTCTTTGCAATGCGCATCGAAATGTACATTGTCAAAGTATTGAATAATCTGCGCAATGATTTGAGTTTGACAAATTGTAGTACAGAGTATCAGAATTCGATACCATGTGTGTATCTGTATGTATTTATGCTTTGGGTTAGGAGGGCCTGATGTGTTAAGATCCTAGCAGGATCATTCTCAAAGGCTGAAGATCCTGCTAGATCTAAACGCATCAGGCCCTCCTAACTGCAAGCATTTTATAAATTTCAGGTCATTTTTGAGCAATTTGCAGCAGTTATTTACTTGTTTTTTAGTTGTTTTTATGTATTCATCACATTCAGTATGCAACCTGGACATTTCTAAAGCTGTCATCACACATCTATTATTTTTGAAGCAAATTCATGTTGAATCTCAAGAAAAAATGACTGTTCTTGAATCCTTTGCAGAATATTTATCATATCCCAGGTTTGCTTCACAGGCAAAGCTTGATTTGGTTTGAAAAAATGAAAAATAATCCCTTGCAGACAATGCAAACTATAACGGCACGCTCCATAAACAGAGCGTGCTCATGGAGATGCAGGGAAAATAACGTCATAACCAGCCAGCAGTCACGACTAATTCCAATACAAACATGGTCTGCCATTCAGTCATTGCCGATGTGCTTTTGTTAGATTTATAACTTATTTATGGTATAACCAATTAGTGTCGTATATTGTCTGCCCACACAGTTCTTGACTGAGCAACATGTACATGTACAGTATTTGGATTATGAAATGTAAGCACAGACTTTATGTACATGATGGGATTTTGAGGCAACAAAGGCTAGATGTAAAAACTGGGTATAGCTCAACCTTCCATTGTCAGGGCTACAATGCTGATGTGCTTTTACTAGATTTATAACTAACTTATCGTATAACCAATTAGTGTCATATATTGTCTGCCCACACAGTTCTTGACTGAGCAACATGTACATGTACAGTATTTGGATTATGAAATTTATGCATAGACTTTATGTACATGATGGGATTTTGAGGCAACCAAGGCTACACACTGTAGATATATAAAAATTGGGAAGGTCTGCAATTGTCCATTGTCAGGGCTACATGTATGTACAAATGTAAATGTGGCTTCTAGCATGTCTAGAGCACCCTTCCATCATTACGATGGCAGCTACATGTAGTGATGTCCATTGTATATATTTACATGTTTTAAAGAGCGAGATGTTTCTGATAAACATGTCAACTCAAGCTTTAAAAATTAAAATTATACAAAAAAAATGTGATTTTGTCGGATTGATATTTGAATCAAGTCATGTACAACAGAATGGCACAAGTCTGCTGATGCTACAGCAGGGCTGGAAATAAGGTTTGGTGAGGGCAAGGCCAATTTTCCATTGCAAGGGGCACTTCCATTAAAAAATCATCATGTCTGGGGAAACATTTGAAGGGGCACCAAGGCCAAATCCAGGGAAATGAAGGCCGTGGCCTCGGTGGCCTCCATTTATTTCCAGGCTTGCTACATGATTAAAAAGCAAATCCTGACCTAAATGAATAGAAGAAGCTATTTGCTTTAATACGTACCTGGGCCCTTGGCACCTCCGGGCAGAAGCCGACCAAGCCGAAAGATGACAGCTCGCTCATATTCTTGAACAACCTACATTGCAAAAGAACAAGATATCAAAATCCATTAATTATACAAAATCTCATGATATTCAGATATGTTCATTTCTATAAATTTTATACAAAAGCTATGTCGGCATTTGACTTTATAATTGGCAACTTGTCATTTCTAAATAATAAAACAAACTGTAGCAGGAGATTTAAAGGTAACTTCATACTTTGGGTTTTGCCAAAGAAATGCAGAATCGTGGGTAAAAATATCAAGAAAGATACAGTCATATCTGTGAAATTTCCAGTCCCATATGGTGCCCATTTTTTGAGAAGACAGTAAAAAATGATCACAGTATTTTCAAATCTATTCACAGGAGTTAAATTTGATCTCCCTGAGATCAAAACTGTTGTTGGGCTTTGATTTAATTTATACTCTTTTCAGGACATACAACACAAGAATAAAGGGTATAAATTATAGATATATTGTATAGTGTTTTATTACAAATGCCTATCTTACAAGTATGTATGTACTTCTGTCATGCATGTACATAGCCTTAAATCTAACTATTTTATACCACTTGTAAACTTCCAATAAGGCATAAATCAAGCTCTCGACCACCTCCACCCTTTTACCATCGAAGCTTGAAAAACCCTGCAAGCTAGTAAATGTACTAGCTTGCTTTATAATCAAGATTAACTTTCTCAAGGGGAGGGGAAAGGCTTAAAAAAAAACACTTGAATAAAGTTCTCACAATTTCAGAAAAGGTCTCATTTTAGAAATGAGATTAGAATGTACGCAGTGCAGTCCTGCCCACTGATGGTCCAGACTGCACGCAGCGCATAGATGGGCCGATTAAAATAACCGTAGAGTAATTGCAGGAAATGTGGCAATGCCACCATGGTGGGGATTATCTGGGTCGCAAATCTTCTTATCATTTGAGCAGCGGCTGGAAAATTGTACTGTGAATTTGGTAAGTGCACTTTGTGAGATGTAGGTGAAGTACATCATCAGTGTGAAGTCTAGTGGTGTGTGTGTCCCTGTATAATTACTTGGCTCACATGATGAAAACCCTTTTAAAGGGAGTGTTATACTTTGGTACATGTAGCATACCAAAACAGAACATTTTACAGATTTACCTATAACTTACAGTGTATAATTAGATGGTGATGGTAGAAACATACCAAACTATTAAATTTTTTCTGACTGAAATGCTGTATTTATAAAAAAAACCCAATGTTTTCTCAAAAAGTGGGCACCGTTATAACATTCATTGATATTGTGGGGTGCCGTGGCCTATTGGTCTGGCATGTTGTACTCAAATTCTTGTGGTCAATCTACAGATTGTGGGTTCAAGTCCAGCCATGAGTGGTCTGGTGTGTCATGCTCAAGGTCTTGTGGTCAATCTACAGATTGTAGGTTCGAATCCAGCCAAGGTGCTTGCGTCCTTGGGCAAGATGCTTTTGGTCATATATTGCTCCCCTCCACACAGGAGTAAACTGGTAACTGTCAGGGTATACGGTAGATAGCTTTGTGCTTGATTAGCCTCTGTGCGCTTACAGCAGCCAGGGCTGTATACTCCCCAGGGAGCTGAGATGGTTTCAGTAGCCCAATGACCAGTAATAATTTGCACTTAGAAACGCAATATTAAGTGCTAGTACATGTACATAAAATTGTTATAATTACCTACATCTACATGTGTTTATTGAGATGTGTACATGCACATTATGCACATCGTGGTCAGCCTACATGTAGCTACATGTATTAATTGCATGAAAGCAGTGTTTCTGCTCCTGGTGAAATGATCAGGGGAATACCACAATATGGCAAAAATTGCATTCACTGTAATACACACAGCAATGATGTAACTGTAGATCACTCAATTCCAGTCCTGCTCCGATGCGACAGAGTCTTTTTCCGCAAGAGATCGAATCTTGAATGTCACAATTTGCCCACCACTCACAGCATTTTGAATGAATAGTAATTCAGCCTTAGCATTCCAATAGCAATGCAAATTAGACACTAGAGAAATACAAAGCAGAGAAAAGAACGGGAAAAAAAACAAGCGACAACCTGTCAACAGGCTTGTAATTGGCAAGTAAAAGTCAATTCTCTAAGAATGAGAATGGCCAGAGGGACAATCTCAACCAGCTGATCAGCGTTTGAGGGATGAACTGAGGAAAGGTGATTGATGCTGCTGGTGGACACGGGTAGAGTGATGGGGCTGGCGTTAACATGTAAATTTATTCTAGAGGTCAAAATGCTCAAGTTAAATACGGAATTCAAGACGACTGTGACGTGAGTGTGAATTAAAGACCTCGGAGGTCGATTTCACCAAACTCATCGTAACTTACTAGCAATCAGAGTACAATGTGACGCATAGCAGCCCTACGTAGGATATGATGGGTTATCGTTCATAAGTCGAGATACGATCGATTGTATGGCTTCGTGAAAATGACCACTCATCCTGTAGTAGGCCTATGTACACAATTACACATCATGTGCACATAGGCCTACAGTAAGCTTGTTGATGAAAGGCAAATATATGGGCAAGGCTTAAATTTCACTCAAGAGTACCAACACAAGAAAATTAAATGCAAAATATCTTTTGTTTTATTGCTTCAGTGAGGTTTGCCAAACACTAAGTCCACTGAAATGAAAGCTCAGAGCATGGAGGAAGGAAGAGATGCTCAAAGTTACAATGTAGCAGGTAGAAAGCTACTGTATTGATACTGTAGAATGATAGTGTACATACATGTACTTGTGTACTGTAAACATGGTAAAGACAGTCAGACATAATGTCAGATGCAAATTAATTAATTATATCAAATGTATAATGGGAGGTTTTCTATTACAAAATGCAAGAAAACAAAACCCTTAACACACAGGAGAGGCCTACATTGTACACATGCACCTACATGTATACCATGTATAAGCCTACATCTGAATAAAACACACCGTACATGTACTTAGGGGGATTTTTAATTTAACGACCAGTGACAAAAGAAGTATTTAATTCACATAAATAGACACACCATCTCAGAGAAAAACAAACTTCCCAGGGTGTTGAAAAATTATGAATAAATACAAGCTAATGCTGTATTTTCTTCAAGAAAAAGAGTACAACCAAAGACCAAAAACAGATTTGATCTCAGAGAGATTAGATTAGAAAATAGATTAGAAAATTTGAAAAATGTTGTTCAAGGGCTATTTTCTCAGAAAGTGGGCACCGTATATATTAGACTTGAAATTTCACAGATGATTGTTACTGCATCTTTCTTGTTATTGTTGTCCATGAATCTGCATTTCTTTGATAAAAACAAAAGAATGAAGCTACCTTTGATGAAATTTGGCTCAGTTTGTCAACACAAATGTAACTTAACAATCCAGTGTTTTAAATTAATGTCCACAACTCATGAGCATAATATCCATCATGTCCATACGTGTCTAAAACAGAATGTCGGTTCCGCTTTTCCCCACGCTAGTTGTAAACGGTACGTGAACCACGTTTCCCAGGATGGCGGCGAACAAAACCCGCAGTATGAAATTAATCTGTAGCCCAGATCCTTATATCTGTAATTCAATTAAATTGTTATCGAACCACCAAATTGAACCGCGAGGTCATTTATATGATACTGGTGGCTATGCTTAGGTTTGATACTACAGCTTCCTGAAAAACTGGAGCAATGCAGTCATGTAGCCTCTCAGCTCTACAAAATAACAGTGCTTCGTGCTACGTGGTAGTTCAATGTACATTTCAAATAATGTACTTTAATCTACAACAAACGGAAGCCTGGTGCCTTGTGGAGACCGAGCAAAATATCCAAGGTACATGTACGCAAATCTACTGTAAATATTTTATTCAAGGGACGTTCGCTGGAACTTTCAGCCCAGGAAAGTGATTCTGGTTCAAGTGGGAACGATTTCAATTCTTCTCTTCGGAGAGTGTTCATTAGTACACAAGAACAAAGCCATATTTCATAGGTTTATATGAGTTTAAACCTAAAGAGTTTTAAAAAAATAAAAGGTTTAAAGAAACATGCTTCTACGCTGGCATACATTTGATGATTAAGTAACTCCATCTCAAATTGTGCCAGAGAGTGCAATGTACAGTACATTGTACTGTAACACTAACAGTGTGCTAAATACATGTATGCACGAGACCAGGTGGGAATATATGTATGTGTGTCAGGTTTCTTTTTAAAGGAAGCACTGAAGAAGCCTATACCTAATTTGATAGTCAACAGCATCGTATTGCGTAGAGGAAAAAAAAAAAGATAGCCAGCGGCTTTGAAGTTCTTTTAGTTGCATATTGCTATACCAATGTATAGTCAGTATGGATATTGTCTTGTACATTGATACCAGTAAATACGGGCAATTGCAAATAGTGCACCCCAAGAGTTTGTTAATGCGCTAGCTTACCACAATGAGCGCGATCTGTCAACCCAATGCACTCTAGCAGACTGTGAAAGTGCACTGTGTAAGTAGGATCTTTATCGAGGGCTAAAGATCCTGCTAGGATCAAAACGAGTCAGGCCCTTCTACAGTGTAACTCCAAACAGTTTTATAAATTTCAGGTCATTATTTTGGATGATTTATGAGCAGTTTGCAGCAGTTTATTTCTTGTACTGTGTATGAGTACTGGTATGTAGACGCGCCTCCATGTCTGAGCATGTTGAGAAGCTGACACAGGCTAGATACGTTTTCAAATGGTAGGAGTGTGCAGATCGGGTCTAAACGCATCAAAATGGGATCCCTACACACACCAGGGGCCAATTTCACAGAACTGCTTTTAAGCACCAAAATTTGTGCTGAAGTACCAAAAGCCCCGGTAAATAAAATAAGTATGCCAGCCAAAACTCCTTGTGAATGTTATGCTCAGCAAACAATGGCCAAAATACAAGTCAAAAGCAGCATTTAAAACATCACATGGAAATTTGGTTAGTACATTTTCATGCTTTTAAAGCAAATCTTGTGCTGAAGCAGCTCTATGAAATTGGGCCCAGAGCTGTGTGTTCAGCAGAGCTACATGAGTAAAACTGGCAGATAGAGGTTCTCCGGCAGGAAGGAAGAAAGAAAGATGAATTATTCAAACAGGACCCACCTTAATGCAGACACAGAGTGAGAATGGACAGGTAAAGAGCACGACGACCATGGAGAGAACAGTGAGTATCCAACCGCATACACCGATACCTCCTTCAGGCACACCAGCTGATGGAACAAAAAGAACCACCAAATCAACACAGCATTTCAAAAAGTCTGTTTATACTGCACCAAATTAGGTTAATCTATTCAGTATTAAAATAGTAAGTCCTAAGGGCTACGTACGGTGAATTTTCCAAATTGGTATACTGAATGCAGAAGCTCATTTAAAGGTACAATACATGATTGGTATGTTTTAATAAAAAAAAAATTGAGTCAGGTTTTTTCTATTTTCTCAGCTCCTCGTGATTCAGGTCCAATTGAGCTCAAATTTTCACAGGTTTATTATTTCATGTAGGCCCTACTGTACATGCTGGAGTGCAGTGCAAAGTGTGAGTGCTGCTCTGTGACCTTTACCAATCATGTAATGTATCATACCACATGTGGAGAAATAAGACACATTTCTCCAATTAAGACTGGCAAAACTTCGATCATGACTGAACTACATCATTCAAACATATTTTGCACCATGACCATGGTCACTAATGGAGAAAAGATGTACCACGTTCATGGTACCATGTATGTAGTAGGCCCTCGATACTACTCTAACCCAACACAGTACAAGTACTAGTACTAGTTATAGGCCTACATGTGTTGTTGTTGTCAGCGTAAATTAATAATATGGCCTATATACTAGCAACATGATAATAACCTGCATGTGTTACGCACCTCCAATAACTTCAGCACGATGATCGGGTGCAGGGTGTCCCGCCGATGTGTACCCACCGCCATAGTCCGACGTCTTAGAAGGCTTCCTGTTGTTCGAATCCATGATCAATTCCACGTTCTCCGCGGGTTCTGGGGTAACACGATTGGACATGAAGCACTAAACTCCAAAGACTTGCCGTGTTCCTAGCCTCAGCTACGCCAGCACTACTACTGATCCTCAGACGGTTTTCCCCCCACTCTCTCGGCTCATCGGATTCCTAGAATTATGAATGATAATTTATTACGATCTTCCTTCACGGCACGCTAGCCAACTGGCAGGGGAAAAAATGTAAACACCCACCCAGCTAGAACGATCGTGTGTGCGAGGTCGAGGACAATGTGTGTTCTGTACGGATCTGAAAACCGCGCGCCACCTGCGCGCGCTATCACCTACATGCACACCAAGATCAACTGTGTACAATCAGTTTGCAATGTGGCTATTTTCCCGTACAGTAGATGGGGCTCAGTTTGAGGGGTGGGTGTGAGCGAGCGGGAGGGGGCGTATTATGAGAATGTCTGTGAATCCTATATAATGAAACGATTATATTAATGTAGAATAAATGATAACCACTACATAATTTGTAAAGTTCGCTCCTGTAATGTATTTAATTTGCTCTAATTTATTTATAATTTGCTAATTTGCTCTGAACTTTGAAGCGCCTAGCATCTTATTAATCTTTCTCAAAAAAACGAAGACTAGAAAAATACAACTAAGGGTCGCTCATTTGTGGAATGGTATAAAAAAAAGTATTCAGAACTCAGTTTAGGTACGGCGTGCTATTATAAACCTTTATCCAAAATTATATTCTTCGTCACAGAGCAAAGATTACCGTGACTTTATTATGATTCTACTGTGAACAGGTGGTTGTGGCTAGTCAACAGAGGGCGCGCTCATCGTTTATGGGTGCACCACACTAAATAAACTCCCATTGACCCTCAACTTCACAGTTCAAAAAAACCCATCCAGAAGTTTCTCAGTTGTTGGTGCAATAGTGTAAATGATAGTGTGAACTCTCATCTACCCTATTCCTTTCAATTTTTGGTTGGGTAACCGATTAAATTGTTTGCTAATTGCCCCAAGAAAAAAACACCCCCGAAATGTCCTTCTTCCGTAACCGACTTGCTACGAGTTTTCATGATTGAGAAGCAACCCTCCACGTTCAAGACAATGTAGGACCGGATTTTAAACCAAAATATCTCAAGTCTCCACAACAGGCTGAAGCACTGAACCCCCAGGTTGTCATAACCAATCAAAATTACACAATATATTAATTGCACGACCCCCCAAATTGCATTTTTTAAAAACATTTGAGGGTACACACATTATGATAATCAGCTCCGCGCATCGATTTTTGAGCTATTTAGTGTGGTGCATCCTATATATATAATAGGGGTGCACCTTATGGGTGCGCCACACTAAATTAATAGTGTCCCATTGACTTTAGTGTAAAATATACCTCAACTTCACAGTTCAAAATATCTCATCCAGAAGTCTCTCAGTGTTTGGTGCAATAATGCAAAACGTAGTTTGGACCCCATCTACATGATTCTTTTCAATTTTTCATTAGGTAACCGATCAGATTTTTTGCTAATTGCCCCAACAAAAAACACCCCCAAAATGTCTATTTTCCCAAACCAACTTTGAGATTAGCTAAAACAGAGGGAATTAAAAAAAATGCTCCCCCTATTCTATAATCCTGATGCTGTATCTGATGACTCCAAGGAATAAAAAAAAGCATGAATTGCAGAGGGCATCGCTCCACTTAATGTGAAGCTTCCTAATAACGCTCTTTAGCTACAACTTCAAATGGCCGTGGGGACAGAATGACACTAGCAACACCATCCAACGATGGGCGTGGCTTGCCGATGGGCAGGGAGAATGTGAATCTTTGGAGGAGGTTGACAAAGAAGATGAACATCTCCATCTTGGCCAGAGTCTCTCCCAGACAGATACGGCGACCTGAAACGAAAAAGACGTACAGTATAAGAGATCAGTATCTTTTAAAATACCTCAGGCCTGTGCTACATCCACAGCGTCGAGTACAATGGAACTATCTTTCTATCACACTCAATTCGGGCGAATTCACAATAGTGCGCCACCGTGAGTTTGCAACGTGTTTGGCCAATCACAATTCACAAAATAAAAATATGGACAAACTGTAGTCTGGTTCCCTTCCCAAAGATTCCCTGGCGACTCTTATTTTTGATTGGCCAACTCGTTGCAAACTCATTTGAATCTCAAGTCTCAAATTTACATCGGAAAAACAATATTCACTTACCGTAGCCGAATGGAATGAAGGCTTCATATTTCTCCAGGGGTTGTCCGTCCTTGCAAAGGAACCTGGTGGGGTCGAACTTCCTGGGGTCTTTCCAAACTTTCGGATCGTTTAAGATCCGCCATATATTCACGATTACAGCTGCAAAAAATTTTTGCAGTGTACATTTTGGGTATCCGTTGGATAATGAATATAATTATGCAGCGTTTTGTTAATCTAAATTGTGAAATATTGCAGTCGTTGAAAAGTGAAAAAATTGAACGTAGAGGGATTTGAACCTGCGACCACTGGAATACCATACTGGCGCTCTACCAACTGAGCTCTCCATCCCTATGTTGGTGGTGTCCCTAATGGTCAATCATCTTTGTTCATTAGGCAGTCAGAAGCCACGACTATTAAACGAACGTATAGGGCTGGGTCGCTCAGTTGGTAAGAGCGCCGGTACCGGCGTTCCGAGGGTCGCTGGTTAGAATACCGCTCCGGTCAATTTTTCCCTTTTCACTTTTCAATGACTTAAAATTCAGTAAGTTTCCCTTGTGGCTATTCGAATATCTCTTGTTATCAGTAGGCCTATACTAAATGCCAAAGTCCATGGAAAGATCGCTTTTACTTGTCTTAGCTGGGATTGTGTATCCAAACAAGTCCGTCTCGTAGCTGGCCATGCGGGGCACACCGCCTGGGAAGACGGGCTGAAGGCGTTGAATCTCCATCAGCACAGCTTCTGTGTACGGCATGTTATTGCGGTCTTTCGCTTGTGGCTGGCGGCTGCTCCCGATGACGTCATCAATTTCTCGCTGTACCTTAAATGTTATTGCAGTTTCGCTTAATTAGATATTAAACATAATTAGCATAATCTGAAAAGTGAGTTTTCTATTTTTTTCCTACAACGATACACTTCGAATGCAGCGGCAGCCATTTTTTTCAAAACGCCCTCTGTCAGTCCCATAGGGTTCATGCACTTAGTGATGGTCATCAGTGGAATTCTTGCCTAAATGTGCATCACTATATTGGTAACGATTCACATTAGACACATTAATTTCGATTAAAATAATATTAAACATTTCTTGTAACTGGAATAAATGAGATACTTCCAATAATTATTTCTGGAGCTGAAAGCCTATTTAAAAAGGCAACACACTTAACAGCCTTAGGGTAGGCCTAATACCATATGGGGCAAAATAACTTTCTCGAACCTGTGTCTGCACATCTGGATATGTGGCCATGTATAACACCAGCCACATCAGTGTATTTGCTGTGGTATCTGTCCCAGCGGCGAAGAGATCATAAATCCCCCGCCATATTGTCCCTGTCTGGAGGGGCGAGTTGGTTTTTATCCCTTGTTTTTCCATCTGCATGATTTCATGTAGGAACGTGTCGATGATGTCCCGGATGTCGTTCGGATCGAACGTCTCACGATGCTCCTGTATCAAGGCAAATTGGAGAGAATTAAAGGTAAGTACAGGATTGGTAACATACCCAAACAGAAATGTTCACAGATTTACGTACAGTATATAAAGATGGTGCTGGTACAAACATACCGTTAACATAGTTCCACCAGAAATGCTGTATTTATTCAGAAATTAGTAAAACAAAGACCGAAAACAGTTTTGATCTCGGGGTAAGATCAAAACCATGCTTTATGTTTTATAAGAAAAGCTGAGTCTGTTTTTCGCTATTTTCTCATGACCCAGATGGTTTGATTGCATGAGCTCAATTTTTACAGGTGTGTTATTGTATGTACATGTTGGATTAGACAAATTGTGAGTGCTGTTCTGTGACCTTTACCAATCAAGTATTATACCTTTAACCAGATACACACATAATTAACAAAGTAACTCATTTTCACTAGGCAACTTACCATCACTTGTCGGTCGATGTACGAACTGATATTCTGGATCTTTTTAAAGGTTTCCACACGTTCTGCCCTGTGGAGGAACCCATAGATTTCGCTGAAACCCACTATAGACCCGCTGGAAAATATCGCCTTCATAGAGGCGACCATTTCTGCAAACGCTGGGTCCGTGTACTCGAAACGCTGTCCGAAGCTTATCCTGCAGATGATGTTAGATACCGCGTTGGAGATGTCATGTCCAGGGTCGAAGGGCTTCTCCCCTTCGCGGTCGAAGCTCTCGAGGAGATAGCGAGCCTCCTCGTTGATTTTGTTTTCCACGCTTCTCTTACCCACGCCAAGATTTCGCATGGCGGTCAACCCGAAGCGGCGCATCTCCTTCCACTCCTCACCGTTTGACATAGCCATGCTACCTGCGTATCATTTGATGAAAATTACAAAGAGAGACTCAGGGTGACACAAAATGATTGCAGCGGCAGTTCACGGTTTTGTGAGCCGAGGCCGAGAAATGGAATAAACAAAAACCGCAACCCTCGATAGGCCTAACCTATAAACCATACCAAACTACATGCAAATGTTGTGTGTACTCTGTTTAAGGAGTACACAATACAGAAAAGACTCTGTATACCCTGTATCCTGACCCTATCAGGATTAATTAAAATTCCTGAGTTTTCAGGATTAAATAGAGTTCCTTGGTTTTCTGTCTTTGTCTATAAACCCACAGGGTTTTGTAACGTCAAAACAAAAACGGTGGATCCTTGCACCATGTAGGGGCGAGCCTGATTGTCTGACGATATCCAAATTTTGTTTAAACACTGAACATAGGCCTACCTTTTGCATAAACGGCTGCAGCTGGTTCAACAGCTCGATCCGAGAAGCAGTCAGCTTGCTTAACGAGAGCCTCTTTGACTGCTTGCATGTCATTGAGAAGCACTACCAGCCGCCTTCCAAACCAGACGCTCATCACACTCCCGTATTGCTCGGCCCAATCTTCCAACGTGAGATGTAGCTTGCTCTTGACCCAACAGCGGACGTTACCGAGAAATGGCAAGGGCCGCGGGCCAGGAGGCAGATTTCGGGGTTGCCGTCTGATCCATTTGATTGTCAGCAGTAAAACTACGAACAGCAGGGCAACGGACGGCCAGTTAAGGCTTCCTACCACTGCAGTTACTTGTGAAATGACCATGATGTATCTACAGTCACAAATCGTCACACAGATACAATATGCGATCCGTGAACTTACATGAGCGCCGATAAACAGTGCAGGATTGGTAACAAACCAAAACAGAAATGTTCACAGATTTACCTATATAACTTACACGGTATAAACGAAAGGTATAGGCCTATACATAATGTGACTTTTAACACAAGTACATGTAATCATTTTAGGGTCCAGTACATTCTTCAGCTTTGCCTATAATTATTCAGAAATGAAATCTGTCACCGGCCAGCGAGACAGTTTCAGCCAACCAGCGTGCTGAGAAATGTTGATGACCAAATACGGTTAGAAACTGTCAGTTGACATTAATCATACGTGACCAAATACGGTTAGAAACTGTCAATTTACATTAATCATGCGCAACCTAATAATGATTAGAAACTGTCAATTTACATTAATCATGAGCGACCTAATGGTTAGAAACAGTCAGTTGACATTAATCATGACGTGGGCTGAAGAGAGTCACGTGGTGTGTCTGCGAGGGTGACTTTCTCAACTTTCAGCAAATCGGCTGTTGGCATTGTACGTGCGGTCCATGTCGCGGCTATGAACTGAAATGCATACAAAGCACACATCTATAGCCCTTTTACCCTTATGTTCATGTGCTATACGGACACAGCATTCGGATAATATTAGATCATAACATCCAGTTAATGTATTCAAATATTGATGAGTGGTTCGAGATACCCATAATTGAGAAATATTGGTAAATTGTATACTAGGGAAATGCAATGTGTTTTTGAGAGGATTTTATAAAAGAAACGGATTAATGTCGTAATAGCACTTTTATTGTAGAAAACATAAGCGAGAAATGAGACCGATATAGGCAACTCAAAATAATGAGCCATTTATTTGCCCTCTTCAATTTAATGTTCGATATAAGAGAAATGACTATTTAATAAGCTATTCGTGTGAGCATAGCAATCGTTGAAGATCAACTTAATTGACGTCAATGGCAGTTAATATCAAACCACATAAAATAAATCAAAAAGATGCTGGTCTAGAATCTTCACCAGTCAGTTATAAAGGGTTAAGATATTTATTTCCGACACACAAACATCACCTGACTATTAAAATTCGTTTATTTTCTTATGAATGTTGTCAGTTCATGCAAGTAATTTCAATGATACACATTGTATAGATTTAGATGGACAATTTCTTTTCACTCTCAAAGGAAAAATAAACCAGATACAATAATTAACCGTATTTAAAAAGAGCATTAATATTATAATCAGGGGGGTTTTCGCTTTATATGCTCGACTTTCAGATGTTGCATGTAATTTCGAATGTCATTCAAAGTCTAAAACCTATATAGAGGCCTAAGGGTGATACGAATATATCAGTAAGGGTAATACATATGGCGGAATAAAGTAGGCTTGGCCTATAATACTATAATTGCAGCTCACATTTTATACGCATAGCCCTACTCAACTTATTCTCTGATAAAATTAGATTCAGAAATCTACAGAAATTGTCAAACACTATTATTAAACAAACTGTTAGATTCACGCTCTTATAAGCTTACGCAAGTGTATATTTCAGAAGACGAATTTATGTAACAAAAAGCTACAAAAACGTGTTGCCTAAAAGAAAAAGAAGAAGAAAACCAGGCTTCCATCAAAAATTTAATTTTAATTTTTTGTATTGTTGTTATTATTATTATAACAAAAACTGCATGAACTGTTTATTCAGTGGCTTCTCCGTGTCGCTTTATATGGACTTTGGTCTCATGAACTTTATTTTGAAAATAGTTTTTCATTTATTTATTAATTTATTTGGCGCTTTGCTGGGGTCAATGCCATAGGTATGCTTTTTGTAAGTTTGAAATGGTAGGTGTTTTGTTGTCATTGTGCACATATTGTGTCACGGTCTTGTCTGGCAAGCAAACATCAGGAATAATCGTCTACTCTATACTACAAAGGATTATGTGCACTAAATCTATGGAAAGAAATAAAAGAAGGAATAGGCCTTGTTCAAGGCGCATTCATGTTGTTACCTTCCTTGTAAACCCTTCGGAGAAGATAACACCAATTCTAAAAGGAAAACGGGTACCAGACTATTTTGAATCCAAGCCTCGGTTTGATTGCACTGCTTTGAATGCAGGATGGATGCACTGTGAATAAGGTATACGTATACCGTGTATGATTAGGTATACTGAAAGAAAAAATTATTAAGTCAAAATCAAACGTTGTTGTTACAAAGCAAGCAGTTATTAACGTTCTCATTTCATGCTATATTGTTAAATAAATTTAATATCAAAGTGTTTGTGTGTGCAATATTCCCGATTCTAGAAATGTTGATCCAAGGAACAAAGGATCCCATTGATTATCTTATTTTGTTATCTATGAAGCGACCTAACACTTTCTAGCTACAATCTCATATGGGTGTGGGCTTAAGGTAATACCAGCAACACCATCCAGTGGTGGGCGTGGCTTGCCGATGGGCAGGGAGAACGTGAATCGTTGGAGGAGATTGACAAAGAAGATGAACATCTCCATCTTGGCCAGAGTTTCTCCCAGACAGATACGCCGACCTTCAATGAAAAACAGACAATGGAAATAAATTGTTTGGTGGCCAAGCGGTATGGCATCTGCACTAGTAAGCGGGGGGTCGTGGGTTCGAATCCCACCTTTTTTCACGTGTACTCACAAGCACTGAGAATAATTATACAGTGCTTATCCACGTCGTTGAAGGGTAAGCCTAATTTGCTAATAAATGATTGTTTTAGTGAAGAAAAAAAAGTAGACAAGAGACTTATGGCCCATACACATAGATTGGCTAAAAGTAAAAGTAAAAGTTGATATTTTAAAGATCAAAAATAAAAGAGAAAAGATTTAAGAAATACAGTTGCTGTTTTTCACAGCTTTCTGAAAAAGTGAGCACCGTGTGGGACTGAAATGTTCACAGATGACTGTTACTGTGTCTTCCTTGATATGTCTGCCCATGAATCTGCATTTCCTTGACAACAACCAAAGTCTGATATTACCTTTAATAAAAATACTATTCACAGGCTAGGACTGTATAAATTGACTGATATGCAGCGAAGTTCAAAACCTGTCTTACTATAGTTGGACTTTTACGTACCGGAGCTAAACGGGATGAAGGCTTCATGTTTTTCCAAAGTTTTCCCATCTTGGGAAAGGAACCTGGTAGGGTCAAACTTCTCCGGATTTTTCCAGACTTTCGGATCGTTCAAAATGCTCCAGAGATTTACGTAGACAGCTATACGAAACCAGAAAAGATATGGAAATCAGAAATAAATACAGGTATTTTTGGAAAGAATGTCAGGGGCAAAAAAAAATACCTCAAATTTTGAGGTATTGTAATAATGCTCAACACATGTTATTGAGTAATTCAAGCTTTCTTGAATCAACTGCCTGCGATTTTCAGATTTTAAAGATGGATAAAATAAATGCGTTATGCCAGTATGAACATTATTTTTGAGACAACACGGAACGAGGGCGCTCTGAATATGACCCCTGACCCCGAGTGGAAAAAATGTATTCATTGGTCTTTTGCGATGTCCCCAATATTCCCTATGTCAGATCATGTGATTTTGACAAAATAACAGCTAATCCATGGTCTAAAGACAATGAAAAAAGCCAATCGAGCTATGGGAAGCATGTACTCCTGTGTCGGATGCCACATGCAAACAGTATATTGCTACTAAATTGGAAAAATAGCCATCCAGATGCAGTTCCCGCTCATTTTTTCAATAACGTCTCAGCCACTTATCTCGGTAACATGTTGGCCAAGTGTTGCTATAAGTGTACACAGGGCCCAAAGTCTTGTTCCCCAAGTGTATTGCCCTACAAAATGGGCAATGGGCATTATGTTGCAGGGATTGTTACCGAAAATGTTGACAGTGTAGGCCTACACTCTGCTTTAGACTATACCGGTAGTGGGACTACACTTATCATAACTTCTTTGCTCTCGGGATTAAAAAATCAATTAATGAAAGGTTGCCTCTTACTTGTGTTGGCTGGGATTGTGTACCCGAACAGATCCGTCTCATAGTTTGTCTGATGGGGCACGCTGGCTGGGAGGACCGGCCTTTGGCGTTGCATCTCCATCAACACAGCATGGGTATACGGCATGTTATTGCGGTCCTCAATCGTTGGCTGGCGTTCATGTCCGATGACGTCATCAATTTCTTGATGTACCTTAATTGCAAATGTATTGACATTATGTCAAGTTGTCGTAATAGCAAGACTAGAAAGCTTGTATAGGACCTATAATGTCAATTTTTCATGGGGTAAAGAACATTTAGCCTACATTTTGTGGTTGTCAAAATCGGCTATTCCATTGACATTTCCCAATAATTAGTTTAGACTGCGCTCTACAGGGTGTCTAAAAAAAAACTATACACTTTTTGAAATGGCTGCCAAATAACAAATTATATGATATTTGGTGGAAAGTTTGATATGTATGGAAAGCTCAGACACTAAACTTTCATATGACATCAAAAAATACCGAAAATGATTCATGCTTGGGTGAGCACCACTCACTTTTGTAAAGGGTATGGAAATTAGGTTGCGCAGGAATTGTCCATAATTGTCAAAAGTCATATAATTTGTTATTTGGCGGCCATTTCAAAAGTGTATAGTTTTTTTTGAGACACCCTGTACAGTCTTAGAATGAGGGCGTTTACGAAACGGAGGCTCAGGCTTTGTCTCAGGCTCCGGCTCCATTTCATGAATCCATTCTGAAATAAAGGGTATCGAAATAGAGGCTTTTGGCTGCGGTTAGGAAGTAGATTTTCTGGTTTAAAAAGGAAAACAGATTTTCAGCTTCAATGGAATATCACAACCTATATTTTCAGCATATGGATGTCAGAGCTTGAGCATGAGCCTCCGTTAAGTAAACCGTCCCTAAGTCCCTTTTGGATACGGGCCGGATTCACAATAGTGCCCCACCATGAGTTTGCAAGGCGTTGGCGCAATGTGGCAAGATGCACAGTTTGTCAACAAATTGGCCAACGCTTTGCAAAATCATGGTGGCATGCTACTGTAAAAAGCCCGTATTGTTATTGGGAAAATCCATTATAAAACTGGTTTGTTTCAGGCCAACCTTTTTCTGCACATCAGGATACACCGCCATGTATAACACCAGCCAAGTCAGCGTGTTTGTCGTGGTGTCTGTCCCAGCCACGAATAGGTCCATAATTCCCCTCCATATTGTACTTTTGTCAAATGTTGCCTCTTCACCGCCAAATTTGCCTTGTTTTTCTTGCTGCTTGATTTCTAGTATAAACATGTCTATGACGTCCCGGATGTCGTTTTGATCGAAGGATTCGTAATGCTCCTGCACAGAATGTAAAAGATATGATACGTACAGTATAGGTTCTATGATCATACTTTGGTAGCATACCGAAACAGAAATCTTCACAGATTTACCTATAACCTACAGGCTATAAAGATGGTGATGGTAGACACATACTGTTAAAACGTTTCTGCCTGAAATGTTGTTATGTATCGAGAAAATAGTACAACCAATGACCAAAAACAATTTTTATCTTTCAAAGATCTAAAATAACGGTGAGAGAAGACTTAAAAACTTCCGTGGGCGTTTTCACTGTTTTCTCAAAAAGTGGGCCCCGTATGGAACTGAAATTTTCACAGATGACTGTTACTGTATCTGTCTTGATATTTTTGCTCATGAATCTGCATTTCTTTGACAAAAACCAAAGTTTGGTATTGACATGTGTATCTGTTTTCATTATTTTCAATTCACGCCGGTTTAGATCATCAAAGTAAAACGTTTAAGTACGACCACGTGTTTCATGTGATGTCCTTATACATGAGAAGCATGATAGACAACTTACATCAATGATTCTTTGGATAAACCTCGAGATATCATGAATCCGTTCGTGTCTCTTTTTGACAGCTGTCCTGTGAAGTAACCGGGACACGACGCTATCGTCAGAAAAAGACACTGTAGACACGTTTTCCTTGGAGGAGCTGATGAGTTCGGCAAACTTGGGGTCCGAGTACTCGAAGCGATACCCGAAGCTGATCGTGCAGATGATGTTGGAGACTGCGTTCAGGATGTAATGTCCAGGGTCGAAGGGCTTCTCCCCTTCGCCTTCGAAGCTCTCGATGAGATAGCGAGCCTCCTCGTTGATTTTGTTCTCCACGCTCCTCTTACCCATGCCGAGATTTCGCATGGCGGTCAACCCGAAGCGACGCCGGTCCTTCCAGACCTCACCGTTCGCGAAGATGAAGCTACCTAAATGTAATAAGATTCATAGGGACGATGGTTTCAAAGAATGGAATGGCACTTTGTACAATATTTTCAAATGGTGGTTGCCGGTAGATTTGTGACAATTTGTGGCAATTACGGTCTTCAATGTATTTTTACATTCCCAAACGCAGGAGAAAAAAAAGGTCATCATTAATTTGAGAGAATCTCTTTTAATGAAAAAATAATGCGCTGGTTCAGGTGGGATTCGAACCCACGACATCCTGCTTACTATAAGGTGCAGATGCCATACCGTTAGGCCCGCGAGCCAGCTGGGGTCAGCGCAGTGATCTAACTTGTTGTAAATTGAGGCCACATCGTAATACGTTCACCATACAAATAATGTTGAAGGGTTTTTCATGTTTAAAGAAGGGTGAGGGCTGAGTTATGGTGCATAATTTACCTGTTAAGGGTTGAGGCGCAAGGGTAGACTGTGTTCGATCGGAGAAGCAATCAGCTTGTTTGACGAGAGCCTCTTTAACAGCTTCCATATCATTCAGAACTACCACCAACATGCTTCCCATCCAGACGCTCATCACACTCCCGTACTGCTTGGCCCAATACTCTAAGGCCAGATGAAGCATGCCCTTTTTCATGCCACGAGCATTGCCAAGAATCGGCCATGGCCGCGGCCCTGGAGGCAGATTCTTGGGACGGCGGATCCAGTTGATCGTCAGCAGAAGAACGACGAAAAACACCACAACAGACTGCACATTCAACGTACTTGCTGTTGCGAGTATTTGTGAGACGACCATGATGATAATCCCCAACGTGGTTATATATACCTACACGATTAAACAATATTGGAGCTACTGTACGTGAAAGAAGATGTTACTATGTGACACGTCTGAGCATAAAATGCCCGATCCTTGCCGAAGCCTTTGGTTAAAAAACATATTCCCAAATGAGCAAGGTCCATTGTTAGGACCCATCATAAGTGGGTGAAAGGTGATATCGATCAATGTTTGGAGTAGACATCATTTGAAAAGGCTAACCTCTCAGTAATCTTCATGGGGATAAAGTACGCCTGGGTTCAATGGTGCAGTATATGATATTTCATTTTATGCTATTTTTGTATGGTATTTAACAGGTAGATTGGTATCTTTGTCACCTTTGTAACCATAACCTTTTGCACAGAAATTGAACAGTCTCTTTTCCTCGGGCATTACCAATCCTGGGGTCGATTTCACGAAGCCCTGCGATCAATCGTAGCTCGAGATACGAAGGATAACCCGTCATACCCCTTGTCTTCTATACGTGGGACTGCAATGCATCATAAGTCCTACGATTGATAATAAGTTACGATGAGCTTGGTGAAATCGACCCCTCCACTGTACCTATTAAATACTAAATAAATCAACATTTGTATTTGTAGCTGGCATTACAAGCGAGCTTTATTCAAATGTATCAACTATTTAAGATATTTGGATATTGTCAATCTAACTATCTTTATCTCGTTCTGTTTAGCACATAATTGTGAAACTGAATTTATACAGCAGGGACCAATTTCATGGAGCTGATTAAGCACAACATTTGCTTAAGCATGAAAAGTCTTCCTTGATCGAACAGGAATACCAACCAAATATTCATGTAATGTTTACTGCTTTTGACTTGTATTCGGCCATTTTGCTGAGCATAATACTCACAATGAGTTTTGGCTGGTATTCTGATTTCATTAAACAAGGTTTTTGGTGCTTAAGCACATTTTGGTGCTTAATCAGCTCTATGAAATTGGCCCCAGGTCTGCAACCTGATAAGAACTACTCTATTTTTGAATACACGTCATTTTCATTTCCAATTTCATTTGGTATTATTTAAGAAGCGTGTTTAATTCAAATGGATGAACTATTAAAGATATTTAGATATTGTCTATCTTAATCTCATTCTGTTTAGCGCATTATTTACAAATATACAAGCAGGTCTGCAACCAGATAAGAACTATTTCTATGAATTAGAATACCAACCAATTTCATTTCAAATTTCACATCTAAGTTTGTTTTGTATTTTTATATACGGATGATTAAACTAGCGAAAAACAAAAGGTATAAACGTTTTAATTCACTCGAATATCTATCATTATATAATCTATATGATAAAAGCAACAACAAATTTATTGATACGTGATTAGTACTCAGTACTCACACTTTGTCTGATCCAGCATGTACATGAAATTATAAACTTGTGAAAATGTGAGCTCAATCAGACATCTGAATCACGAGAAAAACCAACTAATTTTTTGTTATAAAACACAAAGAATGGTTTTGATCTTACCCCGAGAGCTAAACTGTTTTTGGTCTTTGTTTTACTAAATTCTGGATAAATACACCATTTCAGGCGTAAATATTTTAACGGTATGTTTCTACCAGCACCATCTCCATATACCTTGAATGTTATATGTAAATCTGTGAAGATTTCTGTTTTGATATGCTACCAAAGTATGATAATGTACTACCTTTAAATCAATAGGAAAAGTGTTCCATCGTACCTGCATAGCTGCATAATTATGGTGCCACACTGCAGTAAGCTCTTTCATAGGCACAGTTAAATTTGACATTGAGCAGAGATAATTATCAGAATATGACAAGTGATTGGAAGATGCCTAAATGCTCTCTTTAAAGAAAAACCCACAAGACCCATATGCTCTACACCTTTAAAACTAGAAATTGATAAACTTAAAACTTAGTCTATAAAAATGATAACTAACCCTCACTATTGAAAATGGTGCAATATGACTACATTGATCATTCGTAGAATTTCAAATATACATAACTTGCGAAATATTATACTCAGCAAATCGTGTACTCATAAGGCTTAGGCCTATGCTGTTCTTATTCCTAATTCTGCAGCCAATGACTTCATTTGTGTTCGTCTTTGCTAATGATGGATAAAGGAAAACCTATAGAGGTACCGATCCGTTTTCCTAACGTTTTTTCACAACAAGCTCATATGGGTGTGGTCCCATGGTGATACCAGTGATACCATCCAGCGGTGGGCGTGGCTTGCCGATGGGTAGGGAGAATGTGAATCGTTGGAGGAGGTTGACAAAGAAGATGAACATCTCCATCTTGGCTAGAGTTTCTCCCAGACAGGTACGGCGACCTGAGACGAAAGTTGGGCAGTGAAGATTAGTGTTAGACAACTTTACCAGTTTGACGCCTTGCTTCATAATATTGAGACCTGGGGTCGATTTCACGAAGCCCTGCGATCGATCTTAACCCGAGTTAATCACGAAAGATACACCCCATCGTACCCTACGACTTCTACGTGGGGTTGCAATGCATCATAAGTCCTTAAAATTGATAGTAAGTTACGATGAGTTTGGTGAAGCCAATTAACTCTCATTGTGGGATGAACAGGAAGACGGTTTCAAAACTTGAATGTAAATTTACGTACCTGTGCTGAATGGAATGAAGGATTCAAATTTCTTCAGGGTCTTCCCATCCTTGCTAAGGAACCTGGTGGGGTCATACTTCTGTGGGTCGTCCCAGACCTTGGGATCGTTCAGTATGCGCCAGAGATTTACAAAGACAGCTACAAGATAAACAGAAGTAAGTATTTAAACAGATGTTATGTACGGTCAATACCATATGACCTGCAAAGCGCCACTAAGGCGTTGGCCAATCACACTTCGCTGAATAAGTTTGGTCGACAAGCTGCGCGTCAAAGATGCGCAGGTTTGGAATCTCCCGAATCGCCCAAATTGTGTAAACTATGGGCGTTTATGAAACGGAGGCTCAGGCTCAGGCTCTGACATATTATGCTGGAAATATAGGTTGTAGTTTTTCAGTGAAGCTGGGGCTCTGTTTTCCTTTTCAACTTGGAGAATCTTCTTCCGAACCGCAGCCAAAAGCCTCTATTTTGGTACCCGTTATTTTATAATGGATTCACGAAACGGAGCCGGAGCCTGATACGAAGCCCGAGCCTCCCTTTCGTAAACGCCCTATTCCAATATATCATTTATGTAAGAAAAGTATATGGACATTTTTGAATTGTGCTTTACAAAAAAATTGTAAAAATCGTGCTTTATTTGGCATTTCCCTCGTCAGTTTCACCAAATTGCAACGATCACGTCCTTCTTACTTGTGTTGGCTGGGATTGTGTATCCGAGCAGGTCCGTCTCGTAGCTTGTGCGATGGGGCACGGCAAACGGAGTGACCGGCCTTTGGCGTTGCATCTCCATCAGCACAGCCTGAGTATACGGCATGTTGTTGCGGTCCTCCATCGTTGGCTGGCGGTCACTACCGACGATTTCATCAATCTCTTGATGCACCTAAATTGCAAATGTATTCACTTCCTTTTAAATGTTTAAAGGTACAGTACAGGATTGGTAACATGATACCCAAACAGAAATGTAGGCCTACATGTTTGATCAGACACACTGTGAGTGCTGTTCTGTGACCTTTACAAATCATGTACTATACCTTTAATTGCGTAAGTTTGTGAGAAGAACATCACTGATCATAATTATGATTAATTGTCGGGATGATAATTACAAATGTGGTATTAGGGAGACACGTTAGCATCTAAAAGTGGACATTAGGGAGACATCGAGACTTTTCGATGTCTCCCTAAGGTACCAGCTACTTTTTAAAGACATATTCTTACTGTCCATATAATAGAAAACAGAGAATGCACTCAATATGAACATATGTCAATTTCAAGTTAATTGGTTTGGAGGGTGTTTAAAAAATAGGCAAGTAAAGTTTGTGCACGACCCTATGGGAAAGTCTCCCTAAGGTCCCATCCTCGGTTAATATATGGAATTATGTAAATTTGGGAATCTTTTCATTTCCAGGTGTACGATAGTCATTCACCAAAATAATAGATTTAACAAAAGCAATCAGTAAAATTATAACCAAAAAATTTGATTTCATAAAGCAGCTTATCCCCTACCTACCTTTGTCTGCACATCGGGATATGCTGCCATGTATAGCATCAGCCACATCAGTGTGTTCGTCGTGGTGTCTGTCCCAGCAACAAACAGGTCCATAATTCCTCTCCAAATGGTCGTGTTGGCAAATGCTGTGTCTTCATTGCAGGTTTTCCCTTGCTCCTCCTGCTGTTTAATTTCTAGAATGTACATGTCGATGATGTCCCGGATGTCGTTCGGATCGAAGGACCCCTGGTGCTCCTGTATGGGTTTGGAAACACATAACTAGATGTTATAGGCCGAAGCTGGTCAACTCGTACGTCAACCGACTTATAATGCGATACAAGCCACATATTGACTGGATTTTTATCAAAGAGTGGAATCACTAAAAAAAAAATTTATAATATAAGACAAACTTCTACTCATCAACCATATAAAATGATGACAGGAGTCAGGAGGTCCTGATATTTCTGTCCTTGCAGGATCTTTCTTTTCACTATTGGAGATAGTGCGAAAGATTGAAACGTCAGTACAAATTTACACTTTTTATTAGCAATTTCTCTTGACAGTCCAACACACCATTTATTCCAAAGGTTGTTCTATTCACAGATCGATACTAAAGCAGAGTGTACACTGTCATCAATTTCGGTAACATGTTGCCCAAGTAGGGCAACACACCTGGGCAACACGACTTTGGGCACTCAGTAAACTACATGTAGCAACATTTGGCCAATATGTTACAGAGATGTTGCTGCGATATGCTACCCAACTCATTTTGCTCTGTGTACACTGACAACACTTCCAGCAACAATATATCTGGGCAACATGTAACTGAGATTGTTACCGAAAATGTTGACAGTGTATACAATCTTGTCAACTTAGAACAAATAGGCCTACTACAAATGCAAGTCTACATTTGACTTAGTTAACATTAATTTGTAAAGAGTGTTATAGACGTACTTTGACAATTCCTTTGAGGAAATCAACGACGTGCAGATTAAATCGCTGGCGATTCCTTTGAACCTCAGCCCGGTGGAGTAATTCGTAGACCATGCTGACATTGGCGAACGACCCACCGGACAGGATTTCCTTCACGATGCCGATGAGTTCGGCAAACTTGGGGTCCGAGTACTCGAACCGATACCCGAAGCTGATTATGCAGATGATGTTGGAGACTGCGTTCAGGATGAAGTGCTCTGGGTCGAAGGGTTTCTCCCCTTCGCCGTCGAAGCTCTCGATGAGATAACGAGCCTCCTCGTTGATTTTGTTCTCCACGCTTCTCTTACCCATGCCGAGATTTCGCATGGCAGTCAACCCGAAGCGACGGCGTTCTTTCCAGACCTCACCGCTGGATGAGATGATGCTACCTACATAGAATTATAATTCATGTAAGCTACTGGCATGTTCCACTGATCAAAATTACAATTTGTCATGCATTTTAGTTCAAATTAGATCAGTGTTGAGTTGGAGATCTTGGCGTAACAAGCTTGGCAGTATGGCCCATGCTTTTGCACAAATGGATTTCCTTAAATTGTCAACCACTTTGGGAGGCATGAGCCATGCTGATGTTAGGCTGATAATCACTGATGATATGCAGTATATGGATTTGATACTAGCTTATCTACCCCCTAGATCAGAGAGAAATAGACATAACCTTATTCACTTTGTGGAAGTCCCTTGCAATCATTTCAATCCGAGTGAAGTGTATTTCGGTGTTTTTGTCACAGAATAATTTTGAGCGTTGATAACGATTAGAAAACAAAATATAGCCACAAAAAAGTTGACAGCCTTTAAATTTAGGCCTTTCCACACGACGCTTAAAAAACCTCTCAATCATTGAGAAATTCTGTCATGGTTGATAAATCCTACAAAGGTGACATGGACACCAATTGAGAGTGACTCACGTCTCTGGTGAATCCTTGAGAGATTTTGACCGAGGTCCAGACCCATGACAGAATTTCTCAATGGTTGAGGGTTTTTTTTAGCGTCGTAAGACCTTAAATTGCACAAAGTTAAGATTGATTCTGTGTCCGCATTTACCTTTAACAGATGGGCTGGCCACCCTTGGCTTGATTCGATCCGAGAAACAGTCGGCCTGCTTAACGAGAGCCTCTTTGACGGAGTGCATATCATTCAGAACTACCACCAACATGCTTCCCATCCAGACGCTCATCACACTCCCGTACTGCTTGGCCCAATCCTCTAACGCCAGATGTAGCTTGCCCTTTTTCATGCCACGAGCATTGCCAAGAATCGGCCATGGCCGCGGCCCGGGAGGCATATTCTTGGGCCAGCGGATCCAGTTGATCGTCAGCAGAAGAACGACCAAAAACAGCACAACAGACTGCACGTTCAACGCACTTGCCGCTGTTAGTATTTGTGAGACAACCATGATGATATATATACTTGTAGCAATGCCACAGTCACAGCTAAAAATGACTGAATATATGTCGGCTTCTCATGAGTACTTGCCTGCTACACTTCCGAAACCCAGAATAAACATTACCTGCAAAACCCTCATGTACAAAAATGCCTATGCAATGAAAGCCGTATAATGCTAGATGCACGATTTAGCATGACATTGTTAAATGTGAGACATTATTATAATTCTATTCAGCATAACTAGAGCGTGATCTTATACGAACATAGTACGCGAACGATTGACGGTAGAGGTTTTTGAATAAAAAGGTTAAAGGTTGAGATTTCCGACTGTGTATACAATTCAGTCTGTCACCCATTGCCATGGTGGGGATCCAGAGCTACACGTTAAAGGTATGAGCATTATATTCGGTATGTAGCATACCGAAACAGAAATTTTCACAGATTTACCTTTAACTTACAGGGTATAAAGAATGGTGATGGTAGACACTTTTCTGCCTGAATTGCTGTATCTATCCAGAAAAGAGCAAAAAGCCAATAACCAGAAACAATGTTGATCTTTAAAAGATAAAAAATAACGGTGAAATGATTTTGAAAAATAAAATAAATACCGTAGGCGTTTTCGTTGTTTTCTCAAGAAAATGGGCGCTATATGGGCCTAGAAACTTCACAGATGGCTGTTACTGTATATTTTTGATATGATTTTTTGCCGATGAGTCTACATTTCTCAGTTTGACAAAATCCAAAGTATGATATTAAAGCGAACGTGTAGACCATTGAGGGCAATGACACTTTAGAAATCCAAGGCAACGCTAATTTGCATAATATTTGTCGAACTCGTCAGCACCAGAGTTGTTGTTTGGTATACCTGGACGTAACCCATACATTTTGTGGCTTATTACCGAGAATGTTGATGTACAAGGGCCTTTGTGAAGGTCAGAGGTCACCAGGGGCGTACGTGTTTTGGCGGACTGAACCGTGAACATGTTTCTGCATTGGGATTGGTTCGGGGTTTTGGTGACACGGTTGTGCTTCAATGACGTCATTGGTTCAAAGCATACACGGGTTTACACTTCGAAAAAAGCGCATGCGTGAGTGCCTCGTTTTGAAGTCGCCATCAAACCCGCCGAAGTGTAAACCCGTGTATTGTCTTCGACAATGGACGGCCACTTCGAAAAGTGCGCATGCGTGGAAGAGCCTCGTTTTGAAGTTGCGATCAAAATCTAAGATGGCCGCCATGGTGTAAACCCGTGTATTGGTTTACGGTTGGTCCAACATGGCTGCGATTCCTTCCGTCATGTCCGACCGCCATTTTTGTTTACATTTTTTTTTTGCAATTGCGTTTTGGCGCCCTCCCTAACTATGTGTTTCTGTTCAATTCAGAGTACAGTGACATCAGAAATACTATACTGGTCACGTCCGCAAAAACATGCCCCAAGGGCCTGTTTGTTTAATGCACAGGATCACGAATCTTGCGGATCCGGATCCCATTTTATAGCGTACCCTGCATAGGACGTGGATCCCTAAATCTGGGATCCTGTGCTTTAAATAAACAGGCCCCTAGTCTTCACGGGATCCGTGATGATGTCATTGTGTGCGCCAGTAGCTTAACCTAATTATGAGTATTAAAGGTACAGTACAGGATTGGTAAAATAGTAAAATACCCCAACAGAAATGTTCACAGATTTACGTATAATTTGCAGGATATGAAGATGGTGCTGGTAGAAACATACCGTTAAAATATTTCCGTCTGAAATAGTGTATTAATCCAGAATAACAAACAAAGACCAATACAGTTTTGATCTCGGCGTAAGATCAAAATTATTCTGTATATGTTTTATAAGAAAAATTGAGTCGTGTTTTCGCTCAGTTGTTTCGTGACTCAGATGTCAGATAAAGCTAACATTTCCACAGGTTTATTATTTCATGTACATGCTGGATCAGACAAAGTGTGAGTGCTGAGCTGTGACCTTTACCAATCATGTATTATACATTCAAACCAGCGCTCGAAATAAAAACAATTACTGGGCGTGGCTATTATTTTTGCCCCAAATAATCGTCAAGACGTTTGTTTTGTGCAGTGTATATATCGCCCTCTGTTGACAATGATTCATACTCAACTTCACACAAAACGACAACAGGAACACATTACCGCCTTGGTCTGAATTCCGTCCAATCGATATTATTCAGTACGTAAGATAAAACTGTCGCTTAAACCTTTTCCTCTCTTGTGCAAGATTATTTGGGTGTTGGTGGCTGACGTAAACTTTGTTGGCAGACGCTTAGAGTATTATTTTACTTGAGATCTTCACGTACTACACAAATTTCCCTTGAAAGTCATGGGAAATTCCCGGGAAATTGCAAAAGACTGTTGAGCAGCAGGTGGCGATAAAAAACAAATAAACAAATGAGTCATCTTACAGACGAGACAAAAACAAGCAAGATTAAATTATATGAACGACGTAAGCTTAGTTGGCCAACGCCTATACTATTTTTCTTGAGGCCGTTATAAGCACTTCACCACTTGGTTTCCCGTGAAATTCCTGGGAAATTCCCCGGAAACATTTATTGAGCAGCATACAGGAGGTGAGAAGAACGAGGGCGTCGGTGCATGTGTACCCTAAATATAAAGTCGTTGCTACTAGCGTAAGTGAATGTGAATTCATAGTGAATGTGAAACATAACTATGATTTCCATGATTCGATTTCTAATAAACATCCGGGTATTCATATTACTATTTCTTTACATCTGACAAACGAAACAAAAACAAATAAGTCCAGTTCAACTATGATTTATACATTTTAGAATGTTAATTTTCCTTTTCACTTTGTGGAAATGTAAAGTTTAAGCGTTCTGCTTATTTAGATAAAAAAAAGATAACATGCATGTTTGGAAAAATATAAGCGATAGAATTCGTTCAAAGTATTTTACAAATCTGCATTGAAAATTTCATTTCAGGATATCTGTGTATTCTTATATTTTAATAATATTGCGTAATATTGGTTTGAAAGCTTACTGTTCATAAGAGCAGATATCTCTGGGAATTTTCTTTTTCCTGAAATACAGTCTTATTAATACTAAAATATCTTACCAACTGAATTTGACTGAAAAGCGTGAAATCTTAAAACAAAGTGGGAACTTGTTTTCATCAAGTTGTGTAAGAACTATCTTTTTTTTTTTTTAGATAATTTTACTATGCACCGATTTTCAAGACATATTTACAGGTAATTGTTGTGATATGCATTTTCAAAAAAATGATTAAAATAATTATTCCCCCAAAAAGGAATGGCATGACCAATCGTGTACTATAACTTGAACACTAGAGCAGTCACTTGCCATACAAAATGTAAATTGCGCAATAATACAATATGTATCGGTTTGCTGTAATGTAATATTTCGGTTCTTAATTCTTGCACTTTGCATATCGTTGCATAATTCTTCTGACTTGGACTCAACGTTTCGACTGTCCTGCTCTAGTCATCATCATGAGACTCGAACAGGTTAGTCGAAACGTTGAGACCAAACGAAGAGTGCGGCGATGTATTAACTATTGATTCATCTCTGTGCCTGTAGCAAGGAGTGAAGCAAAACCTTCAGATATCCGATTCATTTTCTTTTAATGAATGTCCCTAACGCTTTTTCACAACAAGCTCATATGGGTGTGGTCCCATGGTGATGCCAGTGATACCATCCAGTGGTGGGCGTGGCTTGCCGATGGGCAGGGAGAACGTGAATCGTTGGAGGAGGTTGACAAAGAAGATGAACATCTCCATCTTGGCCAGAGTTTCTCCCAGACAGACACGGCGACCTGAAACGAAACACAGGCAGTGGAACTGAATTTGTGTTTGATAGATAGCCTCTATCTACACTGATTGATCACTGGGGTCGATTTCACGAAGCCCATACGATCGATCGTAACTCGAGTTACGAAGGATAACCCATCGTATTACACGCAGTGCTGCTATGCATCGAAAGTCCTACGATTGATAGTAAGTTACGAAGAGTTTGGTGCTATCAACCCCAGCCGATTTCACGAAAAGTTGCGTAACTTACGCAACTTACAAATGTTGCGTAAGTTGCGCAACATTTCAAGTTCCTGAAATCGGCTGCTGCAGGCTTATTTCTGAGAGACAAATCTTTCATATAGCTTGAATGTACGTACCGGTGCTGAATGGAATGAAGGCTTCAAATTTCTCCAGGGTCTTCCCGTCCTTGCTAAGGAACCTGGTGGGGTCGAACTTCTGAGGGTCGTCCCAGACCTTTGGATCGTTCAAAATGCGCCAGAGATTCACGAATACAACTACATAACAAGGAAAATTAAGAGAACGTTGAATAGGTAAACTTCTTTCAGGGTGTTTTTTTTTTTTATTTCCATCGTAGTTTTTATTTGAAAGAAAGTTAAGCTAGCACTTAAAGACTAACCAGGTGAATAACTACATAAGCTTTCGTAGTACCATGGACGAACTACTCTACAACAATGGACAATTTTATTATTGCACAAAGTGACTGTATGGGTACTCGTGGTTACCATTTGGGCATAATGTAATGTTTTGAATGGAAACCATGCCTTGTTTGGCGATAAGCCTACTATACTCTTAGCACAGATTTCCTCAACATGTCCTTCTTACTTGTGTTGGCTGGGATTGTGTATCCGAGCAGGTCCGTCTCATAGCTTGTGCAATGGGGCACGGCGAATGGGGTGACCGGCCTTTGGCGTTGCATCTCCACCAGCACAGCCTGAGTATACGGCATGTTGTTGCGGTCTTCAGCGGTTGGCTGGCGTTCATGTCCGATGACGTCATCAATTTCTTTATGTACCTGCGATCATACAAAAGAACTGATTGGCTTTTCCATGTTCAACGGAAAAAGGTATTGTTTTTGTTCTGTTTTTTTTTGTTCTTCCTCATTTTCTTGTCGCCCCAAATCCCATAGACTTTGTACGGGGGCATTCTAGACCCCACTTTGGTCACTTTTAAACAGCCGATCTTAACCAAACATGGTCCAAACGAAGTCCCTAGGCCTATAGGCTAGTTCTTCCTTTCACCAAAAGCTATGTTAGGCAAGGTATTTCTTTGTCTAACATTTTATATATTTATGAATCAATTTATAATATCATATGCAGAAAAGCCTTATGTGCTGTTTGCCATAAATAGGCCTATCTAGTTTGATTTGATGTTACTCTAATACTTAGATCTGATATTGGGCTGTATTCCTCGATCTTACGATGTGCCTAAACCGATTACGATTTCCTTGTGACTAATCTCAACCAACCTTTTCCTGCACATCCGGATATACGGCCATGTATAGCATCAGCCAGGACAGTGTGTTCGTCGTGGTGTCCGTCCCAGCCACGAACAGATCAAAGATTCCTCTCCAAATGGTCGTTTTGTCAAATGCTGTGTCTTCATTGCAGATTTTCCCTTGTTCTTCCTGCTGTTTCAATTCCAGAATGAACATGTCGATGATGTCCCGGATGTCGTTCGGATCGAAGGACTCCTGGTGCTCCTGAATTGAGGTTCAATTTGACACATATTATGATTAAATGAATTTCATCAAAGAGAGGATACTAAAGAATTTAAGTTGAAATGTAATAAATTGCTGTAATCTGCTCATTAACCAAAACTGATGACCTGAAATGTATAATGCTAAGAGTTAGGAGGAACTGACGTTCAGATCCTAGCAGGCTATTCCTGCAAAGCTTTCTTCGAAAGATCCTGCAGGGTAAGATCAAAACGTCAAGATACAATTACACTTAAAAGGATAATCCCATTAATGGTCGTACATAGTCCTTGTGCTAGCTAGGCCAATGCTACGGAGCTCTAGAGGTGCCATCCGACTTGTTGAAATCCTGAAATAAATTATCCCGGGATGATGACATAAAAATACGGGCAAGATGACGACATTCTAATATAATTTATCACGGGATGACGACATCACAAAATCAAGATGTCGAAATCCTGAGATACTTTATCACGGGATGACAACATCACAAAATTAAGATGTCGACATCCTGAGAAAATTTATCACGGGATGACGACATCACAGAATCAAGATGATGACAGCCTGGCATTTTATTGCGGGAAAACGACATCACAAAATCAAGATGTCGACATCCCAAGATAATTTATCTCAGGAGTTCAACAAGTCGGATGGCACCTCTAGAGCTCCGTATACTACAAATACAGGCCTAGATATAAAATTTGGAAAGTAGTCTTTTTCAACTTACCTTGACAATGCCTTGAATGAAGTCGATAATATTTCGAAATCGTTGCGTTCTCTTTCTACGATCTGCCATGTGAAATAGATCATAGACAGCGCTGACTGCGGCGAAAGAGCCGCTAGATAGGTTTTCCTTCACAATACTGATCAGTGCGGCAAACTTGGGGTCCGAGTACTCGAAGCGATACCCGAAGCTGATCGTGCAGATGATGTTGGAGACTGCGTTCAGGATGTAATGTCCAGGGTCGAAGGGCATCTCCCCTTCGCCGTCGAAGCTCTCGATGAGATAGCGAGCCTCCTCGTTGATTTTGTTCTCCACGCTTCTCTTACCCATGCCAAGATTTCGCATGGCGGTCAACCCGAAGCGACGCCGCTCTTTCCAGACCTCACCGTTGGATATGATGATGCTACCTATAATACGTGTAAATCAATGGTTTTCTGTAAGGACATACTGCTGTTAAAGATTTTCATACTTTTTGTGAAATTATCAGTCCCATACTCTGCCCATTTTTGAACAAAACAGTGAAAAAACGTTCATGGTATTTTAAAATCTATTCTCAGGATCACCCTGAGATCAAAATTGGTTTGTTTATTTGGTTTTACTCTTTTTCTAGATAAAGGACAGCATTTTAGGCGGTAAAGTTTCAACGGTATGTTTCTAGCGATCGACATTGCCGATGTCGGAACAGGTATTGCTTTCGTACGGAATTTCATTATTCCTTCGCACTTTTTGCTTCCAAAGCTTTATACAGTAAGTTTGTTGATTGTTTATCTCTTCTAATAAGTTTCTTCTGATGAGCTTAAATGAGACATCTTATGAAAGCTTACAAGCTATAAGGATCATTCTGGCACTAAGAATTCTTAATTAATGAAACACGTGACAGCTCATTTTAATACTTAATTAGTAAATTTTGTTCGCAGCATATCTCGAACACGACAAAATGTTATCAGAGCTTATAAAGCTGATTAAATTAGTCGGAACAGCTCCGTGTTCGTCCATGAACACTTAAATGTCTAGTTGTGTTCTGTACAGTATTGGTTTTTTTCTTCTCATCAGATTCCATTGCATTGTTAAAGGGTTTGAAACTGCTGCATAAATCAATTTATTTCATAAACTGAGACCATAGTTTCTCCATAAAAGTAATTAGCCTACCTTTAAAATTTTTGATCGAAATCCTTGGTTGGACTCGATCCGAGAAGCAGTCAGCTTGCTTAACGAGAGCCTCTTTGACAGCTTGCATGTCATTGAGAACCACCACCAGCCGACTTCCCATCCAGACACTCATCACACTCCCGTACTGCTTGGCCCAATCCTCTAAGGCCAGATGTAGTTTGCCCTTTTTCATGCCACGAGCATTGCCAAGAATCGGCAATGGCCGCGGCCCGGGAGGCAGATTCTTGGGACGGCGGATCCAGTTGATCGTCAGCAGAAGAACGACGAAAAACAGCACAATAGACTGCACATTCAACGCACTTGCCGCTGTCAGTATTTGTGAAACGACCATGGTGATACTTTTGTTTTGAATATAACACTTGTACTTAAAATTGATTTATTATTACGTTCCACGTGAGTAACAAACCCTTCTGAAGAAGGAACAACACTACCTGCCAAACCTAAGCGGCGTTTGCAAATAAAGGCCTCACAACTGAGCGAGCAACTTTATATAGCTTGCGGAAAGGGAATTTCATTCAGCATATAAAATACTGGGATGATCATTTGAATATAAAATGTGTGCGCACACGAGTTCACTAAGGCAAAGTTCAACTAGAAGTATAAAGAGCAACCACGAGTTTCAAGTTCAAGTACTTGACCATGTCAACAATCAAATTGCACTCAGACTAGCGCACGCACACGCAGTGGAGGCGATGCAGGATGCATAACATGTCTTTTCTGAGCTTTTGTAAGGAAAACACTTAATGTACCATAATGATCAACCAAATTGACAGTTTGTATGTTTGTTATGAGTTATTATTGAATGGAAATTTCTGCTGGTGGTTATAATGGTGTAGTGTAGTTGGTGGCAGTAGAAATACATGTATACACTATATAACTGGGTTGCATGGTTTGTGAAGCACTGTGTGCACTGCATATGCAGTGTGTGTATAAGAGTCATGGTCACATGAAGGTCATCAGTTCATGAGTTAACTGCATGCGTTTAGAGTAGCTACATCATTTTAATAGAAGGTACTTTCCCGTGTGTCTTTCATGGTAGTCGTGCCGGGTATTGTGTGACCAGAGATCCGGTATATCATGCAGAGATCGCGATTTCCAGGTTCAAGGTTCAGTCGGTTAAGTTTCTTTATCTCCACTTTGTGGTTTCAACTATACCGTATATAATTCAAGGTGAAATGTTGAAATGGTTTATTTATTTATTTATTTATACTTTTTTTCTTGTATAGTTTTCAGTGTGTGAAGCAATAGAGCAACAATATAGCAGTTTCTGTGTAAAAATTCGTTCGTTTATACAACCATTGTAGGCCTACATTACAGCCCCACCTTTTGTAAACTCATGCAATTTTTCCTGTCACTCTGAAATTATTATCATTCACAGTATAGGGTTGTATTGATTGGCCAAGTTTCGCAATTTTGAAACAATATTAGGCCTATAATTATATTGGCCATATACAAGATGTCAGCTATAGGACTACACCCTTTGTTTCCTGTTATTGACTGTTGCGAAACCATGGCACACGGTATTTGTAGCTATGACGTAGCCTCACGAGGTCATTGCTCGGTCACAGCTGTTCTGAATGATTGTTAGCCACGCCTTTACCTGGAGCCAATTTCAAAGAGCTGCTAAGCACCAAAATTTGCTTAAGCACCAAAAGCCTTGGTAAATCAAATCAGTATGCCAACCAAAAAATACAATATTGACGAGACATTTACTACAAAGGTATGCTTCAGATAATACTCAAATATATATGCCTACGTCACCAAAAGTATACATGTACATGACTTTAAGTTGTGGTATTTTAAAATGAAGTGTGTAACTCAGATATCCATTGTATTTAAACAGGTGTTTTTTTTACACGGTAATCTTTCTTTCTTTCAAACGATACTATTCTAAAATATATCTAAAAACTATCTCAGTGCAAAAGTAAAATCGTGTTTGATAAATTAAGAGCATACGGTGCAAAGAAAGAAATTCATCATCTAAATTGTCATGTCGAAATCAGGGTTTTTGGCCATGATCATCAAAAGAAGGGCGTGGCTTGTATGTAGGCGCGAAGGACGTCGACGATCGTTGAAGGTTGACAAAGTAGCCAGAGATTTTCCGTGACTTTAAATAAAATACGGTATTTATGAGATCTGGGGTCCATTTTACGAAGCCCTACGATCAATCGTAAGTCGAGTTACACTGTACGAAAGCGATAACCCAGAGTATCATATGAAGGGCTGCAATGCATCATACGTCCTACGATTGATACTGACGGGACATTACACAGATAATATAATCCATCAATTTGTTTTAACGTAAAAGTCAATTTTGACAAGAATACAGTATTTTCTGCTGACGAAATTTGTGTTTCTATCATTTCCACATATAGCTTTAAACGTGAATAAAACTTGAAAACGGGCCTTTACGTTGATATAATTCGAAGCCGATATAATTATATCAGTCGATATAATTCGGTCAATTCACAACAGTGCGCCACCATGAGTTTGCAAACGCGCTGGCAAATCACAATGCGCGGAAATAATTTCGTCGACAAACTGCGCATATGGAAAGACGCGCAGTTTGTCGACAAAGCATATTTCGTGAATTGTGATTGGCCAACGCGTTGCAAACTCATGGTGGCGCACTGTTATATTCTGAATCGCCCGAATTACGATGGCTTCAGATATCAACGTTTTTTGGCAACGACTTCAAAATGGCTCGGGCTAAATGTAGCGCCATAGTTGCCATCAAGAGATGGGCGTGGCTTGTCGACAGGTAGGGAAAACGTTAATCGCTGCAGGAGGTTGACACCGAAGATGAACAGCTCTGTCTTGGCCAAAGTTTCCCCGAGACAAGCACGACGTCCTGTTATAAGCAGAAATAGAACATGCATCAATCTAGACCCTGTACTGAGCAGAAAAATAGATATGAATCATGATAACAAAACTATGTTAAATGTATTTTGGGGTAAGTTTGGGATACATACCAACACTAAATGGGATGAATGCTTCGGAGTTCTGATTGGTTCTTCCATCCTCTGATAGAAACCTGCTGGGATCGAACTTCTCTGGATCTGTCCAGTGTCGCGGGTCGCGGTGAACTTTCCAGTGATTGACGAACACAACTGTACAATAACAGAAGCCAACAAATTGGAGTAAAGTGAAAACAAAGAGGGCACACTACAAATTCGTGCGTGCGCTTAGATCTACAAAACCAATTCTGCCTTGTATTGTTGCCACTGTTACAGCCTTCTTTCATTTCAAGAGATGAAGCATGAAGTTTCAGGCCTTTTCACACGACGCTAAAAAAACAAGCTCTCAACCATTGAGAAATTATACAAAAATCTTATACAAAAATGCCATTGTGTGAAAGGACACCAACTCAGCTAGGAAGGTTGGAAGAAACTTGATATATTTCTTAATCTTACCAGTATTAGCAGGGATTGTGTAGCCAAGCAATTCAGTTTCATAGCGCGTCTTGTGTGTAACACCGCATGGTGCCACATGCCGCATACGTTGAATCTCCATCAAAACAGCGTTGGTGTAGGGCATGTCGTCATGGTCTTGATAAGTGGGCGGGCGTTCGGTGCCGATCACGTCATCAATTTCTGCCTGGACCTGTCGAGTTGAGTAATAAAGGAATATTTGTTCTAAGCATAAAGCAATCCTTAATCCACAAGGGATCCTATGTCATGTTGTATTCAGCGCCTCGTGTTACATCTTCGACTTCTGCGTGGGGTCAACAACAAGTTAATTGATTGCACTCACCTTTTCCTGGACATCGGGATAGACGGTCAAGAACAGGATAAGCCACAGTAAAGTGCCTGTCGTGGTATCTGATCCAGCACCGAACAGGTCGAATATGCCCCTCCACATGGTGGACCTGCAGAGGGCCGAGTCTTCATCCACTTCCCCCACCTTTTCCTGCCGCTCAATTTCCTGTAGGTACATGTCGATGATGTCTCGGATATCATTGTCGTCGAAGGTTTCTTGGTGTTCCTGAATAAAGAAGCACGAATTTAACCAGACCCAATATACTCTTTGCTTAATCATGATCAGGTTTACTGTCCCTTATTTGACCCTGTATTGTATGAATATGTTTCATGCGACTAACCTTTACGTTGTCTTTTAAGAATCTCATGATATTCACAATTCTTTCCATTGTGTCGTTTTCGGGAGCCTTCTTGAAGACGGCAATCAGCCTCGACATGAAGCTATCAATTCTGGTAAAAGACGCTTCTTGACAGATTTTCTTGACACTTTGGATCAAGTATACAAACTTGGGGTCCGTGTACTCGAAGCGATGCCCGAAGCTGATCGTGCAGATGATGTTGGAGACTGCGTTCAGGATGTAATGTCCAGGGTCGAAGGGCTTCTCCCCTTCACCTTCGAAGCTCTCGATGAGATAGCGAGCCTCCTCGTTGATTTTGTTCTCCACGTTTCTCTTACCCATGCCGAGATTTCGCATGGCGGTCAACCCGAAGCGACGCCGCTCCTTCCAAACCTCACCGCTGGATGAGATGATGCTACCTGCATGCAGTACGTGGAATATAGAAAGAAACATATAGGGCCTTTACGAAACCTGGCTTGAGATTCGGCTTGGTACTTGTTTCGCTACCGCCATTGGAGACCCACAAAACGAAATGTGGTGGCCGAAGAAAGGCTCCAGATTCGCCATGTATCTCAAGCCCTTCATTTCATTTCAGGACACGAAATGGCAGTAGCAAAATAAATCCCAAGCGTATAGCCTCAAACCTCATTTCGTAAAGGTCCATAGATTCTGCCGACAAACTGCGTCGACAATTTAATCAGGTCATATGACAATTTCGTCCAATTACATGTAGTTGTCGATAATTTTCTTTGACAGATTTAAGCCGGCTTAACATTTATAATGGACACAGCGGGATGAAGATTCGCACATTTACCTTTGTCAAGCTGCCCAGAATTGTCAATGCGGTCGGAGAAGCAATCAGCCTGTTTGACCAGTGCCTCCTTGACGGACTCTATGTCATTCAGGACGATTGCCAGACGGGATCCAAGGTAGATTCTCATGATGCTTCCATACCGATCGGCCCAGTCAGCGAAGACGAGGTGTACCCCACGCTGTCCCCTGTATATGCTATGAGCATTGCCAACGAATGGTAATGCTAGTGGACCTGGAGGAAGGTTGGACCGTTTGCGACCAAGGAGCCAGTTGAGCGTCAGCAAGGAAGTGACAAAGACAACGACATAGCGTGCGTTTAACCAACCTGCCGTAGCGACCATTTGAGCGTCGGTCATTCTGTCTGTGGATATCCAATCGTTCCCTGTACGATATCTTAGAAATCACGCTGCGAAGTTCCAAACCTCCTAAAAGTCTAGATTGGAACCGTTGGATTAAGCTTTTACTGTTTTTCTTTATTTTTGAAGACTTGAATCGAAATTGCGAGAGGTTATTTGTGTCTCAGTCGAAACAGTGCATATCACTGGTATTTCCGTTAAGATGACTACGAATTTAAGCACTGTGCTAAAAAGATCCTAAGACCTAATGACCGGAGAATATTGTATACCTTACTTTATATAATGTTGGGGTGTTGATGTTTTGTTTTTTTTGGTTTTTATGGGAGGGGTGTGATTTCATTCCTTTGCTGGCTGGTTTTAGTCAGAATTCATAACATTCATATTAATCGCGCGGCAGTAGTTTAAATATTTTCTTAGTTGTGCCTTATTTCTCCATGGTTGTGTCAAGTACTTTGCGTCAAATCATGGCCATGGTCAATTGAACACCAACAAAAACATCACACACATACACCTCCGTTAAAACAAATACCTTAAGGCCTGCTGTGCACCTATAGTAGGCCAAGTACTCTGTGCACGATCTTATTGGCATGTCTCCCTAAGGTACCAATTACCAGTAGGCAGTAGGCCTGTATATTATTTGTGGTGGGTGTTATTATTGAATTTCTTTGCTGGCTGTGTTTCATGAAATCATAATATTCACATCCTTGCGATTGTATTTTAATATTTTCTTAGTTGTGTTGAATGGTTCGTGTCAAATGGGCACCAGCAAAAATAGGAGTAATAACTACACACTTAAGTTTGGGGGGAAAAAGAGCATAACGTTTTTCTGTATTTTCACAAGAGTAATAAACGATAATATTATAGAAATAAGGGTTGAGGGAGACTTTTTTTCGAAGTGACCGTACTTCTTCAGACGAGATTTCCATCTTAAAGGGCGACTGCAGTGCTTTTTTTAGTCAGGTTATTTTATTGCCTTCATACAGAGAATATACTGACAAATAATGAATGGCAAGTCCTATTTTGGTTTCAAACCAGCATTTGGTTTTCTTTTGAACGGCTTTGCAAAATGGGGGATTTTCATGCATACTCATGTAGGGAACCAACAGCCAAAATATAATGAAAAAACATAAACAAATGAAGAGGCAAACATGACCCCCAGAAATGGTTTGTCAAAAAAATTACACCAGCAGTTGAGTGAAAGAAACATATTCAGCACGAAAACTGAACCCATTGAGGGGGAAAGTTTTGTCAGAAAACCTATAAAACAACCGCAACTTTTTGTGCACAAATCAATTGAGTTACTGCTCTCAGTTCCCCAGATGACATCACAGTTTTGCTCATGAATATGGAAATGCTAATTAGCATACAAACGGAAAAACCTGTTTTTAACCCTGAATCAATGTGGGGAAGTGGGTAAAATCACAATTCCCATGTACAGATTTTTGATTGGCACATGTTCAGGCCATAATATTCGCATTGCAGTGACCCTTTAATGAAATCACTATAGTTTCGACCAATTGGTTTTCATCTATTCTATATTTTTAAACATACGAAGGATTAACATTGGGAATATATCTAGTTTTGTTCGGTATTTAAAATCATATTATGAAGATTGTCATTGTAATTTAGGAGCAACGAGCGAACAGTTTTTTTCAGTGTCCCAAGGCAATATCAGTCGCGTTGAATGACTACGCATGTTAAACTTCCCAAAAAATACACATGGGAATCATTGCCTGCACTTTTTTCTGAACACTTAAAGCACACATTGACAGCCGACCATGTCTTATACATGCATAACGTTACCTGCACAATTTATGTTATCTCATGGGACGTTGACCACGTAACATAAATAAACTACCGTTACAAATCAAATCAAAATAGAATCTGTTAATGCAACCCTCAATTAGTTGTCTTTATGTTTATCATAATTTTGGCTTTAGTTATGAGTTGTAAGGGCACAGATGAAAGGAGTTTTGTTAATTTCTAAGGGCATGTTAAAGAGAATGTCATTTAAATTTATCGACTGAAACATGTAATGTGGATAAAGCTGCGTATAGATCCTACAAATGGCGCGAAAGTTGTTACCCTTAAAGACTCGTCAGGCATACATTTACTTTGAAGTTTGGTTATATTATGCAGTTTCAATAAATTTCTCAAAAGTACGGAGCTCTAAAGATGCCATCCGAGTTGTTGAGATCCTGAGAAAAATTATCTCGAGATGACGACATTTTAAGGGCAAGATGACGACATCCTGAGATAATTTAGTACGGGATGACTACCTCACAAAAATCAAGATGTCGACATCCTAAGAAATTCCTGTTAATGTTTGCACATAATTGCAATAGAGGGCCTAAGTTGAACCATTTTGTACCAGTTTCAATAGGTAACCTTATTATCTCGGAATGTCGAGGTCATCTTGATTCATCTTGATTTATCATCCCGTGATAAATTATCTCAGGATTTCGCCTTCTTGTACGTAATATGTCGTCATCCCGAGATAATTTATCTCAGGAGCTCAACATGTCGGATGGCACCTCTAGAGCTCCGTACAAACCAGTGAACACTGAACACTGCATGTTTCGGGGTGAATACATGTACCTAGCGCACTAATTCCATGCTGTGATGGCTTATCAACAGTGTCCTCACGTATCATGAGATATTAATCATTAACAATACAAAATAATTATTGTGAACTAATGCACTGCCAAGTTTCCAGGTTCATTTTTCATTGGCTTCAAATATGGTATTTGTGATATCTCAGACGACCTGCTAATATATACACTGAAAGGACACAATTAAGGTAATTTTACTACATAATCCATACTTTAAGATAACCCTTGCAAAGTCAATAATGAAGTAAGAACATAGTATCAACAATTTGCTGACGAATTGTCTATAGCTTTTTAACACTATAATAATGAGCATGGACAAACCTTTACGCGACTTTATGTTGATACTATACAGCTCAACATAAGTCTATAATGGTGACGGCTTCAGATATCAACGTTTTTTGGCAACGACTTCAAAATGGTCTGGGCAGTGTGTAGTGCCATAGTTGCCATCAAGTGATGGGCGTGGCTTGTCGACAGGTAGGGAGAACGTAAATCGCTGCAGGAGGTTGACTGCGAAGATGAACAGCTCCGTCTTGGCCAACATTTCCCCGAGACAAGCACGACGTCCTGTTATAAGCAGAAATAGAACATGCATCAATCTAGACCCTGTACTGAGCAGAAAAATAGATATGAATCATATACATGATAACAATGCTATGTTAAATTTTGGGGGTAAAGTTTGGGATACGTACCAACACCAAATGGGATGAATGCTTCGGAGGTCTTATTGGTTCTTCCATCCTCGGATAGAAACCTGCTGGGGTCGAACTTCTCTGGATCTGTCCAGTATCGCGGGTTGCGGTGAACTGACCAGTGATTGACGAACACAACTGTACAATAAAAAGTCAAAATTGGAGTAACGTGGCACATATGGCACGATTATCTTATTTTTACAGCGTCTTCTTTCACTTCATAGGAGATGAAGAGTGACGTTTCAGTGCTTGAATCATTCCTTTAATCTGTTAATCTCAAAACAATAATCAAGAAGAGTATGCCTTTTCTTACTAGTATTTGCAGGGATTGTGTAGCCAAGCAATTCAGTTTCATAGCACGTCTTGTGTGGTACACCGCCTGGTAAAACATGCCGCATACGTTGAATCTCCATCAAAACAGCGTTGGTGTAAGGCATGTCGTCATGGTCTTGATAAGTGGGTGGGCGTTCAGTGCCGATCACATCATCAATTTCTGTCTGTACCTGAGTTGAGTAATAAGGAATAATCTGAGCATTGTAGCGGCCATTACTACATATAAAAAGCAGATTTAGTCAGAAGTGTATAGACCCTTAAGACATGGAAATAAACCCCTGGTTAATTGGTGGACCATTGAAACATCCAATCAAAAAGGTAAATCGTTATTCGTTATTCTTTGCGATTAATTCAACGGGCAAATAGTAACTGCATTAGTCTTCTATACAATGACCGTGATACCGAGTTATCGATCATGATAAAAAAAGGTGCGTCAGTGAAAAGGGGGACATCCTTCGATCGTTTGGCATCAGCTGATATCACCTCGTACCACTGGAACATGTATGAAAGCGCCCATTCGTAGGCCAGTAGTGTGGTATTAGGCACGTTCACGCACAACAAAAAGCGCGACTATTTGGTTCGCGATTTGGAGCGCGACCCAAATAGTCGCGCTTTTTTAGTGTGTGTGAATGTGCCTATTGAGGTAAAAATGATGTACCTTCAACAGTGTACTGTTTATAGGATGTCTAATTAACACCAGACATGGATATTGAAATAGCAATGTTGCATTTGACTGGAGTCGAGTCAATGCATGATAGTAAATGAGCAAAGCATCTGTGATCCCACTTGTATCACATGAAAAGGTTGTGGGTCCAGTCGATTTCATCAAACTCATTAATCGTAGAACATATGATGCATTGCAGCCCCACGTAGAAGTCTTAGGATACGATGAATTATCGCTTCGTAACTCGAGTTACGATCGATCGTAAGGTTGAGTGAAATTGACCATAAAGCCAATTGAATGCACTAACCTTCTCCTGAACATCGGGATAGACGGACATGAACAGGATCAGCCACAGTAAAGTGCCTGTCGTGGTCTCTGATCCAGCAACGAACAGGTCGAAGATACCCCTCCACATGGTGGACCTGCAGAGGGCCGAGTCTTCATCCACTTTCCCCACTTTTTCCTGCCGCTCAATTTCCTGTAGGTACATGTCGATGATGTCTCGGATATCATTGTCGTCGAAGGTTTCTTGGTGTTCCTGAAAAATAGTAAGGGCCCTTAATTTTTTTGTTGATGGCTTAAAGGTATTGTAATACTTTGGAAGCACACGCAAACAGAAATCTTCACGGATTTACCGATAACTTACAGGGTATAAAGATGGTGCTGGTCGAAACATATTTTGACAAAATTATTAATTCTGCCTGAAATGCTGTATTTATCCAGAAAAGAGTAAAATCAATTACCCAAAACCAGTTTTGATCTCCAATAAAGAGATTTCCAATATACCGTGAGCGTTTTTCACTGTTTTCTCTGTCAAAAGTGGGTACAGTATGGGACTGGGAATTTCACAGAATAACTATCTTTCTTGACATTTTTACTTGCTTAGCAATTAAGATAAATTCACATCAATAAGATCGATCTTAGTGTTTCGTGAAATCGTTCCCTGGTCATGGGAAAAGACTTGAGTCGAACTTGAGACAGAGTCCGAGTCGCAATCATATTTGAAAAAGACGCACGGACTCAAAAGTGTCAACATTATACATTTCAAACGAGATCATGACACATGTCCAATTACTTTGTTCAAGTATTCTTCAATCGGTGTTTGGTAATCTGATGATCTGACATCCTTGGTGTGGGTAAATTAATAGGTCACAACGACAATTAAGAGAATCCTGTGTTGTATGAATGTGCTTCATGCAACTAACCTTTACGTTGTCTTTAAAGAATGTCAGGACATTCACAATTATATTCATAATTGCATCGTTTTGTGGGACTTTCCTGAAGAAGGAGATCAGCAACGACATGAACTTATCGGTTCTAGTGAAAGTTGCTTCCTGGAAGATGTTCTGGATACTTAAGATCAAGTTAACAAACTTGGGGTCCGAGTACTCGAAGCGATGGCCGAAGCTGATCGTGCAGATGATGTTGGCGACTGCGTTCAGGATGATTTGTTCAGGGTCGAAGGGCTTCTCCCCTTGGCCGTCGATGCCCTCGATGAGATAGCGAGCCTCCTCGTTGATCTTGTCCTCCAAGCTTCTCTTACCCATGCCAAGATTTCGCATGGCGGTATACAGGAAGCGACGTCGTTCCTTCCAAACCTCACCGCTCGACATGATGATGGTACCTGCATTTATAGTTCATGAAAATTACCAAGAAAATCTCAAGGGTCGGCCGACAATCTTTCAACCGTTTAAATATGTATTGCCATACTTTGGTAAGTTTGCAGATAGTGATTGAAGAAACATATACCTTCATTGTTTTCTGCCTGAAATGATGTATTTATCAAGAAAAGAGTAAAGTCAATGACCAATAACTATTTCAGTCAAAAATAACAGTGGATAAATGTTTTAATTACCGTGTTTTTTTTGTTCACTGTTTTCTCAAAACAGAAAACTGTTTTATTGTATCTTCCTGGATATTTTTAACCATGAGTGTGCTTTACTTTGACAAAATCCAAAATCCAATGTGTAAAAAAATCCTGGCTTAAAGGTAGTATCATACTTTGGTAAGACACCAAAACAGAAATGTTAACAGATTAACGTATAACTTACAGGGTATGAAGATGGTGGTGGTAGAAACATACCGTTCAAATTTGTCCGCCTGAAATGCTGTATTTATCCAAAAATTTGTGAAACTACGACCGATAATCTTTTTGATCTTTTAAAAGATCAAAAATAAAAGAGAAGAGACTTATAAGAAATACTGTGGGCGTTTTCACTGTTTTCTCAAAACGTTCGGCACCGTATGGGACTGTAATTCTCACAGATGAATGTTATTGTATCTTCTTTGATATTTTGGCACATAAAATCTAACTATGATATTACAGGGTGGAAACAGTACCGGCACATTTTGTTAATAATAATAAAACATTATATAATAATTCAAGTCAGTTTCCCTTGTGGTTATTTTATGATTTTATTGATGATTAACATCAAGCAGGTTTTACCTTTGGTAATATAAATGGTATAGGGGGCCTACATATACCGAGTTCGTGTCATCATAATTATTGGTGTTTTGTATCTTTATCGTTTTTGAGAAGTAAGAAATAATTCCACACTGCAAAATGCACATTTGGGGAGGATCGAACAGATATCGAATCGAATACAATTATTAAATTCGCAAAATTTAATTGTGTAAAATCATTAAATAACCCCAAGGGAAACTGACTGAATTTAAAGTCATTGAAAAGTGAACAAAGACATACTGTAGCAGGATTCGAACTTTCGACCTCCTGTACGGCGTTCAGGAGGTCGCCGGTTCGAATCCCGCTCCAGTAAATTTTTCTTTGTTCACTTTCCAAAAATTAATTTTGCTTGGAGCTATGAGGGCCTGTATGATTTTTAGATCCTAGCAGGATCTTTCTCGAAGGCTAAATGACAAAAGGACAAGAACATGCAAGCTTTAGTAAAAGATACACTTAAATGGATGAGAGGATCAGGACAGGGTTCAGAGTGACAAAGGATGATGGAGGTATAAGCTCGGTCAGGGGAAGGGGTCAAACGAGTTTGGGGTAGGTAAGATCAAAGGCAGACTTGCTGTAACAAATGGAGGGGGAATACTAGGCGGTCACACACGAGAGCTATCTGCTGAGCAAAAAAATATCTCGAGGCCGTAAGCTCATCAGGACTTACCTCACGTGTGCGGCCGATTTGGGTGAGATTTCTGCCTCTTGGACCAAAAATCATGTTTGTTTTTGGCTTCCCGGCCTCAAGAGGCAGAAATCTCACCAAAACTCGACCGCACACGGGTCTTGAGGTAAGTGCTGAGCTAACGGCCCCCAGAGAGATTTTTTTTGCTCAGCAGATAGCTCTCGTTTGCGGCAGCCTAGGGAACAGAGACGAACTGAATGGGGGTAATTAAAGGGAGCAGAAAGAAGATGGAAATTTGTGTTTTTAATGAGGATTGTAAACATTTATAATTTTACCTCCTGACATGATCCCATCGGCTTCAATGCGGTCGGAGAAGCAATCAGCCTGTTTGACCAGTGCCTCCTTGACGGATTCTATGTCATTCAGGACGATTGCCAGACGGGATCCCAGGTAGATTCTCATGATGCTTCCATACCGATTGGCCCAGTCAGCGAAGACGAGTTGTACCCCACGCTGTCCCCTGTACATGCTATGAGCATTGCCAACGAATGGTAATGCTAGTGGACCCGGAGGAAGGTTGGACCGTTTGCGACCAAGGAGCCAGTTGATCGTCAGCAGGAAAACGGCAAAAGCCAGGACGCTACACTGTACCCCGGAACAGCTTAAAGCAGCGAGAAAATTATCCATGTTTATGACGAATTTTCTACTCAATGTTGCAAAGCCAAGTTTTGACACCGAGTTTTATGTGAAACCCAAGCCAACTAGTCACCTACAGTCTGTGTGTGGAGGGAAAGGCAAAATCATACATGTAGGCGTGTTCCACAAATCAGGAGAGCGGACCCAAATATGGTCTTACCACAATGCCAACAAAATGACGGACACATACATATAGTTAGTGAGTCATCTTGTTGTTCTATTTCTACCTCCTTGATAGCTCAGAAAAAGGAAAAACCGGACTGCTCTCTTAGAAGTTTAAAGAGCTTATATTAGTGTGATCGAGCTCAAAAAAATTCAAGAGGCATAGTATAGTTCTTTAGTTGGTGGAAGGTGGGGGGGAAGGGGAAGGGGGGGGGGGTTGGAAGAAGGGTAAAGGGTAAACATGTTGTGGTGTGTCATCAAAAGAGTTTCCCAAATTCATGTGATAGTGGTAAGAAATTGCCTCAGATCGCACCATAGAGCAGCTAGAATCCAAAAGTTTTAGGGGCCCTTAAGCGGGCCCCGGAACCCACGCCGTTAAAGCTTCGCGCTTCGCGCTCGCCTGCCCCCCCCCCCCCACTTTTATGGAGGGATTGACGCCCATGAAAACTGTCTGACATACCAGCAAAATCACTTGCAAGTCTCGTTTTTCTTCGTCCCTCTCTCCCATTTGTTTTATTAGATTTATGTCTAGCCTAAGCCAAGAATGCTGTTAATAATTTCATGAGGTGACAGATGGAATGCTCCATTCCACTCGGCGTTGTTTTATATCATGCCCGCATACATCATTGTCATCTGATTGGTTGACTTGTAATAATGTGAGCACTTCAAATGTTCTGATAAATCTACGCTCATTTATGGCAAACATAGATTATGCTAAAAAGACACAGAAGCGGTCATCTGTGAAATTCCCAGTACCGTACGGTGCCCACATTTTTGAGAAAACAGTGAAAACTCCCGTGGTATTTTCACCATCTTTTCCTAGGGGTTTTGAATTCCCTGAGATCTCGGATCCCGTGCGTGGAACAAACAGGCCCCTTAGACAGCTTCCATATTGACCTCCATCATAGAGATCAAAGTTGACGGCTGTTTCATTTCTGGGTATAACCCAGACTACGTCATGTGTCACATTTTTGAAAAAGTACATATTTTGCTGGATAACAATATATTGTTAAAAGTGAAAGTCCTTGATGCAATATTAAATTGCAAGGTGTTTCCGGTTTAAAACCAGAAGCAAGGTTCATATGACTTCAATCGACGAAAAAATAAAGACCCTTTTTCACTCTAAATTGCCATGAAAATCTGAATATCAATTTCAAATTGTTACGATTATTGTTTATTTGTCTGTATATAATTCGGCACTTTCCGCTGCACAAAATAAGACAAAAAGGTTTTTATTTGGAGGGGGGGCTAAGTCCAGCCCTTCAGGGAAAGACAATTCATGTAAATATGTTTCATTCCGGCTACAGTTAGCCCGAAAAGAGCATAATTATTGTACCCATACAACAGAGCACTTTCCCTATTATGGACTTCTGAGGAGTTTGTTGTATTGTTTTTTCCCACTCTTTGATTTCTTATTCTGTCCAGATAAAATTGCATGTGCTTACAAAAGAGCAAAAATGAATGCTAAAATTGAATCTCGCTAAACTGTAAAACTAGCTTCCGCGTGTCATGTTCTATTTTTAACCGTAGCCGATACCTGACCTAAGATTTTTAAAAGAGTCGTCAGGAAATCTTTGGGCCTATAGGGTGCACCACACTAAATAAACTCCCATTGACTTTAGTGTAAAATACGTCAACTTCACAGTTCAAAAAATCCCATCCAGGAGTCTCTCAGTGATTGGTGCAATAATTCAAAACAAAGCTTTAACCCTCATCTGCCCGATTCCTTTCAATTTTTTGAAAGTTAGCCGATCAGATTTTTTGCTAATTGCCCCAAGAAAAAAACACCCCCAAAATGTCCATTTTCCCGACCCAACTTGCAGCCGGTTTTCATGAAGCAACCTACCACGTTCAAAACAATGTAGTTCCACATTTTAAGCCAAAATTTCTCAAGTCTCCACAACAGGCTGAAGCACTGAACCCCCAGGTTGTCATAACCAGTCAAAACTACACAATATATTAATTGCACGACCCCCCAAATTGCATATTTTAAAAACATTTTAGGGTACACACATTATGATAATCAGCTCGAGCTATTTAGTGTGGTGCACCCTTGTGTTGCCATAGTCTGGTTCCCTGCCCAAAGATTCCCTGACGACTCTTATTAAAAATCTTAGGTCAACGTTACTATCCGAAGTTGAACGAAAACGAGTTCGTAATGTTTCGGATTTTTCCGTAAAAAGCCAAAACTTGGCTTTTTTGGTTACGTGACCCTCCAGTACACGTAGCCGATACCGGACCCTACATTTGACGGACAATAGTATGGCGCTTTTTGGGTCCGGGAACCAGACTAGTGTTGCCATTGCTTTTGTGTACGAATAATTATTCATCGTAAACACACAACCGGCGTAAATAATCCCTTGAAAATGCTTGGTATATTTGCTGTGCAGTCACCGGTTTTGTTGGTAAGGGAGGACATGAGTTCACCAAGAACAAAGAATTGCAGAAACTGTGGAGATTGACCTTCAAAAGGGCGAGTTACTAACGATCATGGTGGCCGACGGCAAAAAGCATAGTGTTTTGTGCACACAATTTTTACATTGGCAAGCGAGACCTGAGCACATTATTCCTCGCCAAACATAAGAATTTCACCTAACTTTGTGTTTTTGGGCAATCACCGTACTTAAAGGGATTGCATACGTTTGGTTATTTTAGCCTTTTGTTTGTTTCAAACCAATATAATTGAATATATATACCATAAAACAAACCTGTGAAAGTTTCAATTCAAAAGGTGGTAGTGTTTTTGAGATTTTGGCGACAAAATAGAGCGGTTATTTCACGTCAGAGAACAGTAAGTCAATAGCTGAGAAGCGTTACGGCCATAACGCTTCTCAGATTCATAATTTTTGGAGATAAAAAGTGACATATTTTTCCATAACCGCGGTACTTCGAATTGAACGTTTCTCAATATGCATTATGCTATATCCAAAGCAGCTGTACTTCTCACCAAGTTATTTTTTATTGCCATAAATGTTCAGAGTCATTACCAATTAAACGTATGCAATGCCTTAAAAGCGTGTACACAAGTTTTCAGGAGAACGATAGTTTGCTGCCCTCTATCGACAGCTGCCCGCTTTAAAAGTCTCCCATTGTTTTGGAATTTGATTCTATTGAAATTAGGAAATAATCCAGCCTAGATTGTTTCAGAGTTGTGCTGTCTCCGAGAATATATCTATGGCAATCTGAATTATGTACTCGCCAAACGTTTAGTAAATGAAAGTCATTAAATTACACATAATAAGTATATACCCTGTTTCTTGGCAGGGGACTATATCCGGCACGGTAAGATGGCCGCCGGTGGCTTCAGTCGCTACAAAAGCGTTGAAATTCCAGATTTTTGTATATGATGCCGAGCCTCTCGTGCGCGCCTTCTGTGCTGAAGAATGTTTTTAATCACTCAAAGCACAGTGAGGGTCTACCATGTGTCATTGCGTGCAAAACATTACCAGCACAACGTGTTGTCTCGATGGGATGTTGACCAAGTATAAATAAACCATCATAAATCAAACCAAATGAGTTAAAAAAAACACACCAAGGTGTCTTTTTGTCGATCATGTCACACCAATGATTTGTAAGGGCACATATAATGCAATACCAGTGAAATAATCTGGTACAGGGCCCTGTTGCATAAAACTTTAAGAACAACACTCTTCTTATCTTAAATAAACTTGAGATTCTTCTTATCTTAGTAACATTATATAACATACCCAAACAGAAATGTCCACAGATTTACGTATAATTCGGCGCATGACGATGGTGCTGGTAGTGGTAGAAGCATGCTGTACAAATAATATTTCCCTCTCAAATGGTGTATTTATCCAGAAATTAGTAAAGCATAGACTGAAAACAGTTTTGATCTCGGGGTAAGATCAAAACCCTTCTTTTTGTTTTATAATTAATCTCGTGGCTCAGATGTCCAGTTGAGCTCAAATTTTTATAAGTTTATTATTTCATGCACATGTTTGATTAGAAAAGGTTTGAGTGCTGCTTGTGACCATTACTAATCATGTACATGATAATAAACCTGTGGTAAACCTGTGAAAAATTGAGCTCAATGGGACATCTTAATCACGAGAAAAATACGAAAAAACCTACACAATTTGTCTTATAAAACATAAAGAATGTTGATCTTACCCCGAGATCAAAATTGTGGGGATTTTTTTTTACTAGTTTCTGGATAAATACATCATGTCCGACGGAAATATCTTAACGGTATGTTTTCTACTTGCACCATCTTCATGTCCTGAAAGTTATCCGTAAATATGTGAATATTTCTGTTTGAAAATGTTACAAATCTTGTTCTATACCTAATACGCATTCATCTGTAAAATACCTTGTCGAATGGACATTTGCTAATAATGTTACTTCACAATCCCATGGCTGGCTATCTTTTTGCGGTCGCGCTTGAAACAAGACAACACCACAGAAAATAACGGATAGTACTTTGATAAAATAAACTTAAAATTGTTCCATCTACTTTAGAAAATTTCATTACTCTGAGAAAAAAACATTCTTTGATTTACCTTTTTTCAAATTAGTACAAATTTCTACCAACACCATCTACAAAATAGTTGTTGAATTAGAATTCCAATTCAATCGATTATCAATGCACGTACCTATTAGTATTTGTATTCAGTAACTCTACACACAGTTTCATCGTGAACTACAATATGGTTCAACATGATTTCTATCTAAGACAAAGATCATTTCCTTTGTTTTGTTTTTTCACGTTAAGGATCAATGAATGGACCTCCGATAACCCATAAATCCAAAGCAAAAATTAAAGAGATCTGAGAAGACCTGAGGCCTAGTTATAAACACCGACAGGACATAATTAAGTTAATTTGATTACATAATCTATGCTAAAGGTTTACCATGCAAAGTCAATGATAAAGCAATTAGGGAATCATAATGTAACAGTAAGCCTACAAGGGTGAGGGCTTCAGATATCAACGTTTTTTGGCAACGACTTCAAAATGGTCTGGACAGAGTGTAGCGCCGTAGTTGCCATCAAGTGATGGGCGTGGCTTGTCGACAGGTAGGGAGAACGTAAATCGCTGCAGGAGGTTGACTGCGAAGATGAACAGCTCCGTCTTGGCCAAAATTTCCCCGAGACAAGCACGACGTCCTGTAATAAGCAGACACAGAACATGCATCAATCTAGACCCTGTACTGAGCAGAAAAATAGATATGAATCATATACATGATAACAAAGCTAGGTTAAATGTATTTTGGGGTAAGTTTGGGGTACGTACCAACACCAAATGGGATGAATGCTTCGGAGGTCTTATTGGTTCTTCCATCCTCGGATAGAAACCTGCTGGGATCGAACTTCTCTGGATCTGTCCAGTATCGCGGGTCGCGGTGAACTGACCAGTGATTGACGAACACAACTGTACAATAAAAAGTCAAAATTGGAGTAACGTGGCACATATGGGCACGATTATCTTATTTTTACAGCGTCTTCTTTCATTTCATAGGAGATGAAGCCTGACGTTTCAGTGCTTGAATCATTCCTTTAATCTGTTAATCTCAAAAAAAAATAATCAAGAAGAGTATGCCTTTTCTTACTAGTATTTGCAGGGATTGTGTAGCCAAGCAATTCAGTTTCATAGCACGTCTTGTGTGGTACACCGCTTGGTATCACATGCCGCATACGTTGAATCTCCATCAAAACAGCGTTGGTGTAGGGCATGTCGTCATGGTCTTGATAAGTAGGCGGGCGTTCGGTGCCAATCACGTCATCAATTTCTGTCTGGACCTGAGTTGAGTAAGGAGGAATAATCTGAGCATTGTAGCAGACCTTAGGCACAAGAGACCACGACATGTTGAAGCCTTTATAGTTATCTGCTACCAGATATAGCAAATTTAGTCAGAAGTGCATCTGTACATAGGATCCTCAAGAAGCAAAACCATAATTGTTGGACCATTGAAACATCCAATAAAAAAGGTTAACCCTTCGTTATTCTTTGCGATTAATTCAACGGGCAAATAGTAGCCGCATTACCCCCGTTTCAGACAGGCGTGTCAGCGTCGCGCAGAACTCAATAGATTGGGAGCGACCCCTAAGTCGACCCTTAATACACTGGAGTAGGCCTTCTACTAGGCCTACAAACAAACGAACAAATGAGCATAGTGAGCAAAGTAAATGGGCATACATGTGACACATATGAAAGGGTTGTGGGTCCAGTCGATTTTATCAAACTCATCAATCGTAGACAAATGATACATTGCAGCCCCACGTATAAGTCTTAGTATACGATGGGTATATCCTTCGTAAGTCGAGTTACGATCGATCGTAAGGTATCGTGAAATTGACCCCAGGTATGTAACAAGCCAACTGATTGCTCTAACCTTCTCCTGAACATCGGGATAGACGGACATGAACAGGATAAGCCACAGTAAAGTGCCACTCGTTGTTTCTGATCCAGCAACGAACAGGTCGAAGATACCCCTCCACATGGTGGACCTGCAGAGGGCCGAGTCTTCATCCACTTTCCCCACCTTTTCCTGCCGCTCAATTTCCTGTAGGTACATGTCGATGATGTCTCGGATATCATTGTCGTCGAAGGTTTCTTGGTGTTCCTGAAAAATAGTAAGGGCCCTTAATATTTTTGTTGATGGCTTAAAGGTATTGTAATACTTTGGAAGCACACGCAAACAGAAATCTTCACGGATTTACCGATAACTTACAGGGTATAAAGATGGTGCTGGTAGAAACATATTTTTACAAAATTATTAATTCTGCCTGAAATGCTGTATTTATCCAGAAAAGAGTAAAATCAATTACCCAAAACCAGTTTTGATCTCCAATAAAGAGATTTCCAATATACCGTGAGCGTTTTTCACTGTTTTCTCTGTCAAAAGTGGGTACAGTATATGGGACTGGGAATTTCACAGAATAACTCTCTTTTTTATTGACATTTTTACTTGCTTAGCAATTAAGATAAATTCACATCAATAAGATCGATCTTAGTGTTTCGCGAAATCGTTCCCTGGTCATGGGAAAAGACTTGAGTCGAACTTGAGACAGAGTCCGAGTCGCAATCATATTTGAAAAAAAGACGCACGGACTCAAAAGTGTCAAAATTATACATTTCAAACGAGATCATGACACATGTCCAATTACTTTGTTCAAGTATTCTTCAGTCGGTGTTTGGTAATCTGATGATCTGACATCCTTGGTGTGGGTAAATGAATAGGTCACATCGACAATTAAGAGAATCCTGTGTTGTATGAATGTGCTTCATGCAACTAACCTTTACGTTGTCTTTAAAGAATGTTAGGACATTCACAATTATATTCATAATTGCATCGTTTGCGGGGACTTTCCTGAAGAGGGAGATCAGCAACGACATGAACTTATCGGTTCTAGTAAAAGTTGCTTCCTGGAAGATGTTCTGGATACTTAAGATCAAGTTAACAAACTTGGGGTCCGAGTACTCGAAGCGATGGCCGAAGCTGATCGTGCAGATGATGTTGGCGACTGCGTTCAGGATGATTTGTTCAGGGTCGAAGGGCTTCTCCCCTTGGCCGTCGATGCCCTCGATGAGATAGCGAGCCTCCTCGTTGATCTTGTCCTCCAAGCTTCTCTTACCCATGCCAAGATTTCGCATGGCGGTATACAGGAAGCGACGTCGTTCCTTCCAAACCTCTCCGCTTGACATGACGATGCTACCTACATTTATAGTTCATGAAAATTACCAAGAAAATCTCAAGGGTCTGCACACAATCTTTCAAAGTACGTCGGCCGTTTAGATATATTGTCATACTTTTGTAGCATTTTGGAGATTTACCTATAACTTACAAGGTCGCAAATATTGATGGTAGGGACATACCGTATTGTTTCTGCCTGAAATGATGTATTTATCAAGAAAAGAGTAAAGCCAACGACCAAAAACTATTTCAGTCAAAAATAACAGTGGATACATTTTTTTATTTCCGTGTTTTTTTTTGTTCACTATTTTCTCAAAACAGATAACTGTTTTATTGTATCTTCGATCCTTGATATTTTTACCCATGAGTGTGATTCACTTTGACAAAATCCAAAATCCAAATAATGTGTAAAAAGAAATCCTGGCTTAACGTGACATTTGGTTTTATGATCATCACACCTTAACTCATGCCATTGTTTTATACACGGCTTGCTAAGATCTTCATTGACCATTTATTGCTTTATCTGGCTTAGGCATTTCATCAGCATAATGGCGCGAATTAGTAATCAATATTATTTTAAAGGTAGTATCAAACTTTGGTAGCAAACCGGAACAGAAATGAAGTTCACAGATGTACTTATAACTTACAGGGTATAAAGATGGTGATGGTAGAAACATACCGTTAATTCTTTTTTTCTCCATGAAATGCTGATAAGTTATCGAGAAAAGAGTAAAACCAATGACCAAAAACAATTTTTATCTTTAAAAGATAAAAAAAAACGGTGAAAAGACTTACTTAAAAGAAAGAAAGACTTAAAAGAAATACTGTGGGCGTTTTTCACTGTTTCCTCAAAATGTGGGCACCGTATGGGACTGTAATTTTTGCAGATGACTGTTATTGCATCTTCTTTGATATTTTTGCACATGAATCTGTGTGTCTTTGAAAAGAAAAACCAAATTATGATACTACCTTTAAGTCAGGGTAAAAACAGTACCGGCACATTTTATTAATAATAATAATAACATATTATTTAATAATTCAAGTCAGTTTACCTCATATATGATTTTATTGATGATTAATATCAAGCAGGTTTCACTTTTGGTAATTATTACTGGTATACATATACCGAGTTCGTGTCATCATAATTATTGGTGTTTTGTATCTTAATCGTTTTTGAGAAGTAAGATTAATTCCACACTGCAAAATGCACATTTGGGGAGGATCGAAAAGATATCGAATCGAATACAATTATTAAATTCACAAAAATTAATTTTTTATAAAATCATCAAATAACCCCAAGGGAAACTGACTGAATTTAAAGTCATTGAAAAGTGAACAAAGAAAAATTGACTGGAGCGGGATTCGAACTTTCGACCTCCTGTACGGCATTCAGGAGGTCGCCGGTTCGAATCCCGCTCCAGTCAATTTTTCTTTGTTCACTTTCCAAAGATTAATTTTGCTTGGAGCTAGGAGGGCCTGCATGATTTTTCGATCCTAGCAAGATCTTTCTAAAAGTCTAAATGACAAGAAAACAAGAACATGCAAGTTTTAGTTTAAAGATACTCTTAAATGGATGAGAGGATCAGGACAGGGTTCAGAGTGACAAAGGATGATGGAGGTATAAGCTCGGTCAGGGGAAGGGGTCAAACGGGTCTGGTATGGGGTAGGCACGATCAAATGCAGACATACTGTAACAAAGGGAGGGGGAATACTTGGCGGTCACACACGAGAGCTATCTGCTGAGCAAAAAATATCTCGAGGCCGTAAGCTCAGCACTTACCTCACGTATGCGTCCGATTTATGGTGAGATTTCTGCCTCTTTGAGGCCAATGTTTGATTTTTGGTCTTCCGGCCTTGAGAGGCAGAAATCTTACCAAAAATCCACCGCACACCTGACGGGTCGTGAGGTAACGGCCACGAGAGATTTTTTTTGCTCAGCAGATAGCTCTCGTTTGCGGCACCCTAGGGAACAGAGACGAACTGAATGGGGGTAATTAAAGGGAGCAGAAAGAAGATTAAAGAAGATGGAGATTTGGGTTTAATAATGAGGATTTGTAAACATTTATAATTTTACCTCCTGACATGATCCCATCGGCTTCAATGCGGTCGGAGAAGCAATCAGCCTGTTTGACCAGTGCCTCCTTGACGGATTCTATGTCATTCAGGACGATTGCCAGACGGGATCCCAGGTAGATTCTCATGATGCTTCCATACCGATCGGCCCAGTCAGCGAAGACGAGGTGTACCCCACGCTGTCTCCTGTACATGCTAGGAGCATTGCCAACGAATGGTAATGCTAGTGGACCCGGAGGAAGGTTGGACCGTTTGCGACCAAGGACCCAGTTGATCGTCAGCAGGAAAACGACAAAAGCCAGGACGCTATACTGTACCCCGGAACAGCTTAAAGCAGCGAGAAAATTATCCATGTTTATGACAAATTTTGTACTAAATGTTGCAGAGCCAATGACACCGAGTTTTATGTTAAACCCAAGCCAACTAGTCACATACAGACATACCAACAAAATCACTTGCAAGTCTTGTTTTTCTTCGTCCCTCTCTCCCATTTCCCCCCACTTTATCAAAACAAATTAATCATTTACATAATTATACAAATAATGAGTGTTTTATTAGCTTTATGTCTAGCCTTATTAGCCAAGAATGCTGTTAATAATTTCATGAGGTGACAGATGGAATGCTCCATTCCACTCGGCGTTGTAACATGGATTATTTGTCTTATATCATGGCCGCATGAATCAGTCTAATTGGTTGACTTGTAACAATCTGAGTACTTCAAATTCTCTTATAAATGTACGCTCAAAGGGCAAACATAGATTTTGCAAGAAAGACACAGTAGCAGTCATCTGTGAAATTCCCAGTCCCATACGGTTCCCCCACTTTTTTGAGCTGCCAGTGTGGTTCATAAGCGCCCTCGCATGCATGATGTCGTTTAGGCATAATCAGTGGAACCATGACTATATATGAGCAAGTTCGATCAGCGACTATAGGCCTAGGGGCCGTCCATAAAGTACGTACACACGAAAGGCCGACTTTTTTGACCCCCCCCCTCCCCTCTGTACGCATGGCGTACGCAGTGGTCCCCCCCCCGTACGCATACGCATTCCACATTAGGTTTTTCACTTCTCGTGGTACCTTGCTTTAGCATCATTATAAAATGTCACAGTAATCGGGGCCGGTTACCGGTACCGTTATTGGGACGTCACTTTCAAATTATGAAATGTATGACTTAAGTATAACGGGTTTTTATACATTTACAGATGTATTTTATTATTTTTTTATTATGTTGAATAAGAAAAAAAGGAAAAAAACAAAACAATCCAAGTGGTTTTTTCTCGTTTTTACCTCTCTTTTCGCGCGATATGGCTATGCAAATTTTTCATTTGCGTACGGTACGCATTGGCTTAAACACCCCCCTCCCCTCCCCCCTGTAGGCATGGCGTACGCATCGCTTACACCCCCCCCCCACCCCCCCCCCCCCCGCTCCCCCCTCCCCCTTTGTACGTACGTACTTTATGAACGGCCCCCTATCTGTCATACTGGTCGATTTCACCTGGTAACCTGCACACTAAATATTCCACGGGTACCAGGCAAAATCGACCATTTGTTGACGGATAGGTCGATAATCAAACTTGCTATAAAATTACTTCCAACGCACAGCGCGTCTACGTGTAGTTTTATAACATACAATACAGATGATTTAACTTCATAATGAGTTTTGATTTCAGTAAACGCAAATTTAATGGTGGGTAGCTGTGAAAGAAAAATACAATAGGTTGCATCTGATGGAGTAGTAGTTGCTACGAAAACTCATGCACATTTTAGACTCTAGTTAGTCAACAGAGTGCTAATTATTGAATTAGAATTAGAATTATCATAATATTAGAATTCGGGTCTATTCATTTGTGAATTAGTAATATCATGTGTTCATTTCAGGCTTCCGTAACTATCTCTTTCACCCCGATAGTCTGGCCCCATTGATGCTCCAAAACATAATAGCCTTGCATACAGGATAAGTCTTTGTACCATACACGTATAAAGTTGCATACATCATACAACCCGTTACCGTATTTTGTTGTTATTATTGCACTTTTTAACCAGTTGTAAATGACTAAAACAACCATGGAATGTCACAAAGCTTGATTGTTGTCGTGCCTGCTGGGAAAACGTTTCTTGCTGCTTAGGTGAGGGAGTATTTCATGACTATTTTTATAAGGCTTAGTCTGTTTAACGTATCAATATCACTGTTTGCTGTGTGAATCATCATGGTGGTGAACATGGTGAATAGTAGCTGCAGTAACTGTAGCCCAATATTACTCCTGACGTTGTTGTCGTATATAGGGCTACAGGAAGATATATGGAAATCATCTGTTGAGAATTCCCCACCCCTAAAATGACTGTTATTTAGCGATCTGTGGCATAATGACTCACCCTGGTGTTCCTGATGTCGTAAAGAAGCATTCAGAAGAAACAAAATTCAATTCCCATTTCGGATTTCAACAAAACGAGCAATTTTCGGCCCAAATCTCAGTACATACAAAAATGACTCACCCTGGTACGGTGTTCCTGATATCGTGATCACGACATCAGGAACATTCAGATCATGAGATCATAGGGCCTAACACTACACTGATTTGTTCATCTGTCTCTTTAAGTTTATATGTAGTTGTTTCGCCCCAACTTGGGTAAGGATCCTCAACATGCTGTACGTATTCATGGTCAACACGGGCACCATGCTGACTCTAGACATGGCATTGACCATGGAGAGGTAAGGTAGAAAGTTAATAAATTCAAGTTTTCAGTTTGGTGGGGTTACCCCTAGTGCTGGGCAAAATCGGGTAATTTCATATCCGGTTACTGATTGCAAGAAAAATCAGGTTAACAGTTAACCTATGTAATCACATGCGACATGCGTGACGTGTGATTAATGGTATATACGGCTATACGCCTTCAATGTGATTGTCACTTTCAGAATGCTTTTTACAATGTTTTTTAGATCAAGCATTTAGATCAAGTGCATACAATGCTTCTTTTAGATCCAGTATGTGAAACGCGTGTTTCTACTTGGCAAAATGGACAAAATAACTGACTGAAATTCTACAGTTTACACTTTTTGGGTTGTTGAGCATAAGCAAATGTTCGTCTCTTGTTTCGGCTAATGGTTAACCGGATAAAAATCCCAGCACTAGTTACCCCAATGATATAGACCTGTTAACCTCTTGTAACATTTTAGGAGTTGAAATGTGTCCACATGTCGATCAGCAGCAAGTCTAGGATTGCTTTAGAGTTAAGTTTTTACGGTGCACATAGTGTTGAGACCAATGTGCGCACGTCTTGATCGCTGTCCTTCTGGGTCCACTTGTGCATTGATGGCTTATTAGAACATGCGAGTGTCTTCAAATTTGACTCCCATGCGACGTCTCTGCAAGGGATCTGCAGTAAACCCAAGGCGTGGGGCCGGAAACTCATGCACGGCATTTTGCTAATGAGTGAAACAAGATCCTGGTCGTGGCATCCAAAATGTCCCCCTAGATAGTTCAGCAAGTAGACAGCTCAGCTATCTTGGCTCTCAAACCTTGTCCTAAAATGGCATGTACTGTATGTGATGCTTAAGTTTAAGCAATTAAATTGACATCTTCATGCCTAAATCTCAAACTTAAGGTCTACGTGTGGTTGCCTTTTTGTAAAATGTAGATCGACATGTAATCTCGTATTTTATTCCTTTCGCTATAAATCAGTGTGCAGAAGCTACAGGACACCTTGGCATCAGATTATCAGCTACCCATTGACAAGCAGGTCTTGCTGATCAGCGGAGGCCAGAGCCTGGATCCTCACATTCGGGTCTGCAGTTACAGTGCTGGAACGGTACGCTATTCAATTTGCCATGATCCCTCGTACGTACTGCTTAAGAAAAATATGCCATCCAATTTTAATACCATTCTGTTCAACGTTCCCTTGCAGGATACTAACCCCATCTTCCTGTTCAGCAAGGGCACCATTGAGTCAGCCCTGCCTCCCGTCACGTCCAGCATGAATCAGAGCAAGGAGGAGAAACTCCGGCTGCAGGTGGAAGGCCTGAAGAATCTACATCATAGTTACAGCGCCGTCGTGTCCCGCACACAGCTTGCATTGGTACGTGTACTGGTTCAATCCCAGTTTTCTTTCTTTCCCAGTGCGCCATTCCTGAAAATTTTCTGTGAAATGCAGACAAGGCAGAACAAGTATGAGCAGTGATCTCTAATTGTGGGCTTGCAGTAGGCGTCATTATTGGTACATATAGCAATGTCTGGATGCAAATTATTCTAGTTGGTTCCTGAGTCGTTATTAATGGACCTTGACATCAGTGCTAGTGTCTAGTGGATGGGAAAGGCTTGATTGGGCAGCCTGGGGAGGGATAAGGTTGGTCCACGTGCTGTCTTGCAGTTGAACAATCTATAATCTTGGCAGGGTTGGTTTCACTAACGCTTTGCGATCGTCGCTAAAGTCCAAATTCATCGCTAAACGGAAAATTGCTATGCAAAGTGGCGATCAATTTTCCGTTTTATAGTGATGGATATCGGCTTTAGCGATGATCGCAAAGCGTTAGTTTAATCGGCCCCAGATCTAAATCTTAAGGTTTCATTGTTGTAACCAACAGCAATTTCACGACCTTGCAAAGGAGAACCTGCGCATGTGCGAGTGCCTTGTACACGATCAGCACCTACAGCAGCAAGGCTGGATGGCAGTCGTGGCTAATCTGGAAGACATTACAAGGTAGGATATTAATGAGAGACCTCCTGAATGCCAGAAAGCCCCAAGTACCTGTGACGAAAACCTGTCTTCGGCTCCGGCTCTGGCTCCTGCTTTGGCTTTGGCTTTGTCATCCATTTGCTGAAAATATAGGCTGTGGCTGTTTGTAGAAGCTGAAGCTCTACTTTTCTCGTTCAAAACAGAGTATCTGATTCTAAGCCGTAGCCGTAAGCCTCTATTTTGGTACCAGTTATATCAAAATGGAAGCATCAAAATGGAAGCATGAAATGGAGCCATGAAATGGAGCCAAAGCCAGAGCTGGAGCTGGAGCTGGTGACATGGTCTATGCAATGTTCACATTGGCTTGTTTGTAAAGCCACTTCTGATATACATGTAACCAGATAATTGAGATATGCCATGCAAGTTTACCCATATGTTATAATTGGATCTTGAATTCATTAAAGGTACGGAAAGCAAAGGAATTTTGATGCTGAAAAACTAAATGTGAAATAGAGACAAATGAATTTAAAATGAGAGAAAAGCAACCAGCAAAACAATGAAATTAAATATCATGATGTCTAATACTTGCATGTGGTAATATGTGGACATATGTACATTTATGCAAATATGTGTAATGGGAGACTTTGGAGAACCGGTCTCCAAGTCAACAGCGCAGGCGCAAAACAACGCGCGCATGCTCACAATTGCGTGCACGTGCGCTGTTGAATTGAAGACCGGTTCTCCAAAGTCTCCCATTGTATGCAAATTTGGGCAAATGTGTGTAATTGTATGCAAATTTGTGCAAATGTGTGTAAGCAGATTTATTTGTAAGCGTAATTCCAGAATCATTTCTTCTTGTGCGCCTTTCTCAGTGCTTTCGAGCAGCGAGCTGGCGCCTTCAAGCAGAGCATGACAGAGTTCTTGGCGGAGCGGCAGCAGTTGGCGAGTCAGCTGGCTGAGTTTGCGGACGTCCTCCACCTGTTGGAGAAGACGCCGCTCTTACCCTGTCTGCTGGATGAAAGCAGCATCATCAACAGGGACGTGCTGCAGGGCGGAGACACGCTCACGCTGATGCAGTGGATTAGCAGCCAGGTATGAATCAAATTCTTAAACTCCCTCACGTAGTCACTCACTCAGGTTGGGTAGTATTTTCGGAGTGTTGTTGATGAATCGTCTCCAGGCTCCAGCAGTCGTGTTCAGTTGCCCATTAGAACAGCCACCTCATCAGATCTAGCCAGCCCAGGGTCTGCCTCGAGCCTCTCCATGTAAGTCAGCCTTGACCTCCCCCTACTGGTCTTTCCGTGAGCGGGTTCCCGTAGGACTACCAAGTGAAGCACTTTCTCTGGCTGGATGTCTTTGAGCATGCCCAGCTAGCCGCAACCTCCTCTCAGCGATCTTCGAGCTGAGGATTGGGAGTTCGATCTCGTAGAGTTCACCGTTGGTCATCCTCAGGGCCCACTGGTTCTTGTTGAGGGCTAACTCCCAGTTGCAATCTTCACAGTCCTCACCTGTGGGCTGCTATGGCCTAGTGGTTTTGGAGGGTTGTACTCAAGGTCATGTGGTCAATCTACAGATTGGGAGTTTGAGTCCAGTCCTAGGGGCTAGTGGTGCTTGTGTCCTTTGGCAAGTCGCTTTGTCATATATTGTTCCCTTTTACCAAGGCAGAAATTACCAAGAATGATGGTAGAGATGGCTTTGTGGTTTGATTAGCCTCTGTGCACCTTAAGGTAGCCGGAGCTGTATACTCCCCAAGGAGTTGAGATGGCCTTGTGCTTGATTAGCTTCTAATGTCTCTGTCTCTTTCAGGACCAGCGGAGTACCCTTCAACAGATGGCCCAGCAGTGCTCCAAGAGCCTGGATCAATTCAACCAGCAGGTACTGGATGCCATGTCTGCCGAAATCAACACCACTCTCGGTGAGTCCCACTGCACTGATAATACTGTCTCCACTCATGTCTGACGATGCTGTTTTCGACGTTTTTCAAACTCTGCAAGCCTGGCTAGACCTTCTTTGGCTATCATGCAAGGATTTGATGCTGAAGTTGGAATGCAAATTGAATTTCATGCATGGCATCCACTTTTTTTTTTCTCAAAGCCTTTGAGAAGGGTCCTGCGAGGATCGAAACATCAGGCCCTCCTAACTTTAAGCATTTTATACATTTCGGGTCATTATTTTGGTTGATGAACAGTTTGCACCAGTTAATTACTCGTATTCAAAATAAAAAAGTAAAAGTTTGATATTTTTGTTGTGGAAAGCTGTGCAGGTTGACCTTTTAGAGTACTCATGGTTTGTTTTTCTCCATTAATACCTGCTCAGATGCTGTCAACAATGGAAGCATGAAGGAGGTTAAGGGACTTGGAGAGAGGTTGTTTGGCTTGGAGCAGCTCCTCACCAGCGCCCAGAAGGTCCTTCAGGAACAAGCAGAGATGGCACAGGTATTTGCCCAAAAAAGTCAGAAAGAAACCGGACAATCATATTATTCTTTGGAAGACTAGTGTTTCAGTGGAATCTCAGACAAGTTGACTGCAGGACAACTCGACTTGAGACAGCTCGAGCACAACTATCTGAAATAACTATAAAATAAAGTAGTTATTTTATATTCAGATACATTTGTTTACATTGCTACGTCCCGCACACCCACGCATCGTATCGGAAGAGATGGAGTCGTTTGTCTCGGAGTCAAGTTGTCTTTGTGGTCGAGCTGTCTCCAATTTGAGTTGTCTTTGTGGTCGACTTGTCTCAAGTCGAGTTGTCCTGTGGTCGACTTGTCTGGTGCCCTCTCAGTACCTGTACATACACAGGATTGTGCGTGTATCCCTTAAACCATGAACAATATGTCTTGTTAAACAGTGAAGATCCTTGACATCTGCTCTGTCTCCCACTCTGCTTTTCAGGGGATGGTGCAAAATCAGACTAGGGCCACCAATCTCAACGATGCGTCGGTGCTGCCCGATCTGTGCAAGAGCCACCAGCAGCAACTGACCGTCATGTACAAGAAGCACTGCCAGCTGGCTGAGATCAGCAGGCGCTGCCAAGTGGCAAAAGATGAACTGTGCCACAACCTTCACGTCAGACTCAGGTGTGCTGGATGGAAACTGTGTGACCCTAAGACCCTAAGACCCCCCCCCCCTTTGGGCATTTTGGCAGGGAACTTCAATCCGAGGGAACCTTTGTCAAAGCTCGGCTCCAGCTCAAGCTCCGGCTTTATTTCGTGAATCCATTCTAAAATCATGGGTATCAAAATAGAGGCTTTTGGCTGCGGTTCGGAAGTAGATTCTCTGGTTTGAATAAGAAAATAGTGCTTCAGCTTCAATGACAAACCACAACCTATATTTTCAGCATATGAATTAGTCAGATTACAGAGACAAAGCCGGAGTCAGAGCCGGAGCCAAGCTTTGAGAAAGGCCCCTGATGTCCAACTTTGTGCAGTGTCCCAATGGCATATTCCTCGGAGTCTTCTCAGCCCAAGTTGGGTCAGCAAACGCCATTTGGAATTGCTGCACTTGTGCCCTGAGACAGGTGTCTAACAATCAAGGAATGTGGTGTAGGGTTACTGCACAGTGTTGGACTTTGGCAGATTTGTGGAGGTTCATATGCAGGTGGCCCTGTGGTTAAGGGATATATTAAGTAAAAGATTAATCCACTGATATGATGTTAAGGACCTTTTGCAAGAGGAAATCCCTACTGGCCTCTTATTTTTGTTGAAAACCCAATCTTTCTTTGCTTGTTTATATTTCTTCAGGTGGATAATGTACGTTGAGCAACAGATCAGCGCAGTGCACAGCAAGATGCTGGTGTATCACGAGAACCTGAAACGTCTCAGGAAGCGACTGGAGATTGTTCGGCAGGTCTACGCCGCTCCGAAGCTCTACGCCTCGGCCGTCGTAGAGGTCTGCCGCCGGAGGATGTACGCCAGCCACTTCACCGTTGTAAGTGCAAGACCTTAAACCGCTAATCAGCTCTGCTGCATGTTATGAGTCCTTAAAGATAAAATACACGATTGGTAAAGGTCACAGAACAGCACTCTCACTTTATCTGATCAAACATGAAATAATAAACTTTTTTGAGCTCATTGAAAGGTGAACAAAGAAAAATTGACTGGAGCAGGATTCGAACCGGCGACATCCTCAATCGGACATCTTAGTCACGAGGAAATAGCAAAAACCCGTCTCAATTTTTCTTATAAAACATGAAGAATGGTTTTGATCTTTCCCCGAGATCAAAACTGTTTTCAGTCTTTGTTTTACTAATTTCTGGATAAATACACCATTTCAGACGGAAATATTTTAACGGTATGTTTCTACCACCACCATCTTCATTCCCTGAAAGTTATATGTAAATGTATGAACATTTCTATTTGGGTATGTTACTTAGGCCATAAAAAAAATTGTTGTATTTGAGTAACGGAGGGTTGGAAAATAGGGTAGGGCGGGCAGATTTAATTTTTTTTTTAATTTAATTTTTCCTGTATTAAATGCTTTTTTCCTGTATATCACAGTATTTGACAAGTCAAACACTGTGAAAATACGACGCACTCCCGGTGAAATATACGGAGGAGCACCATCAAATTTGCGATTTATTTTGTTAAATTTTTTTTTCCCGATTTTTTTTTTTTTTTGGGGGGGGGGGGGGTTAAAATGTTTACGGTCGGGGCATATTTTTGGGTCGGGCGGGTTACGCCAATACAACAATTTTTTGTATGGCCTTATCCTGTACTGATGTCCTCTTGTTATTGTAGTGGGCTGGAAGGGTGTGCGAGTCGTCCCTGTCCAGTCATCAGTCCGAGATGGCTAAAAGGAAAGATTTTGCCTCCAGCATGGAGCATCATTTCCTCAATGTTCTCTTCCCTGGGCTGATTGGTGAAGTCCCTCCGATATTTGCCGTGAGTACACCTAAAAAAAACTGTATTGTGTCACAATTTGGCCCCCTTATTTTATATTTTAATTTCAACTCCTTAAGAAAAAAACGTAATATCAAGATCAAAGAGGCGTGGATTTTCTATCTATTCTCTTTCTATATGAACTGGTTTGTGCATTCAGTTTATGCAACATTTATTTGGAATATTTGCAGCCAAAGAATGCTTACTTTGGCTGCTTTTGTGGGCTGCTGTGGCCTAGCGGTCTGGTGTGTTGTACTCAAGGTCTTGTGATCAATCTATAGATTGTGGGTTAAAATCCAGCCATGGGTTAGTGGTGCTTGCATCCTTGGTCAAGAGGCTTTGTCACATATTGCTTCTCTTCACCCAGGTGTTAATGGGTACCTGCGAGGGTAGAGATGGCTTCGTGGTTTGATTAGCCTCTGTGCACCTTATGGTAGCACGGGGCTGTATACTCCCCAGGGAGCTGAGATAGTTTCTGGAATGTAAATTATGGGCCTGATGACCAGGAATGATGATAAATTTGGTAGAGTACATTTAAATAGGAGCTGCCCAAGGCCAAGCACCAAGGCCAAGACTTGTCCCTTGCACGATTCTGTGGCCTTCTCGTTATATTTCATTCTTCTTTCCCAGAATGTTTGAGATTCTCGGATGATATCTGTTCTTAGATGATATCTGTAGCTAGTTTTTTTTAGAAATTTCTGATTGTTGTCATTATTCAGACGACACCACCCGGGGAATTCGACACTAGGCTTCCAGACATCACTAACGAAGACGTTGAATCCTTGAGGGACAAGCTTCCGGAGTTGTCGCATATTCTTTTGTATGTTCACCCTTTTTTGTTCTTTTTCTATGCATATGTCCTTTCTTGGCTACCTTAAGTTAACATGTTGTGATTAACAAGAATAAGCCAAAACAATGATCAGTTGCAATTTTACAAAATGTGTGGTCTTACTGCTAGAGGCCAATTTCATACAGCTGCTTAAGCAAGCACCAAACTTGGTTTAGGCACCAAAAACCTTGGTAATTAAAATCAGTATGCCAGCCAAAACTCCTGATATGCTCTGCAAACAAACATGCCCTTAGTTTAGTGTTCAAATTTTGCCTGTGCGTATTGTAAAATGAATTTTGATGTATTTCCTCATTTAGGATTCCAGAGGAGAAATCTTTGTTGGCTGAAATCGCTAATCTTCCAAGAAGGCTACAAACCTCCCTCTCGGATGAGCAAACTCAGACGAGTATAAGCACTCAAGATATAGGTTCTCTTAATTCACACGACTCTGAAATAACTGTCTTGAGAGCAGAACCTCTAAATGCTGACATTGCTGTGGACCTTGAGCCGGCATCTCCGGATGCGGCAAGTAAAGGTGTCGCTCTGCACAGACCCAACTCCCTTCCAGATGGCATCAAGTTCCTGTCTGTTGAACCTGCTAAGATGGAGCCGAGGGTCACTCCCCTCAGTCCAGACTCGCTACAGTCTGCATCACTCCAGCAAGTCGAGAGCTTCGTCTCTGCTGCAACAACGCCAGTCCTTGCTCTCAGTCCTCTAGAAATGTCGGCGCGGGGAGAGACCCCGTTTGCATCTCTCTTGGCGGCCCCAGAAGGGACCTTCTACTCTGCCGTCACGAGCCCCCTGGAAGACACGGACTCACCGTCAAACCTCCCTGTGACTGAAAATGCATTGGCGATGTTTGCCAAAGAGGTGACGTTACTCAAGGAGAGTCTGAAGGAGAAGGAAGGGCTCTTGGAGGAGGCTCAGCTGAAGTTGGAGGATGCTCAGTCTCAGCTGGAGCGAAAGGAGTCTGAACTGACACTGGTTCGAGACGAAAGGACTTTGTGCAAAGACAAGCTGGATGTCGCCTGTTCTGGAGTCAGATCAGTAGCTCATCAGCTGGAGTGCACTGTTTCAAAAGTGAAGGAAGATTGTTCCAAAATCAAGAAAGGTGTAAGTGATGATAATATTGCATTTAGACAAATGATTGGTACATACCGAAGCCAACTTGAAGACTATAGTGAACAAGTCAAGTCTTTTGAAATTGAGGAGAAATATACTGCTGTTGAAGCAGCAACTAAAAAAATACAAGCTCAGTGGGATGCAGACTGCGAACAGTTAAGGATAGACATCGCAAGACTCACTGAGGAAGTCAAGTCTTTAAACCACGAGCTAACAGACGTACGGGAAAAGCTGAGCCAAAAGGAACATGACCTTCAAAGCCTGAGAGAGAAGAACTCACAAGAGCTTGAATCATTACGATCACAAATGGAGCAGGAAGCCCTGGAGAAGATGGCTTCTTTAGAGAGTAAAGCGAAGAAGGAGATGGAGACCTTACTTGCCACCATCACGGAAAAAGAAAACTCCCTTCAAATGATGAAAGAGGTGACCGAAGATGAGATTAACTCACTCCGGGAGCAAGCAACAGCTGAGAAGCAGCAGTGTCTTGACGCCTTGAGACTTGAACTGACAGAGAAGTACGAGAAACAGATGGACGCAAATCAGCGCCTTCTCCAAGACACCCACCTCGAAGAGTTTGCCGACTTCAAGAAGATTGCTGAACTAAAAGTCGATGCCGCCTGTAAGGATCTGAGACAAAAGCTAGAGACGGCAACTGATGATCAACTGGAGAACCTAAAGACAGACATGGAAAAGGAACACCATTGCAAAATGTGTGCACTGTCAGACACTCTGACCAAGAGGATAGCAGAGATCAAAGATGCCCACGACCAAGCACGGGAAGCCATCCAGCAGGAGCTGACGTCGGTCAGAGTGGAACATCAGCAGCTGATCGAATCCAGTCAGTTCAGAATGAGCCAGCTTGAAGAGTCTTTCATCGTAGAGAAGCAGAGCCCTGTGCCGGTAGCCGAGGAATCCAGGAGGTCCCCCGATCTTGAGATGACAGCAAGTGACACGCAGCTGAGCGAATCGGATTCAAGAAGATTAAGTCTTGAAAAGGAGCAGGTTGTGGTGATGGCGGAGCGGCAGCAGGCGTTCAATGAGGCTGTCTCGAGGGTTGCTGCTTCCAAAGATAGAACCATCGAAGAGCTCAGGAAGAATGTGACTGAACTGAGAGAAAAGCTGAGCCGTAATCGAGGTTTGTACAGATCAAATTGTTCTAACAAGTTCATTGTATTTCTTAATGTAGGACTCAGGATGAAATTATTCATTCCTTTGATTTTTCTCCTCAAGTGAAATCAACCTCTCAGGTAATGGTTGTGGAGAGAATAGCTGACAGTCATTGCAGACCCTGTCGTTGGCCTAGACTATAACCTGTAATGTTTCCCAATAAGCAGTTCAGGTTGCTTCACCAGACCATCCGCCCCTAGCACTTCTCAAATCAATCCCACCATACCTGTTCACCTCTCTTTTAGAACAACGTTCTAAAATTTCCTTCCCGATTCTCAACTCTCTTTTCAGATAGCATCGAGAAACTTCTTGCCGACAAGGGCGACCTGGACAATGAAATGACCAAAGCCCTGCACGAGTCTCGTCAGTCGGAGAGGAACCTTGAGGCCACCATCCAGAGCAAAGACGTCCAACTGGCAGAGCTCCAGCAGAAGCTACAGGCTGCTGAGAGCCGGAACTCCATCCCGGCTCAGTTACTAGTCTCCAGTGAACGGTGAGCTCAAGAAACGATGTGCAAAGCTTGGTCTCATGTTATTTACATTTAAGGCTATGCATGGTGGAAGTACTAAATAAGGAAGGTGTGCGGTGACACCATGTAATCTCTATTGTAAGAGTGTGTGGTGCTGAGAAGAATCGATGGTCTAACTCTTTATGTTCAGAACAGTGTGCTCTGTTTGTCTTCAGGAGGGTGATTCTCTTGAAGAAGAACCCTCCTGAACGTGAACAGAACACATTGTTTGGAACGTCGAGTGTTGAAGCATTGATTCTTCTCAGTACCACACACTCTTACAGAAGAGAATACATGGTTTCACTGCGGCAAACCTACCTTATTTAATAGGTTTTTGCGGTAACATGATGAGACATTTTGTGAGAATGGGGTGGCTCTGAAAAGGGCCAGTTTAGCCCATACTCACAAACAAGTTTAATATTATGTCTCATGGTGTTACCGCAAAAAACCTATTACCTTATAGTTTCAAGTATCTGCTTAGAGGAAAAATGTGACTTGGTGCATTGTAGTGATAGGCAATCAAAATCAAACAGAAGTTTTGTTTTGACGGGTTACCTGTGGCATAAAGTTGCTTTAAATTAGAAGAAAAAGCCGAGGACCAGTGATAGACAGTAAGTATTATATGGAAGCAAGGCATTGGATTGATGGTAATTTATTTCATTTATTTGTCTGATCAGTGACACCATGATGTCTACCAGCGCAACAGCCACAGAAGGTAGACTGCAAGCCTTATTGAAATCCAAGGAACAGGAGTGCAGCGCCCTCAAGCATCAAGTGGTAAGAACAGCAGCATATCTAGGGAAAATCGTGCCCAGGGCAAGCGCTAAAATCACGCCCCTGATTCAAACTTCTGATGCCAATGAAAAAAATCAGACAATTTGAAATTGAAATCATTCTTTGTTTGTTTATTAGATTAGATTTCCAATAACTTCAACAGTACAGGTACTTTTTTTTTCCTTTGGCGTTTTTGCACCCCCTGCTCCCAGGGCAGGTGCCCCCCTGAGCCCTGCAACTGGGCCATGATTTTAGTGCTGTTTTAGCAAAGTTGTCTGAGTTTTCTGCCATTAGGCTTAAAAAAAAAGTTGTTGTGTTGCCCTCAAGTGGAAAAATTAAAATTTTGGGTCGGTCGGTCGATTTATTTATTTATTTTTTTTTTTTGGGCAGACTTTCAAACATTTAAGAATAAATACAGGATGTATGGTCACCAGGGCTTATAAATCAACGGTCTTGGGTCGTTTTGAGGAGACACGCTTTTTTACTGCTAAATCTTACATTTTCTGTCAAAAATTGCGAGTTTTTATACTTTAGGACTCGGGGGAAAAAAACCAAAGTTACGGCATTTTACGGTCGGTCGCTGAGGGCAACACAACAATTTTTTTTAGGCCTTATCAAGTTATCGAGGAGTTTCTAGTTTTGAAGAGTTTTTTGTTTGTTTTGAAAACAGATGCAGCTAAGAGTCTCATCAGGGTCCTCATCCAGAGCTGAAAAAATATCCATCATCGAGTGAGTATATGTCTTTAAATTCACGGATGGCTTTGAGTTATTCTATGCAAATTAGGCTTGCCTTTCACCGTCGTAGATGAGCGCTGTGTACTCGGTACTTGTTGAGTGCACCCAAACAAAGCAAGCAGTGGCTCAGTTGGGATTCGAACCCATCACCTGCTTGCTAGTGCAGATGCCATAGCGTATAAAGGCCACCTAACTAGTTGGGGTCAGCGGGGTGAATCGAATCCAATATCTTGGCGGGTACCGCAATTAATATAGAAATTTAGCTGTAAGAAACTGGGATTTTATCATCAATTTAAAGGGAAAACAAAGTGGATTGTAAGGAAGAGTTCCATTTTACGTTGACAGAGTAAAGTCATGAAAGATTCCTATATGACTCTTAAGAAGAACGCTAACAATTCATCTTTTTGTTGCATGTCTGTCTGGTATTTTGTTCCAGCATCACTGTGGGTGACCTGGTCTTGATCTTCTTTGAAGAGCCCAGGGATAACTACGTCGTCTTCAGCATCGAGCCCACTCTCTACTTTGTCCACTCGGAGTCGTTGTCCGGTCTAGACCTCAAACAGCACGGCTCAGCAGGACCCAAGAGGTAGAGTCTGGAACTAGACTAAAAGGCCATGTCCCAATTGACTGGCTGTGGCTGTGGCTGCAACTGCTTCTTTGAATTGGATTCAGCCAGTAGAATCGGGATGCGCCTTTTGGCCACATAGGCGCACCTTCAAAGGATAATTTGAATTTATGTTAACAAGCATATGAACGCTGAGGTCAGCCAAGCCACAACAAAGTCACCTTCCTTTGTGGCTTGATATTCATGACGTTGCGGCTGCTGCGGCCACTGCCGCAGCCAGTCAATTGGGACATGGCATAACTTGCAAGCCATTGGTGTGAAAAAGCAGAGGGCATTTGGTCGGGGAGAAGATGTCCAAGGATTTAACCAGAATTTGGAATTGGGCAGTCCTAATTTACCGTTTGTAGCTGAGAAAAAATGGTGTGCAACAGCATTTTGCAAACTGCACTCGAAATGAATGCAGTGTCCCAAATAGCAAACGGGGTACCAAAAGGACACCTACACTTCTAAAAGATTGAGCCTTACACAAACATTTGTGACTGGATCCATCCAGAACTTGACATTGTGCTCATCTCAATATGAACAAGATTTGAAATGAATGTTTTTACAATACAGAGAAATATCGAACAATTTCATTTGCTATTTTGCTATTGACAAAAACAATTTCATTTGTTTTTGACAAATTTTGATCCCATTTTTAAAAATTCTTTCTTGTCATATATTTTCTCAGGCAGTGGATAATTGGGAGAGTCACAGACAAGGAGTACTGCCAGGCGAAGAAAGTAAGTGACACTCATTTAATCAATACAATTAATAAACTGCTTCAAAATGCTCATCAGCCAAAATAATGACCTGAAAATCATAAAATGTTTGGAGTTAGGAGGGCGAGTGGTGGATTTCACAAACCTCTGAGATTTATCTTAACTATGAATTGTCGCTATCACCAAAGTAATGTGTAGTGTGATGTCACACTTTGCTTAGTAATTAGTAGTCTTAAAACTTTGTGAAATTGAACACTGATGTTTTGATCCAAGCAGGATCTTTCTTTGTCAAAGGCTAAATGATAAGAGGACAAGAACATGCAAGTATTGTTTTGCACAATCATTGAATCTTTTTTTTTTTTTCTAGGCAAATAACCGCTTCAAGGTCGCCATAGGAACCAAGTTCTACCGCGTGAAGGCCAAAAAGTACGACATGAAACAAGAGCAAGGAGTGAGCAAGTGAGGTAGACAATAGATTAAGCATTAATCAGGTGAGACAAAAAACAACAACAGGAAAACGGATATTTGGTTGAATCCCGTTTTCGGGTTCTTTAGGAACTACACAGTGACCTATGCAAATGAGACACTGTGTTTACGGGAAAGGGCTGAAGTCATGAAGGTGGTTGGGAGAAAATTTTGTTAAGTAAATGTCAACCTATTATTTGAGGGACATTGGAATTCAGCAGAGATCCAGTTGCATGAAATGTAAATTCTACCCAAGTGGTGTCGTGTGTTCTGCAGATTTATGTGCTGGACCGGTCCAAACAGTTTTGAACCAATTTGCTGTTAAAGGCATTTTTGAGAGCTGGTTCTTTGAGCTTGCCTGCTGAATCCTGGCAACACAGTCTAAAGACTTTTTTCCACTAGACCAAATCTTTGGGGTGGCCTTGGGGCGTTTCAGGTGAAACTAAGCGACGTTTCCCTCTTGAAATGTTCACCCCTCCGTCACCCCCAAGCCACCCCTGAGCCACCCTTGAGAAAGCCCTTTATCTGGGATGAGTTCAACCCTTCTCTGGCCAGGGTTGAAATTTCTAACTTCTGGACCTCCCGGGATATCCCTGGGGTGAACTTGCACTGAGGATGAGCGCTCTGGTGGGAAAGGGCCTTAAATCACCCAATTAAATCCTGAAAGGCATGTGAGATCATTTCAACCTGTTTGTTGAAAACATTGGATACTAACATTCAACCTCAAATCATACATGAAGGGTACTGTACTTTTATACCTGAAATTGTTTCCTAGACTACTGTGACGAACATGATACATGTATGTACCAAATTAAAAAAAATTAAACTAAAAAAAGAATCAAAAGTAGTAACTTGTGTATAAACAAGAGTTTATCCATTGTTCTTTAATAAGGAACATGATAATATTGAATGTGAATATTACAAAATTTTGAGGTTGAGAAATATAAAAAAAAAATGGAAGCCTTTCCATCGCAGCAAATGTGTAGTGTGATGATATCTAACCTAGAAATATGTACAAAAACACTTACCAAAATTGTATTATACTTTTGACAATGTAGAAAAACATTGATAATTTTTTTCCTGTTATAAACACGACACAAATCATTGATTTTTTTGTGCAATAGTTAGGATTTCTACATGAAAAGCTTGAATTATGCAAATTGCCTGAGTTTTAGTTTAATTTATTCATGTTTTTTTTTTTTTAAGTGGATTATATTTTGCCTTTCATCAAAAGACGAGGTATATAATTGTTAATATCAATTACAATACATTTTGTCTCAGGAATACATTATTAATTTGCAGACTGTGGAGACAGACCAGGCTGATTCGTTCTGTACACGATGCGTTCGTATGAAATGGGGTCTTGATACATACAACACTTGTGTGCCAGGGGTCGATTTCATGAAGCCCTACAATCGATCGTAACTTGAGTTACGAAAAATTACCCATCGTATCCTATGTAGGGCTGCAATGCATCCCAAATTATATGAACAAAGCATGGATGCGGATTCAATGTATGATCATTGCATTACTGTTTAACAAATATTGCATTTATCGGCTAGTTTTATAGTTAACTTCGCCTGGTAAGGCGCCCAAATTACTCTAGAGAGTCAAAGCTGTTTGTTGAAAGGCCCATTGACTTTGTGTCACTGGCCGTTAAAAAGTTACTGGCTGCGCAAGAGTCAAGAAGCTGTATACTCTACTTAATTACTGCTTACACTTTACAATATCTCCCATTGAAACACCTCACTGCGTTCTTCTTAGTAATTTCATTGTAAACTGTACATTTTCCTAACGATTTAGGTCAACAAACTAATAAACTATAATCTGTGAAAATGTATTTTCGAAAGGTTTTAATTTCTGAAGAAAATTTTGCAGTTGATTAATCAAGTTAGCATTTTTCATCGGCAAGGTGTTTCGTGGAGTAACCACCGCTTGCCATAATTTGTTTTATAAAGAATACCCAGAGAATGTTTTTAAGATTACACACACAAAAAACAATACAAAAACAATACGCTCCATTTTTAGTTATCTTTGTTTTCTTGGAGAATAGGAAGAAATTTGCTTTTAAAAGAAGGAGACGATACTTTGTTGGCCTTTTATCAGAAGAAATTGGACAATAATCTTGGTATCTCGACAAAATTTACCTGTGTAAGTTTTTAAGGAAGTGAACCGTATTGAAGCTGTAATTGTTGGACGTTTTTGTGTGGCATGTTACCAAATGTATAAGGAGCTATGTAGACTACTTAATCTGTTGGATCCGTTGGTATCCAATAAAGATGAGAAGTGCACGTAATGTTCACCGTTGTCATGGTATGAAATAAACAATTCAAGAAATGAACGATTTAAAATGTACGAATGCCTTTTTGTTATATAATTGAGATATAATAATCAAAATAAACTCTACAGACTTGTTCAATGTTTGACAGCAAATTCTGATGTGGGTTGATGTGGCCTAGTGGTTTTTTTTATGAAATATGGTGCGTGCTAAATACTTGAAAAGTGAAGTAAAAGCATGTGCTACGTTTTTATGAATACCAGCCATTGGCTCGTATTCATAAAAACTAGCAGGTGCTTCCAAGTAAATACTTCTAGTAAGTACTTTTTTCTCTAAGTATTTAGCATAAGGTGAAGCTTATACTTGATTCCATATTCATAACGTAGCATTTGGTACAGAATGCTAGACTTACAAACTTCAAGGTAATGCTTTGTGGTTTTGTGGTTAAGTACCTATTCAATTGCCAGTGGAATACAGATTGGTTTGATGTTAATGGGATTACATGAACAATTTGAGAGAAGAAACCATTGTCAGAGGATAGCAACTGTTTGGCTCCGTGCAGGCGAACAGTTAGGGCAGATTTAGCCTTCAGAAAACAGGGGGGTTGTAAAGCAAAAAGTGTCATTTCGATGAAATCAGGTCCTAAACTGAGTCGCAATCTGAAAAACTTATCGAGGGACGTGTCATGGCTAGAGCACATCAAATTCTTCGTTTACAGAACAGAATATTTTTTGTCGAGATTTTTCTCCAATTATAGGGCATAAAACATGAAAACATTCATCAGATCTTGGCATGTCAATTGTACCTAAATATTGTGATTGTTTTTTTTTCTCCAATAAAGAAATAATATTGGAATGAATTCATTTGTAACTGTGTTCTTATTTCAGTGCCTTGTTTCTTTGGAAAGAACAATATAATTGTCTGTTCTTTGTTTGGAGTCGTCAAATATTAAGTTATACTAACTCAAGTTTTGGATTCTTGCGTTTAACCAAGCTTTTGGACTAAGTTCATCCGGTTTTTAATTGGACTCATCGTTTTCGTCATCGGCGGTCTGGTACCCGTCCTTCTCGACACTGCCCTCAATGATCTTCTGTAGTCTTTCCCTGGCTACGTCGGCCATGATCTGCCTCATGTCTGGATGCTCTGCCGACACTAGGAGACAGAAAACAAGAGAACAGCCGATCAGAATTAGGCCTACCATATTACAATGACAAACATACTGGGGGTACTACTCCCATACTGGGGGAACTACTCCATACTGGGGGAACTATATAACACTGGGGGAACTACCGGGGGGCACTACTTCATACTGGGGGAACTACTAGGGGGCACTACTCCATACTGGGGAGACTACTGGGGGAACTACCGGGGGGCACTACTTCAGACTGGGGGAACTACTGGGGGCACTACTTCATACTGGGGGAACTACTGGGGGAACTACATGGGGGCACTACTCTGTATGAGGTAGTTCCCCTAGTTGTTCCCCCCAATATGAAGTAGTGCCCCCGGTAGTTCCCCTAGTAGTTCCCCCAATATGAAGTAGTGGCCCCGGTAGTTCCCCCAGTATGAAGTAGTGCCCCCCGGTAGTTCCCCCAGTATGAAGTAGTGCCCCCATGTAGTTCCCCCAGTATGAAGTAGTGCCCCCCGGTAGTTCCCCTAGTAGTTCCCCCAATATGAAGTAGTGCCCCCCCCCCGGTAGTTCCCCCAGTATGAAGAAGTGCCCCCCGATAGTTCCCATAGTAGTTCCCCCAATATGAAGTAGTGCCCCCGGTAGTTCCCCTAGTAATTCCCCCAGTATTAAGTAGTGCCCCCCCGATAGTTCCCCCAGTAGTTCCCCCAGTATGAAGTAGTGCCCCCAGTAGTTCCCCCAGTATGGAGTAGTGCCCCCTGGTAGTTCCCCCAGTATGGAGTAGTGCCCCCTAGTAGTTCCCCCAGTATGAAGTTGTGCCCCCCCCCGGTAGTTCCCCCAGTAGTTCCCCCAGTATGGAGTAGTTTCCCCCAGTATGGAGTAGTTCCCCAAGTATAGAGT